>CM060609.1:9891220-11091220 GCA_030578255.1 Tiaroga cobitis | reverse complement strand
AACTGTAGCCTACCAGTGCGCGGATTAGAACCACTGATCTAGGGTAAGTGTACCCATTAAGCCCATGTACCCTTTAAGCCCATTTTCAACTCTGAAGTCAAATTAAAAAAAGAGAAAATAATATTTTATGCTGCTCATTGTTTTAACCAATCCAGTGATTTGTTACTTACCTGGCATTTTTTATTGCATACCAATCACATTTGGCAATGTTGAGTTAGCCCCACCCATGTGCATGCTGTATCAGGGGACCTCACACAAAGTCACATCAAAACTTTGGTGATTCGGGACCCTTCAGAAATCAACACATTTCTTGAATTTTCTGCCATTTCTTTGTTAACTACATTTATATTATGTCAAATAAGAGTTAAATGTATTGTTCCCTTTCGTTAGGCAACTCCTACGTCTCGTCGGAGGAGTTTCCAACGAATTGGGATCACGCTAGGGAGACCAATTGCCTTCGAGTTAATTAAAACGAGCCAATGAATATTGGCATGCAGGACTTGCATTCCGCGCCCCGCCTGTCAGTGCGGGTATAAAGCGGAAGCGAGCGCATACACATTTGCTTTACGCTGAGGAGCCGAACGGAGTCCAGTCCTCCGCGAAGGTATAGCAAGCATGGCGACGGGACGAGACGTTCCCTACTCAGGGAACGAGGGTTACCATACGTAACCGAGACGTTCCCTTTCGTTAGGGAACTCCTACGTCTCGTCGGAGGAGTTTCCAACGAATTGGGATCCCTAATAAAACGCCATGGTGCTGGCCCCTTCCAGCGCCCAGCCTAGCTACCCGCCTAAGCAGTTTCTTAGTTTCTTTACGGCGGGAGCTAGCTAGGAAGAGTCACACTGCTGTTCCGCAAGACCCGCTCAGTGGACTTTGGATAACACTGGGGAAGCGTGCCCCGTAGGGGGACGCTGCGGAGCCCCTGCCCGCCCGAAGGGAGGCACTGGAATACACGTATGTACTAACCCGTAGGGTAGTGAAACATACGGCAGTCCTTGAGGTAGTCCCAGCCCGAGGGGTGGGAGCGTACTCAGCAAGGACGACAGAACGGGTCTGTCGAGGGGAAGACACGGAGCTAACCCGGAGGGTAGCTGGAACGTGGAAAAAATGGGTCACCGAAGGGACCACTGTAAAGGCCACCCAGTCTAACAACAACTCACACGAGAGGTAGTAGACCTGGCGCCGGGCGATCCACCTCGCCTGGCGCCAGAGGGGTGATGGAGGAACTCACGAGGTTAACCGTTTGTTGGGGAACCAACGGAGCGAAAAAGACGCACGTATCCGGCCCCTGGGGCGGGAAGGGTGTAGCAAGCCGACATACCTAATTCCTCGCGCTACTGGCCGTAGCGAGTACACGGGAGGAAACCGGTACAACACGGAGGCTATAAAATCTAGCGAACGTGTTAGGTGTCGCCCAGCCTGGTGGACCTGAAGGAGCGCCATGGCATGCAGAGCCGAAGCAGCTTCTCCACAGGCACTGTAAGCCTTACCAGTCAGACTGGAAGAGAACCTACACGCCCGGGAGGGGAGCGAGGGGTTACCCCGCCAGGTGGACGCGGTCTTGGGACACAGCTGCATCGCCACAGACCGTTCCACTGGGGGGATGCCCTCGTATCCCTTCACTGCCCCGCCATCAAGAGTGGTGAGGGAGGAGGAGGGAGTTGACCTGTGTCGGGCCGCCAGAGGGGCCGTCCACGATCTCGTCACCTCCTCATGCACTTCCGGAAAGAAAGGACCTTCGGAGCCGACCGGTAGTGTCCTCTGAGTGATGAGCTTCAAGATTGTGTTTGTCTTCACGCTCAACGAGTGTGCTGTTTCTCTGAAGACCTCTCTGTGTTGGTGTGACGGCGCTTCAGCGATCTTCGCGATCTCCCGGGTGCCAGCTGCTGATTCAAGCGATCTGCCTTTTTTCAAAGAGCTGTTGTCACAGCTGGTATTCGGTTGAGTGCGCACAGCGGGTTTGCAGTTTCCCCGCTGTGTTGCCGCGGTTATCCCTGTGTGCTTCAGCACAATTAAGAGAGTGTTTTTTCTGTGAAAGAGCAACACGGGTGAAGATCGCGTCCTTTTCAGGATGACGTTTCATCCGTGTGTTTCTCGGTGCGGTCAACTTCTGCCTCTGGTTGATGGTCATGATCGCTGTCTCTCGTGCTTGGGCCTCGCGCACGCTGAGGCAGCGTTCATGAATGAGTCATGTTCTCACTGCGGGAGCATGACCATCGCTGTGCTAAGACTGAGACTGAGGACCCTCCAACGAGGTGAAGTCCCTTTGGAGATTCCCCGATCTAGTTCTTCTTCTGGTTCACTCCAGAAGACGGCTACTTCGGCTAATCCCATTGGTAGTCTGAGGGTGACAGTGAGGAATAACCCGCCGGGTGAAAGACCCCCGCAGGCTTCCCGCTCCTCTGCATCGCTGCCATTGGAGCCTCAGGGGGAGCGCGCCGGGCCATCTCGTGTGGTCCCGGTCGTTTCCTTCGGGGCTCCGCCGGAGGACCAGATGTCGATCGCTGCATCGGAGGGAGATCGGTCATTTTCTGGGGATGACGACCCGGCTGCACTGCCCCCTTCGGGTGTGGTAGTGTTGTCCGAGCCGGACCCGGAGATGACCCTTATGCAAACTATAGCCAATACAAGGTAATCTTTAATGAAAAAAACTTAACATTTCTCAATGTGGGAACATTTCTCTATGATACTAAGTCCACAGTATATTTAAGCTCCATGCATGTATTTGTAAACATGTCTTACATTTTTAAAGGAAAACATTGTCTTTTTTCACCATTACTCACTGTGGAACCATTTAAGCCCACCTTATGTCTTTCAATGAGGAATCCCTCTAATTGTGAACTTTGATACATTTTCTGAAAGTGTTTAATGATAACATTTCTTTGTGTGCTTTTACCTTACTAACCTTTTAACCTTACCTTACTTACTACCTTACAACTATATTTAGATAGGCCTACAAATTACACACATTCATTCAAATTATGTATAACTGGTCATAATTCGGGAGCCAAGCCGAGTTAAGGCTTGAGATTCCGGGCATGGAGAGATCCCAGAGAGACCCTGCATTCCCCACAGTTCTGATTCCCTGGGACCGTCCGGCTCCGAGATACCGCTATTTCCTGTCCAGCTTTGACCAGGCAAAACTCGGGAGCCAAGCCGACCTAAGGCAGCATACTCCCGGTGTGGGGGGCCCACTAGGAGACCCCGCGAAACCCCAGAGTCTGGAGCCCCAAATCGGCTTCCTTCCCGAGATACATCCGGTTAAACTTCCACCTTTGACCAGGCATAACTCGGGAGCCAAGCCGACTTAAGGCTCCAGCATCCCGGTGTGGGGTGCCCACTAGGAGGCCCCCCTAAGCCCAGAGTATGGAGCCCCAACTCGGTTTGGCTTCCGAGATACACCCGGTCAAACTTCCAGCTTGACTCCAGCTACAACTCCAGTCAAGACGACTTAAGGCTGCAGACCACCGGCTTCTAACACCTATCCATCCCACCCAGGGCTCTAATCAAACATTAGCAAAAGGATTTTTTTTAATACTTCCCTGTCACTGAATAAATTATATTGTTTTACTTTTTTTAAATCAAGTAATTTTTACATTTTGTGAATCAATGAGGATGTGGGCTTATTTGGAACCCATGCGGGCTTAAATGGTGCCAAAGTACCAATTAAGCCCATGCCAGACTTCTGACTTTATTCCTAAATTATCTTAATTTTATATTCTAAATTGTACATTAACTAATTAATACATTTTCAAATGAGAGACAAATCTTGCATTTTAACAAATTATGTCAATATCTATAACTGTCAATATCTATGAAAAAACCTAGACTTAGACTTTGGTGGGCTTAATAGGTACACTTACCTATATAATGAGATGTTCCTGATTCTGGCCTCTGAAAAAAGCTTTTAAGGCTATAGTGTGGTGATGGCGCAGTGGATAAGACACATGCCTTTGGTGTGAGAGACCTGGGTTTGAATCCACTGTGAGACACCAATGTGTCCCTGAGCAAGACACTTAACCCTTAGTTGCTCCAGAGGCGTGCGACCTCTGACATATAGCAATTGTAAGTCGCTTTGGATAAAAGCGTCAGCTAAATGTAAATGTATTGCCTGCCTGAACCTGGCCATATTTGAAACGTCTCACTCAATCGTTCATTGTTTAGGTCTATATTACAGCCGTTTTAGGCATCTGCTTTATTTGAAATGCAGCATGCGATGTTGTTTAATAACTTTCAAACGGTATAGCCTGTTCCTTTATAACATAGCCAAAGGTCGGTGTATTTTTGCTTTATACATTTTAGGCTTATTCTCAAATTCATATTGTGTTAGGGCGGCGGGATTATTACGCAATTTTAATCGGACAATATGACCGGAGAGATTTAATTTTGTCGGACATTTAATTTTTTTCCCGGCCAATGTCCGGTAATTACCGGACAACGGAAACCCTGGTGTATACACTCATGATGGGGGAGTATGCAATATGCTTAGTGTATCATCTTGGCTTGTTTGTTCATTTGCATTATTATTGTATAAACCTGTAACGTCTAAACCTCCTCCACCGCCCGTTTATCGCCTCCCAAAGTGCGTCCCAAATAAATAGTTTGATTATGTAATCCATATAGGCGTGCGTGCGTGTTCACTACTGCAGGAATGACGAGTCAGCATCGCCATATTCATCTTTGCAGCCAACACACTCAGTAAACACTTGTTTATTAATAAACAATTAAAATATCTTCTTTCTATTTTTTCTTGCCAGACACGTCCATAATCATTAGGCTACTTTTGCCAGTGCTTTGCGGCAAGCTTTATGTGTGCTGCTGAGCGTGAGGCATATATCCCGCACCCCAGTAGCCTATATTTAATTCAATTCAGATTTATTTGTATAGCATTTTTCACAATACATATCGTTTCAAAGCAGCTTTACAGAAAATGCATGCGTCTAAATCAGAGGTGACTGTGTAATGCATTTCAATTAATTTTCATTCAGTTTCATTGTTAAACAATGCATTAAGTTAAGGCAGAAACAACGAGCTCATTGAGGTAAAGAATACATGTTGTTAAATGATTAGGAAACATAGAAAACTGTAGCATTGGTGCTTTTTTACAGACTCAAAATATGAGTGTAAAAAACTCAACAAACTGAAAAAATAAAAGTTTTTTTTAAGGTAATATTGTAAAAACGTATTTCATAAAATTGGTATCGAAAAAAGTATCGTTCAGGAACCGGTATCAAAGTCAAGGTACCGATATCGGTATCGGTATTGAAAATTTTGTTAACGATACCCAGCCCTAAAAGTGAGATAACATAGGGGTATTAGGAGTATTATCTCACTTTTTGGATGCATATGGTTTTTCTTTTGGTTCCCCTTTTAGTGATCGCTATAACCTCTTAATCTTGTCACATGTTTTTAATAAATCAATTACTTGGACTATGTTATGTAGGGACCTGTTCATGAAAACTATATTTTTGGGATGGAAGGGATGTCTTTGCCATCGAAGGAGTAGAGGAGCTAAATAACAAAGAAAACATTCGACCTGAATTATCATAGTAACACAAATTTCTTGACTTATTGATGAAATCATACTCTCGGGCAGCAGGCACAGCAGATTTCGCCATAGTCGTTACCTGTGTTGCATAGCATGTACGTGAATGTGGGGGCTGAGGCATTCATCAGCTTCATGACAGCAGAGACTGAGCACACTTAATCCTTCTTATTAATGCAGAGTTGATGATTAGTCTATTCGATGCCTAGATTTAGGGTCTTCTGGCACAATGGTGTATTTTTCCATCATTAAAGGACGTGTTGGTTCTGTCACTTCATTTGAGAAATATGACTTGGAGTTTGGTATGGCAGCTGGCAGTAGTATTGAGGGATACACAGAATGCAGTGTTGTACGGCAGTTGGCAGTAGTTTTGAGAGAAAAGATATGACACATTAATATATTGCTTTCCTTTGATACTATTTTGAGGTGGTGCTGTGTATTTCTTTCAACTGGCAGTGAAAACGCAGTCTTTGGAACATTTGGGAAAATCCAAGCAAGGCAAACCGCTCATAGCTGTTAACATATGAATATTAGACTATGCTGTGGTTGCAGGATTTATTGGACATAATAACTTTCCATCATAGTCATAGATCAGATTATTTATCTATTATTATTATTTTAAAAAATCACTGCAAAATTAAACAAAGCAAAATCTTCCAGTGAGGACAACTCTTATTTGGGTCATTCCGTGTCAACCAAATTTCGGAAACTTTCCCTGGCTCAAATTTTTGATTTTGTTAATATTTTATCTTTAGAAAGACAAACATAAATGGTGATGAAAGACAAAATATTAAATATCATGGATGTATATTTCCTGAGTAATCCACTATTTTGTAGAGGGGGGTCAATATGACAATTTTTTTTTACCTGAGATTTGGAGCCAATTTAGATTTGGGTGACTTTAGAAAGATGACGGCATCATAATTTTATTTTTGCACAGAGATTGATAGGTCTATTAGTAAAATCTTTAGCAATCTTTGTTGCATTTTATGCCAACAGTGACCGTTCAAAAATGGCAAAAAGCACTTCTTGTGATGTTTGCTTCAAGTTTGCATGCCAGTAACTCAAGAAGTATTAAATATATCTTAATAGCTCCTTTTAGATTTTGGTTCTTTCCTTTGAGTATATTCATTTTAAAGGCCCTATATGGTTCAGTCCCAGAGATATGGAGATCTAAATGCGGCTCCATGAGTAAATTGTACACATTTTCAATGGTCAAAAACCTTCTGAAGTAGAATATCTGAAGAACAAATTATCATGTTAAGACGGAAATGTATCTTGTATTGTTTTTCCAAAGATTGCATGATGCAACTCTAAAAGTATTCAAGATATCTTAATATCTTTCTAGATTATCATTCTTAATGAACTTTTCTTTAGTTATTTTTTACTTTCCCCTATAACTTTACTTTTCCCTATAGTTCAGTCCCATAGATATGGGGATCTCAAAGCAACTCCATATTCAAATTGTTGAATTTTACCCATTTTCAGTGATCGAAAACCAAATGTGGTTCAATTTTCACATCGCTGATACTTATTGAATTTAAAGAGGAATGTCTGAAGAATAAAAAATGTTTAAACTAGAAATGTATCTCGTTTCCCTCTATCAAAACAATTGCATACAACAAATCTCTCTGAGTACCAAAAATCCACTGAAATTGGTTAAGTTGAGGCACATTAAAGGGTTAGTTCACCCAAAAATGAAAATTAAGTCATTAATTACTCACCCCCATGCTGTACCAACCTTGTAAGGCCTTCGTTCATCTTCGGAACACAAATGAAGATATTTATGATTAAATCTGAGAGGTTGATCACTCCTCCATAGGCTCCCTAAGGGAATGACACCGGACGGCCCAGAAAGTCATTAAAGAAAATGTTTAAATATTCCATGTCACAACAGTGGCTCAACTATAAGTTTATCAAGCGACGAGAATACTTTTTGTGCGAAAAAACAAACAAAAATAACGACTTTATTCGACTATTCCTTTTCTTCCTTGTAGGCCTGAAACGAGACTTCAAGAGATTTCCACTTAACTGAAGTAGTTGAAGGAGATCGCAATTCTCGCGCATGCGTCGTGGAAATCTCTTGAAGTCTCGTTTCAGGCCTACAAGGAAGAAAAGGAATAGTCGAATAAAGTCGTTATTTTTGTTTGTTTTTTCGCACAAAAAGTATTCTCGTCGCTTGATAAACTTATAGTTGAGCCACTGTTGTGACATGGAATATTTAAACATTTTCTTTAATGACTTTCTGGGCCGTCAAGTTTCATTCCCTTAGGCAGCCTATGTAGCAGTCATAAACCTCTCAGATTTAGTCATAAATATCTTCATTTGTGTTCCGAAGACGAACGAAGGTCTTACGGGGTTGGTACAGCATGGGGGTGAGTAATTAATGACTTAATTTTCATTGTTGGGTGAACTAACCCTTTAACTTGCTCTCAAATGTGTATTTATAAGAATCTATATTTGAATCAGTTTTAGAGATATTTGAAAGATGGGTTAATTTTAACAACATCTGAAGCTACCAAGAGTATAAAAAATATGCAGTATCGTAACTACACGTTACCGCATTGACATCCCTATATCAATGAGGTTGAACCATATAGGGCCTTAAAAGATTCCAAGATTCCAAGTACAAGAATCTAAAATTATATAAAGATATCTTTAACACTTCTTAAATTAAAGACATGTAAACTTTGGAATTTTTTTTGTTTTTGGCACTCATAGAGAGCGGTGTCAATTGTTTTGATAGAGGAAAACAAGATACATTTTTAGTTTCACTGTTATTTGTTCTTCAAACTTTCTTCTTTAAACATATTAACTATCAGCTATTAAAATGTTACCTATGCATTTGGTTCTTGACCATTGAAAATTGTTAAAAGTCAACAATTTGGACATGGTCACATTACGGGTCCTAATATCTACGGGACTGAACTATATAGGGCCTTAAAAATGAAGATTCCAAAAGAAAAGTTTAGTAAGAATGAGAATCTAGAAAGATAATAAGATATCTTGAATACTTTTACAGGCATGACAACTTTAGACAAATAATATTTATGGCACTCAGGAAGGTGTGTTCTATGCAATAGAGCTGATAGAAAAAAAATTAGATGCATTTCTAGTTTTAACATTATTTGTTTTTTAGGTATTCCTCTTTAAAAGAAGAGTATACAAAGTGACCCACTTTTGTTTTTGACAACTGAAAATGTGAGCTGGGGACCTCTGGTTGAGTTGACACGAAATGACCCTATTAGATTTGTCCCATTTTTGTTTGCATATAGCTTTGATTCTGTAATCATTCCAGTGGTAAGTCCCACCAGGGAGTGAAATTCAAATATTGCTATATTTTGGAAATGACAAATTTGGGATAGAATGATAAAACAGGATGTCCAGACTTTGTTTTTTTTTTAATTCAACAACATACAGCAAACATTTTGGTTGAGAGAGAGAAAATGGATAAATAAACTGGTAAACTTGACCACCCATGTAAATATTGAAAACGGTCTGGAAAATATTTTTTTATATAAGAATGAAATTAAGCAAGTTTCAGCATGTTTCCTTATTCAGTGAAGCCCTCAAATTAAAGCATTTTCGTTATTATAATCATTCTATACTAGTAATATATTTATTTTATTTTTATTTTGGATTTTTACATAAAATGTGTGTATACCATTCATTTAACCTTAAATGCCATGTTAATGTTAATGAAATACAAAAGATTTTGTACTATATTTGCATAATTGCACATACTGCAGATAACAGTTTCTGTTCATAACTTTTATTGGAGAACTTCATCTTCAAAATGTAATGCTCGCTGAATTTAAAATTCATGGATCTCCTAGTAATGCCAATGCAGAAAGCTTGGTTGGTGATGAGTGTAGGCTGTAGGTGTAGGATGTGTGTTGGTGTAAGTGCACACATACAGTGTGAGTGTGTGTGTGTTCACTTTACGCTTTGTTGCATCAGTGATGATAAGCTTTTTCCTCTTGTCTTCTGGCCTGAGCTCTTGTGACATCATCATTCATCACCATCAGAGATCACTGGGGCCAACGTGGGTGGGCTGGACTAGGCCAACATCTGCAGACTTGAGAGCTTCCAGGACTCTTTTCATCTTTCTTCTCGCTGTCTTGTTTACTTTTCAGTCTATTTCTCTTAATATTCTCTCTTGTTTTATAGAGTTTCCTTTCTTTAAATTTAAATGTTCATATCATTTGATGTTTACTTGGTTTTGTGCACTAGGTGTAATCCATTTAAAAACAGATTCCATTAAAAAGCAAATAGATTTATTTAAAGATCTATTTAAAGCTTCTTGTGACAATGACTGCATTAACATGCGCACGTTATGTTATGAAATTAACATGTTTTATTATAATGTAAAAACATCATGTAAAATAGATTAATCTTGCCATAAGGCAATATCTTTTAGAAGTCTGAAAATAAAAATCTGAAATAGTTTCTATAAATCTGAAGGCAGTTGGCATATGTCTATATTAATCCAAATTTGCCACCTTATCCACCTTATTCAGAATATTCACTGTAACTGTACTGAACATTAATTCTATAGAATTCAGTGAAATTAAGGGCAAGACTAAATATCTTCAGTATTTTCATAAAAAAAGTAGTAGTTTATAGTGAATATACTCATTACATTAGGAATATTCAATATTCCCTTTCAGATTTTAGATTTACAGCATTGCAGCATAACACAGTTTCTGCAAATTTGTTGGATGCACATCCATGATGCAAATCTCCTGTTCCACCACATCCCAAAGGTGCTCTATTGCAGTGTTTCCCAACCCTGTTCCTGGCGGCACACCAACACTGCGCGTATTCTTTTTCTCCCTAATCAAACACACCTGATTCAAATCATCAGCTCATTAACCCATGTGATTATGAGCTAATGAGTTGAATCAGGTGTGTTTGATTAGGGAGACAAAGAATACGCGCAGTGTTGGTGTGCCGTCAGGAACAGGGTTGGGAAACACTGCTCTATTGGATTGAGATCTGGTGTCATGTTGGATTGAGATCTCATTGTCATGTTCAAGAAACCAGTTTGAGACGATTTGAGCTTTGTGACATGGTACATTATCATGTTAGAAGTAGCCATCACACTGTGGTCATAAAGGGATGGGCATCGGTCAGCTCAGGTACTAAGCTAAGATCCATGCTTTCATGTTATTTATGCAAAATTCTGACCCTACCATTTGATTGTTGCAACTTGCAACAGAAATTGAGACTCATCAGACCAGACAACATTTTCAAATCTTCTATTGTCAAATTTCAAATTTTGGTGAGTGAGCCTGTGTGAATTGTAGCCTCAGTTTGCTGTTCTTAGCTGACTGGAGTGGCACCCGGTGTGTCTTCTGCTGCTGTAGCCCATCTGCTTCAAGGTTCGACATGTGTGTTCAGAGATCCTCTTGTGCATGCCTCAATTGTAATGGGGTTTTTTGAGTTACTGTTGCCTTTCTATCAGAAGCCTCGAATTTAGTGATCTTAAAGAGCGCGATGGATTGTAGGGCGATAGAAGATCCATTAAATAGACTGGAGCTAAACCATTTAGGGTTATATAAGTCAAAAGCAATACCTTGTAATTAATATGGAACTTTATAGGTAACCAATGAAGTGATGATAAAATCGGTGTTATATGATCATATTTTCTTGACCTAGTAAGAACTCTAGCGGCTGCATTTTGGACTAACTGTAGCTTGTTTATTGAAGATGCAGGACAACCAGCTAATAAAGCATTACAGTAATCTAGTCTCGAGGTCATGAATGCATGAACTAACTTTTCTGCATCAGAGACTGATAGCATGTTACGTAGCTTAGCAATGTTTCTAAGGTGGAAAAAGGCTGTTTTTGTAACATATGAAATATGCTTTTCAAAAGACAAGTTGTAGTCTAATGTAACACCCAGGTCTTTTACTGTAGCGGATAAAGTAACAGGGCATCCTACTATGTTAAAGTAGTGCTGTGAAAGGTTTTGTGGACGGTTTTTACAACCGATAAGTATTACCTCTGTCTTGTCTGGATTTAATAAAAGAAAATTACGCGTCATCCAATCTTTTATATCTTTAACACAATCTGTCAATTTGGATAATTTAGCGTATTCATCTGGCCGTGATGAAATATATATTTGAGTGTCATCAGCATAACAATGGAAACTAATTCCATGTTTCCTTAGAATATTACCAAGTGGCAGCATATATATTGAGAATAATAAAGGGCCTAACACAGATCCCTGCGGCACTCCATAGTTTGCCGAAGTTATGATCGATTTTTCTCCATTTAAGTAGACGAAATGGTAGCGGTCAGATAAGTATGACCTGAACCAGCTTAATGCTTGTCCTTGAACACCAGTGTAATTTTGTAGTCGATCTAAGAGTATTGTGTGATCTATAGTGTCGAACGCAGCACTAAGATCAAGTAAAACTAGTACTGAGATACAGCCTTGGTCCGAAGCTAAAAGTAAATCATTTGTGATTCTAACAAGCGCAGTTTCAGTGCTATGATGTGGCCTGAATCCAGACTGAAACTTTTTATAGATGTCGTTTTCTTGCAAGAAAGAGCCGAGTTGACTGGACACAACTTTTTCTAATATTTTTGACATAAATGGAAGATTCGAAATGGGTCTGTAATTTGCTAGGTTATTTGGATCTAAATGTGGTCTCTTAATAAGAGGTTTTATAACAGCCAGCTTGAACGTTCTTGGAACATGACCCAAAGATAAAGATGAGTTAATAATATTGAGAAGAGGCTCTTCCACTATAGGTAACACTTCTTTCAGTAGTTCAGTTGGTATAGGATCTAATAAACATGTTGTTGTTTTAGATGAAGTGATAAGTTTATTTAACTCTTTTTGTTCTATGGTTGTAAAGCATTGTAATTGTTCTTGCGGGGTGATAATTGCGGCTGAATTATAAGGCGCGAGTAAAGATTGAACGTTTACAATTTTGATTCTGATGCTTTCAATTTTCTCAGTGAAGAAGTTCATGAAATCATTACTACTAAACTGTAACGAGGTATTTTGTTCAGACGACGTCTGTTTATTTGTTAGTCTAGCCACGGTATTAAATAAAAACCTTGGATTATTTCGGTTGTTTTCTATTAATTTGCTGAGGTGCTCAGCCCTGGCCGTTTTAAGGGCCTTTTTATAACGTGACATACTGTCTTTCCACGCGATTCTAAAGACCTCTAAATTAGTTTTTTTTCCATTTACGCTCTAAATTGCGGGTTTCTCTCTTTAAAACATACGTAGTATTATTGTACCATAGTGATATACTTTTTTCTCTGACCTTTTTTAATTTAATGGGTGCAACAATATCCAATGTTCTAGAGAGAATGGTGCTCATAGTGCTAGTTAGTTCATCTAGTTCATCTGTTTGTTTGGGTTCAGGCAGTAGCTGAGACAGATCAGATAAGCTATTTGAGAAATGATCTATGGTGGATGGAAGAATTGTTCCTGGTCGATAACGTGGCGCAGCATGACATATTACAGCAGTACTTAATATGCAAGTTACCATGTAATGGTCAGTGACATCATCACTTTGTGGAATGATATCTATATCGGTTGGATCAGTTCCATATGATATAATTAAATCGAGTGTATGATTAAGACGATGAGTTGGTCCGGTGACGTTTTGCTTGACCCCGAAGGAGTTTAATAAATCTGTAAACGCAGCCCCTAACGCATCATTTAAATTATCTACGTGTATGTTAAAATCTCCAACAATTAATGCTTTATCGACGTTGACCAAAAGATCTGATAGAAAGTCAGCAAACTCTTTTAGGAAATCGGCGTAAGGCCCTGGAGGTCTATATACGGTAGCCAATGCTAGAGATAATAGGGATTTTTTTCTTACATCTAAGAGCGTAACATTTAGCACAAGTACTTCAAACGAATTAAACCTATGACGAGTTTTCTGAGTAACATTAAGGATATCTCTGTAGATTGTTGCAACACCGCCGCCACGACCGATCAGACGGGGCTCATGCTTATAACAGTATCCTGGCGGAGTAGACTCATTTAGACCGAAATAATCATTTGGTTTAAGCCAGGTTTCAGTAAGGCACAGAACATCAAAATTATTATCTGTGACCATTTCATTTACAATAACCGCCTTCGGTGTGAGCGATCTAATGTTTAGAAGACCTAGCTTTAGAAATTGTTTTTGTTCACTAATAGCGAGATTATTTGTTTTAATAACAATTAGATTTTTTCTAGATCCCGCAGTAGATTTATTATTTGATCTTAGTAAACGAGGAATAGACACAGTTTCTATGCAATGTTCTACACTAGTATTAATATCAATTAAATTGGTGCAGTAGAGACTGTGATTTGGATTTTTGGATACTAGTCAAACGGTATTTAACATCTTGGAGATGTTATCCGACAGAAGATCTGCCCCGATTCTATTTGGGTGTAAGCCATCAGCCATAAGCCATAATGTTTACTTAAACATTATTTAATTTAAGAATATTGATGCATAATGTTTTACCTCCACTGCAGCTCTCATTTCAAATATGAGCACAGATAAAGTATAACAAATCCTGAAACCCTTAAAGTGGTCATATAATTCACTTTTTCAAGTTGAGATTGTACTGAAATGTGTGTTGGCAGTGCCTGTACACAACCATCATATAATGATCATCTATCTAGTGTTTTTTTAATCTCCTTATATGTTTTTCCCAGTCTCAAATCGAGCCGTTCGACCGCGTGACGTCACACGGTCGGACGCCCCTCCCACGATTGTTGATTGACAGCAGCGTTTCAACACATCCCCACCCTGAGCGAGCTGTCATCATAGTGTGCCATTGTTGATACACGAGCAGAATGGTGTCTAAGCGATTGTGGTGTTCTGTTCTTGGGTGTAATAACGAACACAGCAGTCATTTTGATGTTCCTAAATCTGAACCGCTGAAGACACAGTGACTGAGTTTTGTTTTCGAAGGGAATATTCCCCACGAGCAACGTCAATGCTTTCATGTTTGCGCGATTCGCGAATCTTTTCTCACCAGACTGCTTTATAAACGAGGATCAGTATAAAGCTGGTTTTGCTAAGAAGCTGCTCCTGAAAAAAGAATCGGTACCAACTATTCATGTTCCTGCTGCACCTCCAGAAGAAGTGAGTGTAAAATTGTATTAACCTTTATATTAATCTTTGCAAATCGCTTGCACGCTTCACGATGAATGCGGCTAAGGTTTACAGTCAGGGTAAGGTACGGCATGTTTTCTATGTACGATGTTCTCAATATAATTCATAATCCCACGTTTATAATGAACAACGAGTTATGGTTATTGTGTTATTACAAACTGAGCACGTATACATCATAAACGCATAACGTTCCTACATCTCACTAAGTAACTCTAACGTTACCCTGCCAATACATACAAAGTGACATTATGTTACCCAACCATTCAGAAATGTCCTGTTCGAGCCTTAATTGTCGAACTTCTTTGTGGCCGTCATCTTGTTCCGGGTCTGACTCCGGTTCAAACTGATACGATTGCACAGATGTGTCCTCAGAGACTCCCTCTGCCATTCTTTCTCCAAAATATACTCTCAACCGTTGTCAAGGCAACACTCCACGTGCGATGTCAAATCGCCCGCAGAAAAGAGGGGCGGAGTGAGCGAAGCTCATTATCATTTAAAGGCATATGCACTGAACGGCGTGCTGAAAACAGCTGTTTTTGACCAGGTAAAATTTTCTTACAATACTAATGATAATTTTTAATCAAAGTATATTACAAACTTTTCATTTAGACCCTAAAGAATCGAATTAACTTGTATGAAAATGGCATTATATAACTCCTTTAAAATGATAATCCTGTAATTTGAGACACACTGAGACTTGTTAACATTCATTAATTTTTATGCAAAATCATAAAAGAGGGAGTGGAGGGGGGAAACTAAAACATGGGTATTATGTAACGCATCTGTTTGAAAGAATGCACTCTTCCCATAGTACAGTGACAGTGCCCCACAGTCATTGCTGAAGTCTATAGGCTGCTTTGTGGGCCTGCTTTTAAGTGCTGTGAATCCACTGATCCTCTGTATCTTGGGTAATGATGAGACTACTCATCACGGCAAATACACGAGACTGTTTTTGTTGGTGGGGACATTTGATCCAGAAAGAGAGGAAATGCAGTTAAAAAAAAACAGCACTATTTGTTCCTCAGTATTATGTGTCAGCGCTGTGTGTATGGAACCACATGATACCACTGTTCCTCGCCCTGTGACCTCATGTTTGGAGCAATGCCTTTCTTTAGTTATCTGTATTGCATCACACTCTGAAACCTGCCTGAATGGGATCATGGCACAATGAGACTGTGGATCTTTTCTCTCTCTGGTTTTTGTTTTTTGTTTTTTTTTTGGATAAAAAATGTGTATATAACTTTGTCATACTTGCTCTGTAGAAGTGTGAGAACCAATCCAGCTCTCTTCCTCCTTTAAGTAAACACTTCTTGTGGCTTGACAGTTATATTTTAGTCTTGTAGTCATAATGACAGGGTTTTGGCGGATGGTCAGTTTAGCGGATGGTTTGGCGGATGTTTTTTTTTGTATTGTATTTTTTATTGTTAGTAATATATTTCAGCCACTAGAGGGAAAGCTCTGGGAAAGTTAGTTATATTAAAGGGTAAATAAACCTTAAAACAACTTTTTTAGTTAATGATCTGTAAGACTGGGGCGTTGTTAATGCTGTTCATTGATTCAAATAATTTTTTTGACATTTGGGTATAAAGTGTTTTAATTCTACAATATATGGTGTAAAAACATCTGAGTGCTGCCCTCTTGTTGAACGGTGGCTACTGCAGTTGAACTTCCTATTGGAAGTTGTGGTGCCCTGTGATGTAAGCAGGCACCAGCTAACCATGCCCTTGCCTACAGAGAGACCTGTGTCAAGTGCACGCCCCCCCTCCGCTGGACTCTGCCCACTTTTCCAGCATTTTTCAAATATTGCCAGTGGGTGGAGTCAGGCTCTGACCAGGGGTTTAGTTACCCTTTAAATAATACTAAACCGACACATTCCTTTGAATGTTAGGAATTGTTAGGGGAACATTCTGAATGTTAGTGGCAAACTCTCAGGGCCAGCAATACCTGGTGTAACAGGTCACGGATTAAATCAATAACTTATTATTTTTATTTTGCTTTACTCATGTATTTTAGATAACTTCTTTTCCTGAATCTGCTCGTACAAAGATGTTATCTGTTTACAAATTAGTATTGGAGAAAAGTTTTTCCAATCAAAATGTATTCCTTGATGAATGATTAAGATCTAATTTCTGATTGTCAGATTAATCAAATTGTTCATTTTGTACATAGTGAGTGAAATCTTTGCCAAGGCCTTCTCGCGTTGCATAATATAAATACGTAAACAGAAACATATGTAATTGGAGCATGAACAGCACAAGAGATTTTCTTCCTGACCGTGTTTAGGTTGATGTATTAAACCGAGAAAAGAGGGCTTTTCTATGAGTCTTGTGATTTGTTGATTGCTTACAGTGGGATTACTTCACTTTAAACAAGTCTGACTTAGAACCTGTCCACAGTGTTCCCTTTCGAAAGGGAACTCGCACTGCGTCAAAGCGCTAGGGGAAACGCCTCAGCGTGACTGATGACTAAAACACTGTATAATTACAACAACATTTTTGGCCGGCGTCAGCCATGACGTCATGCTCTAGTCTAGCGCAACCCGGAAGTATAAAAGGGGCGCCTAGAGAATATGAGTTAAACGAAACTATGGCTAACAAGCGCTTTAGGAAGTGTGCCGACTAGGGGTGTAACGGTTCACAAAATTCACGGTTCAGTTCGATACGATACACTTGTCACGGTTCGGTACGTTTTCGATACAGCAAAAAGAAATGCCAGAGAAATTTCCTTTTTTTTTTTTATTATTTTTTTTTTATTATATTTTTATTAAAACTAACATGATAAAGTATGATATTTTTTTACTTTGAGCAATGATGGATCTATACTTGACTTTTCTTATAGGAGCATATAAAACAAACAGGCTCCTTGGACAAAATGAAATGTAATATTGTAGTGATCTGTGGACACTGAATAGGTTATTCATGGCACAATTTTTCTTCCTGGTTTCCACGTCAGTGCTGTTTGATCCGTTAATAACGGAGAAATGTGAATGTTTCTCACTAGATCTCGCAGCAATGTTATTACTTCAGTGGCAAATTCAAATTTTTTCTTTACTGGATTTCGATGTGTAGTAACAGTGCTGCTTGATTAAAATCGGCTCGCGCTGCATTGGTCCAAACTGATAAACGGTCCGTCAACCAGACAATAACGAGTAGCTCAGTTTCGTTCCGCTTACATTACATTTGCCATTTGATGTTGGGCAATGTTGTGGTCACGCCAGCGTCTCTTACAATATGAGCGCGCTTGCTACGCGCGACGCGCCTACATTTGAAATAACGAAATTATGGTCAGGAGGAAAAATGGTTCAACGAACGGTTCAATATGAATGCGTGTATCGTTACACCCCTAGTGCCGACCCGTGTGAGAGATTTCTCACACCTGGTGACACTCACAACCTTTGCGTGCTTTGTTTGGGTGAAGAGCACGCGCGCTCTGTTCTCGAGGGTTTTTCAGTAAGAACGCTCTATTCTCGTCTGTCTTTTTTCTCGAGGGAAGAAAGACAGTCATCTCGTGCCGAGGCCGAGAGGAGACTCAGATCATGGGGATCTCAGAGGGAGCTCGCCGATAAGTTTGAGAGAGGAGTGAATCTCTCAAACTCGTCGGAGGGTGACGAGAACGTGCTGTTGGGCAGGGATGTGCTTTCTGAAGCATCCTCTGGTCCAACATCCAGTGCTCTATTGGCTTTGAGCCTGGATGAGCAGGATGGGGCTGAAGCAGATGAAGATACTGAAATGGCTGAACCTGCTCAGCCCCCCTGCCCCGCGTATGCGGAGCTGGTGGAGGTGATGGAGTGCGCCACCACTAGGCTTGAGTTGCCATGGCAGCGTGTCAGAGGGGAAGCCGCTCGTGGAAGGCTTGACGAGCGCTTTCTCTCTGGCCATACCCAACCAGCCAAAAAATAAATAAAAAATTAGCCCCCCCCCCCCCCCCCAAAAAAACATGTTTTATTTACTGGGTTATTCGGCCTCCATTCCCCTCCTGGATAGTATGGGTTCCCCTTACGGTGCGGTGAGTTTGTTACAGGGCCCTTGTCGCTTTTGTTCACTGAGTTTCTGGCAATATGTATATATATATATATATATATATATATATATATACACACACTCACCTAAAGGATTATTAAGAACACCATACTTATACTGTGTTTGACCCCCTTTCTCCTTCAGAACTGCCTTAATTCTACGTGGCATTGATTCAACAAGGTGCTGAAAGCATTCTTTAGAAATGTTGGTCCATATTGATAGGATAGCATCTTGCAGTTGATGGATATTTGTGGGATGCACATCCAGGGCACAAAGCTCCCGTTCCACCGCATCCCAAAGATGCTCTATTGGGTTAAGATCTGGTGACTGTGAGGGCCACTTTAGTACAGTGAACTCATTGTCATGTTCAAGAAACCAATTTGAAATGATTCGAGCTTTGTGACATGGTGCATTATCCTGCTGGAAGTAGCCATCAGAGGATGGGTACATGGTGGCCATAAAGGGATGGACATGGTCAGAAACAATGCTCAGGTAGGCCGTGGCATTTAAACGATGCCCAATTGGCACTAAGGGGCCTAAAGTGTGCCAAGAAAACATCCCCCACACCATTACACCACCACCACCAGCCTGCACAGTGGTAACAAGGCATGATGGATCCATGTTCTCATTCTGTTTACGGCAAATTCTGACTCTACCATCTGAATGTCTCAACAGAAATCGAGACTCATCAGACCAGGCAACATTTTTCCAGTCTTCAACTGTCCAATTTTGGTGAGCTCTTGCAAATTGTAGCCTCTTTTTCCTATTTGTAGTGGAGATGAGTGGTACCCGGTGGGGTCTTCTGCTGTTGTAGCCCATCCGCCTCAAGGTTGTGCGTGTTGTGGCTTCACAAATGCTTTGCTGCATACCTCGGTTGTAACGACTGGTTATTTCAGTCAAAGTTGCTCTTCTATCAGCTTGAATCAGTCGGCCCATTCTCCTCTGAGCTCTAGCATCAACAAGGCATTTTCGCCCACAGGACTGCCGCATACTGGATGTTTTTCCCTTTTCACACCATTCTTTGTAAACCCTAGAAATGGTTGTGCGTGAAAATCCCAGTAACTGAGCAGATTGTGAAATACTCAGACCGGCCCGTCTGGCACCAACAACCATGTCACGCTCAAAATTGCTTAAATCACCTTTCTTTCCCATTCTGACATTCAGTTTGGAGTTCAGGAGATTGTCTTGACCAGGATCACACCCCTAAATGCATTGAAGCAACTGCCATGTGATTGGTTGATTAGATAATTGCATTAATGAGAAATTGAACAGGTGTTCCTAATAATCCTTTAGGTGAGTGTGTATATATATATATATATATATATAATAAAAAAAATAGTATTGCAGTGGTGATAAGCACAGGTAGCAGGTTCCCTCCCTGTGGGCTCAGAGCCGTGGTTAGGCTTCCTCTCAATCCAGAGTTATTTGCTGAGGCCTCCGCTCTCTAGAACTCGACAGAGTGTTTATATTCTACTAGTTTAGACCACTTGGGTGTGAGTATGGTAGGCCTCCTTCTCTTACTTTGTTAAGGCCCCTGCTCCCCATAGCCCTGTGAGGCAGTATATGTCTCTAAGTTCGAGACACCACCCCTCTTCGGATGACGTTGTACTTCCCTAGTTAGCAAGGGTGTTTTTGTTGGAGTGCTCCATCTCTCAGATAGCGCCGAGTAAGCCTAGTACTCCCCTGGTTCCTTGGGTCATTATGCAGAGTACCTCACCTCTGATTGAATTCTAGCGGGCCCTCACAAAGCTTGGGTCTCTATTCTCCCAGTAGGCAGGTGTGTTAGGGTGACAGACTCCCAGTGTCAGCCTCCCTTATGCGGCCAGGCCGCCCCAAATGCAGACTCCAGTTCTCCCCTTAAGTTTAGGGTCGTCATGCGGAGTACGTCTCTAGCGGCCATATTTCTAAAATGCACATTGGGATGTCGTAGGCCTCCTCTCATTCTTATAGTTGTCATGCTGAGGCATCCATCCTCCAGAGTTCCGAGCAGATAGATCTGGTCTCTGCATCGGGAAGAAGCCTCTCTCTTAATTCAGAGAGTTATATTTTCTTCGTTTTCTCTGCTCTGTGTTGTGCTAGCTAGACCTGGCTGATTTCTAAAGGGTATGGTAGGCCTCCTCTCCCTTAGGAGAGTCATTCTGCTGAGGCCTCCATGTTTACAGCTTGTTAGCTGCATGTGTCAGGCCTCCTCTCCTTTGAGTGTCATCCTGCTGAGGCCTCCATGTAAACAGCCCTTCAGTTAGAGCTTGAGAAGTGGTCCCTCCCTCTCTGAGGAGATGTTTTATGACCCTCGCTCCCTGAGCTCTAGTAGCTGTCCCATCTACGTGTGTCAGGCCTCCTCTCCTTTGAGACTCATGTTTAGGCCTCCGTACAAACAGCCCTCCAGGTAGAGCTTGAGAAGTGGTCCCTCCCTCTCTGAGGAGATGTTTTAGGACCCTTGCTCCCGGAGCTCTGGTGGTAGTCAAGCTAGCTGTCCTATCTACATGTGTCAGGCCTCCTCTCCTTCGAGAGTCATCCTGCTGAGGCCTCCATATATACAGCCTGTTAGCTGTAGATGCCGGTGTAAGTCTGGTAGGCCCCTATTCCTAATAGAGTTATCCTGCTGAGGCCTCCAGGCGAGCCTGTAGCTGTATTCTAGCATGTATCAGGCCTCCTCTCGTTCGAGAGTCATCCTGCTGAGGGCTCCGTATATACAGCTTGGTAGAGCATGGAAAGGGTTCTTTCTCATATCTTGAGTAGTCATTAGACCTGTCGCTCCCTGAGCTCTGGGTTGATGTTCTAAGAAACTCGATGCCAGTGTAAGTCTGGCAGGCCCCTCTTCCTTTGAGAGTCATCCTGCTGAGGCTTCATGCAAACAGCGTTGCAGGTAGTAGTGCAGAAAAAGGCCCTCTCGATAACGGAGTTGTTTTTAGGCCCTTTGTCTGAGCTCTCCACTATGAACTTTTCACATTTGAGATTAAGTTCTGGAAGAGCCACATTGGTGTAAGTGGGCAGGCCTCCCCTGCTCTTGAGTAATCCTGCTGAGGCCTCCGCTTCCAATAACATTACTAAGAAGGTTGTTGGCTTCAGCATTTAGCATGATAGCCTCCTTAATCTGGTATGGGGGTTAAACTTAATCTGGTATGGGGGTTGACTCTGTCCCCCCGAAAGTAGCAGGCTATGGCCCATAGGCTCTGGGCTGTACTCCCTTAAAGGAACCCCCCTCTGAAAGTCGGGCTGTGGTACCCATGGCCTTGAGCTGGCAAGCCCTTCGTGTGATTCACGGAGTTCACCCTCGCTTAGCATGGAGCTCGGGCAGTGGCCGTAGGGAGTAGTGCTACTGTTAGACGTGTAAGCAGTAAGGGGCTTTAACTTTGAGTTAATGTGTTTTTGCTTGTAGCCATAGTTGCTAAAGCATCCCCTCAGCATGGCAGCGTGGGTAGATCGTCCCCCTAGCGCTTTGACGCAGTTCGAGTTCCCTTTCGAAAGGGAACGTCTCAGGTTACGACTGTAACCTATGTTCCCTGAGAACAAGGAACGAGACACTGCGTCCCGTCGCCATGCATCCGGTCTGCTTTTACAGTCCCTTCAGATGAAGAAGTGGATGACATGTTCTCTAGGCACCCCTTTTATACTTCCGGGTCGCGCTAGAGCATGACGTCATGGCTGACGCCGGCCAACAATGTTGTCGTTATTATACAGTGTTTCAGTCATCAGTCACGCTGAGGCGTTTCCCGTAGCGCTTTGACGCAGGGAATATAGGTTACAGTCGTAACCTGAGACGTTTTTTTAAATTACATTCCACTGCACTGCTATGCCATTGTTTGTAAATGTCATGTAAATATGGCTAAATGGACAAAGGTCCAGAATTAAAATTAACAGACCACTAAAAAAACGTTAGATACTCCATTAAAATATTCAAGAATTAAGCTAGAACACCTTGATTCAAGTAAATTTGGCACAAATTATGCATTGATTTTTTTCCCCATGTTTGCTTTCTTTACCTTTTTTTTTTTTTACTTTAAAGTGCAAGATATAATGAGTGAGACAGTGAGTGATGTAGTCTAATTTAGAGACCGTCCTCTAAAATTCTGTTCAAAAGTGGTAATAGGACACGCATTTAAAATTTACTACCAGGTGTAAACAGTGATGTGTCTTGGCTGACCACAGATCTATATACCAGGTGTAAACAAGGCCTTTTTGAAGAGTTATTGAACTTGTTGAACCATGAAGTGAAAAGCTGTGATGTTTACATGCCCGACACTTTCCGCTGGTCAAACGGTTAAGATAAAACGCCTCAAACCTGATCTGTTAGAAGAGTCTCTGGTTACAGATGGATCTGAGGTCAACTCGCCCAACCTTGCCATCCATAGTGATATTCATGAAAAGACCCAGACAGAGTCTAAAGCTGCCCCCAGTGACCTCTCCTGTTTACAAAGCCTAACACTTCATTAGAGTGTTTTGTAAGGGTTGGGAATGGATTCAAATATTCACAGTATGATTTTTTTTTTTTTGTAGATTAAAAGCCAAAAACCACAATGGGCTATATGAAATCAGCATATTTTTTAAAAGTAAATTTCACATTTGGAATAAAGTAAAATCTACTCAACTTAGTTAAATAAAATTAACAAAGAAAATAAGTAACTATTTAGCTAACTTGGCCAATCAAAGTTTGAGTCATTTCTGCTTGGTTTACTTGCAATACTCTGTTCCAAGTACATTTATATAAAATAACGCTGAATTAAGCCATGCTTTTAAAGTGTGCTTTACTTTGAAAATCTTGTAAATAATCCAATAGATATTACAGTGAGACTAGTTGGATAATTTTTAGTATGAATGTGTCATTCTGTAGGCTAGTAAATGAACTCCAGATGTCACAAAACTGATAAAACAGTTTAAATACAGCTGGAAACCAGTAAAAAATGCAACCTTATTAATTATTCATACCTCAGTGAATGATGGGAACACCATCAGAAAGTTGAGTGGGTTTTACTTAATTTTATAACGTTGATATTTATGCTTAAATTTCTTCTTAAAATAAGTAATTTATAATTTACTTAGTTTTTTTTTTTATTCTTGCCTGAACTAACTTATTCAGGTAGAAATTACATTAGTTTTTTTCTGTAGTATTTACCACATTATTTAAATAGTTTTAATTAAAACATAATTTAATTGTCACAGTATAAGATGTTTAGATAAAATGTCGTTTTTAAAACAAATCTCGTGAAGCGCTGCGGCCACCCACAGAGGTCATGTGTAGGATTTCTGTGTCTTGGTCCACTGCTCTCCTGGAAGCAGATGAGAAAAGATTGGCGAGGACACGTTGGCTGATCTTTTTTCATTTTATTGACGTGTCAATGATCTCATTGATGATTTCTCTTTGAGAACATTAAATCATTTTGCACTAAAAAAATGTAAATCATATTTATAATTTTGAAATGTGCATGTCAAAAAGCATTAATTCCAGAAGTGCCATGTTTTTAGCTACTCAAACAAGAAGGCATCCTTTATTTTTATTTTCCTTTCAATTTTCATAATTACGAGCTATTGATGTTGAGACCATTACAGAGACAGAGTAAAAAGAAAATAAAGTAATTTCACTTTTCACGCATTTTTTGTTACATTTTCCTTCATGTTGTATATTGCCCATTGTAAACGTTGCCTTGTGAATAGGAAGTGTGCTTAATAGGCTCTATCCACAAACGCTGCTGACGGATTTCCGGTAGAATCTCAGCCAGCGTCTTTACTTCTGCATAGCGCGTTCTATAGCGAAGTGTACTAGCGGCAAAACTCTTTCATAAGATTCATTTGACAGCGATTTATAATTTAAGTATTATATAGTTAAGCATTGTAGTAATGGCTTCCAGAGTTTTAATATCAATGGCGGGAAGAGAGTAGTTCGGCTGAACATTGTTGTGTCCCGTTATGTGAGGCCTACTCAAAGTTTAACTCTATACTGAGTTTCCACACTTTCCCTGTGGACGAAGAAACGTCACTTTAAAAGTGATGATCTGATTGAGCCATCGACCCCTAAAGGGCATAGCTTGCTGAGAGAGGGAGCTGTACCAACCTTATTCTAATAAAAGAATCAGTCATTTGTGTCCAAATATTGTCTTATGTGAGAATAGCCATGTAAAAAGCAGGATAACATACATCCAGCCAGTTGTTATTGAACAATTATTCGTATTCTTATAGGCTTATTCTTTAATAACAACTAGTTGGATGTACTTTATGCCTTACATAGCACATTACAGTGGAATAAGCCTGACAGGTCTTTTTGTAAGTGTAGATTCGTAAAATTGACGTTAAATACTAATTTCAAAGTACCTGGAAATGTCAAAGTCAAAGTTTCATTGTTTTAACAATCTTTTGTTGTGCTTCAAAGAAGTACACTTATTTTTATGTCTGAAGATGTCAAATATTTACAACATGTTTTTAAACGTTGATCATTGTAGCCAATCGCAGACGTATGTTGAGCGTGTGAACAAAATGGCCAACCAGAGGTGTTTAAGAATCCATTCAACAGCGCTCAAAAAGCTAGAGGGAAATGCTGGTATAGTCACATTAATTTCAGAACTGACTTGGTATCGAAGTTGGTACTTTTTACGTACTCTTTTAAAAAGTGTGCTAAAGTTTTCAAGGGTAATAGTAGGGAGGTTAAGTGACTTTTGACTTCAAGTCATGATGCAAAGGTCCCCTTTGGTATGGAAGTACCTTAGGGCGATAGAAATAAATTTATCCTAAGACACAAGTGAGATCACATTATGTATCTTATATACGCACATTTAAAAAAAAAAATGGCCGCCGATCATACTTGAGAGGCCCATGTCTTTGCTTCTGTTATAGCTATAATGACAAATTTGGTATCAACGTGTACATTTTTGTGGTCAAGGAGTCCAATAAAATAGGTTCCAAGACTAAAAAACAATAATGTTGTCCTTACCATGACAATTGGAGGTGAAATATGCAATTTTTTATTAAAAAACGCATGCCAAACACACAGTCCATTCACAACTTAATAATTTCTTCGTTTGGGTCTGCTTCGCATGCGCCCTTTACAGCACTGGCTACATACACGGGTGTCGCGTCGAGCATGGGCATCCGGTCATTTACGTCTCAAGGTAACTCAGAACTGTGTCACAGCTCTGGAGCCCTGGAAGGCGGTCGACTGGTATCAGACAGGTGTAAACCTGGGATTAATCTCGAAACTGAAAGTGGTTTCGAAAGACGCCTCCAATTCGGGCTGGGGCGGCCTCTACGAGGGCAGACCGACTTTTGGCCTGTGGTGAAGCCAAGAAAAGAGCTTGCACATAAACTGTCTAGAGATGAAGGTGGTTGACGCCTTGTGGTTCTTCCTTCCCCTTCTAAAGGGTCACCATGTCCTTGTCCCCACGGACAACATGTCGGTGGTTTCCTACATAAATCGCCAGGGCGGTCTGAGATCACGGAACCTTCATGCACGGGCAGAACGCCTCCTTGTATAGGTTCAGCGCAACCTACTCTCGCTGAGAGCGGCGCATGTGCCAGGCCATCTGAATGTGGGTCCAGACAGGCTGTCCAGGGACAATGTTCCCCCAGGGGAATGGTCTCTCCAGCCTCAGACAGTTCAGCTGTTGTGGGACACCGTTGGCACAGCGGAAGTCGACCTCTTTGCGTCTCAAAACAACGCTCAGTGTCCAATATGCTTCACAAAGAACAAGGACGCGCTGGCCCATCACTGGCCCAGCCGCCCTCTCTATGCTTTCCCTCCGATCACGCTGTTACCACAGGTAATCAAGCGTATCAGGGAGAACGGTTCCTCTGTGCTTCTAGTAGCTCCGTTCTGGCCGAACCAAGTTTGGTTTCCGGAGCTGATCCAGCTTCAGAGCTTGGCTCCGTGGCCTGGCCCGTTGAGGAGAGATCTCCTCTCACAGGCCGGGGGTACGATTTGGCACCCACGACCCGAGCTTTGGGCTCTGCATGTGTGGGCCATCAACGGGTACCGGTCAGTCTCCCTGACGGAGTGTTAAACATGATTATGCAAGCTAGAGCGCCCTCTACTAGACGGCTTTATGCTTCCAAGTGGTCAGTGTTCTCAGGTTTGTGCTCAGCTCGCAACCTGGATCCACAAGATTGTGGGGTGTCGGAGGTTCTCTCCTTCCTACAGGAGCTTTATGTGGAACGTTCGGCAGCTTTCAGACGGTCAGGACAGCTCTTTGTTTCGTTTGGTGGCCGATCTAAAGGTCTAGCTGCCTCGAGAACTGATAAATCTTTCCTGTGCCATGGGGAGTGGAAAACATAATTTTTGCGAGAACTTTGATGTTTCCCGTGCCATGGGGGAGGGGAAAACATAATTTTTCCGATATTGACCCCAAACATAACTCGTGTTACTATCCTTGATAAAATAAATATTTTTCTTTCCAAATGTTATATATTACAAAAATCTATATTTAGAAATATTATAAAACAAATAAAACACCAAATATATTTATACTTTTCCAATTTTAGGTCAATCAGTCAGATTTTATGTTGATTTCTAAATTTGTCCATAGTTGTGGAATGGGTATTTTGGATGCATAAGGGGTTAGGTGGGGTGGGGAGGGGGGGTGGTGGGTGGATGTCAACTTAAAAGGTTACTTAAGTAGTCAACAAAGACATAAATTACCTGAGACAAACCTTTGTAAAAAAAAAAAAATTATATTGTGGAGGTTTAAATAAAATTACTTGCTAAAAAAAATTGTGGAGGTAAAAAATGTTATCAGATCTGAGGGTAACAGGAGGGTTAAGCACCCTCTATGCATTTAAGGTAACCACGTTTGCCTTATATCATTCTTATTAAGCCCATTCCCAATGTCAGCTTTTTATATCCCCATATTATATGAGCTCAGGCTTGCCCTTGGGTCAGTGCTGTGGTAGATTTAGCACGCACAGCGTTTTAAATTGGGTTCGCGTAGCGTAAGCTAGCTTACGCAACACGAGAGTACTCTGGTAAGAGAACGTCTTAGTTACTAACGTAACCTCGGTTCTCTCTAGAAAAGGGAACGAGTGTTGCGTAACTCTGTCGTGCTTGTGCTACAATCTGGTTTTGCTTCAGTCGATGAAAACCAAGGAGCATCCTATCCCCTCGAACTCCGGCTTATATAGGCATAAGCCACACCCATTCGCGCGGGACGTGACGAATGAGGGCGCCGGCGCCCTCATTGGTGCTTACGTCACGAGCAGTCCCTCGATAGGTTGCAGCAGTTGCCGCAGAGCAGCCAATAGGCGCGTGAGCTGCCTCGCCTAGGTCTGCTAGCTGCAGCAAGTGCATTTTAAATGAATACAAATTATAAGGATAATTTTTGGCTTCAGTATTCTCGAGAAAAGAGATTTTCCCTCTAAGGTTTTTTTTTCATAGTCAACTAGCTAGCTAGTTATTAGTTATCTAACATTAAAAACATTTTTTCTATTTAATGAGAAAGTCATACGAACCTCAAAGTGTTAACCTGTCACCTTCAACCGCTGTCACAGCTCCTGGTGCAGATGGGATATGTTGTTGCAGGAACTGATTTGCTATAGGCTACTCCTGACTGGTCGAAATCTCATGCTACTTAGGACAAATGTAATGTACATAAGTAGCTGCACTGTTTAAATACAAAATTTTTTGAATGAAAAGATAAGTAAAGTCACTCTGATGACACAATTTTTATGTGAAATGTGCATATTTACCACCAATTGTCATAGTATGGGGAAAATGATAATTTTTTTAAACTTGAAACCAATTTTATTGGATTCCTTGACCCCAAAAATGTACACTTTGACACCAAATTTGTCATTATAGCGATAACAGAAGCAAAGATATGGGCTCTAGAGTATTTTCGGCGCATTGGCAGCCATTTTTGAAAAAAAAAAAACGTGTTTATTTCTGATACAAAGTGTGATCTCACTTGTGTCTTAGGATAAATTTATTTGTATGACCCTAAGGTACTTCCATACCAAAGGCGACCTTTGCATCATGACTTGAAGTCAAAGGCCTATTTTTTGGGCTTAACCTCCCTACTATAAGGTCTTCTAAAAAAAATTGTCAGCTGTCACCGGTTATTCATGTTCAGTTTTATTTACTTAATACAATAATTACGGCAGTCCTACAAGTCAAACCAGCCTTTTTCTATTTTTATTTATTTATTATTTTTTAAATGTATTGCTCAGAGCAACCAATCAAATTACCTATAATAACCTCATAATCAAAACAAGCATGTCCGTGTTTTTTCGGATACAGTTAGTGGAAAAGAAATAAATCTCTGACATTAAACCTACCTTACAGAGCATATTATAATTATCTGTCTTTTAGATCTTCATGGTGTGCTTGAAGTTCAAAGCCATTGAATATGCCAGTGGTTTCTGAGCATGCTCAGTCCTGATGCCAGGATAAAGATGGTGATGGTTGGTTGTTTGAAGATTGCTAGACTTGGTCAGAGCTTGTTACTTTTTTGTGAGGACCATTCCTGTATTCATAGCATGGAACATTGTGTGTATGTATGGCTAAATTCTGTTTATCTAATCCAGTCAGCTGATTATTTTTTATTGTGTTTTCCATTGTTTTGCTGAAAAGAAATGCATATGCTCTCTTTCCAAAATAAATTGGAAAAATGTTCTGGCAAAGTTAAGTACACATACTTGTATTGCACTGTGCCTATGTACCCGAGCGTGTTTGTCTGTGGTAGTCCCACTTTGTTTATTGCTCAAGGCGTCTTTATACAGCCGGGCTCTCCAAATTCTGTGTAATGACACAATGACGCAAAAATACAAAGTATGCCAGCTCTGTCGAACCTCAGTGACTACAATCAAAGGTCGCGTCAGATGCAGATCCACTTCCAATACTTATATGTTAGGCTATATAAAAATGAAAAGGCAATGTATCATTGCCAGACATAGTATATTTCATGCCATTAACACCTTCATGGTTACTGTCAACAACTCAAAGTGTGATGGAGAAATTTAATAAACATTCATGTACATTTCCAGTTCTGTTGTGTGGCCTTAACTCCCCCTGAACCCAAAGATTGTATAACTATTTAATAGTATTAATAATACTAATTGTATTATAGTACTTAGGCCCTGGTGAGTTTTTAATTTGTCTGAAAGGTCATAGATGGATAAAAAGTATATAAATACATGCAGTAGTAAATACATGCAGTACTAAGTCTACTGGTAAGTTTCCAATCCATCTGAAATTTGCACATAAATGGAAGCCAAACCTAATTGCCATACAAATGATATGTTTGATATCTCTGTTCGGTGCTGATATGTTCATATGTGCCATCAGTCAAATCAAAGCAGAACTGTGGAAAAATTGTGCGTTGCTATGTAATTAATGCAATTAGGTAAACACGTCTCCTAGCAACTAAAGACCATTTTGCACAAACATTTGGAATAATTTCACTAGTGCGAGGAATAACAGGGGAGCACACTGGTGGATGTGTTTTAGTGTTGTTTACCAGGGTTATTTAAATTCCCTGGAACAGTAGGTTTGTGTAATGACCTAAACAAGTGATGATCTTTGAATAATAAACTGAATAATACAATCCATAAGTGCAGTGTTTCCTCACAGTCCCATCAGTAAGGAAGGATCAAGTGATCCTTCATCAACACCAAACCAGATTTTTTTATTAATATAATGCTGGATATTCTTCTACATTATCATTAATGTTATTAAAGAGACTAATAATTAATTTTTTTTAAAGTTTTTTTTTATCAATACGGATGCAAAATACACTGGCCAAGATATTGCACATGAAATGAATAGTTCAGCCAAAAAACTCTCTTCGCATTCTCATTGGTTGTTTCAATGTAACTTCCACAGCCAATCAATTTCATGTGTCCATTACTACTTCCCTTTATAACCACAACATATCTACGAATACACCAATGCCCGGTACACAATGTACGATTTTAGGCTGTCCCAGACGAAAGATGACCAATCGTGGTGATATCTGTGGTCGTGGCTCCTGAACGTTGGTCCTACGTCGTACAGTGAGAAAGGTTCAAAGATGGCTGTTGTCAGTCTTGCGACCAAAGATAGCCTGCAATAATTTTCTAAAAGTGTCAGAAATTTACCATGATCATCTTACAGTATGTTTGCTGCTACGGCCTACGTCTACTGACCAGCCAATAAAACTGCAACATGAAATGGTGTATTGATCAACGCGACATGGAGCTAAAATTTTAAACTCCTTACCTCAAGCTCCATTTGAAAAATTGGCATGCCAAATTGCCCTCTCTTCCCTAGCCATGACCACTTCCATAATCTCCTCTTTCGCTTCCTAATCTTTTTTTTCAGCGCAAATTAAAAACCACAATTGCAGAAGTGCTATTCATCTTGCTCTATATCTTGCTCTAGCCCCGCGCATGCTGATTACGTTTTATTCTTCTATACTAACTTGTATCGTAGCCTATGATTCAATACGTGTCATCACCGTACAGTCTACATGCATGTCATACCCAAGTTTATTAGATCCATGCCGTACAGTGTGATTTATAGGATTGCCGAAATCGCACAGTCGGTAGCAGGCCTAACTCTGCGCGCTGTGCAAATTCTTATTCTAGACCTCCGCCTCCCCAGCACCACCTGCTTAGGTCTGCTACAAGGGTCTCCCTTCCTCTAGCAGCATGTTTCCCTTCATTTTATTTTCTTAGCATTTAGCAGAAGCAACTCGTACTTGCACTGCAGCAGCGGCAACCATAGCTCTAGTCTGCCAAGAGCAACCCTATGTACATTCCATTTACATTGATACAATGTTTTATTAACTATCCAAAGAGTTGTCATGGCTGGAATTATTTCAATAGATTGTTTGTTTTTTTTAATTACGCAAATAAAAATCTCTCTGGCATCTGCTTAAGGACCCAAATGCATAAGCCCTAGCTGGGAATCGCTGCATGTATTAATGAACATCAGAGATGTTTTAATCCAGTGAATATTAGTTCATTTGTCATTTGAGCCAATCAGTGGCCACAATGTGCTGTACATTTAGGGATTTTAATCAAAAGAGTTATAGATGTTGGCAGACCGATTTGCAACTGATTTGCACTGTGTGAGGGGGTATGATGAGGACTTAAACCTTTAGTTCAGTTAAAACAGAGGAAATTGCTTTCAATTAAAATAGCTCTAAACTCATTTGAGGAAGAGTATTGTTGTGCAGACTAATCTTATGTTTTATTTTCTGGCTTTTTGCTATTTATGGAATCAGGTCATATGCAAGCCAAATTCAAACCCACGAGGACACCGTTCTAACGTGTTGTATGATCCACTGCTACAGCTCCAACTTAAGGTTTCCCCATGTTTCTTTACCTTCAGTATGATTTTTTTTTAAGTTAACTGTAATGTGTTTTGAGTTAATGTCAGCTAAGGTGGCCTGTGTATTTCAGACATATCGTAAGGGTGACACCTGGTGTATTACTTGCTTATTGCAATGAATTTCAGCCGTGTGCAGTGCACTGTTTAAACAAGCAGGTGGCAGTCTAGACATACACAATAGAGTCTTTTACAGCTCAGAGTGGCACATGACACATATTTCAGTCATTAAAGAAAAATCATGATTTCAGTTGTATGAAATTGTAAAATTCCAATGTTTAAAGGTGTAGTTCATATTGTCATTTTAGTATTTAATTGAAATTAATTAAAAATATTAACTTTCAAAATAATATTAATGTGTCCAAACAATGCTGTTTGGTATATGACACAACTATATTTACTTTGGCATTCACTGAATTTTAAATTTAGCATAAGCATATTTAATATATAATGTCCAATTTATTCCAGTAATTTTATTTTTATTTTTTATTTTTAGTGTATTATGTATATAACTTTTTTCTATTATTTGTAAAAAAAAATTAAAAAAAAATAAAATTTTGCATACAAGCAATTACTGACAGTAAAGAGAGATTGTCTTATTTTTTTCTTATATTTTCCTACATCAATATGCTGAGCAATATGAGACTAAATGGACGAAACAACTATCATAACATTACTATCATAACAGCTGTCATTTATCATTTAATAAAAAATATGGTGCAAATCCAAGCATCATAATTATGGCTTTGGAGCAACTAGTAGGATAAATGGCATTCCAAGAGCGGATTACGGTGTTTCTTAGATGTTTCACTGTCCCGGTATGTTATAATTTAGATTGATCAGCTGTAAAACACCTTTATTACATGTTATATAATTTCAGCTGTCCATGTTCACCTTTCTAACCCAATTCACAATGAATCACACTAATTACCATAAACCTGACCTTGACCAAGCTACTCGATTATGATGCACAGTATAGGTAATGGATGTCTAACTGCTGGTCCACAGTGTTGACAAATAGGTTGACCTTGTGGTGCCAATAGGCAACTGGTGAAGGCTGTGCGCTCCACCACAGATGTCTGGGATGGGAAGTGTGCAATAAATCTATAGGCTCAAAATGACTTCTCATCTACATCACAGAAATGCCAGCCTATGCTTTGTTTGGTTGGGGCATTTTTTTCTAACCGACACTGATGTCATATCCTGTTTTGAGGTACATTTGGATATGAAGTTGGCTTCAGTGTGTGTGTGTGTGTGTGTGTGTGTGTGTGTGTGTATGTATGGCCTGGTCTAATTACAGACTGGGTAAAGAGGCCCGTTGAGGGACATAAGTAAGCTTCTAGTAGGCCTAAGGTCTCCCAGATTTACCACAGCAAGAAAAGTGAGAAATAGACAGAGAGAGAGGAGCCAAGAAAGAAAGCTGTGGAGAAATTTAAGGACATGTAGGCGGAAAGGAGGAGTGTATCAGTGTGTGTGTCTATTCTGATCACTTCACAGGATTCAGCATCACTACGAATCAACACGTCTGCCACTAAACCAAATGGCTTTAAAAGCTAATTTTGCATTTAAATCGTAGAAGGACAAAGTAACTTTACACAATTTTACAGGATAGTATTTCTGCACAAAACCTGAGTCTTATTCAATAACTATCCAAAACATAGTTTAACCAGATGCTTGTTTGAATTGGTTAAGCTGTAATTATTTTCAGTGCAAAGTGCAAATACGCTTCCTTTCTGTGCAAATTATGATTTTTGACCTACAAATAAAGGTTTCAAAATGAGATTTTCACAGTGATTCCATTAGACGAACCTATTTTTGTTGTACAATTTTACAATACTAAGTTTGGTGTTTGTGTTCTTTTTTTAGCGCATATATATATATATATATATATATATATATATATATATATATATATATATATATATATATATATATATATATATATATATATATATAATTATTATTATTATTATTATTATTATTATTATTTTTTTTTTTTTTTAGATGATCATATGATGAACAAGTTAAAAGTAGACCAATTTCTAGCAGACGATGTAGTCGAGTGCACTCTCAACATTGTAAAGAGCTTCAGGTGCCTGAACTGCAGTATGGCCACAATAAAGTACTTCAGATCTTGGTAGTCTGCTGCATCAACCACTTCAACCGAGCATCCAGAACAGGCCTTTATACTGAGGAATTGTGAGGAAAGTTACTTTTATAGCACATTTGTTTTGCGTATTTAGTGCGTTGTTTTATGATTTGCATAATTCCTTCAGTGAATCAGGTGCAAAGACAAAAGCACATGCAAAGTAATGCCGCTCAGCATTTTACATTCAAATTGGTGCCATTTTTGTTTCAAATGGTTTTTGTTGTTGTTGGATCACTTTAAGGCTTCAGATGAATAGTTTGAAGTGTTCAAGTATTTTGCAGTGTTTCTTCATCTTAAATGATTAAACGCATGTTCAATAATGACAGTCCATTGTTTGTTCGTACTGGGTTTCTAGGAGGCAAATAATAGCACTACAGTATTTAGCAAGAGCTATAGTCAGAATATGTTTTACTGCTTTCACCATTCATGGACCAGAAAGAGGGATTGTGAGATGGAGTAAGATTGAACCGTAGATATATCATTGGGCCTGCTGAGGTTGATGTGTTCTGATATTTGCTCCAGCTGTAAATGTCAAAAAAAAGAAGCAGTGCTGATTGCTAGACTAAACCCAAATCCTGCAGCTTTGAGTGTTTTTCATTACATCGCTCATGGATTTAATTATATCTCTATGGAAGGAAATTCTGTGCAAATTGTATATAATTGTTCAACAAATGATATGTTGGTCCTGCATTTAACGGTTTACAAATGGTTCGTTACTGCTCAACAAATACAGCCAGATACAGATACAACAAACACAAAGATTTATTTGTAGACGTGGGCTTAACTATGGGGGAAATCACATTGGCTTGTCCCTGCTCTCCTCACACATTATCAACGAATAACTGCTTTGTTGTTCTGTGTTTTTATTAAGGCATCATGTCATTCATGAATCACTGGGTGCAGTTCTAGAGCTCAATCAATTCAGAACATGTTATGATGTTTTGAATTATAATATTAAAGGAAACCTAATTCATAATTATAAACATATTTTTTGGGAATATTTGAGACAGAAAGGCTAAGGACAACTGTACTTCCCTCATTGCATATGAATCAAACGTCTCATTTAATGTGTAATAAAATCTAGCCCTCAGTCTCTGCATGAAAAACATGTTCTGACATGGAGGGGCCAGCAAGGGGTTTCTGAATCATTGAGATATTCTTTTCTGAATTACAATTTCATGTATTTCCATTTATATGCTTGGGCTGTTTGTTTTTCACTGTGAAGAAAAAGAAACACATCAAGCATGATATTTGCTTATCACAAAGCTAATATCTCTATGTACTGTATCTGTATTTGTTGCAAATGGTGAAATTATCTGGAAGGGCTTAAACTGGATACGTCAAAACATAATAACTGGATGCGTCTACAGTACCAGGGTCAGTTGTGTCGCTTCCATTCATAAATCCTCTCGCATGACCTCATGGAGTAAAGTGTCTAGTGTATGCGCACTTCAGAATCTCGGCGGAAGTAGTATCCGGGTACTTTTCGTCTACTTTTTTCGAATACTAGTATTCCATATAATACAGAAAAACAAAACTAAAACCAAACTGATGTGAGTCCTTGAATCATTCAGTCAACCAATTAGTAAAAAAAACAAATAAAAAAAAAAACACTGAATTGTTAATGACGGAAAGAAGTCATGATATACATTTATTTATTTGAATAAATATCCTTATTAAAATGTGTGTGCACAAATCTACCAAGAGACTGCAGAAAGATTAAATGTTCTTTCTGAAAATATCGACAAACCAAAAACAAACCAAAAAAAGTGGTCTAAAACAGCAGTTCACTTATGAAACCTGCATGCAATGTTTCGGGAAGCTTTAAAACATAACAGACAAAAAAATGAAAAGGAAAAAAAAAACATGCGTGATATAGCATATTAGGTAACGTTATGTAAATTTTCTCCTGTTGAATGATTGAGATTTATGTCATGTAAACATCATCAGCTTTATCCTGTGTAAGTATGTGTGTTTGTGTCTGTAACTGATTGTATTTGAGTTGACAGACTCTTACAGAGAGTGTATGGAGAAGGCATTGGCAGATAGAGACTGTTTGTATACAGTCTAGAAAAGACAGAGATAGAGTGTGTGTTACACGTGTGGTTTGCTCTTTCCTCTTTTTTCTTCTTCTTCTTCTTCCAGATTAATCAGCGCCCAGAAGAGGTGAACCCTTTTCCACGTAAACATGGCATGGTGGTGTGACACGGCTCATTAGCAAAGAAAATGGTGTATTCAGAGCAATGTGATTGTGGCTTTCTGTTAAGAGCTCACATATTTACAGGCCTCAGCATCGGTACAGCGGGATGGTGCCAGCCGCAAATAATGTTTACACTTAATCTTCTAACAGAATTAGTGCTCAGAGGGCTAAAATAGTAAATTACAGCCTGATTACAGAACAACTGAACATGTGGCAGCAAAATGCAAGCAGTCATTAGCTGGACGAATGAAGCGTTCAGCCGAAGTTGGTACACTGTTTGAAAAAGAATGATTTGCGAAACTTTAACGTGTAAACACTTGTTGCTGGATGAGGAAAGCTTCTGTCATTATCTTCTGCTAGTTTTCTTTCACTGGACACGTGATCAGTTTGTTGATGTGTCAAATAGATTAGCAATTTTCGTGGGAGATATTTTGCTCTGGTTTTAAATATTTAAACGCAATTTGTTTTTGTTAAATATTTACAAATCATGGTTTGACTAGAAATTTGTTTTAGACTGAAGCATTTTCTAAGGCTGTAAAAGGGCTAAAGACCTAAATGTTTCCCCATTATTTTACATGTGCCTCAAGTATCTTTTCTTTAATTTTTTTTTGCAGTGTGGACTGTGGACCCATTTGAGCTTCTTGGTTCCCAAAAAATGAGATTCTCTGAGGAACCCGTAAGTCCCTGTTAAAGGTTCGTCCATTTGGAACACGAGAAAAGGAAAGGTTTACAAGACACTTGTAATACACTACCATTCAAATGTTTGTGGACAGTAAGATATTTTTTTTATTTTTTTTTTTTTTTAAATTAATACTTTTATTCAGGAAGGATGCAGTATATTGCTCAAAAGTGGCAGTAAAGACTTTTACATTGTTACAGATTATTATTTCAAATATTTATTTTTTTACTTTCTATTAGAATCCTGACTAGAAAAATGAATAATGCTTTCCGCAAAATTATTAAACATTTAATGAGTAATGGCTGCTGAAAATTCCGATTTGACATCACAGAAATAAATAACATTTTAAGATATATTCAAATAGAAAATGGCTATTTTAAATTGTAATAATATTTCACCATATTACTGTTTTTATTATTATTTTTTTTAGCAAATAAATACTGCCTTGGTGGGCATAAAACAGCATAAAAATGGTAGTGTATATATTGGAGTTCTTTCATAATAGGATATTTGAGGCACCTTCAAAGGTTGCCTACATTCTCCACTCCGGCAGTCTGAGGAACCTAAAAAGGTGCCTTAAAATATCTTTTCATTTGTCGCATTATGACATAAAATTGATGTCAACCTCAGGCTAATAATCAGTAGTTTGACAGTGTTTGTCCTTCACAGTTAGCAGTATTTTTTAGCATGAAAATCCTAAATCTGTAAACCTCCTCCATAGACGAGCCATGAGGTAATGTGTCCTTCGTGGTTTGGTATGTGAGTCCTGGTGGCTGTATAGTAATGAACAAGAATGATTAAGGCACATAACCTTGAATTGAGATTGATGTCTTGGCAGCTGAATCCGCAGCAAGGAATTGTCTGTTAAAATCATATGTATGAAAATCATTAGCATCAGTCCTGTGGCTAAAACTTTTGGAGATAAAAAAGAAAAAAAAAATGTTGTAGTAATACAAAACCATAGGCAAAGTAAAATCTAGTTTTTAGATCTGGGCTGTTGCATTAGGAATTTAATAGGAGAGGGGAAGCCATTAAATCACAAGATGTCATCTTTACTTTTCAGAATTATTTCTAATATTAGAACAACATGTCACACTGGAGGTAGAGAGCAAAGTTGGAATAGTCTGGGAACTTTTTTTTTTATTTCTAACATATGCCAGTATTCCACCAGAAACAAATTCGGTTTTAAAAGGCATTGACGAAGTGTAGGCTCTGCATGGAATATATTAGTCTCAGCTCGTGTCATGAGCGCAGACGGATTGACTTTACAGGCTCAATCAGATACTCTGTCTGAGGAAAACGCATACCCTCATGTGCATTTCAGGCTCTTTAAAACACTGTGCTTCAGATCAACTCCGATTATACTTTGTGAAAAGGGCGTTTTCATGTTTAATTTTTATTTCAGATTTCAATTTTTGTAGTGCATTGCAAACGCATCAGCAGCTACTATTTTTTGGTAACTAAACTGATTGTAAAAAAATCACACAACTACTGATTTAAAGGGTTAGTTCACCCAAAAATTAAAATTAAGTCATTAATTACTCACCCCCATGCTGTACCAACCCCGTAAGACCTTCGTTCGTCTTCGGAACACAAAGATATTTTTTATTAAATTTGAGAGGTTGCTCACTCCTCCATAGGCTGCCTAAGGGAATGAAACTTGACGGCCCAGAAAGTCAATGAAGAAAATGTTTAAATATTCCATGTCGCAACATGGCTCAACTATAAGATTATCAAGCGACGAGAATTCTTTTTGTGCGGAAATAAAACAAAAATAACGACTTTATTCGACTATTCCTTTTCTTCCTTGTAGGCCTGAAACGAGACTTCAAGAGATTTCCACGACGCATGTTGTGACATGGAATATTTTAACATTTTCTTCATTGTCTTTCTGGGCCGTCAGGATTCATTCCCTTAGGGAGCCTATGGAGGAGTGATCCACCTCTCAAATTTAATCAAAAATATCTTCATTTGTGTTCCGAAGACGAACGAAGGTCTTACGGGGTTGGTACAGCATGGGGGTGAGTAATTAATGACTTAATTTTCATTTTTGGGTGAACTAACCCTTTAATAAATGGGTTCGTGGAAGTATTCGACTTATTCACCTCGAACGTTCCACCGAGCCTGAGGGGTACACTTACCACTTCCGGTAGTTCTCACAACGCGATTTCTCTCAGTGCAATGGCGCCTCACTGCTGTGTTCACCGCTGTACACAGTCAACAACTCCATATCACTTACAGCTTACTAACGTTAACTTACCCCTAGCTGCTACAAGCTAAAATTAGCAGAAACTGAGTTAAATTAGCGTCCATTCATACCTTCAATGTCGTGGATAAATCCTTCGATCCAGTTACTGTATCCCTTCATTAACACAGCCCGGGGGATGTTGCAGTCGGTACTGGCCCACTGCTGCACATTTTGTATTAATAATTCGGGCAGACAGGAAAGATTGGTGGTGTTTCCACTGCTGGTGCTGCTCATAGGTGCTGCTGCGTCGGAGTCAAACTTCCGGGTTTGTGTACCCCTCAACGGCGTTCGATTTTTCAAAATGGCCGCCAGGTGAATAAGGCGAATAATATGGAATATAGTAAATAAAATAAAAAGAATAGACAAGAAATTAAAACCTGAACTGTCAGGTGAAAATAAATCTTGCACAAAAGTAGAGAATCTTACTGATATTTTAAAAGTATAACAAAAATCAAAACATTGAAGGTATTTATTTATTTTATTTCGAACAACAAAAAAGATACAAATAAAATAAAATATAGTTTGTTGCAACATACCGAAAGAAAAAAACAATATCTATAAAGTATTTATATATATATATATATATATATATATATATATAACTGCATTTACATTTGTATTTATTTAAAGTATTTAATTAATGTGTGTGTGTTTAAAAATCATTTTAATTAATTGTTAATTCAATAAACTTTAAAAAACATTTTTCAATTACAAATGTATTTGATATCTTTTGGCAAATGATCAATTCTGCGTCTGTAAATGGAAGGTTTATGTATTTGATTTGAATGATCTTTCTAGGTTTAGTGCCATATTAGTTTTTCATTTAGAAATTAAATTATTGTCATACTAAAATGTTGATTAAGTACAACAATAACTTCATCAAAGAGCATCAAAGTGTTAAAGAATGGATTTTGTTGGATCATATGACAACATTTTTGATTTTTTTTTAATAGCTGTATAGTTCCTACACAGTCTCCTATAAATTGACTCAACCATAGCAGAGATTTCTGAGGACTCTATATTTTCTCAGTCTTTGTGTGTTAATATGAAACGCATCACTTCCTCCTCCTTTGACTCCTTTCATCCTCTCATTACAAAGCAGTGCACATTACACTAAACCCGCTTCGAGTATCCTATTGGAAATGTCTGTCTGAGGTCTGGCATTAACAGATACCAGAGTTAGTGGTTTCGTCTCCGAGCTCCTTTTCCACTCAGCTAATGAGCGTCACGGGGCCTTTTAAAAATAGAATGTGTTTTAATATAAACCGAAACAGAATGACACTAAAATTACAATGTATAAAATGACAAACTGATACAATCTAAAAGACTACAAAAATGCATGACGCTAAATTACTAAAAGTTTCATGTTATCCTTCAACCTCCCTATTATCTTCCAAAACAGCAAAAATAAGATCCCGGAAAGTATCGCCGCTCTATTTTAACCATCATCTGTCTGGTTTTACTCTTGTACATGTCTGATTGACTCCGACAGGCTCTTCAAAATCCAACCAAATCTAATAAGCATTAGCCTGTCACACACACATTCAAAAAGTTGGCCACCAGGTGAGAGGACTCACCTGCAGAAAATCCCTTCTCCCCAGGGACCTGTCAAATTAGCAGTTAGCTATTACGGAGGCTTAGGCCTAGGACCCGTAGAGAGAGAGAGAATGAGGAAAGAAAGTCAGGAGACTCGCATAACCTCTCAGAGGCCTGGGGCAATGACATGGCGCAGCGTCTGAGGCAAAACCCAAACCATATGAACATTAATACGCACCCGGGGGCTGTTCTCGGAGATTACTTTACATAACGACTAATTGGCCTAATTTGTTAAATAAACACTATATTTTCTTTTGAAGCTTAATACAGGACCACTGGACATAGCAGCCACTCTGAGCCGAGCAGCGACACCCACATCGGGTTTTGGCGGTCTGCTAAAGTCATTTCCCCTCAAAATGAACCTAATTTCCTCTCTGAGTTCAGGCTCATGCGTGTTTGGTTCACCACAGTCATCTAAATGCAGAGATAGTGCTGAATGTAAAGGATGTGTGGACAAGACCGACGGCTGTCAATATTTCTGAAATGCACAATGTAAGCTATTGAATCGCAAAGTTTGGGTTGAAAAAAGAACTGGTAATTGTGTGGAATACTGTTTTGTAATATAAGGAAGGCTTTTCAAGCTAATGCAGCTTGGTGGAAAGTCCACAACTGCGTTTTATTTGATTTATTATTATATTTTTACACCAGCTGCGCTAAACCAATCATAAAAGTGCTAAATTACCGGTCCAAGCGAGTTCTGGATTCAATAAAACTGGGATAAAAATATATATTTTTTATCCAAAGAAGAATTCCAAGGCCTTTTATTTTTAATTAAATTTACAGCTAAGTAATCGTGGACAAGAGTTGCAAAAAAAATATTCTGAAATGATAAACTATGAACTTGCCGCAAGACTATATTTTAATAACTTTATTAGACATTGAAAGGAGATTAAACACTTTAATTTTCCATTTTGCCAGCTTTTTTGTAAATGCAATGCATTCATGAGCAACACTTTCTTCAGCAAGTTTCCACCACATAAAAAAGTGAGATCCTTTATGATCTCTGCATTGCTAAAGTTGTTATTTCATTGTGGTCGAAATCTATAAAGTGAAATTAAAACGGTGTAAAAAATGAATTGCTCCCCCAACCCATAACATTCATTTGATTGTTCTGAATTTTGCCGTATGAAACTCATTAAAATATGTCATTTTCCTGTACTGCATGTCAACTTATATCATAAAATGAGTTTTCATTTCTTGCTCAAAGCAAAAGAAATTTTTGACAAGCAAAAAAGCTCTTTTAAGTTTTTAGTTTCACTGAGCATTCTGGGACAGAAACATGGCTTTCCATCTGAGAAATACATATGAGAATGAACAGCATCTGTGTTCTCAAGGATTACTTTTTTTGTGTGTGTAACCAGTGTATCTCTATTCCTAGACAGATTTATAGAAATCTGCATATTGTTTTACGAGACGTTGGAGACCAACAGCAAGTCCAGCTTGCCATTTGCAGGGTAGACAGACTGTCAGTGTCATATTTTATTAGTTGTTAATGAATTTAATTTAAAATACAAAGACACTTTTATGTGATTGTCATTATATTTAATTGCTAAATAAGCAATTTTTTAGCAATGCAAACTTATTCTGTCTCATGCAGACTAGACGCGGTTAAGTCACTTATTGTTGTATTTGCATTTTTTTTAAAGATGTTTTGGTGGAAAATTATCCTTTTCAGTCCAAAAGAATTCCAGGACTTTACAAGATGATGCTGACAATCTAGATGATTTTGGGTAAACGCACAGACAGATAGACACAAGCTAGCACCCCAAATCCCCTCACCCCAATCCTCCGTCCCACCCTTTAGACCCCCATAACCATTCCACGTTCACTCTCTGGCAGCTTACGCAACTCATTTCTTAGAAAAAGTGTCCGTGGGATCAGATAGCCCGAGTCCAAAATATCGTATCCCCGTTTTCATGAGCCCAGAACTTGTTGGCTGGCCTCAGATTTATTGTACCTTGTCGTTCTGGAGGAAGATCGTTTGCATGTGGTCAGTAGCGAGGAGCCTGCGACCCAACCTCCCTCTCATGTTACGCCCTATATATAACATCCATTCCTCCAGCACCACCGTTTAACCCCCCCTCCCACGTTCCCTCGCTCCAACACCACTTCTCCAGAAGCGCTGCATCCACTCGGGCCCAGACGGCTCTGTCTTTCCCTCTCCCTCTCTTTTCTCTCTCTCTCCCATCTGTCACCCGAGCTTCCTCTTGCAGGCTGTGTGTGTTTACCCTCTTTTTCGGCCTGGCAACGGGGCTGCATGCTCAGGATTACCGGAGGCCTTGCCTTTCATCGCCGCCCGCTCCCTCTTCCTTTTGCCGTTGACTCCTGGACTACGGTGGAAACGGGTGCGAGGCTGCGTTTTTGGGGCTTTTCAGCTTCCCTGGTTTCTCGAAGAGTCTGGAGTTCAGTGGAACCGTCGACACTAAGAGAACATGGATCACTCTCTGTTCGGATGCCTTCGGAGCCCGCACGCCCCATCCCAAGCCCTGCACCCGGCGTTCACCCAGTCCTCCCTGGCCCTGCACGGTCGCTCCGACCACGTCTCCTACCCCGACCTCCCAGGACCCTCGCCGCCCTGCAGCTACGCTGGGGAGGAGGGCAGCTTCGGAGGACCTCATCACAGGGTTCACCCCACTCCACAGCATCCACACCTCTCGCAGCATCAGTCCTCCTGGCACGTCCCGCAGATGCCGGCAATCGGCGGCGAGCGCCTCAGTCTCTGTCTGCCGCACCATGACTCTTCGGCTCCAGAACTTTGCGGAGCGGGTTCTCAGGGCCTGTGCGCGGGTAACCCAACGCTCACTGGTAGTGACCCTTCTGGGGTGTCATGTGTGCCTGGAGAATACGGGAGACAGAACATGTCACCTGCTGAGCCGGAGAGACGCAATAGCAAAGGAAAGAGTGACAGCTCAGGTATGGGTTTTTTCTTTTCTGCTATTATGCATACAGTGTAATAATCATTGAATTTTATTTCTAATAAATATTTTTTTTGGAATGGTTAAATTGGAAATTATCAATCAAATTGAATTATTACTATATAAATAATTCAAGTGCTTGTCATTACTGGAGACTGTGTTTTATTACTCATCAGATTTATTCAGAATAGTTTAAGTAAAGGACTTACTGACTTTGGTCAGTAATACAGGATTTCATCATATTTTATATTTTGTGTATTATCTATTTTCTGTAATCTGGCCTTGGAATAGAGAATTGGGTGTTTGGAATTAGAATTAGAATTTGAATTGAGCACCACATTTTTTTCAAGACACTATGAATTTGAAATTAAATTTAAATTAGTTAATATTTTATAAATATTAAGGGAAATGCATAAATGCACCAAATTATAAGTTTAGTATAACTTCTGAAAATCTTGTTTATTTTGCAATATTTTGTGATAATTTAAGTAAAATTAGAGTACCTTTTCTGTCATAAAATGATTTCAAATAGGGAAAAAATTAAATACATTTATTTTAGAATTTTTAAATGTATAGAAATTGGTCCATATCAAGACAGTTTAAACAAAAGGGTGCTATATGTAGTAAATGGATTTTAATGTATTTCTGCAGTATTTAACATGGGATAATTCAATATAACTGCCCTGTGTTAAAAAAGACAAAAGCAGACAATCAAACTGAAGAAAATATCACCTAGTACCAGAGAAAAGAAAAGGCTATGTGATAATCAAACTAATAGTAGTCTTAGAAAATCAAACTCACTGCAGTTTAAGAGAAAATCAAACGTTTTACACATTTGACATTCAGATCCAATTCACACACATAAATTGTTCTAATCCATCCATGAACCACATAGAGGAGCGTGCAAGCTTTACAAATATATCCAACTGAGCAGTTGTATAAATATGGTCAAAAGCAGCTTGATATGTCCAGAGATATGTCTAGTAATTTAGAGAAAATGTTTCTTAAAATAAGAATGAATCCGAGGCAATAAAACAAAAGGAACGGAACCCAGAACGGGCTGGACACGGCACAGTAGTGTTTTAATGGCAGGGCCTGGTGCTGTGAGGCTGCCCTGTTTCTTTCTCTCATCAGTCTCAGAGGTGTAAGTCACTCTGGCATTTACCCTCAGGTCTTTAATAGACCACAGGTGAAAGCCGCTTTAAATGCTCACACTGCCCGCAGCTGCGCTTTTGATACCCCCCAAATGCATACGCACCATTTACGGCTGGGGAAAACCGTTAGAGCTGCAGCTGGACAGTTTTTATATCAAATTTGACCCTTAAATTTCAAGAACAATAGAAAATGTCACACCTGGTGATCTAAGTGGTTTGACATTGACGTGTAGACTTTAAAAACAGAGGTGCAGGAAAGAAAAAAGAATTGTGAATGTCTTCAGAAAAATATCACTGTTGTGTGTAAAATTATAAAGACGAAAGTTTCTGAGAATCGAACTCAAGGTTTTTGTCACCTTTACAGGTAGTTGAACTGAATTACTCCATCTTATACTGTACATCCAATAATTTTTTTTTCTCATGTCATGATGCTGTAGTTTTTCATCCAGGTGCCTGTAATTTATGGCCTGATGGCATACTGATGGATAGGCCCAATGGTGGTAGAAATTTCCAGAAGGCTCCTGTTGGCACTTGCTGTGCCTTTATACCAAATCGAATTTCCTCCAGTCTGTTGGCAGTTATAAAAGGCAGTGTGGTTTCCATTTAAAGCCGTGCCATATGTCGAGATTTTGCAGCGATAGCCTGAACAGATTATAGATTATTCGGAAAAGTGATGTTGCGTATGAAATACGATTTTCAAAGCTCATAATCTTGTGTACTATAAAAACCTTGGATTTCTAGAGCAGTTGTATTTCCCTGCCGCTTTCAAAGGAGCCAAAAATTCGACATCATACTCGTCTTTGAAAGGCAAGCTCAAAAATATTCATTGGAAACATATTTTCCTTTAAATATTTTCTTTTTTTTTAAACAAATTGATTTGTATTGGGCTCTCCCAGCCTATTAACTCAGATGATTAGTGATTTGCTTTACTCTGTTACCGGTAGTCACGTTATATGAAAAGTAAAAAAAAAAATTATAATAAAAAGAGAGCGAGAGAGAGATTTGAAAATAAGTAAAGAAAAGGCTATGTGATAATAAAACTCAGATCCTATTTTTCATAGAAAATGTACGTACTGTACAATTATAAGGAATTGTATAATAATGAGAATCTAATTAGATGCTTTTCACATACTGCACTGTGGTAACCTGTGATTGTTAACTGTTTAAAAGCTTTTTCAATCCCCTAAAAATATATATTTTTGGATTAACCTACTGTATTTAGGTTGATTCAATATTTTTTATTTGAGTCAATTTAAATAATTTAGAGGTCGCCACATTATGTACTTTTTTTAAAGTTTATTTTCTAACAGCAATCGCTTTAGCTTATTTTTATTCTAACATAAATGTATTTCTTGCTAAAATAAAAACCCAACAAGGTCTTTGCTCTGGAATTGATATACTTTGCTCACTGATAAAACGATTCAGTTCCGTTGTTACTTTTAAAGACATGGTTCAGGCAGCACCAAACTAAATGTTCTATTTTGCACTTTTTCTTTTTAAACGAATTATTTAAAATGAAACTAATAAATGAAAGGATCAAACCCTCTAGTATATGTTGCTATGCACCTGAATAATAAAAACTTTATATATAACTATAATATATTAACAAGCTTCAATCTGCACAGTTACGGTTGAATTTGATCATTTTTGGACCAATCAGAAATGTTCCTTGAGAGAGTTTCGTGCATTCTGTTAAAAGAGAAGTGTGTGGAAAATGAAGAGTAAATTGATCTGATTGTTGGAGAGTGTGAACGAAGGCCTGTTGATTCAGGCCAGATTTGAGAGCATATGTTTCGTTCTCTTGCCATTCTCCGCCTGCTAAAAACACCAGAGCCATATCACCATAATAAATGGTGATTGGCAGGCCAAATTGTTCCACTTTCATTTTTATTTTTGTTCGTTTATTTTATTTCAGAGCCCTGCAGTTTATCACACCATCTTATTATTTCACCCTTTTTGCTTGAATTTTTTTTTTTTTCTGTGCGTTTACAGCGGCTGGAAAGTGATCTGTTTTTCATTTCAGATTCCCAGGATGGGAGCTATAAGTCAGACGTGAGCAGTAAACCTAGGAAGGAGCGCACAGCGTTCACCAAGGAACAGATTCGAGAACTGGAATCAGAATTCGCTCACCACAACTATCTGACACGGCTTAGACGTTACGAAATCGCTGTCAACCTTGACCTCACAGAGAGACAAGTACGTTCAACGCTGAGCCTGTTTTCACATGTTACCAGGAGACATAACAATGGCACTTCCATTGGCTTTGAAAATTTTTCTTATTGATGGGTAAAAAAGAAAAACTTTGCATAAAGGCTGACTCTATTTGTCAGCCTTATTATAAAAGGCAGTGTGGTCTTGATCACTTTAATGTGATCAAGTCGTATAAAGTGATAAGCGCAATGTTAAATGTTAGCAATTCTTAACAAATGAAATTGCATGCCCTCATTTACTGATATAAATCTCAAAGTATTTCAGTATGAGCTCTCTAAAAATATGTTTTACGTTAGAAATACAGAGCGTATTGTGTGTGTGCATATACGGTATACACCCTGTTTTAGTTTTTTTTTTTTTTTTTTTATCGACTCAAAATATACTATGGAACTATATTCCATATACCAAAAAATGTTCACTGGAGTAAAAACCAGCTCCAGTCTTCCATATTAATCTTTAAATGTATTTAAAATTAGACAGTGATGAAGTTCACTGTACAAATGCTTTCTTCAAAATGTCCCACACATCCCACACACCCACTCTTTAGTTTAGAATCATTCCAGCTGAGTCTTGATTTAAAAAGAAGCACTATAAGCAACTCACCTAGGATTTGCCTGTTTGTGTTTCATTCCCGTTTCTCCTTCCTACTCCTCCACAATTGCTTCCTATCCAGTGACTCTCAGCACAGATCCAAGAAATCTGTGGACGTGGGTTGATCTCAGATCTTAAACAACAAATCTGGAAATCAGCCCTTTCTGTGCAACTTCGATGTATTGGATTTATATTAACACTTTGTGTCACATACGCACTCATAAAAAACGTAATGCATAATATTGTGAAATAATATAAATGAAATGTGAAAAATGAGAGCGCAGTTCCATAAAACCTGTAGTTCAAAGAATTGCAAAAGAGTTCTCAGTTCTCACACTTCAACTAAAAGGTTTTGTCATGTAAGGAAATCTGCCGACTCATTTAAGAGCTCACTCTAACATACCTGCGCTGCGCTTCCTAAAATAACCTTCTCAGCCTGAAATAGTCTCCTGTCAAGCCTGAGGTGGGGGGTGAGGCGCCGCAACTCGGTCCAGATCTGATCGACCCGTTTTAGGCAGCAGCTTGATCATCACAGTGGAGACGCAAATACAGAGAAAAGTGTCAAGTCAGGACCTGGAACATGGGTCAACGGGCGACCAGGAGGTTTGCATCAGCACATAACTGACCAGGTGGAAATAGCCTAGAGAGTCAATCCTAGTCCCCATGAGAGCCAATCATATCGCTGCTCCACCAAACTTCCCAGAAGTCTGCTCCAAAAGAAAAACACAAGAGCAGATCCACTGTGACTTTGAGAATGTTTAAAGATTAAAAGCAGATATGAAGGACCCTTCGAATCTATCCGCAAAGCACATGAAATGAGGTGTTTTGCTTGGTTTATGTATGTGGTCTATACGTGCGGGATCTGAGTGCTGTGTTGGCAGAAAGCTTGAAATCTGTCGCTCATCTAATCTGATACACGGGCATAGTATGAAGGGGGTTCTGATACAGAGAGCATGATGGTGGTTTTAGAGTGGGGGTCTACATGCCAAAACAACTCTTTCTGGAAAGTGCCATAACACACACCCTAACACACGTTCCCACAAAGTGGCGTTGAGTTTCCCTGATGCAGATCTTGGGCGCCTGCGTTGCTAAGACACCAATAACGCCTTATAAACATTGTGTGTATTGACTACTGTATAATAGCTTTGCCAAAAATGGTTCCTAATGAGCAAACAACACTTATTTATTCATTTGTTTACCTTAAAGGATTCACCCAAAAATGAAAAATCTCTCATAATTTACTCACCATCGTGTCATTCCAAACCCGTTTTGTCCCTCCATTGACAGCAATTAAAATTGCAATTTTTCCCGTCAAAGTGGTTGTGTTGCTGTCTATGGAGGGACAGAAATTTCTCAGATTTTATCAAAAAAGATCTTCATTTGTGTTCTGAAGATAAACGAAAGTCTTACAGGTTTGTAATGACATGAGGGTGAGTAATTAATGAGAGAATTAAAAATGTTTGTGAAATATCCCATCAATTATATAAATATATAAATATATCAATTATATTGTTTTTATCTATTCTTAAATTGTTCTTATGAGTAAACGTACTATAATACAGGGTTGGTAAAAAAATTCAGAATATAAAAATTTGCTCTTTTGCTGTTACTTTGAGTGTGAATTTCATTTTGAATCGGCCACAGGACGTTTTACAGGACCTTTACTGAAGTGCAATTCAAAGATATTCACACAAAAGATTTTGCAATAAAACAAAGCATCATTCATTTTTGCGCACTCTAAAATATGCTTAATACATGTTTTATCTATAGATGTATTTCTGGTAACACTTTACAATAAGGTTAATTTTGTTAACTACATTAGTTAACATTAACAAAGATTAACAAATGTTGAAGTATTATTCATTCTTAGTTAATGTTAATTTCAACATTTATTAATACTTTATTAAAATCTTGTTAACATTAGTTAATGCACTGTGAACTAACATGAACAAACAATGAACAGCTGGATTTGTATTAACTAACGTTAACAAATATTAACAAAAACAGTATCAAATGTATTGCTCATGGTTAATTCATGTTAGTTAATACATTAACTAATGTTTAATAAATTAACCTTAAAGTGTTACCGTATTTCTGTAATTTTCCTGTTAAAATCATTTAAAATGAACAAAATAGGTGTTTAATGTTAAATACAAATAAATGTACCATTAATATGATTATTATTATATTTAATTGTGTAATACATTGAATAAGAGTATTTGTGGATATGAAGTTCTCCCTCAACAGTTCATGAATAGTTAATTTATTAAATATATTGAAATATTTATAAATTCAATACAAATTTATATAGGTAGCTTTGAATGTTGTAAACATTCCACACGAGTGCCTTGGGGAGGATTTTTGCACTGTTTTAAGTTTTTGCCTAACTGATTGCTACTGTATTTTTGCAGATTTTGATCAAATTATCATTGATTACAAAATAGATCTACATAATCGGTGACAGCGCAGAATAAGTATTATTTTAGTCCATTTGTAAAGAAAAAAAAAGATGCCATTGACCATTTGTTGATTAATTGATGAATTAGAATGAAAACGTAGTTTTTAAACTGACAAATGTCCATGTTTTTTCCCCTCCACAATATGGGTATACGTTTGGAAAATCAACATTTCAAATATTGATTTTCATTAAAATATAAAAAATATTTTATCTTCTTTTATTTCAACTAGTTGCCAAATCAACATTTCTCATCTTCGTTTAGTTTAAGTACCAACTAAAACTTTATAAAAACAACTATTATTTACACACACACACACACACACACACACACACACACACACATATATATATGAAAACAGAAAATATAAAAATAAAATCTAACTTACAATATTAACAAAAACTACAGAAAATATAAAAATAAAATCTAACTTACAATATTAGTATATCAAATGATACTAAAATATATGTTTATGGGCAATTCATATGGAGAAATGAAATTTTCTATTACAAAATACACTAACAGCTTGACTAAAATTCTGCATTTTGTTTGATTTCTATATACATAATATGACTACATGAACATAATTTCTCTTTCCTGCAGGTAAAGGTGTGGTTCCAGAACCGAAGGATGAAATGGAAGCGAGTGAAGGGAGGTCAGCAAGGGGCTGCCGCGCGCGAGAAAGAACTGGTGAATGTAAAGAAAGGAACTCTCTCGCCCTCCGAGTTTTCCCCAATGGTCGGACTACACCATCCCATCGGTTCTCCTAGCAATGAGGACGACAGTCACGACAGTGACCAGAGCTCCGAGCACGCACATTTATGATGCCCGAACTCCACCCAGTCACAACCTGGCAATTTCCTCAGGAATCAACTATGTTGGTACTCCGAAGGCTGTTAACAACTAGTACTGGGCCATGCTTTGTTATTTCACTCTGAGTGGTTAGGGTTTGTTCTTGGTCTGTGAAACAGATGCTCACTGGGTTGCAAACCAGAGCTCAGCCCCCAATGGCACCAAACTTTGAAGATTAGTCTAAATAAACGTCAAGGGGATTTAAAGGTGGCCACACTTTTCAAGAGACTATGCATTCATCCACGTTTGACTCTTAAGATTTACATTGTAAATAAATGTATAACTTTGAATGTTGTAAACATTCCACACGAGTGCCTTGGGGAGGATTTTTGCACTGTTTTAAGTTTTTGCCTAACTGATTGCTACTGTATTTTTGCAGATTTTGATCAAATTATCATTGATTACAAAATAGATCTACATAATCGGTGACAGCGCAGAATAAGTATTATTTTAGTCCATTTGTAAAGAAAAAAAAAGATGCCATTGACCATTTGTTGATTAATTGATGAATTAGAATGAAAACGTAGTTTTTAAACTGACAAATGTCCATGTTTTTTCCCCTCCACAATATGGGTATACGTTTGGAAAATCAAATAGACTGAAAGTGACATATGCAGCATAGTGATAAACATTTAATTTCGAAGGATAATCAAAGGATCATTTTTACTTGCCTTTCCTAAGGCGTGTGTACTGGAGGACTGCAAATCATTTTCCATGATCACTGAAGGAGTCATTACAAAAAAATACACCACTGTTTAAAAGGTTGGGGTTGTTTTTTGAAAGAAGTCTCTCTTGCTCACCAAGACTGCATTCATTTGATCAAAAATACAGTAAAACAGACATTTCGCAAAATATTATTACAATTCAAAATAACTGTTTTCTATATTTTAAAATGTAATTTATTCCTTTGATGGCAAAGCTGAATTTTCAGCATCAATGTCAAGATGCATGTGCTGCTTAATATTTTTGTGCAAACCATGATAATTTTTTTTTAGGATTCTTTACGATGAATAGAAAGTTAAAAAGAACAGCATTTATTTCAAATAGAAATCCTTTGTAACATCATAAAAGTCTTTACTGTCATTTATGTGATCAATTTAATAAATCATTGCATTTCTTTAAAAAAAAAAAAAATCTTACTGCCCCCAAACTTTTGAATGGTAGTGTTCATATGAAGGCAACATTACAAATGGAATATTTTCTTTTGTTGTTCAGGTTTACTATATAGTTCATATCTTTTATTTACCTTGTAAATAAACAAATGTTAGGTATTTTGATTTCAACTTTTTTCATGAAAAAAAATAAATTTCACAAAAATAAACTAATTTGAAAGGCATTTTTTGAAGGAAATCTTACCAAACGTTGAAGAGGATTATGTGATGTAAATGTTATGGAAAGCCATGTTGAAGGACTAATATTATGGTTTGGCGTTTCTGTGAAGACCACGTGAGTGAGTATTCTAATTTCTGGACTGGCATTTTATCGAGTCGGCCAACTTCTTGAACGTCGTTGCTCATATATGAGAGCAGCTGGTGATTCGATAGCTGTAGAAGTTTGGACTGGTTTGATTTGTGGCTTTGCCGTTCCCCCGACACATAGGCAAAACCCAGGCTAAGTGGATTTGTTTTCAGTTGTGGTCAAAGCCAGCCATGCATTTTCTCTCTGTGGAAGACGTTTTTGATTAGCCGTCCGATTTAGATGTTTGTGTATGATATACTGTGATCAAAGTGAGACGAAGAACGATCCCCTTGGGGAAACAATTCGTGGCTTTACGAAATGAATGGGAAATATATTTATGACCCCTCAAACCCTGCCAAGCACCCAGCTGCACTGATCACAGCCGCGTCTAAACAACACATGATGAATATGGCTCGTCAGCGGTCCCAAACAGACAAATCAATAAAAACACGAGCAAATAAACACAAATCAAGACAAACATGACTTGGGTATAAAAAATACACCCCGAACCACAAGCAAAGTTGAGCACAAACAAACAGAGGTAAGCAAGCAAGACTTTTTTCCTGTTTGTCTTTCCAAACAAACCTAACTTTCATAAGACTTTGTTGATTTGCTGTTGGTGTGATTTTTCTATCTCTGCAACCTCTTTGAATACTGTGTAAAGAAGTAGGATCCTAAAAGGGATAGTCCATCCAAACATAAATGTTGTGCCAAATCTGTATGACTTTCTCTCTTCTGCCGAACACAAAAAAAGAAATGTAGGTTCCCATTGACTTCCATTATATTTTTTGACCATACATATGGAAGTCAATAAGAACCAAAAATGTTTTGTTACCAACATTCTTCACGATGTCGTCTTTTGTGTCCAGAATGACATGAGGGTGAGTAAAGGATAGTTCACCCAAAATTATTCACTCACCCTTATGTTATTACAAGCCTGTATGACTTTCTTTCTGTGGAACACAAAATAACTGTTTCCATACAATGATGTTTAATTTTGGGGTGAACTGTCCCTTTAATTCAGAGAGTTTAGTTCTTGTTGTTACTTACAAATGTTACCCAGAGCAATTATCTTGAAGCAATAAGCTTTTATTTGTACAGAGTGCAAGATAATCCCATTTATTTCTCGCATTCAAATAATTATGTAGGTTTATATTGTTCTCCTGAGCATTTAGAAACTTCCCAGTCAGTGCGTGCATTGCATGAGGAAGATTTTTTTTGAGAAGAAGAATGCAGTTGTTTTGGAATACCTCTGGCCTGTTACTTTTTGATCCTGAATGAACCTTCTACCTTGACCCCACAGGGAACAACTTTCCTTTAACAGGAAGAGTAATGTTGTCATTTCTCCATGCCATGCCAAGAACAACATGGCCAACTGAAGAGTTTTCCACACAGGGTCTGAGTGTCTGCTCAGCCTCCTTCCAAAAAGTGATTTAGGATCATTTTCAGTGGAACTGTAGGTGTTGACGAATGATGTTCACTGAGGTACAATCCTCCGTATACCACGTGACTGTTGTTATTTTCCTTCTGATGGCTGAACGTGCCCAATCTTTTCTTTGTCTTTCATCAAGGAACAAAAGAAATGGTTATGCAGGTAATGAAACGTTGGCATTTTATCGAGAGACTGCGTCGGTGAAAGACATGTCTAGAGAGTAAAACGACTACGGATATGCCTGCTCTGAATTTGTCAGTTTCTACAAACCGTTTAGGTCAAGGCCAGGTCATGATGCATCTGGGACACGTTAAAAAAGGCCACCTGTGAAAAATCTACAACTGTTACATGTTTATTTAAGTAATTAGAAACAACTTGGAATTAAAATCACATCACATATTCTGTATTTACCAGAATTTTGAGAATATCTATTGAGATTATCGTTTAAATATTAAAAATGTATTGTTACACTATTAAAAATAAAGATTCTTCATTGGCATTGATGGTTCCAAGAAGAACCTTAAATATCCAATCTATTCGTTTCACAAAAGGTTCCGTACTACGGAGTGGAAAAATGTTCTTTAGATTATTAAAATGTTCTTCACACTAAGAAAATATGGTTCTTTTGAGAACTGATCACGGAAAGGTTCTTTGGGGATTGGGAACCAAAAATGGTTCTTCTATGGCATCACTGTGAAAACCCTTCACTGTAAAAAAAATCACATGATCAATAAATCGTTACAACATATTTTTTTACATTACTTCAACTCATCAAAATAAGTTTAGCCATTTTAAACTAAGTTATACGAGATTCAACTCATACACAACTCAAGTCGGTGTAGTGTAATTTAATTTGAAATGACATTCAAGTTGATTGTACTTAAAAATGTAAGGTAAGTGTTTTTCTTTTTTTAACAGTCTTTGAACCCTTTAATTCAACCTTTTCTTTTACATTCTTTGTATTTTTTAACCTGCTAGAATAATGAGAATAATGCAGTGAGACAGATTTAATAATAGCAGTTCAGACCAATCCAGTGATGTGGTTTTATCATAATATCACATATTCTCTATTCGGCTAGGGCTCAGGAAACTCTTCTGAATCTTAAGAATATGGATGGAGAATAGAGGATGACGAAATGCAGGAAACCACAAACCCTCCAATAAACTGGCAGGGAACCATGACTGACGGCTGTTTTAGCCATTTAGAATCTTATTTATTGGCACAACAGTCAATCTTACTACAGAAGAACTGGGCCAAGAACTGAAACTAACAGCGTAAAATGTGACTTCACACCTGGAGCATTAAAACCACAAATCACGAATATAATCCTCAGAACAGACAGGAGAAGAACTCCGATAATTATGGAATTATGAATAAAAGCAAGAAAATATTATAATAAAAAGGTTATAGCCTATTTTTTTCCTGTAACATTCACTTTAAATGACAACTGCCATTTAGGTCGAAACGGTTAAATGGCTTTTTTGATGGGGTAAAATGAAAGGAATAGTTCACTTAAAAATGACAATTTTGTCGTCATTTACTCACCTTAGGAATTTCTTTCTTCTGCTGAACACAAATGAAGATATTTTGAAGAATGTCAGTAAACAAACAGTTGATGGACCCCATTGATTTCCGTAGTATTTTTTTTAAGTCAATGGGGTCCATCAACTGTCTGGTTACCGACATTCTTCAAAATATCTTCTTTTGTGTTCAGCAGATGAAAGAAATTCATACAGGTATGGAACAACTTGAAGGTGAGTAAATGATGACAGAATTTTCAATTTGAAGTGAACTATTTCTTTAAACTCAAGACCAAACCACATACACTGAATTCATTTTTACTTAATTTAAATTAATTAAGTAAAAAAAAAATAATTGCAATAAATACAAAATGATAACTACAAGCAACATTCTTGCATGCAAAACATTAAGGTTGCATCCAAAATCGTGCGCTTCCCTACTACATAGTAGGCAAAAAATAGTTTGTAACAAAAAAAATGATGTCAGAATTCACAGTACTCTTAAAAGAAAGAATGACCTACTTCCGGCGAGATTTTGAAGTGCATAGTGCGATGGACACTTTACTATCCCATTAGGGACACATGAGAGGATTTTGTGAATGACAGTGAAACAACACAACTGACGCTTAGGTCACATGATAATGACAGCATGGCTAATGCTAGTACGTCCGGATTACATTCTACACGAATTCATACTATATCCTACTTTTTTTAGTAGTCGTGAAGTAATTACTTACTCAAAATAAGTTCCTGTGTGATCAAGAGAGAATGCGATTTCAGACGCAGCCTAAATGTGTTACAAACACTGTCTTTCTACTCACCGACCAATTTAGTTACACCTCTTCAACTGTTCGTTAACGCAAATATCTAATCAGCCAATCACATGGCAGCAACTCAATACATTTAGAGATTTAGACATGCATGGTCAAGACAATCTGCTGAAGTTCAAACTGAACATCCGAATGGGAAAGAGAAGTGATTTACGTGCCTTTGAATGTGTCATGTTTGTTGGTGCCAGATGGGCTGGTCTTTCAGTTTTTCAGTAGCTAATTGCTGTTCTACTGGGATTTTCATGCAGTTCTAAGGCTACAATTCACACTCACCAAAATTAGACAATACAAGATTGGAAAAACGTTGCCTGGTCTGATGTAATCTCAGCCTCAGATGCCCACGGTCTGATGCAAATGGTACACTTTTCTGGAAACACTTCAGGAGTTTCAAAGTCGGAATCTGATTGGTTACCCTGGTAGCAGGGTAATTAAGTGGCCGGTGAGTGTATATGCAGAAAAAGGTTACAAGAGGTAGAACAAAAAAACTTTTCTTGCATAACTAAAATCAAAAACATGTTTTGGAAAATAATGTGAAAAACAGACCAAATACTTCATGACAGAATATACTGTAAGACAACATTTTACTTTTAATTTGTTTTATTTTTACGATTTAATTGTAATATTGTGTATAGAAGCTCCCTCCACTGCATTCATATTCGTTCTGTCACACAGTGTTGCTTCACAACAAATACATTTCCTCATAACATAAAAATAGTTTATGAATCTAGACTGAGAGAGAGAGAGAGTTCTGAGGGCAGTAAAAATGCAAAAAATTAAAAATGTGCTGCTTCCTCAAGGTGCATCATACAAGAAGCGTGACCTCGACCCACCAGAAAATTCTAAGTAACCTCTTCATTATAAATCATTTAACTTATATGCTCTCATGTGCTTGCAAAGAAAATGGGTTTGGTACCCAGAGGTAATTAGAAACACATTTTAGACAAAACATAGTTAATTTAATTTCATTTAATATTTTTCACTCTCAAAAAACAATTCTCACATCATGCACAAAGTTGGCAGAAAGTTCCCTTTGACTAAAAAAACACACACACACACACACAAACATGTGCACCACGAATGTGATTTTCCATTCAGGACCCCAATCCAAGATTTGCAAGTGAGAAGTGATGGCGCATTAGTTTAACAGTTTGGCACCAGCTGAGTGTTTAATGTTTGGGATTCAAGAGGACAGCTTATCATAATTTTATTGATTTATCTTGAGAGGACTACATCATGTATTTGTGGCGAAGCACACTCATTAATCTTTAGAAGTGGAGAAAGCAACCTCCAGAAATGTTCCTTGGCAGCAGGTTTGCAGTAGAACACTGAGCGGGGGAAATGATTGTTATCAAGTTTGTCCAAATGGTGGCGATACACAGACCAGGCAGATCATTTCCAGAACCTTCCACTGCCTGTACTCACTGATTAAGCCTTCGAGCAGAATGCAAAGTGCAGCTGTTAGTTTACTGTCGGGGACTTGGTTTCCCAATTAACTGTCTGATCCAATCTCCCCTTGTATCCCAGCCCACCTGTATACACACTCCATGACATTCCAGTCATTCCAAGGCACTCCCAAACACTCCCTGCCTCCACTGGAGGACCACCTGCACTACTCTAGAGTCAAGCACAAGTTCAGTTCATTTAGGAATTTATTCATTCTTTCTCTACTTCATAAAAACAGATGGATAGGCTGAACATGACAGTGGTTCCATGTGATTGAAACAAGTAAAACCCAATATCCCCCCCAAAAAACTAGAATCAATGATGTTCATTTAATGTGAATGAATAGTGTTCGTTTAACTTGAATTATTCAAGTTAAAGCTGCTGTAAGTAACTTTTGAAAACATGTATTTGCTAAAACTTTCATTATGTCCTGACAGTAGAATATGAGACAGATAATCTGTGTAAAAATCAAGCCCCTCTGGCTCCTCCTAGTGGTCCTATTTCCATTTGCAAGAAATACACGCTCCCGGTCAGAAACAACCAATCAGAGCCAGGAGGCATGTCTTAGCAGTGTCAGTCACGCTCGTGTACGCGCTGATCACACCCCTCTCTTGCACAGCGCTAGCGCCGGAGCGCGAGCCGTCGTTCAAACTCAAGATTGCCGGCGTGCTGCAGCTGTGCTAATGACGGAGAAACAACCTAAACTGCCAATTCTCGAGTGACACCTGCTCATAAAACAAAGAGGTAAAAGGAAAAAGACTGATGACGATAAACAAGCGAAAAAGAAAGAATTACACAGAGCCCATTGACTCGGTGTCAAAGCTCTAGCCGCATAACATGTAGATAAAATGTCATGCACTCTGCTAAGCAACAATTGAAACCTGCTAATTCACTGGCTTGTCATGTTGCTGAAATAATGTACTAGCACACCTTATCTAGCATTATATATCGCTAGAATAATTACTTACATACTGTAACATTAGTTACCGTTATATTAACGTTATCTTACTAGCTATTTATAACTTATAGAAAGAGTGCAGCGTTATAAAGTTACATGTAGGCTATTGGAAAATACATAATGATTTGAGGACCAAGTTTGTAGTCAAAGTATGGGCAGGCCATAGTCAATGTAAAGCATATTATTGATGTTTAGTCCCTATTAGTGAATGTGCCATATAACTTTTTATCCGCTGTTATCGGTGGGCCTGTTTACTTGCTGTATAAAAGGTGCTATATGTACGTTTTTGACTGTCCTAAAGCATAAAAATACCGTTTGCAGATATTTAGGAAACATGCTGAGTTCACATACTCGTTTCTCTTCAAAAACAATCCAGCCAGTTATTTTACTTTGAAATGTGTTTTCCATGTCGGAATGTTTTTTGTTTTGGTAATACCGCACATTGCCAATTTACTCAATAGTATTTTGACACCACAGGTTGCCAGTTGGCGGAAAACACAGCATATTGCAGCCACAGAAGCCAGCGAACAAACTGGGTCACAGATCACAGATTCTACCCGACCTAAAAAGCCTCATCATAAATTAACTCATCAACTTACAAGTCTCCTCGCCTTCCATTATCACTTGCGCTCATTCCTGTTGGTGTCCTCAATCTGGCAACCTGCGTGAGCATCAAGTCTGAGCAGGAGGGGGTGGGGGAAACAACTCCCCCCAATATTTTGAACATTTGGACTGCAGTAACCATATCAACCGCTGGCTGTCAATCTTACATACTGCACCTTTAAATGTTTATATAGGGTAGTGGATTAAATAGCAACTAGCTACTATACATCCCATTGCATGAGGGAAGAGCAAAACACTGAACATGGTTAAGGTATTTCATGCGCTATGTAGATATTCAGCTTGCTTTTTGCATTAATATAGCATAGATTTTAAATGTAAATTACATGGAATGTTTTACTTTTTAGTTACTTAACAAATTAGAAGCAATGAAATGTTAAAATCACATGAAATGTCCTGTGAGGTAAAATCATTTTAGCTAAAAAAAAGTACATTCATTTTGAGTGTGTACACAATGAACACTAACTAAATGTACTTGATCGCACATAACTCACACATAACTTATTTTTATATAGATATCCTAATCACATATATACTGTACATAAATATTATAAAATATTATACATAATAAAATGATTAAATTAAACTATTTATTTATCTATAAATAGTTAAGTTGACATTCATGAATTAATCCCCTGGAAAAGACTGGCACTGTCAAAACATGGTCAAAATAAGACAACCTGTTTGAAACCAGTCATGCTGATTATTTTACTATTTTGTATGATGCAGAAGCTACACAATTAACCTTGAAATATCTCATTCCTTAAGCATTTTTCCACCATAATTTGTAGCCTATCATCGAAGGTGTGGAAAAATTAAAGCAACCTTTTTTTTTATCACTTTCATTTTACAATTTAAAACAATAACATTTTATGTTCTACACTATGTTTCACCATTGATATGCCATAAGCATCAAACTGTTGGCAGTTCTCAGTTAATTGCTTTGATTTACGATGGAGCAGAAGGTTATTTAAGGTTAATATTCAGAGTTTGGATCAGAGCGTTGAATCAGTCATCGTGTGGCAGAGATCCCGCGCACAGTGATGATAGGTCGGTCCACCCTGCGTTTCCTCGCATCAGACCGGCACAGGGGAACCTGATACATCTTCACTTATTCTGAACTCTGTTCATCTAACCTGCCGTCCAGGTCCAAGTCAAACAGCTGTGGCTACTGTGAACGCTACAGCAAAGATAAGTTACCACGCAATGAGAAAAAACAACAGGCCCAACTCCCATCGCTCCGCAGGCGAGGAAATTTGTGTGGATAGGGAAGATCTGGTTTAAGTTGTGCGTGGACAGTCATCAATCCAAAAAACTCCCCCCTCTCCCAAAAGACAAAAACATCCACATGCTGAATGCACCGATGCAGTAATAAGAGCCATGGCTGCAAATTTTCCAAATTGGAGATCAACTGGGTAATGACACTCCTTCTTGGTCCAAGAGTTAAAGGAGTGCCCAGATATTTCTATGGACCTGAATCAAGGAACATCACAGCTTATCCCATCTAGGTCTTTGTGCGGAAGGATCCGTGGGTAAACGCTTAGGTTCTGGGCTTTGTGCCGGGAGGAACACCTGCAGTGGAGAATTGGGAGAAATCTGGAGACTCTGGGAGAGAGCAGAGTTGTGATGTGCTGCTTAATAAGGCTTTCGTGTAAGATCCATTTCCCTTCATCCTTACAAGCATCTGGCTCCAACAGTAAGAGCGAGATATATATCCTCTTTGATCTATTGTAGAGTTCGGGTCAGATTTGCTCACATTTGAGAATAAAGCACATGTACCAGACACAGTTTTTGTGTGTGATGCATCTTCCCTCCTGTGTTACAATGGAATTTAAGGCAATCTATAAATGACCTAATATGACAGCTATGGGTATCCTTTTTTTTTGACCTTCTAGACAACTTCAGCTCCATACTGTATATAGAAACTTTTTGGGCTTCCCATCATTACACAATTTTATGGATTAAGTTTGAATTCTTTTATTTTGTTTTAACTAATTGAATGTTATGAATTAAACAGCTCATAAACACATTCTATCACTAGAAATGACTCTTTAAACATGTAAGTATGCAATCATTTAAGACATTTCTCCTTATATTGAATCTTTTTGTCATGAAACGTTCTTTAAACTTAAACAAGAACCCTAGGCTTCTATATAGAACGCCACTGAACCTTTTTTCTTCTTCTTTTTTTCCAAAATGATAGGCTGGGACTGGGGTAAAGTGATGTACACTTGAAATATTTAACAGAGTGTTTTGGATAAACTATCCCTTTAATTGTTGTTCAGAAATGCCTGAGAAAGCGTCTGCACAATAAGTTACCGGTTTTGAAAAGTTTCTTACTGTGGCCTTAGTATTTTATACAGTAAAACTCTATGCCAAAAGAAACACTGTTGACTTCTATTAGTTTCTTGGGGGTCACAGTTTTGGATGTACAGTAGGGGCCAATTTGGCTGCAAATCTCCGTTTTTTCTCTCCCAAAGAAAGAAAACTGAAGGCATACTTCTTACAGCATGGATGAAGATAAGTTACAATAACACTCAAAGAACTGGAGTGAACTCCAAGTTATGTTTCTTCATGTTTATACAGTCTACCTTAGACAGGTAGTATTGTCAATTTAATAAGAGGACCATTACTCCTTTTTAGACTCAATTACAGTTCAAATCACTCTGTAGAGTGATATAATTTGAACACCATCAGGGTTGTGCATCACGCTTAGTGAGAAGGCTGGTGACAAATGTAACTCCTTTTGCTTTGAGAGTGAACAAATGCTTTACAGCAATCAAAATATAATATTGGATTTTCAGTGTACAATCAGCCGGTCATTATCACAAAATAAACTGATAAGTATTTTTACAAAAATGACCAACTTGTAGTAAAAGTGTAGTAAGCATGTTTTGGGGGGATTGATTACCATTTGTATAACCACAGCTTTACTACAAATACCATGTTTAAACTTTGATTAGTGTAGCAAAACCATGTTTAATTTGTTTCCATGGTTTAACTAACCATGTTTTTTTGTTTGTTTGTTTTTTTGGTTAATTTCCATAACGTTGCTCTGCATTTTTATGAATATATTTTGTAACCTTACCCGTATAGATTTCTGCAGTGATTTTTGTTGTTGTTGTTGTATGTAGGCCAACCCGGAAGTTGGCATAACGTCTCGGTTACGGATGTAACCCTCGTTCCCTGAGTAGGGAACGGAGACGTTACGTCGGATGACGGAGAATGGGGGTTTCGCCAGAAAGCCAATCCTCTTCGAGTATTTAAAAACGAGCCTATGGCAATGAAATGCCAAGGGTCTGCGGAATTTGCCTAATGTATCTCCGCCTCACCGCGTGAGTATTTAAGGAGAGACAGGTGCAACAGCAGATCATGTCTTCGCTGAGGAGCCGAGACTGAACTCAGGCGTCTACCCAGCGGTACAGCGGAAGTGGCAGGGAGACGTAACGTCTCCGTTCCCTACTCAGGGAACGAGGGTTACATCCGTAACCGAGACGTTCCCTTTCGTAGTCACTCCGAGTTACGTCGGATGACGGAGAATGGGGGTCCCCGTGTAATCACGCCACCTTCACAGCTGTCTTCCAGTGCCCTGCGAAGTCTGACCTCCCTGTCGTGATATAGGCACGGACGAAGGAGTCCTACTTAACACAGGAATACCAAGGTACACTGGGAAGCATATCTCATGGGAGATATGCCGCAGCATGCCTACCCATAGGGAGGACTTAAGAATACACATATGGCCCAAGGGGGCTACATATGGAGGAACACTGGAGTGACCAGCCCGTAGGGTGGCATCTACTTTCAACTCCAGGAGTGGCAGGTGACTTGCCGAGGGAAAGACACATGCTCAAAGAGGCTTACAGTGGAAAATACACATGTGGGGGTTACTCAGAGGAGGAACCATGCACACGGAGGCACCTAGCCGACGCACAGGCAATAGACACTGGCGCCAGCGTCAACAGTGCTGGAGGAACTCAGGGCTTCAGAGAGGAAGGCTCACCTGAGGAAATATCGCACGTATCCAGTCCGTGGAGTGGAATGGCGAGCAAGCGAGACACTTCACAGCTCCCATGTTAGCTTGAAAAAGACAGTACATGGGCGGAGACTGGCTCCACTCGGAGATTGTAGAATCTGGCGAATGTGTTAGGTGTCGCCCAGCCTGCAGCTCTGCAGATGTCTGTTAGCGAGGCGCCACGCGCTAAAGCCCAAGAGGACGCCACACTCCGGGTGGAGTGGACAGTCACACCAAGGGGGCATGGTCGACCTTGCTGCTGGTATGCCAAAGCAATGGCGTCCACTATCCAGTGAGACAACCTTTGTTTGGAGAGAGCCTTTCCCTTCAGCTTCCCACCATAACAGACAAAGAGCTGGTCTGAGGTCCTGAAACACTGCGTCCTGTCTACGTAAGCACGGAGTGCGCGTACTGGACAGAGCAGTGCCAAGGCTGGGTCTGCCTCCTCCCGGGGCAGCGCTTGCAGGTTCACCACCTGGTCCCGGAAGGGAGTGGTGGGAACCTTGGGCACATATCCAGGCCGGGGTCTCAGGATCACGTGAGAGTGGCCGGGCCCGAACTCCAGGCACGCTTCGTCAACGGAGAATGCGTGCAGGTCCCCTACCCTCTTGATGGAGGCCAACGCAACCAGGAGCGCTGTCTTCATTGACAGGATCTTAAGCTCAGCTGATTGCAGAGGCTCAAAGGGAGCCCTCTGCAGGGCACTTAAAACCACTGAGAGGTCCCAAGAGGGAACGAGAGGAGGGCGAGGAGGATTCAGTCTCCTCGCTCCTCTCAGGAACCTGAGGATCAGGTCGTGCTTTCCAAGAGACTTACCTTCAACTGCTTCGTGATATGCGGCGATAGCGGCCACATACACCTTCAGGGTGGAGGGAGACAGCCTTCGCTCCAACCCGTCTTGCAGGAAGGAAAGCACAACGCTGATCGAGCATCTCCTGGGGTCTTCTCGGCGAGAAGAGCACCAGTTGACGAAGAGGTTCCACTTCAACGCATAGACATGTCTCGTGGACGATGCTCTAGCGGAAGTGATGGTAGCCGCCACCGCTGGTGGCAGGGTACTCAAACCTGCCTCGTCCCGTCCAGGAGCCACACGTGGAGTCTCCAGAGATCGGGACGAGGGTGCCATAGGGTGCCCCGTCTCTGAGAAAGGAGGTCCTTCCTCAGAGGAATTGGCCAAGGAGGTGCTGTCGCGAGGAGTATCAGTTCGGAGAACCAGGTCTTGGTGGGCCAGTATGGGGCGACCAATATGACCTGCTCCTCGTCCTCCTTGATCTTGCACAGAGTCCGTGCGAGAAGGCTCACTGGGGGAAACGCATACTTGCGTAGGCCCTGCGGCCAGCTGTGCGCCAGTGCATCCGTGCCGAGCGTGCCCTCGGTCAGGGAGTAATACAGGGCGCAATGGGATGAGTCGTGGGAGGCAAACAGATCTATCTGTGCGTCGCCGAACTGGTCCCATATCAGCTGGACCGACTGGGGATGGAGTCTCCATTCGCCAGAGGTTGGCCGGAGCCGTGACAGCTCGTCGGCTGCACGGTTCCGCACTCCAGGAATGTAAATAGCACGAAGGGACCTCAGGTGCTTCTGACTCCATAAGAGGAGGTGGCGTGCGAGTTGCGACATACGGCGAGAGCGTAGACCACCCTGACGGTTGATGTACGCTACAGTCGCGGTATTGTCCGAGCGGACAAGTACGTGTTGACCCAGGAGCAACGCCCGGAAGCGGTGCAGGGCAAGGCGTACTGCCAGCAACTCGAGGCAATTGACATGCATGAGGCGCTGGGGTCCTGTCCAGGAGCCCGCGGCTGCATGTCCATTGCACATGGCGCCCCAGCCCGTGGCAGAGGCATCTGTGGAGACGACAACATGCCTGGAAACTCGTTCTAGGGGAACTCCGGCCCGTAGAAAGCTGAGGTTCCGCCACGGGGTGAAGGTCTGACGGCAGGTCGGAGTTATTAGAACTCTGAGCGTACCGCGATGCCATGCCCACCTCGGGACTCGATCGCGAAGCCACAGCTGAAGCGGTCTCATATGAAGCAATCCGAGTGGCGTTGCTGCGGCTGCGGATGCCATATGCCCCAGGAGCCTCTGAAAAAGTTTCAGTGGGACCGCACTCTTGCCCTCGAACTGTCGAAGACAAGTCAGCAGTGAGTGTGCGCGCTCGCTCGTAAGCTGCGCGGACATGGCGACCGAGTCTATCTCCATACCGAGAAAAGAGATCCTCTGCACGGGGCAAAGTTTGCTCTTCTCCCAGTTGACCCGAAGGCCCAGACGGGCTAGGTGCCGGAGCACTAAATCTCTGTGTTCGCAAACCTGATCTCGAGAGTGAGCTAATATTAGCCAGTCGTCGAGATAATTCAGGATGCGAACCCCGTGTTCGCGTAGGGGAACAAGGGCTGCCTCGACGACCTTCGTAAAGACGCGAGGAGACAGAGCCAACCCGAATGGGAGAACCGCGTACTGGTATGCCTGCCCCTCGAAAGCAAACCGAAGAAACGGTCTGTGTCGAGGTAAAATGGAGACATGAAAGTAGGCGTCCTTCAGGTCTATCGCTGCAAACCAATCCTGTGGCCGCACGCATTCGAAAATGCGTTTGGCCGTGAGCATCTTGAACGGCAGCCTGTGAAGGGAGCGGTTCAAGACGCGCAAGTCCAGGATTGGCCGTAACCCACCGGTTTTCTTGGGGACAATGAAGTAGGGGCTGTAGAACCCTGACCTCATCTCGGCTGGAGGGACAGCCTCGATTGCACCCTTCGCCAGCAGGGTAGCAACCTCCGCTCTCATGACCGGGGCATTGCCACCGACCATAGTAAAGCGGACTCCCCTGAAGCGGGGAGGAGACCGTGCGAACTGAATCGCATAGCCGAGCCTGATAGTTCGGGCGACCCAACGGGACAGATTGGGGAGCTCTAACCAAGCCCCCAAAAACTGATCCAGTGGAATCATCCGAGCCACAGGCGTCCCCCCGGAGGGGCAGCGAGGCGGAGTGACCGGCACAGGCAAGGGTGGCATAGCGGCCCTGAGCGTGTGCACAGCCAAGCTCCGCGCCCTGACAGAGGAGACCAGGGAAGGACCAGCGTTCCACGGGGGTCTGCTCTGCCAGGGGTCTGGCGATAGAGGGGGATGAGAGTGGTGTGGTCCGGGGACGGCACGCACTGTCATCCTCGCCCTCAGAGACAGAGGAGGACGAGAGTGGCGAGGCACGGGGGCGTCGCGCACTGTCATCCAGCTCTGTGTGCTCAGTGATGGACATTTCGGTTCTTTCTTTAACCACATTAGGGTGCTGCCCACCCGTGGGTGAGCAGCGGGGAGTGGAGAACAAAGGATTCTCCCCCGGCCCTCCACCGGGGGAAGGAGGGGGCCTGCAACCGCCTCCTGGGAAAAAACCGACACCATCACTGAGCAGCCCGTCTCAGGAACGCCGCTTGGCCTGGCGTTTAGCGGGGCGCGGGGCCTGAGGGGGCTGGGACGCCTTCCTGCGGCTTCCTCCACGACGCGGCCCGGGTGAAGGCTGCTGCTGGGGCCGTGCGGGAGGGGCGGGAGCCGCAGGGGGGCGTCCTCGGCGGCGAGCAGGCTGAGGCGTCTGTGCCGACGGCTGGGTGGAGGCAGCAGCTGGCCGTCGGGGCAGAATATGTTTTATCGCCTCAGACTGCTTCTGTGCGGTTGAAAACTGCTGGGCGAAGTCTTCAACCGCTCCGCCGAAGAGGCCGGCCTGGGATATGGGGGCGTCGAGCAGACGAGTCCGCTCAACGTCCCGCATATCGGCCAGGTTCAGCCAAAGGTGACGCTCCTGGACCACGCTAGTGGCCATCACCTGACCCAGGGAGCGTGAAGCCACCTTCGTCGCCCGGAGAGCGAGGTCGGTGGCGGCACGCAGTTCGTCGAACGTCCCTGGGTCAGTCCTGCCCTCGTGCATGTTTCTGAGCAGCTGGGCCTGGTAGACCTGCAAGGTGCTCATAGCATGCAGGGCAGCAGCCGCCTGTCCTGCAGCTCTGTGAGACCTCGCCACCATGGATGACGAGAATCTACAGGCCTTGGACGGGTGCTTAGGATTGCCACGAGAGGAGGCGCTCTGAGGACACAGTTGCATCGCAACAGAGCGCTCCACCGGGGGAATCCCAGTGTACCCATGGGCAGCTGCGCCATCGAGGGGAGGAAAGGCGGAGAAAGCTGACGAGCGTTCACGGGAGGTCAAAGGAGCCTTCCATGATCTCGACAGCTCCTCATGCAGCTCCGGGAAGAAAGGAATTGGGGTCGGCTGAGGCCGTGAGGCGGCAGCCGCACCCAAAAACCAATCGTCCAGCCGCGAGCGCTCGGGGCAGGGCGGAGGGTTCCACTCTAACCCGATGCTCACGGCTGCCCGGGACAGCATGGCCGTCATCTCGGGATCCGACACGGGCAACGCTGGGACTCCCGAAGGAGGCAACGCAGCCGCATCCTCACTTCCCGAAGACTCTAGCCCACCTTGTGATGCCGCGATCGACATCGTGTCATCCTCTGGAGCGCCGAATGAAACACGCGGGACTTCCGAAGAAGGACCCGCCTGAATCACCGCGGCACTCGCGGGTTGCAACACAGCGGAGGGGGGTGTGGTCCGAGGACGCATCGTCGGATTGCTCCACACCGTCACCCTCAGATCACCCTGTCCCCCAGCCGAACTACCACCTCTCGTGGAGGAAGCAGGACGGGTGGTGGACGCGGGGACTCTCACTGAAAGATCATCGAGTCTTAATCTAAGTGTTGCGATGGTCATGTTCCCACAGAAGGAACATGAGTCATCCACGAGCGCTGCTTTAGCGTGTTCAAAGCCCAGACACACAAAGCAGCGCTCGTGCCCATCAGAAGATGACAGATAACGACCGCAACCAGAAGAACACGGGCGAGACATCTTTAAAAAGACGTGCCACGTGCAGCTCTTTTAGGAGAGGAAAAACTCTGAGGCGACCAGGGAGAAAACACAAAGTCAGGCAGACCACTGCACAGATCGCAGGCAATGTGAAGACTCGCTGGATACCGCCGTCACACCAACACTGGAGAGTTCGCTCGTCTCGAAGAGGTGAGTCACTTGTAAACTCAGTTTGTGGCTGTGGAGTGAAGAGGTTCTCTTGGCTCCGAAGCGAAAACATGATCTGCTGTTGCACCTGTCTCTCCTTAAATACTCACGCGGTGAGGCGGAGATACATTAGGCAAATTCCGCAGACCCTTGGCATTTCATTGCCATAGGCTCGTTTTTAAATACTCGAAGAGGATTGGCTTTCTGGCGAAACCCCCATTCTCCGTCATCCGACGTAACTCGGAGTGACTACGAAAGGGAACTATGGTTTTCCATCCGCAAAAACCCAATAGGATTTTTCCATTGGCTTATGGATACTGCAGAAAATATTGCTGTGACCAACAAAGGTTTATGATTCTTACACATTTTGTTTATCATGAAAATCTTCACAAATGAACAGATCTCTTCACAAATCTTCACAAGTCTCAGATTTTCTCTTTGAAAGCCTTGTTAATAAATAGACATCGGTCTCGTTGTTTAATGTGAAATGTCTTCAATTTTTTTGATAAAAGGGCTTTTAGCTAAAAAAGGATTTGCACCAAATTCTGACATAGTGTCATGAAAACATATCTAAATCAAATCCATGGATCCTCCAGGTTATTTCTCCCTCTTTGGCAGTCTTTGTTTCTCTTTCCAGCTCAGTTTTTCAGTCATCAATACATTATACCCTGTTCATTTCCTTCATGCTGACATTGTGTCCTTGGCCATCTGGCTTTTTCCAAGCTTTAGACTCTGACTGTACGTCAGTAAAGGTCACAAGGGCCTTTTTCTACCAGCAAATAGGAAAAGGTAATGGGTGCTCCTCGTTCTGGTTTCCTTTTAATAATAGTCTTTATTTAGAAATTGTGGAAATTAGGTGATTCGCCACAATCCTTCACTTACACAATTTCCTCAACAGACTGAAAACATACTACTAAGCATACTACTACTTCAAGAAATAGTTATCTTTCCAGTAACGGTAACGGTAATGAGACTTTTCAGGAGGTCCAGCTGAGGAATTTACCAAAACTCAACAACCTGGAAACAGAGATTTAAACTGAAGTGGACTGATGGAAGAGGACTAGAAAGCTGAGAGAGGAAAATTTTTTTTTCAAGGCTGACCGCAGGTGCGGTCGCAAATGCACAAATACAACAAACAGAGGATTAGAGCAGTGGTTCTGGATCCAGATTTTACATTGGGCTTAAGTGGCGCCCCAATACAGTACCAAAATTGTTTACTGTACAAAATTTTATTTCAATGGTTTCATGCTCTCAGCAGCCCATATTTCTTCCTTCAAAACACATTGTGGTCGGAAACAAACCATGTTTAACCTCAGTGCAAATGAACCCACACTAAATGCAGTCTGAGGCGTATTTTCTATTACTTGTGTAGTTTTGTTGATGGATTTTGAGGATGAGGGAATGTCACGCAAACTACTTTAACTCCTGTTTGTGACCCACCAAAACTACACTCTCAAGAAAAAAAGGCACAAAAGCTGTCACTGGGGTAGTACCCTTTCAAAAGGGACCTTTAAGGTACTAATATATGAACCCTTTAGGGGTAAATAAGGTACATAGGTGCTATTTGAAAGGGTTCCACCCCAGTAACAGCTTTTTGTACCTTTTTTTTTCTGAGAGTGTAGGATACTTCAGTGAAGTGAAACTATAAAAAAGTCCAGGGGAGATATAAAATAAGTGACCACCTCTTTCATCATGCTGTTTCACCTGCATCTCCTAATGGCCCACCAGAGAGAAAGAACGGCTGTTGGACCTCCACATTTTTCATCCATTGTGAGAAGAGCCCTTAAGGTGAAGACAATCCAGTCCTCCAGTCTACTGTGTTTAAATAAAAAACAAGCACGTTGACTATATATCAGTTTAATGCATTTTGTTCAGTGGATTGTGTTATTAAACTGTGTTGAGACACAAATGACCTGTAGAAAACAAGCAAACCCATGCTAGCCTCTGCCCTCCATAGAGTTCACACAAAGGTGTCTCACTGTTCCTGTCTGCTGAGAACACTTGACACTTTGTCCTTGGAAAAGTGTCGATTAAGCAAGCACAAGGGAGTTTCGGCCCCATAAGTGTAAGGTCGGGCAGTGTCTCATACAGTGCTCTCATTCACTCTTGTAATAATTCTGTAACACGTCTTCCTGTTTGAAAGGACAAGTGACCCTTAACCCCACGACCTAAAGTTTGTGGAAACAAATCAAACCGTCATTCCGAAAAAACCCTCCATAGCATCTCAGCGTGGGTCCTCACACCTGGGCCTCCTTCAGTGTTGATCCTTTTCATTGTAAATTATCACACCAATGAATACAGCTCATCCACCTTTATTGCCCGCAAAGGCGTCCACTTGCGTTATTAGATTCATGCGAAAGCCACATGTGCTAATGGCAGTACCTCACACGCTTTTTGACTGGTCTTTCATCACCCTCGCTTCCCCCACACGATTCTGCCGAGGTCTGGCATGCGTTAAACTGTCCGTAACGTAAGAGAAAGAAAGTGGGAGAAGGAGACTAACAACGGGCCAGGAAGAGTGGGAGGTGGGAAGAGGGTCTGAGCGAGAAATAAGGAAACCAGCTTTACTTGCATCATCCATAACTCGAAATTGATTGGAAACAGTGTTGGGAAGTAACTGAAGGTAGCGAGGCTGCTAACATTAGCTGAATTAATAAAAAAATATTACTATATACTGCATTTTAGGCTTTCTTAATTAGTACGTTTTATTAAAAAAAAAATCAAATGTATGACATAATATGGCTATTAATTAATTAATCATATATATGAAAATGATAGAAATAAAGATAATTTAAAGATATTAAATTACTGTGGCAGTGTTGTTATTGTTAACTAAAACTAAAATAAAAAAACGTTTTCATTAAATAAAATAATAATAAAAACTATGGAATGATTAAACTTAAAAAAATGTAAATGAAAATTAGAGATGTTGTCTGAAAATTTAAATTGAAGAAATTACTGAAGCTAAAGCTGAAATAAAAATAGAGATAGAGATAAATAGAAATATTAAAAAATAAAAATAAAATGACAAGCACGAAATTATAAAAAATATATAAAGTCAATTAAAAATTTGAATAAATACTGTAGTACAGTATAATAAATAATGTTAAAATAAGATTATATTATTATTGAAATAATTAGAAAAAATTATAATAATGTGTGCGTGTGTGTGTGTACAGTATATAGCCACCGCAATCCATTCAATAAAGTAGGCAGTAGTAGTTATTTTTTGTTGTATTTGGTGTAAATATCATAGACTGTAAAAACAAATAGGTAAATGGTTCAAGTTTAATACTCCCTGCTCCTCATTGTATTATTTATTAATTTGTTGTTATTCATTTGTTGTGTAGCTAGCATTGGATCCAGCTTGATTACTAGTCATCCGTCTAATACATGCATTTTCGTCTGTAGGGTCACGGGGTGATTGCAGTTTAAGTTTAAAATATGGGAAGATTTGGTAAGTAGCCTCCCCAACATTCATTGAAAAATTACAAGCTTTATCTCACCAAAGTCACATCATTCTCTATACTAGACAAATTGAATAATAGATGTGTGATGGATATTTAAGCTAATTTTTGTCTTTTTTATTAAATGCAAAGTAATTGCCTGTCTTAAAGGTGCATTCAGTAATTTTACTTTAATTAAAAAGTTTTACACTTTTCTACAGTTAATAGTGTAAGTGAAGTAAGTGAAAGTAGCGATAGATTCTATTTCTAGTAGTTAGATGCTATTTATACTTAAATAGTGGCAGATTCTATTTGGACCTCAGTGTTGTTGTACATTAAATTGCATGCAATAATAAGAAAGAGTGTTAATGATATTTATTAAAATTATTAAATGGATGCCGCCTTATTGGGACAATAAAGCCCTCCCACCTATATATAATAGCCTCTCCCAAGGTGGGCTATGTAAATAGACACATGGGAAAATTCGCATCCCCATGGGAAAATTGTATGGGAAACCAATGGATCCAATGCTGCTGAAAAAGTGGGCAGGTACTAGGTATTCATTTAGCTTATTTTATTCACAGTAGTCAGTCAAAAGAGAGAAAAAAATTAAGAAACATTATTTGTGGTCAAGTTTACAATTATCTAACATAAAGGCAGCAAGAGTTTTTACTTACATTTATTTAAAATTAAATGGCAAAGATCCTCCCACTTACCATAAAAATGTGCTAAATAGTGAAGGTAAGAAAGTAAGAGTGAAAAAGGAAAGTGCACTGACTTTCCCGCGCAGTTGGATGTTATTGTTTGAAGAGCAAGCCTGTTGCTGCTGTAGTGGGGTGAGTCCCCAGTAGAGAAGGACCTCATAAATCTGGACCCTGACTGGAAGTTCCTAGCTGTGCAGGTTGGATGGAGGACAAAAGTAGCCGATTGCTCAGGATGTGAAGAGACTGCTCTACAGTCAAGCCTGAGGGGCCGTGAAATAACATCAACAGTGACCCAGACCTGTGCACGGCATAAGATCATAGCGGTCAGCCAACGTCTGCGCATGTGTTTGTGTGTGTTCGAATATTTTACTGGATTTACATGAACATGTTAAATCCCTTTTCCAATTATATGCATGAGTTTGGGGCGGGACTAACTGTTTGACTGACAGGAAAGTGTTCGGGAAACCTGTTTGAAAACAGTTAGTTTTGCAGTTGCAGTTTGTTTTGCTGCTGTAAAAGGACTTTCAAGTGTCACTCTAAAAGATGTATTATTGTAATCACATTCCTTTCATCTCGCCAAGTTAAACATTTTGAATGCAGATTTGGAACGTGCTTCAAGTAGATTAAGACGGTAGTTTAATTATTTAGATATGGCTTTATGGATTCAACAGTTTTTAAAGAAATAAAACTTTATTTAAAGACATAAAACTGCTCTGCTTGTAATGTATCGTCGGTTCTCAGATTGATAACAGATTGCAGGCTCTGGATTTGGCAAGGTTAGTTGTTCTTCATGTACTGCCTCAGTCTAATACTCTTCCAGATCACTTATCCAAATCTCATCACTGTGGATCTGTGGGTCTTTACTGGATTTGATTCAGGACACACATTTTACATTAGACCCAAAACAAACAAAATAGCTTATCGTACAAAATAAGAAACCAAAAACAAATGTCCTTACACAGTAAAACATTGAACCGCACAGGTCCAACAATATGCAAAATTATTAACATAAACATAAGCTGAATAAAAAATTATTCGACATTAATAACAAAAATGTGGGAAGCATCCCTTTTAATGGTTGATGAGCCTATAGTTTGCAATAATAACTATGCAAAAATTATACATTTGCATTTATTTTTTAACCCTTAAACGCATACCTCTGGTCTTATAGTGACCCAGGACATCATTCACTACCCTCCTCGTTATTTTTTTTAAATACATCAACCCTCCAAAATACCAACATTTTGGTAACAATTGTATAGGGTCACTAATGACCCAATATGTGTAACAGTGCAAATATTTTCTGCACAACAATTAAATATTTGATGACAGAATAAATGCAATTCGCTTTTATTCCACAAGGTAGCAATGTCTGATACACGTCACGATGAAGTGACGTTTCACAAAATAAGTATCATCAGCGAAACTTGAAATGCCTCAGCGATTTTACTGCCAGTAACGTTACTGAACGCAATCAAATATTAGTGTCACAGTTGCTGCGTCCCAATTTGCATACTATCCGTCCTAAATAGTATTCGAAAATAGAATTAGTACGTCCCAAATCGTAGTATGTTGAAATGAGTGTCCCAAAGAGACCCGGATGGTCTACTATATCCGGTCAGAATCCGAAGTGCAGATCATTGCACACATAGATATCCATAATAAAGGCTAGATGTTTCGTCCACGCTGCTGACCAATGGAGGTCGACGTCAGCACCTGGCGGCCATCTCGTCACAGGCAGCTCACTCACTCGTAGCATTGTGTTAATGGTGCATGTACTTTTTAAATAACCATAACTCAATTTTCTACCGATTTTCAAACGGTTTGGTTTGTTATAAACGTCAGAGATGTGGTTATGACACTGCACACTTATGAAAAATAAGTGTATAAATAAATAATCAACCACCAGAATTATCCAGCCACGTTAATAACGTTTGTAAGAAACCAAACCGTTTGAAAATCCATCAAGATTTCAGCAAGATAAGAGTATTTGTGTTCTCACCATACATCAGTACCACATAGCCTGAAAGCTAGCCTGTGACAAGATGGCCGCCGGTGATGACGATAGAGACTCTTTTTTTATATTATGGATATATATGGTTGCACACTCTAACGGCTGATATTGCCCACAACCCATCGCGCGTTGGACGAGGATTCGGTTAGAACTACAAACACGACTGAAAAGTGTTCAAAAACTACAGACATGGAGGACGCGCGAGTCCGACGGTTATGTAGCGAGGTTTAGATAAAGGGGTTTGAGTGATTAATTATCAGTATATAAAAAAAACTCACGAAAATATATTTATTCAATGTTGTCTACATTATATTGCATCTGCAGCATTGTGAACTTTTGCAAAGATACGTTTAGCCATTAACTTTTAAATGCATTATTATATTCAAATTCCAAACACATGAGGAGAGTCTCGGCATGAAAGACCCATAACTGGCAGATGAACGTGCGACAACAATTCTCTCCGAAATGGTAAGAAGTTATATTAGATTGAATGGAGGATTTTAACTGTGACGAGATGATTGACAGGGCAGTTTACAGTGATAGGATGCACGCGACAGATCTGTCCGTCAAAGATGACGAAGTAGTATGTCCCAAAGCTTGCCTACTCTTTTGCTACACACTCAAAAGTATGTACTTTTTTTTTCACAAAAAGAGTACATACTTTTAGGGCGTAGTATAGGCGAATTGGGACACAGCAAGTCACTTGATGGTGGATCTGCTGAAGTAGCTGTCAGCGATCAAAATATTGATTTCAAAGATGTTGAAAATGATTGTTTTGAGAATATGTTTGAGATTGCGAATATGGGGAAATGAGCTCTGACGAGGACAGTGATGATGGTATAAATCATCTGCTCAAATGGAACCCTTACAAACATGCTACATCCAAACATGGTAACACAACATGCTTTATTTTATTATTCTCTAACTGGTAGGCTACTCTAATATCAAGGGAATTTTATATTATCGCGACAGGCAAAGATCCATCCGTGTTAGACATAGATCCGGGTAGCTAAAGACCCGAATTTGTAATAATGATTGGCGAAACATTCTTGCTTTTAGGCCGTGTGTCCACCAAAGCGTTTTTAGCCAGCTGAAAACGCTAGATGCTCTGCTGAAAACGCCTAGCTGTGGGCGCTTGAGAGCGTTTTGGCAGTGCAGCGTTTTTTCCGTTGAGACGTTTCGTTGCTATGATACAGAATACCCGCAGCACAGTTTACTTGAAACTGATTTCGCAGATAATTTGTTTCATACTAAATTTATTTTTCATCCATTTTGTTCGGTTAGCTCTGCTGGTTGATGTCGTTGTACAGAAAGAATGTTGTGACAGTTGGTCAGTGTGGTATTAGTCCCGCCCCTCCTCCACTGTGATTGGACGGCTGGGTAAAAAGTGACAGTGATGAGCGCTGCGTTTAATCCAAAGTTGAACATTTCTCAACTCTCGGCGACCAGTAAAAACGCCGGGCGCTCAGCGCCTCGTTACGCTCATGGCGTTTAAAAAACGCGGCGCTCCCATTGAAAACAATTGGAATTTTACGCCAGCTGCGTGAAAAAACGCTTTGGTGGACACACGGCCTTAAGGGTAAAATATTTTTTCCTATGTCCAATCAGAACCATTTCTGGGTCACAACTTGCACTGTATCAGTTATGGAAGCAAATAAGAGACATTTGAAATTTAACAGCCACTGAATACTTAGTTTTGAAATTATTTTACTTTGGAAACTATGTATCTGAATGTATTTGTTTCGAATTTATCTCTGAAATTTAAATAGGCCTACGAAAATTCTTGGTTTACATTTTAAAAACCTGAATTTCGATTAATATTTTTCAATGCTCAAAATTCGACTGCTCAAATTCAGATCGAAAAATTCAAGTTAAATATTCACATGGTAACATCCGGGCTACCCAGGATAGGCCACGCCCACACCGGGGGAAAAACAATCCAACCGTCTTCATTGACTTTGCATTGCGAGAGGCTTCCTCCTTGTCATTTATGACTTATAACAAAAAACAAAACAATGTCTAAAAGCTGTTGTGAGACAAGGTGTACAGCAAACAAGCTAAATAACCCAGAAATAATTTTTTATAAGCTGTCGACCCCAAAAACGGTTTGTTTCAGGACATAAAAGTGGATCAATTGAGAAAGAGCGCAACTATTTCTCGAACTACTCTGAGAACTAACTGTTAACTTACGCCCACTGGACTGCGTCATGATATTGTAAAAGAAAACACACAACAAACATTCATAATTTTAACCATGTCCATTGCTTATTTCACCATGCACCCTATGTGAACCTGATGCTTCACGTCTTATTGCCTCAGTAGCCTATCTACTTTTGTCGCCTTAAAGGATGGCTTTTCCGGTTCGGAAGCTTATAAAAATGTATTTCTGTTTTTTTTTTTTTTTTTTTTTTTTTTTAGCTTGTTTGCTGAACACCTTGTCACACAGCAGCTTTTAGGCATTTTTCTGTCTTTTGTTTTATGTTATAAGGAGGCAGCCTCTCGCAATGCAAAGTTAATGGAGACGGTTGGATTGTTTCTCCCCGGTGTGGGCGTGGCCTAAATACGCTCTGTATCCACACAGGCTCCGCTGTTTTTCCTATCCTGGGTAGCCTGGATGTTACCATGTGAATATTTAACTTGAATTTTTCGATCTGAATTTGAGCAGTCGAATTTGAGCAGTCGAATTTGAGATCTGAATTTGAGCAGTCGAATTTGATCAACCTGAATCTATTTTATCTGAAATTCTGTAAGTTGATTTTTTTTTTTTTTGTATCTGAATTTGTGAGCACAAAAATATTAATCGAAATTCAGGTTAAAATGTAAATCAAGAATTTTCGTAGCCCTATTTAAATTTCAGAGGTAAATTCGAAACAAATAAATTCAGAGACATGGTTTCCAAAGTAAAATAATTTCAAATGGGTGAATTCAGAGCAAATCAGTTCAGATAAATGTTTTTCAAAATAAAATATTTCAAAACTAAGTATTCAGTTGCTGTTAAATTTCAAATAGTTATGTCTCTTATTTGCTTCCATAATCAGTCCACTTGTCGTTTTTGCTCATTATAGTCTGTGACTCTTTCTCATGGAGCTCTTCTGGAGGTTGGATTGTTCAGTGTTATTTATGTATTATTTAGTATTAATACTATTTTGAATTAGTTTTCATGTTTATATTTTCATTTTTGTTTTAAAATGTAATTTTAGTTTAACCCTTTGATTATCTTCATTTGTGTCTACACTCATTATCTTTGGGGTCTCCAGGGACCCCAGACAATAACATTTAATATTGTAACAGAATAATATATATGTATTTTAATGTAATTTTAGTCTGTTTATTACTGTTTTTACTCAACATCTGTGCAGTTTTTGGAGGATTTTTGATATCTTTTAAATTTCTATGAATAAATAAATAAATAAATAAATATTTAAATAGGCATTTTTTTATTTTATTTTTTTTTTTACAAAAAACAGCATTTTCTGTCAAATTTACTTTATAAAAGACCCAGATTTCTAACTTTTATTTATAGGGATAACATGGATCATTTTAAATGATTTAATGTAAGATTTTTGCCCATTTTTTTGGAAAATGCAGTTTTAAATTAAAAAAACTTACTTTAACCACTAGATGGCCATAGACCTCCACTATAAGCTATTTGCTATGTGATTAACCAAACTACCGTAAAACTTCAAATAATAGCCGAGTCCCAAATAGACGCCTGTCTCTTTTACACGCCTGGTGTGGCTGCAGGTTTGGGTAAATAAAGGCCGGTCTCAAATAGAGGCCGGGTCTGTTTTTTAGTTTCGGGTTGTATTTAATCCTCTAAAACCGTCAGATCGTCCGCTTTTTCGCGGCAGCCAAAGCAATTTTTTGTCCCTCCAAAGCTTTTTTTGATCGATGAGTGATGTAGAATAGAATGACTGCTGCGCTTGACAGGGCGCGTTACGAGCAGAGAGAGAGAGAGAGAGAGAGAGAGAGAGAGAGAGCGCCCCGGCCGCGCGCGCGCACTCTCACATCTTCAAACAACACGAGCGCTGTCTTGCTCTCTCTCCCTCGCGCATATTAATCAAAATCAATTGACGACGCGACAGTAAAAGGTTGGAAGACCGCAGTTTAACGTGGAGCATTTGGAGATTTTTATAGATTAGAGACATACACTCAATGACCAACATCTCAACACTAAATTATAAAGGCCTGACTCATATAGACGCCTGTCTCAAATACAAGCCGGTGCAATTCGACGGTTTGGGAAAATAAAAGCCCGGGCTACTATTTGAAGTTTTACGGTACATATCTTTTCACAAGTTTTTCCAGTTGGATTCATATCTAAATGTTATAAAATCACAATTATAACACACACAAAAAAACTTTTTGTCAAAGTTAAGCATTTTTTGTACTGACAAAAGTTTTTCAATAATGTTACATTATGCTTAGAATCAAACCTGAACAAGACTCCAAATGTTGGAGCCTTAAGATTTGATCATTTATTTAAATCATCTGTTTTTAATATAATTCTACAATTTTAATTCTACAATTTTACTAACTGTAACATAAACAAATTACAGAAATTAACAGTTATATTACATATTGAGTAAAAATACCTGACATGAAAATCAAAATGCAATGAACTGAACAGCAATAACAAATGAGCAAATAAAGCAGTAAAAAAATAAAACTTAGTTAAAAAAAACAGTAAATGGGGAAAAAATCGAACAACTAGGAACAACAATTGGTGGTCATCACATACAGTCTCGTTTACAGTGCACTGCAGGTGTTTATGCGTCAGTGCACTTCAGGCAGTATGCATAGTATAGCCTTACAAATGTATTTCTGTGTGTGTGTGTGTGTGTGTGTGAGTGTGTGTGTGTGTGTGTGTGTGTGTGTGTGTGTGTGTGTGTGTGTGTGAGTGTGCATTGTGGATTTTTTTTTGCATTGTTGGAAGTGTGCCACTTTATTTCTGTCTATGTGATCTGCGTTGTTTCTTCGTTGTTTCTGATTTTGATGATGAATTTTGTATATTCACTATGCGGGGTCTGCAGGGACCCCGAAGATAACAAGTGCTGGCATTTTTTTCACGCTAACATAAAAACAGATATCATTCCAATATATATATATATATTTTTTGGTAGATCTAGACAGTGTTAAGAGGCGTAGAAGTTTTCATACCATTTGGACAAAGAGAACATTTTTTAAAAATTCACCAAAAGTCATTTGCGGGTCAAAAAGACCCCGAAGATAACCAGAGGGTTAAAAAAAAATGTTATGTGCTTTTGTCATTTTATTACTCTTGGTATTTATTTAGCTTTAATTTAATTTCATGTTTTAGCAATTTTAGTACTTCAACAGCCAAGGCAACATTTCTAAGTTTCATTGTTTGAGTCTTATAAGTTTAAGTTTTTCATCTAACATTCATTCAATTTATTTCAGCCTTAACAACAGCAATATAGTTTTAGTTAACACTAACAACACTGACAAGCGTTACTTAAGTAACATAGGTGGAGACAGTTGCTTTCATGATTCATTCATTCATTCATTCAAAAACGTTTACTGAGTTCAGAACCGCATAGCCTACTAGCAAACTAATGGTGCTCCTCAATATCCCTCCTCGTCTCCTCGCTCCTCTCGGAAACCAATCTAGCACTGCCATCTTGAAGGAAATCTCGAGGAGTGAGGAGGCTTCCTGAGGAGTTATGAGCGAGGATACACTGGTGTATCCTTCGCGGAAGAGTTTTATCGACTAAACGTGACGCACGTATAAATTCTCCGCTCCCTTCACATCGGTCACAATAATTAAAATTTTTACTCTACCTTTGCAGTTTATATAAACCACACATCTCACATATTTCAACAGGGTATCGTGCTTTATTATTATTTATTATGAATTTATTAAATAACCAAACTTCAACAAGATAAGGGCAGATCCGAGCGCTGCTGATGACGCAGTGAAGTGACGCTCGAGTGGTCAAGTATTCCAATGTATAAAAAAGCTTTCATTCGATTACTCCGTCCTCATTTTCTTTCCTTGCAGCCTTCCCTCGCATCCTACAGGGGGTGGAGCTGAGACGCGAGGAAAGGAAACGAGGATGCACACATAAATTCACGTCCGAAATTTTCGCACGTCAAAAAAGAAATACGACCTTACGTTATGTCAGTCACGCTTGGACACTGCCTCCGAAACTTTCGTCCGTCACAAAAAAAAATCGAATCGGGTTCGTTATTCGCATCAGTAGCAAGCAGTTTGAATGGTGTTTGAATGGTGAGCCACCGAATCACGAATACGAAAAAACGCATAAGAAAATTTCGGACAGTGCAAGGGCCTTAAAAATTGAGAAGCACCCTAGGCCTACTCTCAGCGACTGATTCGTTCGGGAACGAAACGAGCCTTTATGAGCGAGTCAGTGAATCATTCAGAGTGATTCATTCAGGAATGATGCGCCACTAATATGTCAAGGTGACTCAATGTTGAAACCTATCGTGGCTCCACTTGGAATTCGTTCGCGGAGCAAGAGGGAGGGAAACTGACAATATTTTGTCTAAACTCTAAAATGTAAGTTACTTCATATTTAGTTCTTGTGTTTACAACAATACCACACTAGTAAATGTGCTTTTGGTTGAAACATCGTTCTTGCGCGTGTATATTGATTAGTCCTGCATTTTTATTGTGTACAAAACAAATGTGAATGGTTAACTCCGCTGTGCTTTCGTTTCGTCATCATTAGCTACCATATACATGAATCCGACGAGCGTTCTGTGTAGGCTGCCATCTTGTGGCGACGCCATTACTGAGCTGTTACCGGTATGTAAACAAACCTCCGTGATAACGCACCCTCGATGACAGCTACAGCCAGGCAGAATGACTTGTTGGGTTGATGATGTTAGACTGTGGCCTCCAGTCACAGATAAAGGTACAAACGATCTTACAGATTATTTATGAAAATAGCTTGGCAAGCTAGCTAGGCTAACGTTAACTAACGAGGAAACTATAGAAAGATCTGTCCATTTGGCAACAATAAATAAACGAATGACATCAAATAAACGAATTCATGTTTTTCATTTGTGTCCATTATTTATCTCATTTTCACATTGCAAAAGGCAAGGGTAAGGTACAGCTAGAAAGCATACATAATATCGACCAATTCGTGTTTTTAAACCATGGAAAGAGGTCAATATAACAGCAGGAGAACAATTATGTCACATAACGTTACATTTAGCTCAGGAAAGCCATTTAATGACCATAGCATGTTAAAAAAAATAGCTAGAGAGGAGATTTTGGTGAGCAGTATATTACATATTTATATTTTTTACTTATGCCATTAGATAATTGTTATTATAACAAAAACTGCATTATATTTAATTTAATTTGTGATTTAAAAAAAATTCTGTCACAGTCAAGCAAATCAAACATTAACAACAGACATAACTAATGTTACTAACGTTACTACCCCAATGCACCCCTTCTGTTGTTTTAAAGGTATTCAAAAGTATTTTCTCCTTCGCCTGGCATCCGATGATTTTTCAAAATGCCAACATGTTTTCCCACTCGACATTATAAAAGTTGTAACGTTAGTGACAGTCGTAAATCGCGGGCTGTTTATTACAGTGGACGCAAGTTGCAACTAAAACAATAGGAGGTAATGGCGCAACGCTACCCAGCAACAGCTCAGTTATGGCGCCCGCTTACTTCCGGTAGTTTCGCCGGATTCGTCTATATCCAAATGCTGGCCTTTGCTTATTTCCAAATCTATGTATGAGCATTAATGTGGTGTTATAGCCTATGTATTAATAAAGAAAATTTCCCCTGCAACATTTTGACCAAAAACACGGGTTTAAAGTGTCTTTCTACCATTCAGACCTCCCTAGAAAATACTCATTCTGAAGTCCTGGCAGTGAAGTAGTGGAGACAGCGTGAAGTATTGCGACGACAGAGAATGGTTTGTCCTGCGTCGTGGGGTTTAAACTGCTGTTTAAGTTGGCACCCAGCGTGAGGAGGCTTATGTGCCAAATACCAAAAGCCTTTACACCCCATTGATAACCTGACTGACAAGGCGTCCTGTTACTCAGCAGATTGCAAATCAATGCCTCATTTCACACCACTGGTGACTACACAGGGACTACTTTCTTTACATGCTTCAGTACTCCACCATTTCCCCTTTTTTTGGCCTGCAGTGTTGATTTGAGACACTTCTATACAGTATAATTACTGATAAAATCCAATTATTTTGACCTCTGCATTGTTTGATGTGGCATTTGCCCAGCATAACTGTCTAGGTATTATGGATCTGCAGGCCTCAGCATACCACATTTGGCGGGATGGTTTCTGCTGCGTTCCCCGAGATCCCTCCATGACTGCACGCAGGAACGCTGGCCGCCAGACTATGCAGCTGCCTGCTGCGCTGGAGAGCAGGGACATGCGGTACAGTGAAGCCCGGCCACTCCTACTTCCCTCAAAGTGACATCTCGCATCAATCTTCCACCACATCCCCATGCAGAGAGGAGGGGGGACGCAGTAGAGCATCAACAATAGGTTCAGCTGTCTGCCATAGATGTTTGCAGCTCAGAGGCTGTGTTATTTATAAGTGCTGGCTAACTTGGGGAACTGTTTGAAAACACTGATTTCTGAGGCCCAGATGATGGATTGAGACCTTCCATGATGCCCCAACTACTAAAAAAGTGTAATAGATCAATGAGGGAATATAATAACAGCGCCTGAGGTTTTGGCCTCTGGCACTTTTCGTGCCTGCCAGCAGATGTAAACACATTGGGGGGTTGTTTATCTCTCACAACATTGATCCTTTTCATTAAATGGTCTGATACTCTTGTTTTTCCTTTCAGTTTTTTGAGAGTTATTTGGCTTATGTTTTGGGTCTGGCAAAAATGGTGAAATATTCAGTTTCAGAACTTAAATTATTGTTATATCCGTGACATTAGCTATATATTTTATTTAGCAGAGCTTTAAGCAATTCTAAGCCTATTTGGATCACCAAAAGCAGCTGTCCATGGGCCCATTTGGTTGTTTTTTGATTCAGATTACTGAATCAATGTGGTACTATGGATGAAATTGTAGACCTGCTTCGTGGTGGCCGGTGTAGGTCAGTGGGCCAAAGCGCCTAGGCTTAAGAGAATGGGTGGTCCACAATTAGGTCTGCAGACCGCTGAACCTAACAGGCATGTAATTAGTCCCAAGAACTTAATGAGATGCCAAGGTAATGCATCTTTCACAGCATGTGATGAGAGAGGAAGTTAACCTCATGCCATGGACTGTCTGCGGCCCAGCTGTAGACGTAACGCTTGCTCTACAATAATCCCATTATTCTAAAAGGCCATAAACTCAGTCCAAATAAGAAGCAGTCTGTAAAACCAGCCACTTTATACAAGCATAGCTTCACCTTCACTAGACAAAAATACATGTTACTCCTCAGCACAGCTAATGAGATAGAATATTCCAATATTGCACAGAGATTAGACAAAGAAAGTGGGTTGATGATAGAGAAATAAAAGTGTATACAGAATTTTTATTTGATGCAAAATGGTTGGCTAATATTGAAATATTATACTTTTGTGTGACTAATAACCAGTGTTGTAGTGTTAAACAGGGCCTTGTTTTGTAAAAGTACAAACAAAAAAAAGTATTAATCGGTATCTTATATGATATCTTGTATCTTATATGATATCTTATATCTTACAGATATAATTCATCATATAAATATAATATTTAAACATCCTATTTGGCTATTAAGGTTTGTTGTTGCTTGTTCTTTTTCCGTCAGTTTAACCAGTGGTGCGAGTTTGGGGCGGGACTATCTGTTGGTTGACCAATGGCAGATGGGGGTGTATTCAGGAATCCTGTCTGAAAAAAGTCTAGAGGTGAGTCTCATTTCACATACTTCTGCACTATTCTGCGCAGTAGAGCGATGTAGAGATTCTGGAGTCTCCCAGGTGGGCATCTTCAACCTCACAGTTGAAAAGTACAAGAATATGTAACGAAATATAAAGTAAAGTGTATTTTTATTATGTTTTACCATCCTTGAAGATCGAAAGATCTGTCGGGTCTGGATCCGTCAGACACACACTAATTATTCATTATATACAAAGGTTTATGAAACTCCAAAACTAACATCCCAAATGAAACAGTGTCATGTTACAGGGCTGATAAGGAGACTTTTATGACCTCCAAAGGAATGTTCAGAGGGTGCTGACTCTCACTTAATTCTTGCTGAGAAGGAGAAATGAACCCTTTTAAACCTATATATTCTATATATATATAACCATGTGATAAATGTATTAACATGTATCTAATGTCTCTCATGATTCTCCTTTATGTTGTTGGTCTACGTTTTCTTGCAAACTCTAATGGGTTAATGTTTCAGACTTTGCATACTATGGTTGACCGAAATCATATGTGTGGCATATTTGGTCTCTATAACTTGGTATTTTGAAGATCGAAATAACTGTGTACATGATATGTCGATAACAACAACATATTAGTATTACAAGAATATTTCCTAGTTTCTTCATCGGCTTCCACCCCTCCAGGGTTCAAAGGCAATAAGAAAAAAGAGCAATAAACCAAATTTCCGCCTGGAACTTCCACCCTTCTTATTGGTCAAGCTAATGAGAGGTGGGACACTTTTCTCAGATTATAAATTGCATTCACACCAGCCCTTCCCCTCTTCTTGATAGTTTTCATCCTTGCAAACACTATCTCGGGTGATCCGGGGGAACCCCTCCCCCCTCCATGGGGCCCAGAGGCCTCCCAGCAGGCCTGGATCCCAACCAGATCCGGCCTCATGGAAGAGAGAGGACACTCTCTCACAAAGAACCAAAGACAATCTCGGGAGTTTGTAAAAAGGGCTCTAACCCACCATGCAAGTTCATCATATCTTCTTTATCCAACAAAGAAGAAAATGATTGATACTTCAAAATCTGACACTCGCAGAATCCTCAACAACTTCCGTTTTCAACAACTTTGATAATAGTGTACGCTACCCAGGCATGCAAGTGTACTTTTGATTTGATGCTTTGAAAATGAAATGCTGATGTTCTTCTTATATAGTTGCATGGAACTTCTCAATAGTTCCGTTTTCGGTTTCGTTCTACCACTCACCTATTTATGTATTCATGTGTGTATGTTGTTTTGTTTATTTATATTCATATAAATATCTATTTTTAGTTAATAAAACTTGTACATAGTATGTATTTGGTTCTGTTTTGTTTGCAATACAAAGTCACTTTTACGATCACGGTTTTGCTACTTACTCAAAGTGCTGTACATGCTATGAAATAATTATTCTTCTGTGGCCATGGAAGATACCCTTTTCTTAGAATAAATTAATAATCAAAAGAGTTCGTTGGACGAACTGATTAATTGATTGTAATATTAATTCAGCCACATCAAGTTAATCCAATTAACTGACCCAAATATTCATAATTAATAATAATAAGTTATTATTGATTATTAATATTTCCAAAAAGCTGAGGTTCCTTACAGCGAGTAGTGTGTTAACATTGAAAAATGCTGCAAGGTGTAGTGCACTACAAGTACCCTGATTATGGAACTGTGGAACGTTAGGCTTAATGTGCTAAAGCTAGCGGTAACAAGTGTCTTACTCTAACTCATAGACTCTATGGCACAATAACGTGCATAATGCAAATGCACAGTGTACAATATGTAACTATCATTTTTGCAATTCCTTTTGGTAGCACTACTAACTACTTCACTAAAACGCTCCCACACGGTATTTTTCTTTCTTTTTCTCCTTTATGAAATTTCTCGCAGATTTGTTTTGCCTCCATTGCTGCTTAAACAAGTGTACCCCACAACTGCATAGCTTAGAGTTTGCAAATTAAGGTTTAAATATGTTAATATTTAGGCTACATCATTATGTTGGAAAATACTCTTATTAAAATAATTTCTGTTAAACTTCTGTATATTTTTATTTAAAGCTGATAAGTTATTAAGCAATATATAAAGGTGCTCTAAGCGATGTTGGGAGACGTCACTTGTTGACATTCGAAGTATTGTCAAACAAAATGGAGGCTAGCTCGACCCTTCCTCCCTCCTCCTCCCCTCCTCCTCATCCCGCCCCCTCCCTTCCGTTGCATGCGCACTAACCCCCCAACCCCCACCCCTAAATCATTGTTGTCGATTATTGGCTGGAACACTAAGGAAACCCAAGGTCTAGCTAGGACCAAGGAGCAGGACCAGAGCACACAACGTTTTAAATGATTTTATTAGTACAAAATGACTCATGTTATGTTTCATGGTCCAGGTTGGACCAGTTTGTTTTTGTTACCGTTTGTGGAGCCCGGGCTGTCTACACTGTTTTTTACAGTGTGTTCAGGGGACAGGCAGCTAGCGGATAGTGTGAAGATGTTTGCTGTATGTGACAAAAAGTGTTTCGGCCTAAAAAACGTGTGACATCACTTGTCTTAGAGCACCTTTAATTGGATTTGCCTGTAGAGATATATGTTGTTGTTAAAAACAAAAGTAAAACAGTGAGGCACGTTTGTTGCATTTTACTGTGAAATAAGTGTTCCGTGTCTTTATTCAAATCAACACATTAATGATTTATCTCTCATCCACCCACAATTAATTAATATTATTTCTTTTTAATATTATTAAACGTGCTTCACTACTGTGTATACAAGTGCTAAGTAAGCCTCTTGAGCTGAAGTTTAGATACGGTAATGAGCGATTTGTTTCTGCCACACGCAAGCAGCGAACGTCAAAAAGCGGACCAAATGCGGATGTCCTCCGAACTAAGGGGGCATTTGAAACGTCCGGGGGACGTCCCCTGTTTGTAGGGAGTAGACCAATCACAACAGACTGGGCCATCTGACCAATCAGAGTAGAGTATGATTCTAGAAAGGAGAGGTTTAGAAAGACCAAAATTGATTAAACCATTTCAGACACTGAGATAAGAGGTGATGCTGGAATGTAAGTTTTTGGAACTTGGACTGACGTAAACCAATATCTAAAGCAAAATTAGGAATCTTTAACATAGCATAATAGGGGCACTTTAATAATTGTAACAACGTGAGTACTTGTATTTTCACATATGTTAGCTTTCAATGTTCTGCTAGCCTTCAATGTTTAGTGTGAATGCACTAAAAGCAAAAACCTCACATTTATTTTTTATTTTATTTACTTTTTTTAATATAGTGCAGAAGTCTGTCAGCTTTGTCAGGGCGAATGATTACACCTCTCAAGCACAAAATAATGATCTTTTTGCACCCAAATATAAAAAAGCATGACTCCGAACCTCCCAGATGATTTGTGTGTGTCAAGCGATATATTTAGAAGAGAATTATTGCTTTGGGTTGAAAATCCCTTCCAAACCATTATAATGCACCTGATGTCCAGCAGACATCCTGCCCTCAGCAAGACAGGACTTAAATTTTGTAGAGAGGAGCTGAGATCGCTATTATGAGCTCTGAAGGAGTCTTAATGACCACAGGGATACAGTCAGACCCGTGTCTGCTCTTCAAACCCAGACAATAAGCTTTTATTGTTGCTGGGGGTTGCATAAGTGTACTCTTTCCTTAAAGTGGGTGTGTGTGTATTATAAGTGTCTGCTTTTGCCGTTTACTTCGGGGCCCAGGGAATGAGTTAAAATTTACAGCCTCAGGGTTTATCTCGCAGGAAATTTTTCATCAAAATAAATAATCATAATTGCTAGAGCCAAGCGGGTTAGTTACATTTAATTTATGACTTCCCGTTAATTTGAAAGCGGAGCTTTTTAGTTGTAATGTTATCAATAAGAGTAGACCGTCCCTCTAGTTTTATGGTTTAACTGATCTCTTGAGTCTAAAGAAGTCAAACTTTTTCTCGCTAATATGTTCATTTGCTTTTGTGCAACTTTTGAAAAGCGAACGAACCAGGCAAATTAACATTAAGGATTTTGGAACGCCTGCAAATTGAAAATCTAAATGAAACTCTTTGGGTTTGAAATTCCTAATTATGGGTAGTTTTGGAGCCCTCTGTGGCTATTTTTGGCACAGTGTTGAAGTCTTGTAACAGTATGGCCCCATTGCTTTTATGTTGGATTGATGTGTTGTCCTTTAAGTTTCCTTGGTTTCTAAGAAAAGCCACATCTTTTGTATTTTGCCATGTTGTTGATACTGCAGTACAAGTATTGCGTCTTTTCTCTTGCATCTTTTTTTCTTTCTCCAAAGATTCAGTTGGAGCCTCTTGGGAGTGTAAGTCGGTGGTCTGTGGAAAATATTTGTGTGGTAGCATTGCCTATTTCCTGTCTGATTTAGAAATTCATCAATCACTGGGGCTATGCAGTCAGAATGGATCTAGGTTTAGGATGCATGACTATTGCATATGCTTAGAGGGGTTTATGGCTTTTTGGTGGTCTTGGACATAAATTATACATTCCTAAAGTTTTGTGGCAGCATGCTATGAAAAGATACATATGTAAAGTAATTGCGCCTATATTATTTACGTGACATCATAGCAGCAGTTCTCTGCTGTCACGGTATTAAGGTAATTGAAAAAGAGGCTCAGCCTTCTTGAAAGAGCTGAAGTGATTTTCCAGTCTAATCCTCTTCAAATGAAACGGTCTCATATTTGGCATTGAATGACATTTGAGCTTATTTCAACTGTCACATTTATTTTGACTAAACTTAACGAGGGAATGTTTTATTGGTCACAAACATGGCCGACAGGTATGCATTTCCTTATCCTAACACAGACATTTGCCACTAATGAAAATGGATTTGAAGTGAAATGGAGAACGCTTTTGGAATTGCTCAGTCCTGAACATAGGCCTATGTGGCCGGTAAGATCCATAAGGGGAGTACAGCAAAGCCATTTTATGTATATGTATCTGCTGCAAGGATTAAAATTATGTTTCTGAATATATAGTATAAGCCATGGCGTAAACCAGAAGTGTACTAAATGAAAAGACCATTTATATGTAATTCTGTTTCATTTATTAAGCAAATATGACTTGTATAATTCATAAAAAAAAGTCTTGCATGCTCATCAAGGCTGCATTTATTTGATACATAATGTTGTAAAACATCATTACAATTTAAAATAAGTTTTCTATCTGAATATATTTTAAAATGTAATTCATTCTTGAAATAAGTTAATTTATATATGAAAAAAATCTTACTGACACCAAACTTTTGACCAGTAGTAGTATATGTAAAATAGCATTTGCGTGCAGCATGCTTGAGACACAGAAACATATAATATGTCAATCGGAAGGTTTAAAATATTAACATAGACATCCCAAGATGTAAAAAAAAAAAAGTCATGTATGATAAAGTATCCTGTCAATTTTGGATTTCTTAGACATTAAACTTCAGCATGGTCATCTAATATCATCTTGAAATCACCATTTACTCCCAAGTGAATATATGTTTTCCATACCATTTGAGATGTCCTGCAAACTGCAAATAGCTCAGTGCATTACGACTGTCACTGAAGTCTTTAGAGGTATGAAAATGAGAGTACTGTTTCCAGACAGTATTTGGATCTCTTGAGTCTGCGCTCACTTTTGAAAGGAGTGTGGTGTGACTCTCTTTGTGGCAAAACTAAAGAATAGAACCGCGGCACCTGAGATGAAAAGACACTCCTTCTCAGGGACAAAGAGGTATTTATTCTTTAGTGAACCTTATTTTGCGCGTATATATGATGCCTTTCTGCAAGTCTGTAAAATCCGCCCGAGATTCACGTTCCTTCTGCATGTGAAGTTTCCCTCCAGCTGTAGGGTCCAATTGACCATAAAATTGCAGTCCGTCACTGAGGATGTGTGGCAGCGGCGGATCGCAGGCGACCCCTCATTACTCGACTTCCTCTCCTGTCAACCTGCATCTGGAATCAATTAGACATGTCTGGTGCTAACGAGAGAGAGTGTGCTGATGTGATTCACACGTGAGTCCGCGATGCGTCTTTTATTGTTACGGCCCATCTGTTGCTCGCTATGACCGAGGTGGCAAATCCCACTGGGGACTTCCTTCCTTGAGTGTTTGTGTGACAGCGATGCTCATATTTTCATTAGACAATCTTTCATTTGGACCATTAGCACAATTAAAAGCAACATTTTCAGACATTTCTTCTTGAAATTAGCTTCAGCTTGAAATAATGACTGCATAATATGTAATTATTCCATTCTATTGTTGTCAAAGTCCCATGCACACAGGGGCGTAGCCAGGACATTATTTCTGGGGGGGGGGGGGGGCAGTCTTTTTTTGGGGTGGCACTTGATTGTCAAAAACTACTATTTTAAAACTCACGCACCGCGTCACTCAGAGTGGCGGTTTTCCCGTGGCTCGTCAGGCCATAAACCAGGGGTCGGCAAGTAGGGTTAGCATCGGGCCAAAACATTTTTTTTTACACTAGATCATAATTAAAGATATTAATTGATGAAAAATGCAACTAGAATTGCCTGTGACTGTTACAGTGTCTTTTGTAACTGGTAGTGAGCTGTTACTCTGTGTTAAATCCTGTAGTAGGACAGTCATTAACAAAAAGCCACATTTGTGTGGCGGTGTCCGGGTTTTACACTGGATAAACTAATAAAGCAGTAGTGACTAGGGATGAGTCACGATTTTCGAATATCCGATTTGTTAATTTAATTATATAATATCGAATAGGTTGTGTGATTATTGTTTAAAAAAATCCCCATGTTTCCAGTGCTGATTCGATAGTGACGCCGTGTTCATGTAACCAGAGGGTGACGCTGCCAATAATGCAAAAGCTGTCTCAAGGAACCGGCTAAAAGTAATGATTATAAATGTTTCAAATATGGCAAGGAGACATTTTAATTGTTTTTTAATAAATTTGTGTTTTCAGTGTCGGCTGAAATAGTGACTGCAGTAGTTAACTAGCCTATAGAGAGACATGCACATTTCTTATGGATTACATAAGCACAGAGTAGTCGGTTTCTAATTTCGCTTTGAATTGTTTAGTTTAAAATTAGACATTTTAAGCTTTCTATATTTCTCGTGTCTGCGAGGCAGCTTAAACGCTGAGTTTCGGTTCATTTATGAGATGAGCTCCAGTTCACGAGCAATGCAATCTCCCCGGTGCCTCCGTGTCCTGATTATATTGTTTGCTTCTTATTTATTAAATCCAGGCAATTTGTGGATGAAACACTGATTAAAAATAAGATACAAATGATACAAAACGAAATTCACTTTTTAGAAAGGCTTTCTAAAAAACAAAACTTAATGAAGTGGTCAAAATCATGTCTGACCCACATGTCTCTCCCGATATATATTGCGCCATCTTGCAACACATCCCGCCTTGCTAAAACACACATGTGGGAAATGCGGAATGGATAACAATAATTTAAACAATAAAAGAGGACTTGAATAAACCCATTAATGGCATTTTTGAGTCATGCTCTTAACAAACTATGTTTTATTTCCTCTTTTCATATTGTGAATAATAAATGTGTATCAATGGAAGTAGGCTACACCAGACGTGATAGCGGCGCGTACGTTCGAAAAAAAAAGACCATTCGTCTAAAATGGATTTTACGCGTCGTTTACCTGTTAGTTACGGTGGTATCCAGTGGTTAGCTGCTAGTCTCCATTAAGCACTGTCAGAATGCAGGTATGTTATGCAGGCACGTAATGTCTTGCACTGTTGATGGGGGTGTGACCCAACATGTTGCTAATGTGGGGCTTGTAGCGTAACTGACAAATGACTTGATAAAAAAATAATGCATACATTTCTGCTTCCTTTAGACCGTTTCTGTTCAGGAGGGTTTTTTAAAATTACATTTATTTCCCCCCTCCTCAGACTGGGGGTGGGGCCGTGAGGTTTGGGGGGCCGGCAGGGGGGCCGAGCCTTGACTAGTGGTGGCCGTGGCCCCCCCTGGCCACCACGTAGCTCCGCCCCTGCATGCACGCATATGTAAATGCAGTGGTGGACAATATACAAGTCAAGTCCTGTATTCCGGTATAGATGAAAAGTAGGTATAAGTCAAAAAAGATTTACTTTTGAATGTACTTAATTATCAAAAATAAAAATACCGATCTATAATGAGAATGTTGTTTTTTCAGTGCCAGGTCAGTTAAAATAATCAGGTCACAAGAATGGTTTAGGATTAGAACCGGACAACACTTCATCAGAATTAATCATTCAAATGAATCATTCAGTGCAATTTATAAACCAATTCAACAGATTATTTGAAATGAATCAGTTTAAACGAATGATTCATCGCAAATCAGATATCACTTTATCCAAATTAATTATTCAAATGAATTGTTGAATGCGAACAGGTTTGTTGAAAAGCATGAATTGGACATTACTTTAGAATGAATCATTCTATGCAATTTCAGAATGAGTTTAACAGGGCTATTGAAAAGAATCGGCTAAAAACTGTCAAGATATCATTATTCCTTTGACCTGATTTTAAGATCTTCACTTCGAAAAAACAAGGAAAGATATGCTTTTATGAAACGTAGTGGGAAAAAATAAAGATATTATTAATTGAAATGTAGGGAAGTAAAAGTTTTCAATAATAAAAATACTGTTTGTTACTGTCCAGTGTCCACCACTGGTAAAACATGAAAACAGCGGATGGCTTCGGCATTTATTAGATATTATCCATGAGCTTCTATAAGGTAATGCTTTTATTAGTATAAGTTTGTCTTTCAGTGTATAGAATCTACAGGTTCAGTGTAAGTCAGTACATGTTACATGGACGGTCCGTATGGTGTTTCTATAGTTGGGCGTAGGCAACATCATTTAAGTTCTCCTTCTATCTTAGAACCTAATGAGTACTTTTCCTGTTAGGTACGTCAGTGGCTTGTCTCGAACGCACCTCCTCCATGGCAGTAATGATTTTTAGTAGACAGCAGTGGGAACCCATTATTTAGACTGAAATAATATGTTAACAATATAATAGTAGGTCTCTTGATGTGAATGGCCAAGACTTGACTCTCAAGGATTCTGTTTTGAAGTCGTGCCAGTCGATTAACTGTGGCTAAGACCAAGGACTCGGAGTGCCGGAGTGGGACAGCATTTAATTGCGCTGGTTTTGAAGGAGTGCAAGTTAAAGAGTGTATGGAAACGGCAGTGTGTTAAAGCCAGACCTGTGTGATATATGACTGTGGTGTCGCTATAGGCAGGCTGGGGAGTAAAAAAAAAAAATACCACCAGGCCTGGACCATAAACTTAGGTGACGGTCATCTGCTCTGCTATGCTCTGGTTTTACCTTCACATGAGCATGTGAGAGGGGGAATGCATGTCTGGATGTGTGTGTGTGTGTGTGTGTGTGTGTGTGTGTGTGTGTGTGTGTGTTTGAGCTCTAATGATGTAACACTTGGCCCTGGCTGGGTGGTTTTGAAGGCAGTTCATGGTATTTCCCGCAGTAATTACCTATTCAACATCAGCACTGATGGAGGCTGGCCCTGACCCACCAGTGAAGTCATTTAAAGCTTTTTCAGACAAAAGCCAATAAAAACCCACCTGCCTGGCAGTCCGCAGTCTGACTGGGATACTGAACTGCTTCATAATTGTGAGGAAACTGGTTCTGATTTTCAAACCCGCCCTCTCTGGCTACAGCAGTCTGCTCTATTCACGGCAGCACAGTTTTGATCAGAGGGTGTAATTTAACTCGCCAAAACTTGAAATGGCCTCTGAGCCTGTTTGAAGATGAAGAAGTGCACTTTGACAGAACTACATGCATGAAATAAAAATGCTACTTTAATCATTAAGTAGTGTTTTACATTTTCTGCAGAAAATATGAGTGCAAAACTGGCTGCCTCGGTGTTAGGATGTTTGATATGCTGTGGCTAAAATGTCTGTTCGGTGTTGTTCTTAACTAAAACTTTTTAAAAAATCATTTAAATTAAGCTGAAATAGAATATACATTTTAGAATATACACCTAAACTTTTTACAAATGCCTTGACAGCTAACTGAAATCTGTTTATGTTGAAGTACTTATATTACTAAGCTGAAATATAAAAAATAAATTAAAGCTTAATAGAAATATTTAAATATATATAAATAAGGCCAAAAACGAATAAAAATGACAAACACTTGACGACAATTTGTTTTAACTAAAATTACATTTAAATGAAAATGAAATGAAAATATTAATACATATACAAATATTATTTACATTCTATTATAATATCACTTTAAATATGAGCAATAGTCTCATATTTATCAAGCCCCGCTAACCAAATCTAAACCTGATTCTAAGATACATAATGAATGGTGTCTTAAGGGCCAATGAGAAATAGGCCCCATGATAAAAATCTAGTGTAAAACACATGCTAAGTTCTTAAAAATGCACACTTTGTTTTCATGTTGGTTTCAAATCCTTTAGAAAAAGCTTTCATTTAACTATGAAAGTGTCATGTAAACCAAGTAAAAAGAAATAACATTATCACTGTGTTTTTGGGGAGTGACATTTTACAACCTGAACTTAATTTGTCATGTTTTAATACACCTATTGATCATAAAACATGAGGGTCTGCAGGGGTCCTCTCTATGATATAATTTCCTGCTTTGTCAAAGAAAAAAATATTTCTAATAAAAATAAATCAAATAAAAGTTTATGCAAAGCTACTTATGCTTTCTTTTCAAGAATTGCATACAATGAAATGTTTTCATTATGATATCAGGACAGTTTTTCAGACATGATTGCCTCTTGAAAATATCAAAACTAATTTTAATTCAAAGTTAAAAACATTTATTTGTTTATAGTAGAGATGTAGTCAGGAATTGCATTGTTATAAGCTTTTGAATAAATCAGTGGGTGGATTTGCACAAAATAAATAGCATCACGTGATTGTAGATTGTTAACACTTTGAACATGCGCTGATCTGATAAAGGCAGAGATTTGAAATACAAATGACATCTTTAGTCTTACAGTCTGCTACATTTCTAGATTTGTAGTTTTTCACAATAATTCAAGGCAGGTTATGAATGTCACTCACTTGACCTAACTGCATGGAGAGTTTATTTTCCAGTTATCAAGGGCTCTTGGGTCTCAATGTGAGGGGAGTTCACCTGAGAGGACAGCCGAGTGTGTCCACCTCTTTAGAAGAATACTTTAAAAAAAAAAATGTTCCACAGCCAGAACCTTGTGAACTAACAGGCTGGCTTGGATGAGCTCACGAGACACTGCGATGTCTCCTTCTATGACTTCCTGTGAGCACGACTCAGGAAAGCATCGGGGTCTCAGAAAGTCATGATGTGTTTATAACAGTTCGGCTTCTGACTGATAGATTCAAACTGACATTTACTTAGAGTAGCGCTTCCGAGTCGCCGCACAGGACGGAGCAAACAAAAACAGACAGGCTGAGATTTCACAAAAATTTGGAGAGCTGACAGACAAACAGATGTAGGAGAACTTGATTGGGTTAAGCCGCGAACAGTGAGTGTGGGAAGAATGAAATGTCTGAACATGGCCGCTGGAGTGACATGTTTGACGCAGATGGGAGGATGAGGCCTGAAGGCTTGCGAATTGTGCAAATCATGGAGTTACCTGAACTTGAATTCAGATGTTGTTTGCGTTGTTTAGCCTTAATGCTCCTCTATGAACATCCGATTGTTAAACTAAAGCTGGAGGTTTTATATTAAACAGGTCAACAACACAATAAGAGACAGTGAATCAGTGTGTTTGTTTGGTGTGTGTAAGTGTGAGTGTCTGTGCACCAGATGTAGTGCTCTGAGAGTCCCCGGCTCTGTAGGCGGCGGGTGTTTCTGATTGTGTCGGCAGCCATATGGAGAAAGGAGGTTTGGAAACATCCCATTACAAGTCGTACATCAGAGGCCTGACAGCCTCGTTCAGTCCTGTTTTCATTTCAGTCACGAGTGCAGCTGCTCCGAGCCTCCGGATCCCAGCCGCCTCCTTAACCCCTCACACACACACACACACACACACATCAGAGAGCGGTGTGCCACCTTAAACACTTCATCTGATCATTATAATGCACAGAAATATCTGCTGTCTGCCATCTTAAAGTGCGATGAAAGCTTCTTTTTTTTGTTGCTACTCCTCCTACAGAGTTTGTTCGATCTTGACCAAAGTTTGCTCAGACGATCTTCAGACTACGCTGCACATAACTGACCATCTGGATTTTTGAGTTTCAAAACTCGCATACATAATTGACCATGCATTATTGCATTGACTTGCATTATTGTGACAATGGTTTGGAATATTGAAATGAAACTTCGTGTTTGTGTCATTATCAAACTGATCCGAGACTGAAGAGTTTGGTGACAGCTCCACCTATTGGTATGAAAATCCTACTAGGATGTATCAAATCCCCGATTTGTTTTTTTTAATGGAACAGATACAGATCTCTTTTTTATATTGTTGTTGTTGTTGTTGTTTTTTTTTGTTTGTTTGTTTTTACTAGATTTTGTGTGGCTAAAGATCTGGCCTGGTAAGGAAGGTTGTTGGTTGGATCATGATAAATGTGCTTCATGTCCACTGTACATTCTTTGGCTCTTGCATAATGTGATCTGCATTCTGCCATTTCAGTGCCTGTATACATTTTTGCTACTTGTCTTGAGACTTTCTAAACAATTAGACTTATTTCTCATCTTTTCTCATAAGTCTCATATTGAAAAATTACCTGTTTTTTTTTCAGTTACTTCCCTACACTTTATTTTGAATCGCTTTGCTCTATTTTCACTATAGCTTAATGTGTTTTTATCACAAGTATTGTTTTATTTCATTACAACGAGCCTAAATGAAACCGTGAGACTGACCGTTGTGCTTGGTTTCAGAGCTCTATGAATACAAGAGACACACGGTGGTCTAATTTTTACAGTTCCTCAATTCTCCCAGAAGTAAAACAAACAATCCAATGAAGATGACTAAAACGGTTCATTCTCTCTATCAGCAGGGGCAGTGAGGTAAAATTCAGATGCATCATAAAATACGTCAAATTATTCCAAAGTTGGACACTCAGGATGAAGCTTATCTCACTTAGGGGAGCACTTGATTTCTGAGCATGACGGAGCAATCTGAACATCTGTTTCTTCAAACATACAAGATAAAAACACGTCCAGTTCTCAAAGACATCATTGCCCCGCATTTGTTAATGATGTCAAATGATTGCAATGCAAGAAATGGTTCTTGCTGTTCTCAAGCAACAGACAAGCACAGCATCCAGAAACCTTCTCCCTCACTGAGCCAAATTTCCACTAGAAATCCAAAGTTGGAAGGGCTTATATGTTCGGATCTTCCAGTAAATCAGGTTGATCAAATGAGTTCATGTCTGACTGGCAAACATCATCTGTCATGCAACTGGATTGTTCCAAGATCCACACTCACACTGGCGACATCAGTCTCAGGTTGTTTATCCCGCAAAGAACGACAGGACTCCTTTATTTAACTGGATGGCCTCTTTGGAATCATGTTTTGTCTCTCATCATTTGTGTTCCACTATAAAGCACTGAGACGTCTTCTGTCGTAATGGGACAAATCCCTTCAAAACACTTTATGCACTGGAGCCCCTGAGCTCGTGGACACGCCCCTACTTGATGACGCCCTGAGGCGGGCCCCTCCCCTAACAATAGAGCACATTCGCATCAGGTTGGCGCTTAATCGCGAGTTACTGTCAGTACTATTAGGCCTCGTTTACACTGTCAGTGAAATGTGACCCATTTCCGATTTTTTACTCGTATGCGACACAGTTCGGATGTGTTCTATGACAGTGTAAACAGGAAAAAAAACGCATGCATTCGGATGTTTCGAGATCGGTTTCAGGCTTCGTTCATATGTGGAAATAAATCAGATGTAAATCGGATATGTGCCAATGTGACTGTCATGTAAAGAGGCAGATCGGATTTTCCGAGGCATTAGGCTGCGTCTCCGCGGTTTAATGACGAGAGTAACCCCGACGCGCATCTGCGGATGGATGGATGGCCCGACGAAATATTGTGTCATCAGAGACGGATTAACGCAAAGGCAAACTAGGCACGTGCCTAGGGCCCGATTGGCGGGATGGGGCCCAGACAGAGGGACAAAAATAAAAAAATGTACAAATGTCCTATCTCGTTCAGGCGGCGATAATACACTCGCGTTTCGGAGTCGGGATAGACGGAATTGTCATTTGCATGGGCCAGCATTGCATCATGAGTAACTACAGGTTACCATTTGCACGTCTCAAGTTTTAGCAGTTTAAACATTCACGCGATCTTGAACTATTCGGTAGGCTATACTTGCGCGCTGTCTGAGAGATGTTTTTGCGCGCTGTCTGAGAGATGTTTTTTTCTGCACACATACAAGCCGCCTCACAAGCTCGTGGGTAACAACAGTTATTTTTCGTGAATCGCTTTAACAGTAAAAAACATGCGAAAATTATGTCAATTTGCGGTCTTGGTGAGTATCCTCTAAACACAGTTGGTTATGTCTTCAATAAGCATACATCGCACGTGACCGTATAATGTTAGTGGCTACAGGATTAATATCCTATGTATTTAATTTAGTTCTCAGGACTAAAACACTACCCAGTGTTATTTTGCATTTGATTAGATCTACTTTATTCAGTCTCTGTAGTACTATTTCTGAATACTGGTGTCAGACCTAAGCAAAATCTTTTCTCTTTATAGGTATCTTTATTCTATTGTACTTTTGTGCTACTTTTTTCAATTTAATTCAAAGATTGAAATCAAGCTTTCTTGTGTCGCGTAAATTCTTAAGAACAAAATTACCCCATTAGGAGATAAATGTAGGCCTAATTAAAAAAAAGTCTAAACTCCCCCCTCAAATTAAAGAACCCCCGCCCCCATTTTCCAAAACGAAATTCAGGCCCTGCTGACAAACAGTTTATGACATAGTTCCAGAACTTCTGTATATCAGAACATTCCCATAGACAGTGAATTAGAGTTCCTTTATAATTTTGGCATTTTGTATATATCAGGAATATTGCTAGACATATGATTGAGTTTTTCAGGTGTTATATAAACCCTTGTCAACCATTTATACTAATTTAAGCTGCGTGTTTATGATTTGTTTTTGCGCCTTTAAACATGCTTCAGTCCATTCAGATTCCTCTTATTTCTCCTTGAATGTCTTTCCTCCATGTGTTTAATTTGTCTACAGCAGACTCTTTAGAGTTAAACATTATTAAATTATAATATTTTGACAATTGGCCCTTTTCACCTCTTTTTCCAATTATTTCCTCTATTAATGACAGTTTGGGAATGTACATAATATCTGTAGACCTGGAAGACATAAAACTTTTAAGCTCTGAATATTTTTTTAAAAATGTTTTGAGGGAATCTGGTGTTTATCACACAATTCTTGAAATGTAAGAAGTATTCCATCCATATACAAGTCTTTAATAGTCTGAATACCTTTAGTTTTCCATAGTTTAAATCCTCCATCCTTATATTTATTATTATTTATTGTTAGACAGATTCTAAATGGTTTTGATGAATGTGAAGGGGTCATGTTTGTCTTGTTCTTAATTACAACATTTATAAATGTTGTAAGCTATTGCATTTTGCAGAAAATCTTAATTGAATGTGTTGATTAAATGTAAACAGAGCAAATAAGATACATAGATACAATAAGATACTCTGTTTACATAGTTTACCTATTGGTTATTTACAGGTACTACTGCCTTAACAATGACACTCCCAATGGATAAGATGAGGATAATTTAATAGCATTTAATAGAGCTGTGTAATGACGTATAAAAAATGAATATCAAAAAATAGTCTGATAGACTGTTTAATTTACAACACATGACTTATTTTGGCATACAAACAACCAATTTGTAACCAAAGACTAGGCTATGTAAAATGTGAATGAACTTTTATTAGTAACTTTGGTAAGTTTCAGATTGCAATTCATAAATAAGGTGGAGGGGGCCCAAAAAAATGCAGCCTGCCTAGAGTAGTCCATTTATTTAATCCGGCTCTGTGTCATCGTAGGAGAGGAATGTGGACACACCTTGACACAACATATCAAAGGTTGGCTTGCTCATTCAAAAATTTCGGACCCACTGCTCCTCGTTAAAGCCCGCCACGATCTCATGAGGGTGCGTTTGTTGCACGAGTTTTTTTTTTTTTCGCGTGCTATTTGTGGCAAAGGTTTTTGCGTGCATGATACGCACTTTATGGCGTTTAATACGCACGTTTACGGTGCGTATATGAAGGCAGAAACTATTTTTGGCGTATGAATGGCATGAGAAATGAGATATCTGCTATAGATACTCACTTTTATGAGATTGTGTTGTATGTTCCCACCAGTCCTGAGATCTCGCTGTTCTCCATCTGAGCAAGAAGACCCCTGTAAACATGCGATGTTTCAGTCAAGTGTAAACACATGACTCGGATATGGGTCACAATTTAAAGAACGTGTCAACGGACGGTAAAAAAACGGATATAAGCAACAAATCATAATTGGGCATCAAGACCTGCAGTGTAAACCAGGCCTTATTTACCACAGCCTACGGTTTGCTAGCTAGCTATGCCTTCGACACGGAAATGCGTAGGCTACTACCTGGATGCGATCATGTACAAAAGAGATCGCTGTCTTTATTTAAATTTCCTAAAAACTATCACATCAAGAAGAGGGGGATTAATTTTGTGAAGAGCCAACCTTGATGGAGAGCTGAGGATCACCGCCAACACCCGCCTCTGTAGTGATCATTTTACACAGGATAGTTTCATAAACTGTCGTCTGAGACAACTGGGATTCACTGATAATCCGCTGTTACTGGTGAATAGGGCCGAACCGACTATCTCCCGCCTCGGCCTTCATCTCCCCGTCCCGAAAGCAGTATCGCCTAATATCACCGTCGGCAGCTTTCCCACGAGTGGGCGTGGCTTCAGCGGAATGTATCGTGTGCCTTTTGAGTGACAGTGCTTGGAAAGTTCACTGATAAAAGCCAGAGAGGAAAACTGCTCTGCATCGGAGAGAACGGACTATGACTTCACTCACTGGTTCTCCTCAAAAGCACCTCTTTCTCTGCTTTCTCTCTTTCATTCTGTCCCTGATTTGTCTCCGCATTACAGAGTAGCCTGACGATGTCATGATTTGCGAATGCACTGACAGCAATGCTTTGAGCCGTGCCACATTTTTATCAAATTTATGTTGGGATTAATCCATCAGACATTTTTAGGTGACTTTTTACCAGACTTTTTACTTTTTTTTTATAGTAGGCTACCCGTATTTATTCTATAGGTTGATTTTTTTGTTTTATCATACCAGGCTATATATTTCACCCCAATTGGATTGCATGTTTTAGTCATGAGATCTATGAGTTTAGAGAGTATGAATGCAAACTTCTGAGTTCTGACTTGAATTACTAACAAAAGCTGACAGCGCCCTCACGTGGTCATATCTGGAATAGGATTGGGGGGGGGGGGGGGGGGGGGGGTGGGGTCAAGATATGCTAAGTATAAAATTATGCAAATAGTTCCATTCTCCATCACATACCTGTGGGATTATCTAATTTAACAGTAATGGCATGATCATTTTACACAATGTTATGCAATTACCATGGCAAACTGTCTTTGTCATTACAACTGATGTGCCACTAGGTGGAGATGTTGTAGTCTAGTCTAAACCATGACGGGCAAAAGTGAATAATATTTCATTGGTTGGAAAATTAAAAGATGGGGAGCTGATTCTTGATATTTCAACTACTAAATAATCTGTCAGCTCCCTATAAGGTTTCAAGCACTGCTATTTTCAGAAAAGCACTTTAAAGAATGTCCTCCGTTAGACTTCTGTCTGTTCCTTTTTTAAATAATTCCTCTATACGGCCCATTGTGTTCACTGGATTATGCAATCAGATGTCTCTTTATTGAACTGTATAAGGCACACAGTAATGATGAAAAAGATGTTTATTTTGGACCTGAGAATCATGGGAAGTTAAGTGCTCTGAGTGCTGTGGGTCAGGGCTGAGAGGAGAAATAAAACAAACAGAGCCCTTTAGGTTTTAACCTGCTTCACTGGACATGTATATCACAGCACTAAAACTGCTAAAAATGTATCATCTTGGTCTCTGCAAGCCTATTATCTGATGCTACAGAACAATGAACTAGGATGAAATGGAGTTATCACCTATGGGCTGTTATGTGTGGGAGAGAAAGCAAGTGCTTTCTGGAAGGAAGGCAAGAGAAGCCCTGGAAATCAGTTTGGGAACACTGTTTTCTGGAGGAGGCAGCGAGTTATGTTAATGTAGAGCATGCACAGATATTCAGAAGTTCTAAATGGCTGCATTCTGTTGGATTTCCAGAGTTCCGTGTGGATTTAGATGGCAGAGATCAGTTGGAGTAAAGCTCTAAGCAGTGGATTCATGAATTTAGTCATGAACTGAGTAAATAATTCAACTGTTTGGAGCACTTCAGTATTGACATTTCAGTTTTTTTTCTTAAATCAGAATCTGTTTAAACATCATGAATATGTGAGAAAAAAGGATCCTTTAAAAATGTTATAGGTTGATAGTGTATATAGAGAATCATGTATAGTTTAATTTAAGATTTATATTGGATGTTATATCAGTTAATCAATATCTGAGGTCACTGTTCTATATTGTTTTTCCTCTCTGTTCTCTGTACTAGAGCCTCTTTGACTTATCTGGAACATGTATGAAAGATCCCAGCAGGACGCCAGGTTTGTCTGGAAATGGAGGAGGTTGGTTGGGATGACATAGATACAGTAGGGGGGAATGGTCCCAGGAGCATGAATGAGATGAGGTTACCAGGCACTTTCCATGAATAGGGTACAGTTAGGATATAATACAGCATATACTGTATATATATATATATATATATATATATATATATATATATATATATATATATATATATATATATATATATATATATATATAGGCTATATATAAATATATATATATATATATATATATATATATATATATATATATATATATATATATATATATATATATATATATATATATATATATTACTAGGTGCGACCAAATGAAATCATCTCATGTGACTTTGCCTCAACAGAGGATGTGATTGGATAACCGGAATAACTGGTGGATTGATTTCATTGCACATCATCTCAAATGTTGGTTTGGTCATTCTGAAATGCCTGAACCAAAGTCTGTCATAAATTGTGCTCCCAAACTCTGCAGTAAGAGCTGTTTATCTGTGTACATCCAGACCAAAGTGGAAAAACATGCTAGTCACGTGTGAAATAAAAGAGATTAAGAATATTTTCTCCATTATTTTTAAGCAGGAAACAGGCAGTTTTGATGTTTTCCAAAACAATATGTGTCAGAAATGCAGGAAATATCATCTACGCTCCATGAAATACTCAAGAGTGTTTGAGCAGGGAATGACTCGGTGAAGAAAACAGCAATGCAGTGAGAACAGAATAAATTCAGAGCACATCAGCTCATCATGGGATCCGTTCCAAGCTTCATATGGAGTCTCCAGGGCTCTCCTCATCTTCACAGTTGAAGGAAATTCCCTTGTTAAAGCTCCACTGCACTGCGTGATTGATAAACATCCTCCCCGTTCTTGTGTTTTCCGTGTTTGCTCCCAGTAGAAGAGAAAAACTACAACATTCCCAAAAAAGAATCACAAAAATACACACAGCACCCAAACAAACACCGACACACCCACATCTGTCACCAAAACAGCAGCTTTGAGACATGTGGTGAAGACTCCGATGAGGGGAAAAACGCCTCTTGTTTTCTACACGTCTTATCTCTGTAAGCCTCATCGCTTCCAGAGCGTTTTGATGTTCAGATAAGGGCACATCTGCACCCCCGGAAATCTTAAACCCGGTTCCTCCGCTAACACTCCAGGGATTGTCAGTAGCTTGCACTGAAGATTATAGAAAGATTATTGTGGGTCAGAGGTCAGATAAATGTTTCACTGCAGCTGATCGTGTTGAAAATGCATTCTGACACCTTCAAAGGGGGTTAACCTTATGACTGTAAATATGCCAGGTATCTGCTGCTGCTGTATAAACATGCAGCCATAAAACACTTTAAATGAGCTGTTTGTGTTCGAGAGCGATAAGGACACAGCAATTTTTCACTCTTTTTCTTTGTAAAAGTGTTTGTGTACAGAATGTTATGCTTTATAGATCCCTTAAAGGGTTAGTTCACCCAAAAATGAAAATTAAGTCATTAATCACTCACCCCCATGCTGTACCAACCCCGTAAGATCTTCGTTCGTCTTCGGAACACAAATGAAGATATTTTTGACTAAATGTGACAGCTGGATCACTCCTACATAGGCTCCCTAAGGGAATGAATCCTGACGTCCCAGAAAGTCAATGAAGAAAATGTTTAAATATTCCATGTCACAGCAGTGGCTCAACTATAAGTTTATCAAGCGACGAGAATACTTTTTGTGCGGAAATAAAACAAAAATAACGACTTTATTCGACTATTCCTTTTCTTCCTTGTAGGCCTGAAACGAGACTTCAAGAGATTTCCACGACGCGCACGCGCGAGAACTTAACTGAAGTAGTTGAAGGAGATCGCAATTCTCGCGCATGCGTCGTGGAAATCTCTTGAAGTCTCGTTTTAGGCCTACAAGGAAGAAAAGGAATAGTCGAATAAAGTCGTTATTTTGTTTTATTTCCGCACAAAAAGTATTCTCGTCGCTTGATAAACTTATAGTTGAGCCACTGTTGTGACATGGAATATTTAAACATTTTCTTCATTGACTTTCTGGGACGTCAGGATTCATTCCCTATGGGCCTATGGAGGAGTGATCCAGCTGTCACATTTAATCAAAAATATCTTCATTTGTGTTCCGAAGACGAACGAAGATCTTACGGGGTTGGTACAGCATGGGGGTGAGTAATTAATGACTTAATTTTCATTTTTGGGTGAACTAACCCTTTAAGAGAAAATCTCTGGAATGTCCAGAGGAATAACATCCATTTCCTATTTGTAGAGCTTGTACCGTCTGAAATGTATTACTTATAAAGTTGAAAGCACCTTTACAGTGAGCAGGAATGTTTTTGAAATCGGCTGCTTTATGTCTGTGCCATTTTATTAATAAGATTAGCTTTTGCTTTATTCTTTTTTATGTTACTAAAAAGCAAACACTGTCACATAAAGTACTTAATGCTGAGGAATCAATGATGTTGAGGAACATATTTATACACACAGTAAAATCAGTAATATATAAAAAAACATTTAAATATATTTTAAAATGAAATGTATTGCTGATATTATTATTTTATACACTCAGGACTAGATTATGCCTACTTCAAATTCAGCTTTGCGATCACGGGAATAAACTACATTTTATTTTGGCATGACATTTGGCATGTCTTTGCATGGATTTATCTTCAAATATGTCAGTACAAATGCATTGACTAATGCCAAATCGTGGCTATTTCTGTGGTCGTGGCTCCTAAACGGCGGTACGTTGTATTTGTAATGATATTTATTGGATTGCCGAGATTGCACGGTCTGTAGCAGGCATTAAGTGTGGTGTAATAGTGATAGGAGAGGTTAGATCCTGCAGGTTATCAAAGCTTTTTTATGCTGAGCACATGCTGGTTACTGTGTGTGGGCAAATACGAGATTGTAGACTATGCAAATCACTTCTGAACTGTATGATGACTGTTTTGTCCCAGATTGGAGCACAGATACTCATTAAAACACTCAAATCAGAACCAGTGACTTTGGCGTGTCTGTTCTTCTTTGCACTAAATCACCCAACTATACTTGGCACTCTAATTTAAACTGACTTTGTTTAATCAGGTACCGTGGAGCTGAAAGATTCATGTACGGATCAGCTCTTTAGTCGATCCCCATGAGATATCCTCTTATCCTGTGAACATGGAAAATGGTGTTGGAATGTGAGACAAAGGCCGACATGGTCTTTTAAAGAGGACAAATAAAACGCCAGGTTTTATTGTAAGGATTAGTAAAAGTGTTTTTTGCTAGGTTTGGCTAGTTAGCATGCTAGCCCCTGCTGAGACAGTAGATGACATATGAGGATTAAAAAACATCTCACAACACAAGTTTCTTTCTATTATAGTAGTTGTTTTGCCAATGATTTTTTTGTTGGGTTTCTGAAAGTTAAGTGCACAGTGGTGGGCAAAAAAAAAAAAATTCTAGTAAACTATGCTAACACTGGCAGATAAACTTTCAGGGAAGCTAACTACAAATATGGCAAAATACATATTTGTCAGGCGTTGTGCAGTATGCAGAAGACGAGGGGAACTCAATTTAGATGCTTTATTTACACATTTCGCTTACAGAGATGACGGGAAACACGCCAGGACTTCAGACACACAACTACACAGACCACAACCGACCAAAACAAACTGAACTGAAGCAAACTAAATACAGAGACTGATGAACAATAACGAGGTGAAGACAGGTGAAACAGATGATGATTGACAAGACACAGGTGAGACTGGTGCAGACGATGAATGTGACAATATTAGTAGAACTGCAAGATTTTACTTTTATAATTTAGCAAGGAAATTATCCTATGACAATTAATGCCATTAAACTAACACATTTCACTTGATCAGGAGGTGCTTTCTCAGTAAATATATCACTATGATTTTAAATTTAAGCTTTTGAATTTGTTTTGAATCAGACAAGGTAAGCTCATTGGTTTTTTTTTGAAGAAACAAGTATGTTTCCTAAATCTCTGCAAACATATTATATTCTATAATCTACATTTTTTTGCTTTAGTTCAGTAAAAAAAATTACACACAGCACCTTTAAGAGCAAAATGAAGATCTTAAGAGAATATTTGAGAATTCCAACAAAAAGTTTCCTTAACTTTTCCTTAAAGCATAAGAACAAAGCTTTTTCATCATATAGTTCAAGTGTCATTGAGTGGAAAGGGAACAGATGGCTTTCTCTATGTATGGTAGACGTCACTAATCTATAGCAATATCTGTGTGCTTGAACTTTGTACAGACAGTTTTCGCAGTACACAAAGTTGCGAAAGTGCTGTAATGTCTGTGTTTATCTAAAACACATAACAGCCTGTGCTGGTAGAAAGAATCCAGTGTTTTTGTCTGACTCAAGCGTGACGTGTTTTTTCCCCACATCATGACTGCTCTTATACTGGAAATGAGACAGGGAAGCCGCAGCCAGTGTGGGTGGCATGGCAAACAGAATATCAGCGGCCACTTTTATACACGCAAAGGTGGGAAGAGGAGAGACACATGATGGTTTTTATATTTTACAAGGCCATTTCATGCGTCCTTGCTTTTAAGCAGCTGGCATTCTCTATACACTTTCAAAATGTTTTGCTGTATTTGACATTTTTGATTACGAAAGGTGCAGTGTGAAAATCCAATCCAAGTGCCCTTTTGAAGTTGAAGAGATTTAACCAAAAAACTCTAGAGAATAATAGCCATTCACTATAACCTTGTTGAAGATTATTATCAGATCATGATGTAATTAAAGTGGATTTTGGGTGTTAACTGATAACTGATCCATACAAACCAAACTTCATTACATGAATAAGGTTCGGACCGAACTTACTACTGCAGTTTAAACTTTTGATTGCATGTGAGCGGATTTTTAAACTCAGAGGGCACAAACAGTAGTCGCACGTTAACAGTGACGGTAAACAAGAAAGACCCTGAACTGTAGCACCTTTTGCATTAATTGTAGATAAACTAGTGTCCTGCAGGCCAGGAATGGTGGGAGAATTTTTTAGGTCAGACCAGGTCATACTCTTAAAACCAGAGAGGGAATGCAAAACAGCCCAGTATCTTTACCAGCACATGTGTGACCCAATGTACGACTGAACTTGATTTTATCCATTGGGATGTTTTGGATCTGGAGCAGTGTTGGTTACTTTTAAGAACAGAGCCTTGAATATGTTTTTGGCTGATTGTGGAGGTTATCTCCTTCTGAAACACTGACACATACTTTTGAAATTGTTTTCATTTTGTGCCCAGATGATATGTCCAACCGCAACAGAGATGTCAGACCCTGCTTGTAGCGATGCCTGCCTGTCTGTCTGTCTGTCTGTCTGTCTGTTTCCTGTTTGTAACAGTACATCCTAAAAAAAGTGAGACGCTCAGATGAAGGTTCTTCAACCCCAAGTGTCCCTCCTGGTGCACAAAAAAATAACTCTCTGGCAGAGGATCAGACACTGCCTCAAGCAAGGACTGAGCTATTTCAATAAAACAAGGGCATGCTTTTACTTTGATCTCGCTAGATCTTACTGTGTGCGTATTCATTTTTTTTAGTCTTTGTTTTGAATTGGTCTTCATCTTCTGTCCTTATTATTAATAGTCATTGGAGATTACTTTCTTTCAGAGTTCCAGTTTACTTATTTTTCCTCAAATGCTCATCTTTTTTTACTCTTTTACTTTCCCTTATTCTTTAGCTCATGGCATAAACACACTCCGTTACTGTAGGCAGATTTTGAAATTGGTGATAGGTTTTTACCCATCACATCTGAGAAGCAGAAATGAAGCTCCGCTTTAAAGCAAGATGATTGTCATCATAATTAAAATATAACACAATTTTTAAAAGGAGGATCTGAGAAAGGTTGTGATGGTATCTAAAAGTCTTTACAATTCTTGAATCCTAAGCAGCTGTACGTGTAAAACAAGCAAAGGGTCAAAATTGGCTTATTAGACAACAATTAGTTCTGGTCATTGAATCTGATTTTGTCTGGTGTTTTTCACTGTTTGTATCACTTGGCTCGTCTGTGTTCACTGTGTTTCAGGCTGTCAGTCTGTGTGTTGCTTGGCAACACATAACGGTTGATCATGCTTTGGGTTCTTTTGAAACTATTTTCAAAGAAAAAAAAAAATAGCTGGCCATATTGTGCCTAAAATGCAAGTTACTCAAAAATGAAAAATCTGTCGTTATTTACTAATGTCTTTTCCAAACCCTTATTATGTTATGGTATATAACACTCCAAAAATGACAAGAAATCATAATCAAAATAATTTATATGACTTGTGATCAACATACTGTACAATAGCTTTGTGTGAGGAACAGAAGACACTTTCAGAGCTTCCCCTCTAGTGAGCTTAAAGGTAGGTATAGGCAATTTTCAATCCTTCAAAACACATGAACGCGTACAGCAGGGAGCAAACAAAAGAATCACGAGAGATGGCGTTAAACTACCTCATGCCTCAAAGCACATAACATTACAATAATAATGAACAAACAACTTAAAGAGCACTGACCTGTACCACCTGCTACAGATTCATTTTGGCATTGATAGTGTTGCTATTGAAGCACATAAATTCGAGTCACGAACCGCTCCGAGTATAACGTCACGGGTTTCCATCTCTTCCAAATTACAGTAGTTATGGCGTGAAAGCAGCATAAGCTTGTTCTTTTGGTTCAGGAGGAACTGTAAAAGGTGGCTGCTCTTTTAGTTGCGGTTCTCGGTGACTACGTCTGTCTAACTCAGCATGAAACGCGCTGATGACGTATGATGTCTGCGCGAACATCGTATTGTTTGGACGACAATACTTGGACGAACATTTTATGGTCCTATATGCCTTCCACAGGCGATATATATACAAAAACATTTAGACCACTTAGGCAGATTGAGAGAAAATGGAAAAAGAGTAAACTACAAGTCCATTGACTTCCATGTCCATGACGCTCTTAGAGATTCTTTATTTAGTTATCAAAAAGCTGTAAGCAAGGCTAAAAATACCTACTTCTCAAATATTATTAGGGCCAACATTAATAACTCGAAACTCTCATTTTCCATTATCAACTCTGTAATTCAACCTTTGAGTAATATACACCAAAAGTGAGGACTTTCTTAATTTCTTTAGCCAAAAGATTGCTGGTCAACGCTCCCAGATCCCTTTGGTGATAATTGATCCATCTGACTATCCTGGCTGCATTGCTGAGTGGAGGGTTTTTTAACCTATTACTTTGACAGTTCTGGAGGATATTGTACAAAAACTGAAACCAACATGTTGTGCAAATGATCTGATGCCTAGTCGCTTGTTAAAGCAGACCTTTGACTGTTTATCACTGAGTTTAGCACATTTGTTTAATAAGAGCTTGTCCAGTGAGACATATCCACTAGAGTTTAAATATGCTGTGGTGACACCCCGGCTGAAGCGTCCAAATTTGGGCCAGGAAGATATGCAAAACTACAGGCCAATCTCTCAGTTGTCGTTTGTCTCAAATTTTTTTGAAAAAGTTGTGTTGCAACAACTACTTTCATTTTTAAATAAAAATTCTATTGGAGAAATGTTTCAATCGGGGTTTAAAACTGCCCACAGCACAGAGTCGGCGCTATTAAAAGTGTTAAGCGATATCTTTGTTTAGACAAAGGAGATGATGTTGTCTTGGTGCTTCTTGACTTGAGAGCAGCTTTTGACATGATTGACCATAACACCCTTATCTCCCGTCTTGAACACTCAGTAGGTCTAAAAGGCATAGTCTTGAAATGGTTTCAGTCCTATTTGAGTGGTAGATGTTTTTCAGTTAATTATAGTAATATGACCTCGGGTAAAAAAAAACTCTTCCTTGGGGGGGTCCCGCAAGGGTCTATTCTTTCTCCCATACTTTTATCTTTATATTTGCTCCCTTTGGGTAGCATTTTCAGAAAGTATGGAGTGTCATTTCATTGTTACGCCGACGACACGCAAATTTATCTACCACTCTCAATGCGCTCTACCAATTCATTTGAGTCACTTTTAGAGTGTTTAAAGGATGTTAAAAACTGGATGGCCAAAAACCTTTTAAAGCTAAATGAGGAAAAAACTGAGGTTATTGTAATCGGCCACCCAAATAACTCCTCAAAAATTATATTAGATTCAAGTCCCCTGGCATCTTACTCGAAAACAACTGTTAGAGATTTAGGCGTTTTAGTTGCCAATAACCTAAAAATGGACAAGCAAATTAATTCTGTGGTTCGAGCTTGTTTTTATAATCTGCGTTTATTAGCAAAAACTAAACCATTTTTATCAAATAAAGATTTTGAAAGAGTAATCCATACCTTTATTTTATCACGACTGGACTTCTGTAACTCTCTGTATTGTGGCATCATCGCGGCATCTTTGTCTCGATTACAATCGGTGCAAAATGCCGCGGCAAGGCTTTTAATGAGAGCAAAGAAACACGAATCAATTACACCTGTACTAGCGTCCCTAAATTGGCTTCCAGTCCATTTTAGAATTAGATATAAAATATTATTATTTGTATATAAATCATTAAATAACCAGGCTCCACCATATTTAGCAAACCTTTTAACACCATACAACCCTTCTAGAACATTACGCTCAGAGAATCATAAACTACTTATAGTGCCTAGAACAAATCGCCTACATAAAGGCGACCGGGCCTTTGCAGTAATAGGGCAGAGACAGTGGAATGAGCTGCCGCTATCTATCAGGTCTGCGAAATCGCTGTCATTGTTTAAGAATTTGTTGAAAGTGCATTTAATTTCGGTAGCCTATAATGGTTAGATGTGATGTTTTATATGTTTTCTATTTATTGGTCTATGTGTGTCCTTATTTGTATCTTTTTATAGAATTTCTATGTAAAGCACTTTGGTTCAACCTTGGTTGTGTTTTAACAGTGCTATATAAATAAATAAACTAAACTAAACTTAGTGATTGCTATCAGGTGTAAATGACTTGCTTCTATCAGCCAAACACAATCAGAGTTATATTAAAAAATATCCTGGCTCTTCCAAGCCTTATAATGGAGTGAATGGTACCTTGCTTTTGAAGCCTAAAAAGTGCATCCATCCATCATAAAAGTAATCCATAAAGCTCCAGAGGGTTAATAAAGCCCTTCTGAAGCGAAGCGATGCGTTTTTGTAAGAAAAAATCCATATTTCTAATTGTATAAACTATAATCACTGGCTTCAGGTAATGGCTGTACACGAGTCTTCTGGCATGACGTATTGTCAAACGCGAAAGCTAAGAGGATAGAGCAACTAATTTTAAGTCTAAAATGAGAATTTTTAAAGAGAAATGTCAGATGAGCTTGAGTTTGTTGCCAAGCCCTATTAGTTTGAACCGCGAGAGGCATCTACTCTCACCTAAGCTTACGGTCCTACATCCTACGTCATGCGTCGGGTCAGAGGTCACTCTTCTGCCAGAACGCAACTCTACAGTTTCATGTCAAAAAATCTTTGATTTAACAGTTTTGTTAGACAGAGTGCCGCGATGTGACCAAGAAACCTCACCAGACACTAATGGATTCCTTTCACAAACAACCAGATTCACGACTGTGAACGCTGGAAATCTTGCAAAATCTCTTGTGGTCAAACGCGACTTTAGAGTAAACAAACATACAGTAGCAGACGACGGGCAAGAAGAAAATGATGATAATAGTGTTTGGACTGCTTTTTACAGAAAATTCACCGAAAAAAAGGAAAAGATTGGGATGAAGACGTGTTTTGCTTCCATCTTCCGTCAGCTCGCTTTCTGGTTGGGTATCATTTCTTCTGAGCAGATTCAATCACTCTTAACACTTCACACCACAAGAAAATCTGATAAGATAATCTGTAGAACCATCAAGATAATCGGGACTTTACCTAGGATTGATGGAAGGTGAGAATTGAGCCCAAAATCGTCCCGATTATCTTGTATTGTGTACCTTTACACAAAGCTATCATATAACTTCAGAAGACCTGAAATGGACTAATTTTATGATGTTTCCTGTAGCTTGAAAAACATCATAAACATTTAAAATAAAAAAACAGTATACGGTTTGGAACGACATGGAATGTATTAATTTTGGGTGGACTATTCTTTTTATATAGTGTGACCTAAATTTTAGCCTTTTATTTTGTTTAATTTATCACCATATTGGAGATTTTTAACCAGTTTTTAACTGTTAGTTATCAATATTTTAATGAAATATGAACAACACCACTGTTGCTCATGTGAATATTGCTTAATTTTATTATGATTTTATTGCTATGATCTCAAATAGTGGAGAGAGCAACATTTTGAAAGGATCTTTACCAAATCTTTCATTTAAATACTATAATTAAGTACAGTAGGTGTGTGAATGTAACTTAAAACAAATGATTAAATAAAGAGTGAAGTTGAAAGGATGTTCCTGTGATCACATCAGTGGATCATGAAATACAGTGTAAGAATACATACACAAGCCAAGGACTGGTCTACCACACTCAGGCGATAGTGTTTCCATGACAACTCAGGAGGACCATGAATGCAGAGACGAGCCAGTGCTTTCTCTGGTCATCTGTTCCTACTGTATCCAACACACACATGCATATATATAAAGTCAAGGCCCATTTGTGCGCTTTCAGACGAGTTTAACATGGTCAGTTGAAAAAAGAGAAAAGGGAAGTCACAAGATTTTCTAGCAGAGAGCAGGACAGATATCAACTTATTATACACATCTATGACAGCAAGATCTCCCAGCATACCATCTGTATCATCTATCACTATTCACAGCAAAGCACATTACTTTAATCCAATGTCTCACAATTCACTTGCTGACAGCATTTAATTGAATATTTGCTGATTAATTGAATGTTTGCATGTGAGTGTGTGAAAAGTTGGGATTGTCTTGTTGCTCTTTTCTTCTGTTATTCTGATTAAGGTAAGAAGACCACACACTCCACACTATTGAGCCAGTTCTGTCTGCCAGGATCAGTGTTTTCCCGCACAGATTTGACCTACTTCCAAAGCTGCGTCCCACACGTCTTTGAGAGAGAGATAAGGAAGAGGAAAGATGTGATGAGAGCGAGAGAATTGTGGCTGTCTTTCAGTGGGAGTTCTGAAGAGTGTTCTGCTTTCCTCCGCCATCAGCAAATATCTTCTCTCCTGTATACATTTCAAACGTCAGCTATAAAAACAAGGAATAGGTCAATCAAAAAAATGCCATTTATTCATTTGAATATCATTTACAAAGCTGTTTGATGTTGTTCTTCCATAAAAAAAACAGGAGAAATGCCACAAAAAAAAAATTTAAAGTCCATACTTATGGAAGCTTGTTTTCGCCAATTGCAATTGCGACTTTTTCTCTTGCAATTGCGAGTTTACATTCGCAATTCTGATTTTGTGTGATGTAAACTTGCAATTGTGAGGGGGGAAAAGTCAGAATTGCAAGGGAAAAAAATCAGAATTGCAAGTTTATATTGCAATTCTTACTTTATTTCTCGCAAAATCAGAATTCAGAAATCAGAAATGTAAACTGGCAATTGCAAGAAAAAAAGTCAGAATTGTGTGATAGAAAGTCGCAATTATCTTATAAACGTTTTTCATTCCGTGGCGGAAACAAGCTTCCATACATGCTAGTCCATAGGCAAGCAGTCATTTGGGGTTATAGTTTTGTGTAAGGAACAGATCAAAATTTAGGTTGTTATTTATTAATAATAATCTCTAAAACCTCATTCATCTTCACATTTTAAAATCTTACCATGTTTTATGTCATTGGTACTAAACATTTCCCGTACCTAATTGCAATTGCCAACTTTAAATATGCGCATGCTCAAAATATATATAGGCCTATATTTTTGTTGTTGTTGTCATTTTTTAACAGCCCTTGTCACCTTTCTCTTTCATTATATGGAAAGTGCCATCAGAAAATGCTGCCTAACATCATCTTTTGTGTTCCACAGAAGATGAGTGACGAGGGTGAGTAAATGATGAAAGATTATTGCTTTAAATGGCAGATTTTCTTTTTTAAATCAGCTGGCATTAAAAGTGCTTGGTGACTAATATGCCATAACATTAAAGCATGTGTGATATTTTCTTTGATGGTAGGTAATTATCTAAATGCCGAAAACTTAAATTGTTTAATCCAATTATGCGTGGGCAACAGCGTGAGTACTTCATCACACAGTTCGTTCCTCCTCTGGCAGGGGGCCACTACAGATACACTCATATACCGAGGATGAGATCATGGATAAGTCTGTCAGTAGGCACGATTCTACAAACAGATATATCTTCTTGGTTACATTTAGTGTTGGGTTACAGGATTCATTCATTCTCCCTCCCTGACTTTCCCCATCCATGCCCTCAGCCTCACTTTGGCACAACGGAAATTTCCTTAGAGATATTAGGTAAACACACCGCAACCCAGTTAGTATGCAGCACCACGAAACCTCCTCGACTCACGCTGTTTGATATCAAACATTTTGTGAGTCTCATTTTAAACACTTCATCTTTACACAGAGCTGACACAGATATCGAGAGAAGTTTCAAACTTAACTTTAGTTTTATTTTATTTTCAGTATAGCTTCACCATAAAAATGTCTGTTTTACAAGTCAGATTGTTAGAGGTTTTGCTAGTGATGTAGCTTGCAGTCTACCTACTGCATTATGGGATGGAAGCGTGTCTGAAGCCTGTATCAGGTATCTGGGTTTACAGCACAAGGCAGAGCTCTTGCTGTCATTGCTATTAATAGCCCGGCGAGAGAGCGAGATATTCAAAAGCATTCTTACCACAGGAGCCAATGATACAGTATAGGAGCTCCTCTCTCTGAAACTGCTGACAGGACAAGAAGTAAGCGCGACAAGGAAAAGCCATGACCCACTTATTGAATGTCTGTTTTAAGACCAGACTTTATGAAGATAAATCTCCTTTACAGACTATAAACTACCTATAAAAACACACCATCATTTGTTAAAAAAGATAATATTAATATTTCACTTTGCCATATACCCACTCAGTTCAGTAGAACCCTGACCTTTCGTACGGCTTCTGAAAATTCAGCTTTTCCCATCACAGGAATAAATGACATTTTATAATATATATAAAAATAGAAAACTTATTTTAAATGGTGGTACAATATTTCATTTTTTTACTGTATTTTTAATAATAAATGCAGCCTTAGTGATCATAAAAGGCTTCCTTGAGATATTTGATATGGTGTCCATATTTAACGAATAAATAAAAGACAATGATCCTCTCACATTTGGTGCCTATAGTCGAATCTGGTAGCTTCTGCCCGTTGAGATTAACCTCATTTGTACCCTCCCTGTGTTTTCCAAGTAACCTTCACAAAAGGTTGTGCACTGAGATCGCAGTATGTCTGTCTGTTGGGCGTTCACTGCTCTGACATGTCTATTGTACTTACGCATAAGACACACACTCATGCACATGTGCGCATCATTTCAACCAGCTGCAGACACACACTTGATCTGACAGCACAGAGCAGCATAACACCCTATGTTCCCCCTACACCACTCAGACACACCCATATAAACATGCAATAAACAAAAGAGAAATCCCCACATATCCTTCTCAAAAACATCTTGTATACAGGAACTTCATAATTTTTAGTAACCTGGTGGTAACTGGTTACCTGTTGAAACGATATGTTGACTAAGATTGCTTGTCTGTATATCTGTCACGGGGAGGTTTGTCAGTCTCGTACACTCTCACACAAGCTAAACAAGACCTTGGAAACAACAGGCTGGCTTTCGGTCACTGTTGATTCTGGATGGTTGTGTAACACAAATTCACCTGCAGGGGTTTTCTGTCTGTCTGCATATGAATGCAGCGCCTCTTCTCACAAAACTGCATGTGAAAGTAGAAGCTTAGTGCCTGTGAGAGGGTACATTTGGGGTAAGAGAAGACCTGGACTGGACATGTTCAATTATGAAGGTCTTTCTGTTATTACCAAAGACACACTGTGGATCATTAAAAAGCAGATTATTAAATTAGTGGCTGTAATTAAATGTACACTGTAAAATTAAAAGATATTTGAGGCATCCTTTGGGGATCCTTAGGTCACCAGTCTGGCAGAATCCCTTGGGGAATGTCTAGGTGTCCTCAAATATACTTTATGTCCTTCAGTAGATACAGTGGGATAGTCTGAGACAACATGAAAATCCAGGATTCAAAATCTAGTTGAAACCTGGAAACCGAAAGTTTTAATCAAAAACTATAATTTGTGGAATGGTCAATTTCCAATTTTTTCTTTTAAAATAACACTAGAAATTGATTGTTGGCTGAGTATACTGTATTACCTTTGCATGTTAATGCTGATAATATAATTGAAGAAAAGACTTTCTTCAATTAAATTACAATTAAACTACCATTCATAAGTTTGGGGTTGTTCCATTTTTTTATTTTACTTGTGTGATCAAAATACAGTAAAACAGTACACAGCAAAATCCCCGGTGTTAAATGAAAACTGCTCAGGGTTTTACATTGGAACAACCAGCAGAGTTTTAAAAGTAACACTGAAGCAAAGTTAATTAGATAATTAAGTGATTAATTGGGTGCTGATTGAGCATTATTGAAGACACCTGATGATAAAAAGCAGAATCCCTGAAGAAAAGAAAAACACAATAATTTTTAAAGTCACCATTATGGTGATCTGTGTTGGCTTTAGTTGGCAGTTTGACTCTTGATTTTTTTTATTTATGTTATGTTAGTTTTCTATGGCTGCTGTAACTGCGTTTGTTATGGCAAGAAAAGCCAGAGAAAATGTGATAAGACAATGTTGGTTACTTATTAATGAAAAAGATGTAATCTTCATGTAATAGTCTCAATCACTGATCACATTCAGAGTCTAATCTCTGATTTTATAGATGTCTTATGAATATCACCTCATTGATGATAGTAGCACTGTGACTACACGCGATTATCTGAAGAATATTAAAGAGTTTTTTTATTTTTTTTTATTTTTTTTAGAAACGCTGCTTCATTTGGGTGCACAGACATAAATAATCAGCATTTGAATCTCAACAATCATGACAAGCTTCATGCTGCAATGCATGCTGGGAGCCACCCGGTGGCGTGCACAGGGAGGGGGGGGCGGGGGGGCTCAAGCCCCTGCCCCTTTTGTCTCAAAATGTATTGTGCCCTTTTCTGATCATTGTAAATAATAATTATTATTATTATAAATATTATAATAAATAACAATACACTTACACACCATTGCCACTAACAATAATAATACAAACAAATATTATATAAAAAAAATAATTTGGCGGAGAAGTGGTAGGCGGAGTTTCCTTTGCAGCGCCTCGTACGCATTTAACGGTTCTGGTACGCACAACGCAGCAGTTCGAGCGAGTCTTCAGACGAGCAGCAGGTAACGTTAAAGCTAATACGGAAAATTACATTTATCCTACGATCACCATGCTACTCTAAAAGTTGCGGCAGCATGCAAGTTATTCTTAACTATAATAAAAGTATAACTCGATTTCAGACGCATTCTGAGTGACAATGTTTTTCGTTTTTATCCAAGGAATAAAAGTGCAAGGAGAAATACATCTAGTTAAATGAAATCTTAAATCAATGTCCAACTCTAAATTGTAAGGAACTTTTATATTTGATTTCATAGTAACGCTTTACACAATAAGATTCATTTGTTCATTACTCATGTATGAACTAGCACTAACTAACCATGAGCAACACATTTGTTACTGTATCTTAGTTAATAATACAACTGTTAATTGTTTATTCATGTTATGTCACAGTCAGTGCATTAACTAATGATAACAAATACAACTTTTGATTTTAATGTTTTAGTAAATGCTGAAATTAATATTAACTAAGATTAATACATGCTGTAGAAGTGCAGTTCATTATTAGCTAATGCTAACTAATTTAATTAATGAAACCTTACTGTAAAGTGTTACTGATTCATGATAGCTAACACTGTCTTTCATAGATATAATACATACATTAAGTTTACAACATCAACAAAACTAAAAATTAGTTTTCCATGAAATTATTAATTGATTTCTTGATTCTCACTGTTTTGTTCGGTAAATTAAATCATATTTAGTAATATTATCATAATTTCCCTATTTTCATTTGATGTGTTATGCATTCTAATAATTGTAAAAACATATTTTCTTAGGGTATTTTCTTAGGGAAATATTTAAATCTAAGACAGCATCTCATGTATCTTTCATGTAGGAGCCAATATCATATCATAACGCACAGTGACAACTCGGTAAGAGACTAAGTGAAATAACGGCTGATTAGAAATGTATTTCAATCCAGCTGAGTTGAGATGTTTGCCTGTTGTAGTTTATCCACTGTCAGACACACAAGTTTAAAATTATCCAGTTAAAAAAAAGAACATTCCATTAAGTTTCTCTGAACATTCTAAATAGAATTTTGTTTCTAGGGTTATGGGAACATTCTATTTAACATTCTTCAAACAGTGTGTGAATGTTACTTTTGAATGTTTTCTGCACATTCTGAAACAAACATTTAAAAAATGTTAGACGAACACCTAACAAATTTCAGAAAAAAATATACAATTGAATGATTTTTGTGCAAACGTCTTAGAATGCCAAGGAAAGAAAGAATAATTTTTTTTTTTAAAAATCAAGGAACTCTCTGATGCAGCCAAAGGAAGCATCCCTCTCACAAGTTGGCTGAATAGAGAGAATAAAAATGCAGGTACTGTTAAATTAAATATTTAAAAAAAATAGTGCCCTTTTTGGTCCCTCCGCCCCTGCCCCTGAGGAGGTCTGTGCACGCCACTGGAGCCACCATAGTATAAAACTTACAGTGTGGATCCAAGCATGCAATAAGGTCTGTGGTTAACACAAGCTCAATACACTTTCACGTTTTATTCTACGACATAAAACACATCAGTATTACCCCGCTCGTGATTTTTTGAAGCTTTTACCTGTCTTGAAAAAGCCAGTTGCTAACAAGTGGCTAAATACTGTAGGTATTGGTAGGTACTGACGATATTAAACGTCATCAAGCCGAATAGGTAAACTCAGTCCTCCTTTTTATTGTTATGCTTATATTGTGCTCTTATAAACTATTCTAAATCAAACTTTCTGGGAAAACGTTTTTTAGATAAAAACTAAAAGAGTTGTCGGAAACTTAGTTGCGTTGAAGTTGTGTAGTGTGTACTGTGGTGTAGTTTGTTTATAGCCATTAGCTTTTTACTTCTGGCAACCTCATTTAGGCTTCAAAATTCATTCAAGTTGTTAATCTGTAAAAAATCATTTTTATGCAAAACGTGCAAGTATCATATACTTTTGTTGGTCACCGAGCTCGTTTTATGCGATAATCCAAAAGCCTATGGAAAAATCATATTGGGTTTTTGTCAAGGGAACCAGTGTGATGCTAACTACCGGTTGGCCTACAAAGTGACGTCATACCTTCAGCACTCTATATTATTATAAAAATTCTTATTATTATCAATGTTGAGAACAGTTGTGCTGCTAAATATTTATATAAATCTTTAGAGTTTTTTGAAGGAGTTTTACAGCATATAGCCATATAGGTATGTGGGTGCATTTCCACAGACACATCCTTTTCTTCACTCATGCACATTGATACATTTTCTCATACCCTCTATCACTTTATCTTGCTCTTTCACTGTATTTTACTCTCTCTTTTCTGTTTCCTGCTGTTTCTCTCCCCGGAGCCCCTGTGTGTGGAGAGGGATAATGTTGCAGCATGTTTCCTCAGACTGGTGGGTTTCCTGTCTCCACGCCTCTCTTCCTTCCATTCAACGAGCTGTTCTTCCCCTCACCTGATAGACCATTGTGTCCCAACAGGAGTTATAAGACTTAAAACAGACTAATGCCAAACACATAAACGGATGAAACACTACAAACACTATGATGCTACCGTCTCTAATAGTGATGCTAATGATAAATTGATTCTCTCTGCTTAGAGAAAATCCCAATGTGTATTGTCAGGGATTGACGCAATGACAGTGAGGTCAGATATAGTTGTGTGTCATGGATTTTACGTTAATATAATAATATATATATATATAATATTATATATATAATATTATTTACGAACCTGCTTTCTGGTTGCAGCCGTTGATAGCTTTATTTTTCTTCTTTTTCATAAAAGTCAGTGCTTTCGGAGACCTAAATTCCACACTGCAGAAATTATTGTATATTCATATGTTCTTGTTGGAAGGAGATGGGAAAAGGCCTTCACATCAAGCAGACCAGAGAAGTGATCCCGGCTAGTGCTGCTGGAGAAAAACACTGCCAATGTTGTCAGAAAGAATTGGCCATAGTCCCACCCGTGGCTTTGTTTTCCCTCCAACACTTTTTACACACACCCAACACCTCAGAGTGACACATCTGATAATTCAGCATTTCACAAGGTTAAGGGTCAAACAAAGGACATGGAAAACTGGGACACAGAGATCTCTGCTGTCATAGTGATTTGCCTTAATGTCATCACAACTGATCAGACACTGTAAGAACCCTGCATATCTAGTGACACTGATCAAAAATCAAGGTGTGGATTATAAGGGATTGTGGGGGTCAGAGTCAGACCTCCGTAAAAGAAGTTAAAAAAGATAAAAAAGAAGTTAAAAAAGAAGAGGCACATATTCTTTATTCTCCTTCAAGCACACTACCATCTTTAACTGAAAGGCAAAATTAGGGCTGTCACTGAAAATTGAATAGACGTCTAACCATAGAAAATGTAAAAGAAATGAAACCAAACGCCCTGTAATCACTGTTGACTTTGCTTACATGATAAAATATCGTGCATCTTGCAAGTTATTTTGGCAAAAATGACATGTAACCAAATTCAAGGTTATTTTGGCTAGAAGTGGGTTACTCGTTGCCGGACTATATCGGGTCTACCGAGACGGCTATTGCTTGCTGGATGAAAACTAGTAGTGGCTAGTTCTGCTTTTTTTTTCACAGGAAAAATTACATTTAAAACCATAGTGTATATTTGAATTTTAACAGCGTTTTAAAATGTTCCAGTAGAGGTACACAATTCCTTAAATTTATAGTCAAGTTTATGAATGCTGAGATTTAGCTAATCGTGAAAAGACAAAACATTCTATTTGCATCGTGTTTTTAAACTACTGTCAGCATATCACTTTTTTGTACATTTATATATCACAAATAAATGTATAACAAAAGTTACTCTCAGAAAATAAGGTACAACAGCTGTCACTGTCACTTTCAAAAGTTACACCTGTACCTTATTTACCACTGCCACATATTAATGAGTACATTGACAGCTTTTGTACCTTTTTTGGTAGCACTTTATTTTACAGTCCTGTTCCCCATGTACATACTATTTACTTATTAAAGTAATTGCAAAAACTGGGTAATAACTAGGTACTACCCCTGATCCTACCCCTAAACCTAACCTTAACCCATGTAGTTACCTCATATTACCCGTAATTACACTATAAGTGCACGTACTGTAAAATAAAGTGCAACCCCTTTTTTTCGGAGTGTTTTTTGTATTCTTTTAAATAATTGACATTTAGCTAACTGTGCTGGTGGCATCAAATGACAGCTTGTGTTGCACAGAAAATTACATTTACTCATTTAGCAGCTTTGCAAAATTATCCCCCCTGTATTATTCACACATTGTCAAAAAAATATTGATGTGTATGTGTGTCCCAATTGAAGCATCGCAGCTAATGAGGTTGGGAATGGGGTTTGTCTGGGGTTCAATCTGCCACCCGGCGTGTAGGATTTCATTTCACTTCAAAAGGCGTTCACCTGATCCGTCTTGCTTTGTGCGAGTACAAGAAAGCTGAAATGCACCAACTTCTGTTTGATCTATAAATGAGTGAGTCAGGCACGGCTGTGATAACAGATAACGGGCCACGGCCTTCTTCTTTAATTAGTTTTTTCAGCACATTAATTTCAGTCATCTTCCCTTTCTTGCTCTCTGTGTTTTCGCCTTCTTCATCAAACAGCTGTGAAAATAGTGAGGTGAGAGTCAGTAATCATGCTGAGATTGGCCGTGATGGAATTAACTCGGTTTGATTGTTTGTATGTGGGTTCGTGTTTGCATGTGACGTGATGGGCTAAACAACATTGCCATGCTGTTTGTCCCTTAGTGTGGTGGATGCTTGTGTACTTGTTCGTTAAGGAATGTGTGGATGTAAACAGCAAGGATGTAAGGAGATTGAATATTAGAGAGGAATTCACTCTTTTATTTAAAGTTAATGAAAGAGAAGCAGGAAGACTGCAAGAAATTACAATCAAAAACCATTCCTCCGTCTTCAGATTCTGAACTGTGTGATACATCTAATGGGACAAATAGTGAAGAACCAGGCGACAAAATTAAGGATGAGCGAAATGATGGATCGTCGTTGCTCTAAAAGTCACTTCGAGCGACATGGGCGGAGGGGACAGAACGGGGTGATGTATTCATCTGAAGATTAACGAGCTGCTGATTTGGAGCAGGCGTGGAAGAGGAACTTAGTGCAGCAGCCCTGCCATTAATAGCCAGTAGATGAAGGATTCCTTTTTTTATGTGGGATATTTATGGAGGAGCCCGTGTGCATCCAGCCCTGCTGTACCGTACACTGCTTCTGCCCTTATATGTGTCTGAGATTGTCTTTAAGAGGGGTTTGACGAGGCTACCTCACTTCACCAAACATTTGTTTTAATGGTTTTATAAAAAAAAAATCAGTTAAATCAAATCATTTGAATCTAATGCAAGTTTGGGCTAAAATAATAATGGTACTGTTGGGTGAATTACACAAAACTATAAATGTGCATGTACCTAAACAACAATTTCAGGCCCAAATCATGAAAGAAATAAGAAATTACATTTTGCAAACACTGAAATCCAAGTTTTTAAAGACATTATATGACATTTTATTGTTTTTTAGTAAAAAAAAAAAACACGACATGGATAATGTAAAATATGTTTTCAAAACACTCTTTCAAATAAAGGTTCTTTATTGGCATTGATGGTTCCATAAATTTTTTTTAACATTCATGGAACCTTTTCATTGCACACAAGGTTATTTTATAAAGGGGAAAAGTTTATTTAGATTATTAAAATGTTTTCACACACACAAATGGTTACTGGAAGGTTCTTTGGGGAAGGTTCATCGCTGCAAAAACCTCCTTTTGGGACCTTTATTTTTAAAGTGTACTGTATTGTGAAAACAATGAAGTGTAATGTATTCATCATTTGTTGGACTGCCTTTATACTGAATTAAATAAAAACAATATTGCATTTTCTTTAATATTACAAGAATATAATGTGAACCATCATTGACAACATATTTCTTTATTTTAGGGTGAAATGTGCATTGGTTAACCCATTTTTTCTTTACTTTCCTTAATATTTTGCAAGTGAAACTTAATCAAAAACGGTTGCAACAGAACATGCTCTTGAAACATATTCAGCATGTGGTGGTGCTCCTTAATGGAAATTAGCCCATGTGGATGACAGATTTGTGATGCAGATCTCAGAAAAACCTCTTTTAATGAGATGCAGCTGATAACTGTGAATGGGGTGTGCTGCGGGAGCGCTCTTGGAAACACTGAGGGATTTTGTGATTGCGTGGTTAAAGATAAACTCAAAAGGGCCCGATCTAAATTAAGACCATTCAGCAAGCTCTGTTTGTGGTATCATTGCTCCTCTGCTGCCAAAAATCATGCGAGAAATTAACAGAACCTGAAGAATTTGAGAAATGCATAAGCCTCAAGGATTCTGCGTGTGCACTTTATAATCATAAAAACATATAACGTCTCGGTTACGGATGTAACCCTCGTTCCCTGAGTAGGGAACGGAGACGTTACGTCGGATGACGGAGAATGGGGGTTTCGCCAGAAAGCCAATCCTCTTCGAGTATTTAAAAACGAGCCTATGGCAATGAAATGCCAAGGGTCTGCGGAATTTGCCTAATGTATCTCCGCCTCACCGCGTGAGTATTTAAGGAGAGACAGGTGCAACAGCAGATCATGTCTTCGCTGAGGAGCCGAGACTGAACTCAGGCGTCTACCCAGCGGTACAGCGGAAGTGGCAGGGAGACGTAACGTCTCCGTTCCCTACTCAGGGAACGAGGGTTACATCCGTAACCGAGACGTTCCCTTTCGTAGTCACTCCGAGTTACGTCGGATGACGGAGAATGGGGGTCCCCGTGTAATCACGCCACCTTCACAGCTGTCTTCCAGTGCCCTGCGAAGTCTGACCTCCCTGTCGTGATATAGGCACGGACGAAGGAGTCCTACTTAACACAGGAATACCAAGGTACACTGGGAAGCATATCTCACGGGAGATATGCCGCAGCATGCCTACCCATAGGGAGGACTTAAGAATACACATATGGCCCAAGGGGGCTACATATGGAGGAACACTGGAGTGACCAGCCCGTAGGGTGGCATCTACTTTCAACTCCAGGAGTGGCAGGTGACTTGCCGAGGGAAAGACACATGCTCAAAGAGGCTTACAGTGGAAAATACACATGTGGGGGTTACTCAGAGGAGGAACCATGCACACGGAGGCACCTAGCCGACGCACAGGCAATAGACACTGGCGCCAGCGTCAACAGTGCTGGAGGAACTCAGGGCTTCAGAGAGGAAGGCTCACCTGAGGAAATATCGCACGTATCCAGTCCGTGGAGTGGAATGGCGAGCAAGCGAGACACTTCACAGCTCCCATGTTAGCTTGAAAAAGACAGTACATGGGCGGAGACTGGCTCCACTCGGAGATTGTAGAATCTGGCGAATGTGTTAGGTGTCGCCCAGCCTGCAGCTCTGCAGATGTCTGTTAGCGAGGCGCCACGCGCTAAAGCCCAAGAGGACGCCACACTCCGGGTGGAGTGGGCAGTCACACCAAGGGGGCATGGTCGACCTTGCTGCTGGTATGCCAAAGCAATGGCGTCCACTATCCAGTGAGACAACCTTTGTTTGGAGAGAGCCTTTCCCTTCAGCTTCCCACCATAACAGACAAAGAGCTGGTCTGAGGTCCTGAAACACTGCGTCCTGTCTACGTAAGCACGGAGTGCGCGTACTGGACAGAGCAGTGCCAAGGCTGGGTCTGCCTCCTCCCGGGGCAGCGCTTGCAGGTTCACCACCTGGTCCCGGAAGGGAGTGGTGGGAACCTTGGGCACATATCCAGGCCGGGGTCTCAGGATCACGTGAGAGTGGCCGGGCCCGAACTCCAGGCACGCTTCGTCAACGGAGAATGCGTGCAGGTCCCCTACCCTCTTGATGGAGGCCAACGCAACCAGGAGCGCTGTCTTCATTGACAGGATCTTAAGCTCAGCTGATTGCAGAGGCTCAAAGGGAGCCCTCTGCAGGGCACTTAAAACCACTGAGAGGTCCCAAGAGGGAACGAGAGGAGGGCGAGGAGGATTCAGTCTCCTCGCTCCTCTGAGGAACCTGAGGATCAGGTCGTGCTTTCCAAGAGACTTACCTTCAACTGCTTCGTGATATGCGGCGATAGCGGCCACATACACCTTCAGGGTGGAGGGAGACAGCCTTCGCTCCAACCCGTCTTGCAGGAAGGAAAGCACAACGCTGATCGAGCATCTCCTGGGGTCTTCTCGGCGAGAAGAGCACCAGTTGACGAAGAGGTTCCACTTCAACGCATAGACATGTCTCGTGGACGATGCTCTAGCGGAAGTGATGGTAGCCGCCACCGCTGGTGGCAGGGTACTCAAACCTGCCTCGTCCCGTCCAGGAGCCACACGTGGAGTCTCCAGAGATCGGGACGAGGGTGCCATAGGGTGCCCCGTCTCTGAGAAAGGAGGTCCTTCCTCAGAGGAATTGGCCAAGGAGGTGCTGTCGCGAGGAGTATCAGTTCGGAGAACCAGGTCTTGGTGGGCCAGTATGGGGCGACCAATATGACCTGCTCCTCGTCCTCCTTGATCTTGCACAGAGTCCGTGCGAGAAGGCTCACTGGGGGAAACGCATACTTGCGTAGGCCCTGCGGCCAGCTGTGCGCCAGTGCATCCGTGCCGAGCGTGCCCTCGGTCAGGGAGTAATACAGGGCGCAATGGGATGAGTCGTGGGAGGCAAACAGATCTATCTGTGCGTCCCCGAACTGGTCCCATATCAGCTGGACCGACTGGGGATGGAGTCTCCATTCGCCAGAGGTTGGCCGGAGCCGTGACAGCTCGTCGGCTGCACGGTTCCGCACTCCAGGAATGTAAATAGCACGAAGGGACCTCAGGTGCTTCTGACTCCATAAGAGGAGGTGGCGTGCGAGTTGCGACATACGGCGAGAGCGTAGACCACCCTGACGGTTGATGTACGCTACAGTCGCGGTAATGTCCGAGCGGACAAGTACGTGTTGACCCAGGAGCAACGCACGGAAGCGGTGCAGGGCAAGGCGTACTGCCAGCAACTCGAGGCAATTGACATGCATGAGGCGCTGGGGTCCTGTCCAGGAGCCCGCGGCTGCATGTCCATTGCACATGGCGCCCCAGCCCGTGGCAGAGGCATCTGTGGAGACGACAACATGCCTGGAAACTCGTTCTAGGGGAACTCCGGCCCGTAGAAAGCTGAGGTTCCGCCACGGGGTGAAGGTCTGACGGCAGGTCGGAGTTATTAGAACTCTGAGCGTACCGCGATGCCATGCCCACCTCGGGACTCGATCGCGAAGCCACAGCTGAAGCGGTCTCATATGAAGCAATCCGAGTGGCGTTGCTGCGGCTGCGGATGCCATATGCCCCAGGAGCCTCTGAAAAAGTTTCAGTGGGACCGCACTCTTGCCCTCGAACTGTCGAAGACAAGTCAGCAGTGAGTGTGCGCGCTCGCTCGTAAGCTGCGCGGACATGGCGACCGAGTCTATCTCCATACCGAGAAAAGAGATCCTCTGCACGGGGCAAAGTTTGCTCTTCTCCCAGTTGACCCGAAGGCCCAGACGGGCTAGGTGCCGGAGCACTAAATCTCTGTGTTCGCAAACCTGATCTCGAGAGTGAGCTAATATTAGCCAGTCGTCGAGATAATTCAGGATGCGAACCCCGTGTTCGCGTAGGGGAACAAGGGCTGCCTCGACGACCTTCGTAAAGACGCGAGGAGACAGAGCCAACCCGAATGGGAGAACCGCGTACTGGTATGCCTGCCCCTCGAAAGCAAACCGAAGAAACGGTCTGTGTCGAGGTAAAATGGAGACATGAAAGTAGGCGTCCTTCAGGTCTATCGCTGCAAACCAATCCTGTGGCCGCACGCATTCGAAAATGCGTTTGGCCGTGAGCATCTTGAACGGCAGCCTGTGAAGGGAGCGGTTCAAGACGCGCAAGTCCAGGATTGGCCGTAACCCACCGGTTTTCTTGGGGACAATGAAGTAGGGGCTGTAGAACCCTGACCTCATCTCGGCTGGAGGGACAGCCTCGATTGCACCCTTCGCCAGCAGGGTAGCAACCTCCGCTCTCATGACCGGGGCATTGCCACCGACCATAGTAAAGCGGACTCCCCTGAAACGGGGAGGAGACCGTGCGAACTGAATCGCATAGCCGAGCCTGATAGTTCGGGCGACCCAACGGGACAGATTGGGGAGCTCTAACCAAGCCCCCAAAAACTGATCCAGCGGAATCATCCGAGCCACAGGCGTCCCCCCGGAGGGGCAGCGAGGCGGAGTGACCGGCACAGGCAAGGGTGGCATAGCGGCCCTGAGCGTGTGCACAGCCAAGCTCCGCGCCCTGACAGAGGAGACCAGGGAAGGACCAGCGTTCCACGGGGGTCTGCTCTGCCAGGGGTCTGGCGATAGAGGGGGATGAGAGTGGTGTGGTCCGGGGACGGCACGCACTGTCATCCTCGCCCTCAGAGACAGAGGAGGACGAGAGTGGCGAGGCACGGGGGCGTCGCGCACTGTCATCCAGCTCTGTGTGCTCAGTGATGGACATTTCGGTTCTTTCTTTAACCACATTAGGGTGCTGCCCACCCGTGGGTGAGCAGCGGGGAGTGGAGAACAAAGGATTCTCCCCCGGCCCTCCACCGGGGGAAGGAGGGGGCCTGCAACCGCCTCCTGGGAAAAAACCGACACCATCACTGAGCAGCCCGTCTCAGGAACGCCGCTTGGCCTGGCGTTTAGCGGGGCGCGGGGCCTGAGGGGGCTGGGACGCCTTCCTGCGGCTTCCTCCACGACGCGGCCCGGGTGAAGGCTGCTGCTGGGGCCGTGCGGGAGGGGCGGGAGCCGCAGGGGGGCGTCCTCGGCGGCGAGCAGGCTGAGGCGTCTGTGCCGACGGCTGGGTGGAGGCAGCAGCTGGCCGTCGGGGCAGAATATGTTTTATTGCCTCAGACTGCTTCTGTGCGGTTGAAAACTGCTGGGCGAAGTCTTCAACCGCTCCGCCGAAGAGGCCGGCCTGGGATATGGGGGCGTCGAGCAGACGAGTCCGCTCAACGTCCCGCATATCGGCCAGGTTCAGCCAAAGGTGACGCTCCTGGACCACGCTAGTGGCCATCACCTGACCCAGGGAGCGTGAAGCCACCTTCGTCGCCCGGAGAGCGAGGTCGGTGGCGGCACGCAGTTCGTCGAACGTCCCTGGGTCAGTCCTGCCCTCGTGCATGTTTCTGAGCAGCTGGGCCTGGTAGACCTGCAAGGTGCTCATAGCATGCAGGGCAGCAGCCGCCTGTCCTGCAGCTCTGTGAGACCTCGCCACCATGGATGACGAGAATCTACAGGCCTTGGACGGGTGCTTAGGATTGCCACGAGAGGAGGCGCTCTGAGGACACAGTTGCATCGCAACAGAGCGCTCCACCGGGGGAATCCCAGTGTACCCATGGGCAGCTGCGCCATCGAGGGGAGGAAAGGCGGAGAAAGCTGACGAGCGTTCACGGGAGGTCAAAGGAGCCTTCCATGATCTCGACAGCTCCTCATGCAGCTCCGGGAAGAAAGGAATTGGGGTCGGCTGAGGCCGTGAGGCGGCAGCCGCACCCAAAAACCAATCGTCCAGCCGCGAGCGCTCGGGGCAGGGCGGAGGGTTCCACTCTAGCCCGATGCTCACGGCTGCCCGGGACAGCATGGCCGTCATCTCGGGATCCGACACGGGCAACGCTGGGACTCCCGAAGGAGGCAACGCAGCCGCATCCTCACTTCCCGAAGACTCTAGCCCACCTTGTGATGCCGCGATCGACATCGTGTCATCTTCTGGAGCGCCGAATGAAACACGCGGGACTTCCGAAGAAGGACCCGCCTGAATCACCGCGGCACTCGCGGGTTGCAACACAGCGGAGGGGGGTGTGGTCCGAGGACGCATCGTCGGATTGCTCCACACCGTCACCCTCAGATCACCCTGTCCCCCAGCCGAACTACCACCTCTCGTGGAGGAAGCAGGACGGGTGGTGGACGCGGGGACTCTCACTGAAAGATCATCGAGTCTTAATCTAAGTGTTGCGATGGTCATGTTCCCACAGAAGGAACATGAGTCATCCACGAGCGCTGCTTTAGCGTGTTCAAAGCCCAGACACACAAAGCAGCGCTCGTGCCCATCAGAAGACGACAGATAACGACCGCAACCAGAAGAACACGGGCGAGACATCTTTAAAAAGACGTGCCACGTGCAGCTCTTTTAGGAGAGGAAAAACTCTGCAATGCTGAGGCGACCAGGGAGAAAACACAAAGTCAGGCAGACCACTGCACAGATCGCAGGCAATGTGAAGACTCGCTGGATACCGCCGTCACACCAACACTGGAGAGTTCGCTCGTCTCGAAGAGGTGAGTCACTTGTAAACTCAGTTTGTGGCTGTGGAGTGAAGAGGTTCTCTTGGCTCCGAAGCGAAAACATGATCTGCTGTTGCACCTGTCTCTCCTTAAATACTCACGCGGTGAGGCGGAGATACATTAGGCAAATTCCGCAGACCCTTGGCATTTCATTGCCATAGGCTCGTTTTTAAATACTCGAAGAGGATTGGCTTTCTGGCGAAACCCCCATTCTCCGTCATCCGACGTAACTCGGAGTGACTACGAAAGGGAACTTGAATTCTCCGTGAATGCTAAATGTTGGTCTTTTAGGAACCATAAAAGTGTTAAAGGTTAAAGGAATGTTATACCTTGTGGGTTTGTGGATCCTCCCTTACAGTGTTTGGAAGTCGTTGAGGATGACACGGCTATCAACTCCGACTCCCCGGGACTCTCCATCTCGTGTGTGTGCAGTTTTGGGTTTTAACTCAGATCACATCAGATTTTCTAAAATTACCACATCATGTGAAAATTAGTATTTGCAGATTTTGTTCAAGCCTGGGGTTGGAGTATGACCCAGTAAAGTCTAGATGAAGTTTCTTGTGTCTATTAGGTAGCGTCTTTAGGCCTGCATCTGTTCCTGTCTTCACCACCCACCTCACTAAAAATGTGTTTTTAATTAACTTAAAATATCTTCTTTACACTATTTAACCCTCTTCCTCACACAGAGACATACACACACACCATCAGGTGTGAAGTGCTTGCATAGGATTTAAATTTAGCTGTGTTTTTACATCTGTGGCTACAAGTATTTTTACTGTGATTATTTTAAGTGTACTTGCATTCTTGGGATGGCTTAAAAAGGATTTTCCCTGATTGAGATTTGGCTCATTAAGCGGAGGTGCAGGTTCATGCGGTTGTGCTGGCTCCCGCTCCGGGTTTAAACAGACCCGGTTCCCCTTTAGGCAGCAGCTGCTAATCTGCACTCTGGAGCTGAAGAGCACATGTTTTAGAGAGGCGATTTAGCACACAAAGCCAAAGAATACTCTGTTAGGTCGAGATAGGGAATGAAATGGGAAACTCCAACTTAAAATCAGCCTTGGGAAGGTTTAGATCCAAAATGGGTGGAGCTGTAAATTGAGATGCAAGAAGGCCTTTCAGCCACAGGTCAAATCCAGCAGTTGCTGAAATCAACAAGTCTTTTAAGTTTCTTCAACAAGTCCTGGTAAACCTGGGATCAAATGTCCCCACAAAGATAGTAATACAAGTCATTTTTGACCTTGTGGGGACTTTTTTATTTTGGTCCCCGTGAGGAAAACACCTTATAAATAATACAAAATGTTTTTTGAAAATGTAAAAATGCAGAAAGTAGTTTGTGATGCGTAGGTTTAGGGGTTAGGTTAGAGGATCAAATGTTTGTCTAAGGAAAGTACCCATAAAGATGGAAACCCAACATGTGGTCCTGGTAAACCCTAAGTCATGGGGACAAAACATCCCCACAAAGATGCGGCAGTATCCAAAATCCTTGTCCTTGTGGGGACATTTTTGGTTCACATGAGAAAACCAGATTATAAATCACACTAAGTGATGTTTTTCGAAAATCTAAAAATGCTGAAAGTTTTCTGTGATGGGTAGGTTTAAGGGCAGTGTTACGGTGAGGGGATAGAAAATACAGTTTGTACAGTATAAAAATCATTAAGTTTATGGAAAGTCCCCGTAAAACATGAAAACCCAATGTGTGTGGGTAACTTTGAGTGGTATTTATTTGTGTTTTGTTTTGTTTTTGTCTGTCGCCGTGTTCTGTTTTTGTTTTGGCTTTGGTCTTTTTTTAGTGTGTCTCTGTGTTTTTTGGTTTGTTTTGGTTTGTTTCTGTGGTCTGTGGTGGGGTCTCTGATTTTTTTTTGGTTTTTGTCTGTGTGTGTGTTGTTTTTTGGTCTGTCTCTTTCATTTTGTTTTGTTTGTCACTGTGTTCTGCTTTGTTTTTGGTCTGTCTTCTTTCTTCTTTCTTTTTTTTAGCTATGTACACAATTGTCAATTGTATTGAGTGAGTTTGTGGTTGTGGTCCAATTCTCTCCACAGCTTTGACAGTTGGGCGTGTGACTCTTGCATAGATTAAATCAGAACAATCCCTTACAGTATAAACTTCATATTACTCAACTCTGAGGCATCCGTAAACACATATTATCTAAACCTGAACCTTAACATGCTGCTCGTGTATGTGTTTGCACTGTCTGTCTCCTTCACAAACACACTCCTCTTCCTGCTTGTTCAACACACTTCTAGACCCCCTCCAGTGTTCCCAGTATAGCTAAGTGAGGTTGTGCTGCTCAGATGGGAATGACTGATGACAGACTTGATCTTATCACGATGGGGAGATGGGGGTGTCTGTGCGTTCATCTAAAACTTGATTACCATGGCAATAAAACTTTCTTGAATTTTGTCTAAAATAGCACAGGCTCATCTGATATACAAGGGAAAATCAATGGATAATGCAATATGGTTCCATATCATCTAAATGATTTTATGTTTAGCATCAGATTGTACTTCAGTGATGGGACTGGCATGCAGTATAATTGTTGGGCTTCAGGCAGAGGACTAAGATCAAGAGAATTTAAAGTAGGACTTGATGAAATTATCATAAATATTACTGTTCTGGCCTCTATTTTCTTTATTGACATGCAGCAGAGCAGCTGATGTTCAAATGAAATACACAGCTATTCTGGGGTTGTGGTGGTAGTGCCGCACTTAGATCTGGGTTAGCAAGCATAACGGTCACACCACATACTCGAACAAATTCCAGAAATCCCTGCTATTGTTTTTAAAACATGTACATCGCTTTAGCATGACTAGCAAAGTCATAAATACAATGAGTAAAATAAGTACAATGGGCACTTTGATTTGACAAGATTCTTAAAGGGACTGTTCACTCAAAAAAAAAATTCAGAAAATCCCAAACCTGACTTCCAAAGTTTCGTTTTTCTGCAGAACTCAAAAGAAGATTTTTTTGGACCAAACAACACTGGACCCCTTTGACTTCCATTGTATGGACCAAAAAACAAACACCTGAGTGAACTGTCTCTTTAAACAAGAAGAGATTTTATGACATGTAAAATGAGAAACCGTGGATTGTTTTGGGATTGGATGTGTCTGAAATGGACTATACCACAATAATAGACTGGCATGATTTATATACATATATATCTGTGGCAGTCTTTACCAATGAATGCAATATGCATTGGACATCGGCAAACCGATTGTCTACTGTCCATGGGTCGTGCTGTCTGAGGCTGAGACTGAGCTTCTGGGTAAAAGCATGATATTACAACCCTTCTTCAACCTAAAAGGTGAAAATAACTGACAGATCTGAAGCTCCTCCGCTTTTTTCCACTGTCTTTTATGCTTTTACTAGGACCACAGATGTTTGATAACACAACCACAAGTGTGTGTGGTCATCTCACCGAAAGAGACTGTAGAAGTTCAAAAGAGCACTTATCACAGCCAGAAGGAGAAGATCAGTAAGACGGGGAGCAGAGCTCAGTCTTTCAGAAGTTGTGGTCGGCACAGATTTTTTTTGTATGCCTGTTTCAAAGAAGCTCATCTGATCGGTCGTGCTCTCCTTTTCTTCTATCTGTTGTTTTTTAATTGTACTTCGCTCTGCCCTGCAGACTCATTTATACCAGTAAAATCACTATTTGAAAAGGTGCCTAGCCTATTTGCTAATGCAAGAGCAACAGGCTCACACCGAGCAGCCACTCTGCTGGTCATCCGTCACAAATTAAACTATTGACCGTCGGCTTTGGCACCACACAAAGCCCTCCAGGCAACATCCTCCCCCTGCAGTGTGCTTTGAACGAGGGGAAGCAAACCTTTGTCCTGCTATTGTTCCCCCTCCCTCGGGCTAATTAACTTCATATCAACAAGACATTTAGAGGATGTAAAAAAGTAAGTGAGTGACAAAGAGGTGTGCAAAAGAAGGGATGTTAGGAAAGTGTTTAAGAAACTGTGACCCTGCTAAAAATTCAGCTTTGCCATCACAGAAATAAATGACAGTTTAAAATAAATTGAAAGAGAAAACTGTTATAATGACACTGAAGACTGGCGAAATGGCTGCTAAAAATTCAGCTTTCACATCACAGAAATAAATGACATTTTAAAATATATTGCAAGAGAAAACAGTTATAACGTTGAAGCTGTTTTAATGCATTTTTGAGATAAACAAACGCAGCCTTAATGATCATAAGAGACTTCTTTCAAAAATATAAAAATTGCATCAACCCCAAACTTTTGAATGGTAGTTGTATGTTGTTATTTGTTCTGTGGTGCGATCAGATTACTCAACATAGATTTTAATATTAGCTGTGAACAAGGCCTAAGGGAGCATGGAAAAGCACTGGAAATTAATAAAGAGATGGATGTGCGCAAATGACGGAGAGGAAAAGGTACGAGGATGGAATATGAGCGAGCAGGAGAGATAACATTTAGCACACTGGAAAAAGAGCAAAGGATGATGGGATGAACAGCCAAAGTCTAATAGGTGCAATGACATTAAAATCAGGGAAAATTTACCCCGGCCTTTTCCCATATGGTGACGTACTGTAGAGGCAGAACCTGCACATCTCAAAATAGCTCAGTTGTGAGCGGGCTTTGTTAGCATATTCAAACAGTGTGCCAAAGTCTAACACACTTTGCATAAGCTGTTATCCATTCAACTCGTGGTTTCATGCATGCTATTTTTAGATTTCAAACGCTCAGTGAATATTTTAACACATCAGATCAGGGAAGGAGAAAAGATACCCCTTATATATTATGATTCATTAATAAATAGCCTAAGTACTAAAAACAGCCTCTGAATTTCTTTGCGTATAGCTCCATCAATGTTTTATCAATCTTCCCAGAGGGTACATGGTTTATGTAATCGGGTTTATGATGTACTGTATGTAATGTTAACCACAGACTTGTCACTGTGCCCGAATCTTCACACTGCCAGCCTCATCCCAAACATTATTGTGTGCGATGACTGTCCTCGGGGCTTAAATGCATTACTGGCGTATCTGTTCCAAATGATCAGGGACAAAATGAACTTGGTGCTATATAACAGCACAGGTGGATATAGCTGGAGCAAAATCAAGCTTTCATGCAGAGCTCAGTGTGGCCACACAGCGGACCAGGAGCTCTTCCAGAAGGTGGGAGTTTTCCAGAACAGCTATTGGGTCTCATTTAAAAAGTTGTTGATACACCTCCAAAATACGTAATCTGCAGTTGGGTAACTTTGTTTAGTCTGAAGCTTTGTTTACACTTGTTAATAACATAAATCTGAAATGTTGAGGAGATTCCCCCCTTCCATATGTAAAGTGTTTTGAGTGCTGAGAAAAGCGCTATATGAATGTATCAAATGATTATTATATACATCACTTATTTAGCTTGTTACTGCATGCTGATTAAGTGCAAAAAGTCTGTAAAAGGAAACTAAAAGAAAAAAAGTTGTTAATAATAAGTGCACTGTTTCATCCTGTATTAACTGTGTGTTGTACAATCTGTGCAGCTGCATGTTGTTGATATCTTTTTTATATATATATATTGGATATTTTTTATATGTAATTTTATATGTAATTTTATTATATAGGCCTACATTCAAAAGTTTTTAAGTGCATTAAATTGACAGTATAACGGCATTTATAATGTTACAAAAGATTTCTATTTCAGAAAAATGGTGTTCTTTTGAGCTTCCTGAAAAATACATATATCACGATTTCCCCAAAAAATAATAAGCAGCACAACTGTTTTAAACATTGATAATAATAAGAAATGTTTATTGAGCACCAATTAGCACATCAGAACGATATCTGAAGGATCATGTGATACTGAAAATTGGAGTACTATTTTTACTGTATTTTTTAAACATCAATGAGCAAAAGAGGCTTCTTTGAATAACTATTTATTTATTTAAAGAAAATTTAAATTTAAATTTGATTCCACATTTTCCGATTTAAAATGTGTTACAGTTATGAAATGAAATTTTCAGTCTTCTCCCATTCAATTAGGACTTTTCCTTGCATCACTACAAATAACTGCTAGGTTAATGGCCACAGAGTTACACGACTTGCCTTAATTGGACTCTGCTACTGTTTACACTACTAATGCGATGTTGTCGCATGCATTTTTGATTTCGTTCAATTGTGGTTTGAGTCATCTGTTCATAAAACGTTTTGGACCCCATTTACACTTGTATTTAATGCTGAAACTGGATCAAAATACAATGGAGTATTTTACTGTGTAAACGAGTGTCAGCAGTCTCACAATGTCTCATTTCCTTGTGGCATCTAATGACCCAGAGCTCAGAGACTCTCACCTGCTGAGAGGATAATCTTGTTGGTTCCCTCAAATAAACATCCGCCGTACACCACTGTCCCACTCAGACACACCTCTTCACACGTCCCTGTTCCTGACAGCTGTCATTCACTCAGCGCTCTGTCTACCTCAGATCCAAGTGGGAAGCGGAGCTGAGCTGACGGCTTTCGGAGGTTTGTTTACAGTGGCTTTAAAGCGGCCTGACACTCACAGGTTCCAGTGTTATCTCCACACTGTGTGTTTTCACAGAGGTCTGCTGAAGAGCTTTGCCAACAGTTGCATAACCCAAAGGCATTTTCTGAGCAAATGCAGTAGTAAAGCCAGTGTTTCCTCTGGCTGTATGAGCATAACTGATGTGCACTGGAACTGAAACGCTAAATAATTTCCAGACGTGATTGTTGTCAGGCAGATCAGAGGGATTGAGGTGTTTTGGAAAAGGTTTGGCACGCGAAAGGGATGGATGAAGAAGGAGAGCACAGACAATAAAAGGCTCTTAGACGGAGTGGCTTCACGGTGGAGGTGCGGAGGTGTTTATTTAAATGTCTAAATGTTTAATAGAGAGGATGACATGGCACATGGCAGAGGCTCACTGTACAGGGAGAGATGGAAGGGCGTAAATAAAGGTTATGTAAGTTTTAAAAGGCAGGAGAGATACATTTCCAGGAAAGACTAGTTCAAAATGTCAGGACTGGGATGGCCCAACCCGATCTCACAGGAAAACGTAACGATTTTACGAAATGGAGATTTTGAATGAATTCGTGCAATGTTGTTGTATGATAACATTTTTAGAAGCATGAAGGTCTGCCCTTAAAGGGATAGTTCACCAAAAAATTGTAACTCTGTCACAATTTACTCACAATAAATAAATAAAAAAGTCCATACTATGGAAGTAAATGGGGCCCATTAACTGTTTGGTTTAGGACATTCTTCAAAATATCTTCTTTTGTGTTAAGCATACGAAAGAAATTCATAGAGTTTTGGGGGTTAAACTTGTGAAATATCAACTTGGGGGTGAGTAAATGATGACAGAGCTTTCTTTTTTGGGTGAACTATCCCTTTAATCCTAACACCAAACCTAACAGCCACTAGTGTTAGCAATGCAAAAACATACAAGTTCTTATGTAAAAATTTTCATAAAAGTTGAGAATTGCCATGAGATTGTGTTGGGATGGCCATACTGCATTGTCACTACATATTTTCGTTAATAAATTTAAGGATTTGATTTTTTTGTGATAAATAGAATATTGTTGTTGCAGATTACCATGATAACATAATGTAATTGACTGAGGAGTTGAGGTTTTGTCGAAATATCAAAAATAATCTTGGCAGCATCAGTAAGATAGTAATATATAATCCTTTCGTCATGAAGTTACATTATATATTTTACAGGTATTATTTAGAAAAAGTAGACCAATTTGACACCTGAAATAAACAAATTAGCAAGCAAGCAACGTGGAAAACAATTAATGATTAAAAAATAAAAATAAATTGGGGGTGTCATTTTTGTGGTTGGACCAGTAAACATTTTTTTTAGCTTTGCATATGCTCCATTGGTCTTTTATTGTTATTTGTATAATATATCATATAATAATAATAGGAGCTCCTATTTGAGTCCAGCCAAATTGCATTTGCAAAGGTTTGATTGATGAACTACTCTACACTAAATTCTTCCACCCATTTTCTTCGCCTTTCTGTTTGACTTAAAGTCTTATCTGAACTGCCCCTGTACAGCCCTCTCAGGACCATGACAGGAAGCCCTGGACATCCACACCCTCTGTGTTAACAAAGGCTCTCTAGACAAAACACAACAGTTGAGTTCCTGTGTCCACTGCAACTGCCCTGTCATCCTCTCCCACCCTCCAGCCAGAGGGACCATCCAAAGGCCAGAATTATACTTTAAACAAACACCAGAAATTATATTTTTACTGGTTATAATCATGTTTTACACTAGATGCTTCCACCTGGAGCCAACTTTATAAAACCTTATAACTTTACTTCCATATTTTATAATATTTTATTCTCAGCTAGATTTTGGCTAAGACATAATGACAAACAATATGAAAAGACTGAACAGTGTTGTTCTAATTTTAGTGTTTATGGATATATTTGGATATTATTTGAATATTTTTTTTATATATTTGGATATTATTTGAATATAATAACATGCTTTGAAAGGGGGGGGTCCATTTCAAAGCATGTTATTTAATGTGACTATAGTTTTTTTCTGAGTACATTCATTATTATGTGGTTCAGAATCAGATAACCACACATTACACTTTATAGATCAGGTCACGCTCATCATCACCAGTCTCAGGATAAATGAATGATGGCATTTGTCAAGAATCACAGTTCGTTTTGAAGGACAGTAAAAGAACGCCTTCAAACTGAATACTTACACAATTCTACTGAGGTTTTGTTTTAAGTGCAGCCCGGCTTTGATCTCATGTCAGACATACTGAATACTCGCTTACACACGTATACTTCATTTCTCTCCTTCTCTGTTCTTTTTCTCTCTCTGTCTCACCCTCGCCTCCTCTCGTGTGCTCACAGATATGTATGCTGAATTTTAAAACATGCCGCTATTATTTCCCTAATAGGTTTTCTATTCATTTTCATTTAATACATTTTAAAGTATATGTTACTAATTCTTTGGCAATGTTAAGCCCTTTTGCCAAATTTTCTTGAATCTGAAGAGGATGGGTACATGGGGCGCAAAAGGAAGGGAGTAAGAAACATGATGCAACTCTTGGCCTATTATATCAGAATTTATCAAATCAACATAAAACAGTTGTTTGATATTAGCTCAAATCTTTGTTTAACTGTTTAAATCATAAGTCTTACGAAATACCTTTATAGTGAAAACATCCTTTAAACACCCTCACCGGAAGGTGATCACCAGGCCATGAAATTGTCCCACCAGTTGCATAAGCCAAAACGGTGTGTCATTTAAACCATTATTTATATTCCAATCCTACAACACAGAATATAAAAAGAGGTGTTCTCACTAAAAGTTTATGATAGTTTCTGATGGTTTTACTAAAAGGCTGTCATCTCCTTCCCTAATTCTAATATTTCAACCCCATCATTTGGATTTTGCAGTTTGTGAAAGCACCAGCTCTATACTTTACAAGTGATTACCTCCCATATTGCTCAGTGCAATTAAACTCAAGGCATAATTACTTCTGAACATCAATAAAAGTAAATTATCCAGTAACAAGTTCACTGGAGAATGAATGAATTGAGTAACTGTGTCGTCATAGCTTGGCGTGTGCGTTGAGAGGAGGGCGGGAGACGTCGTGCTTCTCAGGAAAGGCAGGGAGTGGTGGAGCACTTATCTCGCTCTGCTTTCCCCTCTCACCCAGGCCTATCGCCCTCCACCCACCCGTTCACACTCACCCCTGCGTTTAGACATTCACACCTCGCCCCTGCTGTCAGACATCGCAGATAAATGGACTGACTTCAAACGTATGTTAATCAGAATTTAAGCACTGACAAATGAGACACACACTTTTATGGCCAGCCATTAAAGGGCCTAAACATTAACTCTGCCAGGGATCTCTGGTCCATCTAAAAGCAGGATCAAAAATGAAAGTGTTGATTATAGTGCTGTTTGAAGGACCTCTTTGATTCTGGTATCACCATCCATTTCAGTTGATGTCCAAGACATTTTGTGATCTAATTACTCAACCAACATTAGGAGGCAGTAAACGCTAATCTGTAGGACCACTACTCATCAATCAACCACTGCATTGAAAAGAGTTTGAAACTGTGCTGGTTGGTTATGGCTTAAACATAATACATTCAATTTCATCCGATCAAGAAACTTGAAAAAAAAAAATATATATATATATATATATACATGACATCACATCTTTGAGATATTTACATGCATGCATGTGTAACGCATTTTCAAAGTTCAGTTACAGCTCGAAATGGTACATTTAGAAGCAACAATGAACCTTTTCTTAGTTTTATCAATATGTCATGACACACTGATCAAGGAAGTTATATATAGCTACTGTACATTCAAAGGCTTGAGGTTGGAATTATATTTGAAAGTTTTGTAAGTCTTTTGTACTCATCAAGGCACCTGCATTTATTTGATCAAAAATACAGCTAAACAGTACTATTGTGAAATATTATTATAATTTTAAAAACCTGTTTTCTATATCATTATCTTTTAAAATTTTTTAAAAGTTTATTCATGTGATGACGAAGCTGGATTTTCAGTGTCACATGATCCTTCAGAAATCATTCGTATATGCTGTTAAGGACATTTTCTGGTTATTATCGATGTTGAAAGCATTTGTGCTGCTTAATATTTTGTGGGAACCTGGACACTTTTTTTCAGGGTTCTTTGATGAATAGAAAGTTCAAAAGAACAGCATTAATTTGAAATAGAAATGTTTTGTAACATTATGTCTTTACTGTAATTTTTGCCTGGAAATGTTTACGTTTTGACATTTTTTACTTCATCAGAATAGTACGAAACTTAGTAAAGGTTTGATCACTTGCTATGTGAACACACACAAAAATAAATCATGGACATGATTCGAAAAGGTTAAATGGTCCTGAAAAAAAAGTCACACTTGTATTGTTTTCTGTCAAAAATGACCACATTGGAAATTAGTGGGAGACCAATTTCATTTAGTGGAAACTTTTTCACCCAAACAAAATCTTACTGAAAGCTCATTTTATGAGATATCATCCTAAAATCTGGAGCACAACTTGTTTAGATTCATGGATTTGAATTTCTCACAATTTTAGAGTAAAACATGTTTCGAAAAATATAGATATCATATAAAAATTAAATAAATATAGTATTTTTGTAAATAATAAATGTAAACTTCTATAACTTTTTTTAGTTTCACTTTAGCAATAACCTGCCAAGTGTTTTCTTTAAAAATAGACCAAACTTAAACTGTCATAAATCTTGAATGCTTTCGAGCACAGATTTAAGTTGGAAATGTCATTTTCAGGTCGATGCTCAAAAAATCATAGCGTCAGTTCTGACAGGTCACGTTAGTCAAGCTCTCATCAGCTGACTCTCAGCTGATATGCGTCTACCTATAGGAATACGACACCTATCACATATATAAGCTCCTTCAGTATTATCAACAATATCGTGTTTCTCAGGAGCTAATTACCCTCCTCCATCCCCAGCTCCTCCTCTCGTCAGTCAGGATATGTTGTCCTTTAAAATCTTGAATTAATGATATCTTCAATATATTCATGTTGGTTCTGTTCTGTTTACCCTAAGGGGGGTAATTGCTGCTCTCCATGCTCTTGCGCAGGGTGTTCTTGCCCAGAACAGAACCATACCGCCAATCCTAACTGTGTGCTAATTGTCAATTGTATTTGATGATATAGTGGTCCAGACAGAAATGTGGTTAACAGTTAACAAACGGATCATAACTAGTCCACAAATATAATTTAGTACCATAAAATCCCCTAAAAATACGAAATAGTAATTAATAAAACACTATCGAACTTAAATATAGTACATTAATTTCGTTGGGGAAAAAAAATCAGTAATTTTTTTACCACCACACGAGCATCACAGAAGGTTAATTGCTGAATAAAAGTACAAATATATATATATATATATATATATTACAGACCCCAAACTTTTGAACGGTCACAAAATGTGAAAATTTGCCATATGTTTTGCCCTAAAATCACAAATTTGCATTTGAGATGTTTGTCAACAAGCTTAAATGATGTTAAATCTGTCTTGCTTTCAATTTTACAGTTATCTCAGAGGCATCATGCCCATTCAAACCGAAGGGTTAACTCCTCATTGCTAAATTATGTAACATGCTATCTGTTTCTGATGCAGAAAAGTTAGTTCATGCATTCATGACCTCGAGACTAGATTACTGTAATGCTTTATTAGCTGGTTGTCCTGCATCTTCAATAAACAAGCTACAGTTAGTCCAAAATGCAGCCGCTAGAGTTCTTACTAGGTCAAGAAAATATGATCATATAACACCAATTTTATCATCTCTACACTGGTTACCTATCAAGTTCCGTATCAATTACAAAGTACTACTACTGAGCTATAAAGCCCTAAATGGTTTAGCTCCTGTGTATTTAATGGACCTTCTATCGCCCTACAATCCATCGCGTTCTTTAAGATCACTAAATTCGAGGCTTCTGGTCATTCCTAGGATATCTAAGTCCACTAAAGGAGGGAGGGCGTTCTCACATTTAGCTCCTAAACTCTGGAATAGCCTTCCTGATATTGTTCGAGGCTCTGACTCGCTGTCCCAGTTCAAAACTAGATTAAAGACGCATCTCTTCAGCCAAGCATTTACATAATGCTTACCTTTTATAATACTGCTGAATCAGATCAAATGCATTTAATACTATAAAACTTGAAGAGACTGTAGGTTATCTGTATAGGTTGCATAATATTTGCAGTCATTACGTTCCTGTGTATATTGCGTGAATGACGGGTGGTTGGGCAGATATTGTGTTGCGGTAGGTAGTATGCCATACGGAACCGTTGTCCACTGAAACTGCCTATTCACGCACCAGTGAGGCTCGACAGCCTTAGTCAACGGGTTGGCGCGTATGGTTGGGTTGCGGAGAGATTGTGAGATTGTGGTTAGGTCTCAGCAGCAGGAGGGACGTAGAGGTCAGTAAGCTGGGCTGAGTTGAGTGGGGGACGGAGGGGGGTGATTTTGGGACGCAAGAGTCACTGTCTTCATGTTTTGTCATTTACGCCTGTGTTATGGAAATCATCATTATGAACAGCAGCTACGCTAATTATTTTCCCTTTGCTTTTCTGCTGTTATCTCGGGACGCGAGTCCCGAGAAAATGGCGTTCGTCAGCTCCAGTTTGTATCCAGCCTCTCACGGAGACTTCAGATGCTCCAATCACAAAGCCTATGAAGTGACGACTCAACACGGGCGATATGGACTCTCTATGGTGGACGGCACTGATCCTCAACAACTCGTCTTAAGACCGGCGTGCATACTTGGACTTCCAAAAAATACTCTAAATGTTCCGATCCAATCTGACTTGTAATGCTGCCCGAATCATGCACTGTTCCTTCGTTGGCCAGAGGAGAACTGGCCCCCCGACTGAGTCTGGTTTCTCCCAAGGTTTTTTTCTCCATTCTGTCCCTGATGGAGTTTTGGTTCCTTGCCACTGTTGCCTTGGCTTTTGGCTTGCTTAGTTGGGGACATTTAATATTCAATAATATTATTGATCTGCCTTACTTAAGGTGGACGTTGACGCAATATCTTTTAGAAACAAACTTTGTTATATTGTTTTCATGTTATCACTGTGAAGCGCTTTGATACAATCTGTATTGTAAAAAGCGCTATATAAATAAAGGTGACTTGACTTGACTTGACTCATGTATATCATCATCACCAATCATATATGTAGAGGAAATGTATGAGCTTGCTCATTAGAAACATTAGCTCCACTGCAAGTCATTGGAACACCAAATTATAGTAAATATCTGCTATACATAAAAAGGTTAGTGTTCCAGATTGATTCCCAAATGGCCTTAATGAGTACCTTTGAATACCGTGAGCTACAGTTTTACAAGTGTAATGGCTCTTTTATGATAAGAAGCAGTGCAGGACGCTCGGTGCAGGGAGTGTACGATACCATGTCCTGAGTCAGCGTGTTCTGGGGTGGAGCAAACAGGAAGCCTGCTCTGATTTCTGATCTCTTTTACCAACACTGGCCCTTCAATCCCACGTCACTTGCATCACAAGATCAGAAGGAAAGGGGCCTGAACTGGGTCACAGCAGTGTACAGGAAGGGTCAGGAGCGATAGGAAAGTATGGGAACTGCTAACCTCAGTATGATTCTGATAAACCAGGCTTTTTTCCTTGAACAGCCATGAGAATGGCACACAAGCTTAACCTCTGCCCCGCTTAAATGAGGTTTTAGTGGAATAGACCACGGGGCTCTGGGCATAATGCCATACCCCCCTACAGAACCAGTATTAGTAATACAAGTGAGCTGTACTTTCATGCAAAGACAAAAGACACGACACACCGGTTCATTAAAATTCCTCGGCTCATCTGCATGACTTGTGAAGCAGAGGTTGTCAGGTATAATGCTCAAGCGCTGTTCTCAAACAAATCAAAGCAGACAGCCAGATCACACCTCTCTCCAAAGCCCCGTGACCAACCAGGCTGTATTACTGAGTCTTGATGTTGTTGCCCTCCAAAATATAACACAGCCCTGATAAAATGGGCCTATTATTACCAAATTGAATGATGCTGAGTAAAAAAATATCAATAAAAACTTCCCATCACAGTTTTTTTTCCCCAAAAAATCACCTATCAAAATAACAAAAGTCCATTTTGTTGTCAAATATCAAAGTTTTAACGACGACATTAGCGTACAAACTTAAAAAGAAGTGGGGAAATTTTCAAACACTCAATTTAATGTCAAAAACTTTACATAAACACACTTTTTTTTTAAATAAGCCTTTTTCATAAAATCTGTAATTTGCTGTCACTGTTTGGATGCCAAGTAAAACAGATGAAAGAAAGATGTTTCAGAAAACATCTGTGTCATTTTTGCATTTTCTTCTGCCAATGGCCATAATTCTATCCATTAAAATCAGGACTGCATAATAATACGTAATGCCATACATGTGAAAATCAGCAGAGAATTGAACAAATAGTTCTAATCTGGCTCAAAGATAGGAATCGTGCCTTTATAGCAGTTTTTCTGGCAATTAAGGGATAATACAAGACTTCTTCACTTTACAAATAGTTGTCTAAAGCAAAAATGCAATGAAATTCACATCATATTTTGTGTGATGTGCTAGAGCAACTTTTAAGCAACTATTTTTTAAGCACCCTAAAATTAGTAAGCATTCAGCAAAGATGATGCAGGACAGTGTAATAAATAAAAACATATAACTATGTTTTAAGGTGGTAAATTGTGAATTCTCTTTTTACCGTCTCCTTATACGAGCACCAAGCCAGAAGGTTTTCCACTGAGCATGATGCTGTGGCTTCTCTGGAGGACACACGTTTGCATTTTTCATGATTTGAGACCCAATTAGAAGCCAATCCCACCTCTATTATCTCTGAAGCCAGTATCACGGGATCTGCGTCTGTCATCCAGCTGCAATGAGAATGCTGAACAGACCAACGCCCAGCGAAGGATTCCTGTTTGAACTGGTCAGCTGGTGTACAGGCCCCTCTCCCCGAGGTTAAAGCCTCATTGTTCCCAGGGAAAGTGTTCTTGTGCTAGAACCGGCTGTGCCAGATCCTTTCCAAACATAACATGCGACTCTGTGGGGCTCCGGGCAAAATCAACTGTGTTGAAAAGCTCTTAGCGGTTACATATCGCAGTCTGTAAAAGAACAAATTCTATTTGTGAAGTCTTATTTGATTAATGCTTAATTAAGCGTGAAATCTCAGTTGGTTTGGCTTGTTATACAAGAACCATTTCACAATAAAGAATCATATTTCCCGAAATCTATTTGAAATGTTTTTAGAAATGTGTTCTTTGTATCCAAGTTGGTTTTGTGATATTTTAAGTAGTCTAACATATCATGTGGTATATGCATCAATTAAAAATAACATTACCCTTATCCCTTGAATTCTTTTATTTACAAAAAGTTTTAAAAAAATCATTTATTTATTTTATTTATATTTGTTTTCATTTTTTTATTCTTTTTTTATGATACTAGAACAGTTGCATCATCCTGACATTTTTGGCTATGACAAAAAATAATTTAGAAATTAAATCCTTTGTATAAATTGCAGAATTTGTAAATTCATTACACATTTAAATTGTACATAAATGACTCATGACTCAATGACTACATTTTAAAAAATTACAAAAGCAAGGTAAAGAAACCTAAATGCACATCAAATTTCAGCCTTCACATTCAGTATGAAGATGCAATATTGCACTGATGAAGCACCGAACATTTATATATTTGTTCTACAACAGACAGACTGAGTACAAAGTTCATCCTGTCTGGTCACATGCCTAGAACGGGACACACAAAGTTCACGTCATGTCACCTCTGTTGCATGTCCCAGTGACTCTATAAAGGAACAACCTTTAGTGACTCGTATGTAAAGTGCGTCAAACGATTATCAGACTAAAAATGTCATCAGAAAGTTGTCAGGTCATAAACTTTGATCATTTGCATGAGTTCATCATGCAACAAGTAATAATGATAACTCAAAACATGATAATATGTTTAGTGTAGTTGTGGATTTATTCAAAGTGTACAAAATCCTGACATAAATATGAACATCCCCAACACACAAGCACTGAGTGACAAACTTACACATTTCAATGTGGAACAGTGGATAGTTAAAAAAAACAAAGAAAAAAAAAAACGCTTCATTCGAAGCAATACATTACTTCTTTTTTTGTAGCATGATAAACTCTTTACAAAAAATCAGATGCTGCAAGTTCATAGATTAGAAAAGGGAATTTCTAAAGTGCATTTAAACATCTCTTGTCAGGGAATCGCACAATGTGGGTACAAGCTAGAAATGACAAAAGTAGTCCTCAAGCTTGGGTTAAGCTCTACTGCACCAACATGTGTCAGTCAACAGAACTACTTAAGAAGGATAGTACACCTTTAACCTCAACTAATCTTGACAATTACCACATTCGCCTGTTGAACTACATGACGAAATACCCTTTTCTGTGATTCCGATCTTTAAACATTTGTGCATTCCCAAACAAGCGATCCATAAAGCTTATTCTGGTTCCCCTGACCACCGAGACGACAAACACTCAGAGAAAATGACGGGTGGCCGTTCTGGATAAAAACCAATGGGGGGAACACATCACCTGAATGTATACATTGGATTTTTCATTCTGTCCATGGCAGCTTTGGTAATCAATCCTTCCATTTCGAGATTACATGAATGCTAGGATATGTGTAAAACTTCAGACGCAAAGACAAAGACCAACTCTTCGGCGATAAGTCTTTGTCATTTACAAGTTCATGTCCAATGTTGTCCTTCATGAGACCTCGATGTACCACAAACCCCATGACATTGCGTAACACTGTGTGTATGTAAAAGTTCCATGTGATCGTCCCACCGCTGCTACAATCCAACAACCAGAGTGGTAAATCAATATTGTCCTCTTGCGTCTCTGAACTATATTTATCCAGAACCATCTGACTGATAAAACTCAGCCCACTGAAACAATAAGTCCAGGAGCGCAGGGCCGCAAAGACCAACGGCACGTCACCAGTGGAGCCATCACAGAGGCCTACCACCACGTCCAGCTCACATTCCCATCACCAAACAGTCATCTTTTCCTCTTCTGCTGCCTCATCATCTTTCTCCGCTTGATTATCATGGAGTGGAGACGTTCCAGGCCTTCTTGTAGACCTTCTCCGATGATGGCACAGGCCGGTTGGAGGTGCCAGGGTGTGTGAGAGCCGAGCTCGTTCAGCGCCAACATCTGCTCGACCTCGCAGAGAGGCAACGCACTGCGCAGGTCCTGCTTGTTTGCCACCACCAACACGGGCACCCCCTGGTTCTCCTGTAGCCGCGTGATCTTATGCAGCTCCGTTTTGGCCTCCTCCATGCGTTCGGCATCTACCGAGTCCACTACGAACACCAGGCCATCAGCACACCGCGTATAGGAGCGCCAAAGCGGCCGGAGCTTTTCCTGACCTCCTACATCCCAGAAATGAAAGGTCCCAGTCCGGCTTTTCGCACCGAGAGGCAGCTTGATCTTCTCCGTGTTGAAGCCCTTGGTAGGAACGGTGTTCACAAACTCATTAAAGCGTAGCCGGTACAATACCGTGGTTTTACCGGCACAGTCCAAGCCGAGAATAACAATGTGCAGGGCCTGAAAGGATGGCAGGCAGGGAAAGATGGCATGAGGCTCTGATAATCCATTCCCCATCTTGTTCTGCCACTCTGATGAGGATGAAAGCGAACGCGGAGACTCAGGGGACCAGGTGTCGCTGCTGCTACCGTTTCACCAAATATTCACAAGGCTTCTCTCGTTCCCCTGAGAAGCTGCTGCTATAACCTGAAACCAAATGAAAAAGAAGATGATGCAATGAGGCCAGCAGTGAAGCACCATGACACACAGTTTTACAGCTCTCCTTTACTTGGCTGTTCATTTTAAGTAAGTATGCTTTGCTCTCTTTGTCATTCTAAAAGGCACACAGATTCAAACTAGCTGAATGTCATTCAGTGCCTTTTTTGATGTTGAATGAGGGATGAAACAGCAGGAAGCCCATTTGCACATGTAGCGCCACAGGGGCACCAGAATTACGCATCAGTAAAAATCCTCGTGCGCAAAAGGCTCCTGTTCATCTATACATGTCATTTTATTGTTCAACAGTAGTTGCCAGTTGCAAATAGAGACAAATGCACAGGCTCGCCTATGTAAACGTGGAAAACACGAGTCTGTCGCAGATCTCTATGGCCATCTGTAGAAGCGCTTTAGGAGGGGCACATCTCCATACATAAAGACATGAATCTTGTTCATTATGTTCTTCCAACAAGTGATTCAACATAAGAACCATTATTATTTTGTGCACCAAAAATGTTTAACGCGCCCTAGAAGGCTAGAACTTCGTTACCAAAATAATAAGTTACTCTAAATTATATTATTGCACAGACTAATGTTATTTTTCTATAATTTAAGCTTTGTAAGCACCCGCGTATGGAAATAAAATCTTGTTCGGTACCCACCTTATTTAGTGCGATCTTTGCGTAACGCGTTAGCTCAGTAGATGACAGTGTTTGCGATTATTTCCAAAATATTGTTGCCAGTCAGATCAGCTGAATCGACAAGTGTATCCACTCCCTGTAACAGCGCCTGTTTCACTGACTCCACAGCGAGAAGCATTCCACTTCATTCTAGCTGGGCTGGCTCCGCCCCCTGTGTGGAACAACGCGCTGATTGGTTCAATTCAGTGAGCGCGTGTTATTTTCCTTGGAGTTTGATTGGTGAAGAGTCAAGCCTGTCGTCTTTTTGCACACACCTCCTCACCACCTGTTCACGTCGCTCAAGGCGTTTAAAGTTTGAGAGACGCGCTTACAGGTGAGCGTTACCCAGGTTATGAATGAGAAGTTAAATGCTTTAGCTGAAAAACAAAAAGGTTGAGTGTCCATTTTTTGTTTCAATGTATTATTGGTAATATCCACTTCATCCAGCATTTTGTCCCCTGTGTTCTTATACATTTCGTTATTTGTGTAGAGATGTTTTATTGAGGAGACACTGCTTAAAGGGATAGTTCACCCAAAAATGAAAATTTGTCATCACTTACTCAGCCTCAAGTTGTTCCAAACCAGGGCTTAAATGGGTTTGTTGTTTTCTTTCTTCCGTTGAACACAAAATATAGGCTAGGCTATTTAAAAAAAAAAGTTGGCAGGCCAACATTCTATTTGATTACCAACATTCTTTAAAATATATATTATAAACATCTGCTGTACATACAAAGGTGTTCCAGATTGATTCTACTTTATAACAAATATTTTCGTTTGTGTTCAACAGAGGAAAGAAACTAATACAGGTTTGGAACATCAGGGTGAGTAGCCTAAATAGCCTAAACAGAATTTTCATTTTTGGGTAAATCTCATCCGAATCACGAGCATTCAGTCCGTTTGGTAACGCTTTGAGCAATTTATTTAAAAAAAATCGACTCACGTTATTTAGCCTACAGTTCGATTCTAACAGATTAATAAACACAAAGGAAATGTTGAGACATGATTGGTGATTAGTTGCAGGGGGGAAATGTAGGGTCTCATTTTAACATAACTTATTTGTGAAAAAGACTCCCAGTTAAAGAGTCTTGCCTGAACTTAAACAAAAGTGGGAAAAAAGGTAGGCCTACGTAACATGAAAACGAATTAAATGACTAGTGGAAAGCAAAAGAGAATAAACATAAGTGAGCAACTCTTGTCAAAGAAAGGAGGCATATCAAAGTGTCAGAACAATTAGCTGTGCTATATCAATACACAATTACCCCGTGATGGACGTGCTGTCAGCCACGCACACCACACATGTATTCATACACCGGAGATCTTACTGAATAGCTACGCTAGACTGGCTTGATTGCTCGTCCTCAAACAATCGTTCGTCTAAGCTCCTTAATAAACTAGTTAATTCAGTACAGGTTAATTAGTCTATCACTTAAAAAAACGAGATGACAACCACATTCGCATGTCTAGTAAAATATGCCTATTCAACAAATGTACAAAATACGTTACAAAATATGAAAACAATGTTTTAGAGGTTGATTTCTTACAATCAACCCGTTTAAGGTAACAATTTTGCTGATTTGAAAATCTAAAATGGGTTTTTGGTCATATAAATCAGTTTTATAGTTCTAGTAGCACTCAATATGTATATTTACATTTAGGCTAAACAAAAAGTGTAATGATTTTGTGCGCAATTGTTTTCTTTGTTTCACTTGTGCGCCATCTTATGGTATTGGGAGGAAACACCACATGGGCTGTTATTGTTCACCATGCTTTCCATTAGGCCTACTTATGGAAACGTAAGCAAGCACATATATTCGGCTCATTGGACAAGTGCGCTTTATTACATTAGTCCTTTAGTCACAACAAAAAACTAGTCCAGAGTCAAAATAACATTGGAACACCATTTAAAAAAAATAATAAATCAAGTATACAAATGTATGTCTTTTCTTTTTTTTTTTACTTTCATAATTGATGTAAACGTAACAGTACTTTTACAATAGGCTACTAAAAATCCACCAGTCACAAATGTGACCACTGCCATGTTTACAAGTATTTTGATCATGATTTATATGCAGTCGTTTGTGTGCAGGTTTGGCTATGCTTGTGAGGTCCAACATATTTTTCTATTTTACTATTATACTATTCAACATTTTATATAGTGAAACCTGTTGAGCAGCACCAACTAAGCCAGACCTCGCTAGTTAAAAATGCTCAGAAATGTTCCAGAAGATGTTAGTCTTTAAGTCTAATGATGTGCACAGGTGAGGGTCACTTTTAGGGATAGGTGTTGTATTAGGACATATAAAGTATGATTACCCTGATATTAAAACAGTGTAAGTCCATGAGATGTTCTCACTAACAAAGTGAAACAATATGATCCTTCCCTTCTTTACTGACTCCATCAGGAGTGTATCATGCATTTGACCAAACCATTTGGCTGCCCATGCACAATAAGTCATCATTACAAGCCCCCACACATATTTCACCATTGTTCCAATGCTTATTAAGTGATATGAAAGATTCCTGGTTAAAAAGGAATGTTACAGTTTTGTATCTACAATCAAATACTTACAATTTGTATGTAGGCTACCAAAGTTTACAATAAAGACAGTTAATTGGTGTGATGAACTTTAACCATCACGTTTTTAAAAATACATATTTCTTAAACTGTAATCGGTGTATTAATATGTATGACGTATCATAGTACGATGATGTTCCATGGAAGTACTTTGGAGTAGCAGGGAAATAATGGTGTTTTTCAACGTACCATGGTATTATCCTCTTATACCATCACTTGGCCACAGTACTTCCACAGTATTTTTGCACATATCAGTGGTCAGCAAAACTAAAACAACAGTTCTAGAATATTTATCTTCAATTATTACTCGTTGTAATATATCTCTTGTTTCTTGAGGGCTCTTGTGTGCTGCATTGACTAAGAAACAATTTTATATTAATTTTTTTCCAAAAATGTATTGATTCTTTAATTGTACAATTTAAATCATGCTTACAGAAATCCAGAGCAGAAATATAAATCTGGGCAAACAATTCTAAGAGAAAACACAACTTTATGACTTGAACAGTATTGAGTAACTTCATATGTTGGACATATGGCATATTTTTAGAAGGATTTGAATAACAGTCAAATACAATTCACTAATCATGCTTCAGTAAACAACTATCTGTTTTATCTTCCCAGTGAAGTCTGTTGAGTTAACCTGCAGTCCTCAGTTAACATGCAGTGATTTCACTGCTCTGGCCATGAGGTCACTGTCCCATCGCGAGGCGTCCCACCCAAGGAACCAGCCGGTGAATGTGGGGGGCTCATGCCCCTGCTTTACCACCACCACAGAAGTCCCCTTGTCCCGTCCCGATGGGTCTGTCTCAATGTAAGTCCTTGCTGCAAAGGTACAAATACTTACTTTACATGATGTTTTTATTTTATGTTTAAACTGTATCATGTGATCTGTTCAGGCAAGCATGCTGTTAAACCTGTTAAAGGCTTAAAGGGGTTTCAGATTTCAAATTATGTAGAAAAATGTTTGAAGGAAATGTGCCTGCTGCATCTCACCAGATTTTACAGACTCAGTCCTCTCCACCTCATTGGCATCCTTTCCAATCCACACAAAGACCTGAGAGATTAAATCAGGGGTCACTCAGAGACACGTATCACACACCAACCAAAGTCAGGAGATATCTTTGACTATTAAAGATTGTCAGAGACGTAATTAAGGATGTAATTAAGAGAGAAAACTCTCTAACCTGATCCCAGACATCCAATAACATGACATCATCCTCTGCCAGGTCATCTTGGTTAAACTCACCAGATACTTCTTCAATCTATAGTTGTAAAAATCCATAGTTAGTGTCCAAACAATATTTTGCCTATATGTAGCGGTATCTTTTACATTTTCTGCATTGTCTTCAATGCAAAATTATTATTGAAAGCAATAACCAAAAGTGAAACTGAACTGGACTTTGGTTTACTCTTATCAATACTCACGATGAACCTGCCACTTTTGTTGGAGCAGGCGAACATACGGGGAGGATGGGGTATAGTTTTATTCTCCAACATCTCAGATTTCTGATACTCTGTCTTTCCACCCAGAGCCTTCCAGAAGTCCTCTTTAAATGGAAAATGAGCAATGATTATATAAAAAATGTAGAACTTTCTTCCACTCCTGTCACCTACCAATGTGTGACTAAAAAGGATGAAGAGTGTGAATTGAATTTGTTACACATTGGCCATACCAGGCTCATTTCCTTCAGTAACTGGCTTGGTTTTGCACTTCAGCTTCTCACTCATGTACTTTGCCCCTCGTTCCTCTTCCACGCTCGCTCCCTTCCCGTTCCACACGTACCCATTCCCCTGTGGTAACTTCAGCAGGTAGGCATCATTGGTGTTCAAACTTGATGCTTTAGCATCCACCTGTTAGACCACAGACCAACACATTCAAAGGAAATACCTAAATTAAAAACAGGTCACGCTAACCAATAGATATTGTCTTAGATATTGTAATAGATATTTTTACTAAATGTATTTTAATTATTTTAGTGCTATGTAATATGTAATCTCTTTTAGGGTGACTTTTACCATCTCTCTAGGGACTGCAGATGAAAAATAGCCTTTAGGCTAATTCTGGCATATTGACAGTAATGTTTATGAATATGCACTGTCCCTGTAATAAATAAACTAATAATAAAAAATAAAAATAATAATAATAACCAAAAGATGGTTAACTGTTTTGGAACATCAACCAGAGTTTTCCACCATCTTGGCCTAGAAAACCTGCCAGTGCTAAGCAGGATTAGCTAGATAGTTTAGCATGTTAACCTCAGCTTCACCACATGGTGGTCTACTGACACCAACCAGCTTGGACAATCTACTGACTATAAATGATCAGGTCAGACATGTAAACCATACACAAGATGGTTTAGGGGTATCTTCCTTTTCCTGATAATTTCATGTGACCAAACTCATATTTAGGACATTGTACTTAACCAGAGACCAGGATTCACCTCACAAATTCGTGTAATGGTGCCCAGGTTCCTGCGCACTTGAAAGAGACGGGTTTGAGGTGCGGGTGCCTGTCCCCCCTTCCTAGAAGTCCCATTCTTATACACGATCAGAGGCTTTTCTTTGAAGAGACTCAGCAAATGAGGTGGTTCCTTTCCTTGAGTCACTCGCACCTGGATGGATGTGGAATGGAACCACCATGGTAAGATAATAACACCGGGTTAGTCATGTTTAGTTAGTTCCTGCTGTACATCTTTGCAGCCCAAGTCCATAATCCAGCCCTATTTACAGTCAATAAATGAGTAGATCAAATTCAAACTCCCCTCACCTGAACAGCATTTCCTCCCAGCGAACGATCCAGTTCAACAGTGAGAAAGGCTGAAGCTGTCAGTTCATCTATTGTGCTGCTGGAACCTTGCCTGAGGGTGAAAGCATAGAGAGATAAGCCTTATTTGATTTTTTTTTTGTGTGTGTGCATGATTTGACTCTCCCTCCGGAAACTATCCACTTCTACAGAGCTTACCAAGTGTAAATGATTTCTCCCTTGGTGTAAGTATATAAAATTATATAGCAGTCCCCTCCATAGAACTGGCCGTATGTCTCTGGGTGTAGAGGAACCTTGGTATCGCCTTCGGTATTTCCACACTCCACTCTCCAAATCTGTGAAACAACACCAGATTAAGAATATCCATCAAATAAATTCACAGTTTAGAATGGCTGGATTTCATCCAGTGATTTTCTTTGATAATAGAGAACAATCTATTGTTGTGCAATGAAGTCTTCTTAAGATGTTCTCAAATTAGTGGAATTTTGTGTACAAAAAGGTCCAGTCTATTGTCAGTAGTATATTAATGTATAAAGCACAGCTCAAACAGAAGTCACTTTTAAACCAAGCATTTCTCTGCTTTCGCCCTCAAGCAAATTCCAGATCACATGGATTTTTATTAACATAGCTGGATTTCGCTTGTGAAAATTCACTGAAAAGCCATAAGTGCGCACCTTTTGAGTGCAATAGTTGTTCGGAACCATATCAGAATTTTAGCTTCTCGTTTCATTTTGAGTGTCATTTTGACAGTAAGATACTCATCCGCAACCCTCACAAGCACAATTTCACTTATACAATCTCTGATCTTTAGTATGCAAATAGTGACCTGGGTTTTTCCAGTGCCGTCGTCAACCATGTTGTACTGAGCAGCCATTTGCTGAGACTCATGCAGCTTTGAGGCATCAAACTCGGCTTGTTGAATCTTGGCGATCCGCTCAGTGACAAAGACTCTGCCTAGACCCTCAGACTGGTCCTTCTCTTTCCAGCTTTTGAAGAACTGCTTAAAGATGGGTGTCTCTCCGCCCTCTGGAAGGACCTGGATCTGTGTACAAAGAAAAAATGACCTGGATAACCCAAAGAATACTATACTTGTTCCCTGTCAATAAAAATAAAAAGTGCAAAAATTGTACCTATAGGCATACAGCTTGTCCTTGGAGAAGTACCCTTAAAGGGGCAACTTTGTACATTATCTACCCCTAAAAGGTTAATTTTAGTACCTGAGAGTATAACATGTACTACTATAAACATTTTAGGGCTAAATAAGGTATAAAGATGCTGCCCTATGATAAGCTGTTGTTCCCCTAAAGGTACCATACTGACAGTGTTGCTACATCTCTGAGTGATTCACTCATTCAAGTGAATATATGTGAATAGCTAAACCTGGGTGTTTGCAGGATATCCCATCTGCTTAATGAAGCCCTCAGCTGTTTTCATGGCTTCCTTCCTCTCACTTGGATTTGCGTTGCGGCCTAAATCATCAAAAATAAGATCAGTCACCTTGGTAAGAATGTCACACAACTCCTTTGTTTAATGGCTTCAGTTTACAGATACCTTTCCATACAAAGATCATTTTGTTTTTTCCATGGTCCAGAATAAAGCATTCCTCAGACAACAAGTCACTTTGGGTAAACGGATTCTCCTCTGACACAAGGGACACTTGCATTTTTCCTGTTGCATCTGATACCTGTAAAGCACAATGGTATTTAAGTGATCTCATGTTGCAGTTCCCTACAGTTCCTGTCTATTGAATCTGCATATATATGAATTAAACAGAAGTGTGTAGACTTGTTTACCATATAAAGTTTGGCCATTTTCCTGTTTGACATGTCAGCAACCACATCCTCATTATCGTCACCTTCAGGGATCTCAGGCTTCTCACCGAGGACCTGTGATGTGCAAAGCCAAGCTATGAATATGCCAAACTTTCCAGCTAAACCAGATATCGTACTGCCTATAGCAAACATGTTTGTGGTAAAAAAATAAGCAAGTTCTACCGGATGCCAGATGCAAATTCTGGCAAACTTAAGATGTTTGATTTGACACTTTTATTTGATACCTTCTTCATCTCTGCAGGCTCCTGTCCTTCCTCTACAACCACCAGCTGGGCCCGTCCGTTCCTCTCGTTGTCTCGGATGCCAGTAGCCACCTGTGCAGCTTTGAGGCGCTCAAACTTGTTGCACTTAGACCCACACCATTGGTAGATTACCTAGTTTCAGAAATCAGTTCAATTGTTGGGGATCTTGTTACACGTACAGACAAATAGCTGGCAGACTTCCTAGGAAGACATTGACCTGAAAAAAATCGATTTCTTTCTTGGTAATTTTGTCAGTGACACATGAGCTTTCTTAAGAAATAATTTTAGCGAGTTGCCTCTACCTTTGAAAATACTCCTATCTAGTTGTTTTATACTGTCATTTTGGAATGGTATCAGTCAGGATTTGTCTGTGCTGTTTATTTGACTGGTCTTTAGAGATGTGAGAGAGAGCAGCACTAAGTTCAAATCATTCAGTCAAGTGGTATTATCAGATTTAATCTTCCTGTAAACCATCCCATGCTCTGCATGGTCAGCAAGAGCCTGTTGGATGCTTAATAGATGCATCTGTTGTTTGGCATGAGACATGGTTCATCTCCTTGTGCTCTCATAACATTTGCACACAGTATGTTGACAGTCAAAGTAATTTGACAGCAATGCGATTATAAAACCCACCCATAAGTGCATACAGAGAGGATATTAAATACACACTGCACAACCAGCCTGTTACTGTCTATAAAAAAGGATGTGTAATACATTCCATTTCCTTTCATTTGTTTGTTAACTCTGCATTGAAAGGTTTGTAGATTATTACTAAAAAAATAACTCATTTAGCAACTTAAGTAGTTCCCCTGCTTTTTAAATGACAGATTTACTCACTTCATCATCCCCCCCCCTTATGATGACACATTGTATGATTTCAGAAGACTTGGAATATAGTGCATTAGTCTCATGGAATACTTTAATGGATTGTATTCTCTTTTTGTAATTTCCCAACTGCAGTATTCATTTTTGCTGTACATTGAAAAGCACAGTGTGGACATTTTTGCTGCAGTAAATAATTCCATGGATGTTCCAAGGAAAAGGTCTAATCATAAATTTGGAGTGACGGGAGGGTGAATGAATGATGACAGACTTCATTTTTATGTGAATATCGTTTTAAAAACATTTGTCTAATGCAGCCATTCGTGTTTGTTGATGCAGCAGGTCTTACCGCTCCCAGATCAGCTATGAAGCAGTCGCCGTTGTTGAAGCTGGCCCAGGAGAGAGGCACTTCTGTGGCCCGGACAGTGCGCCTGCCCTTGATGTGGAAGAGTCGGCGGGCAGTAAGATCATTGGTGACCACGTGTTGAAATCCAGATGCCACACCTCCGGTCTGAGGAGGTAAGAAAATATTATTCCTCTGCTCTTTCTTCTTGTTTTTCTATTTTCAAACACTTTCCGTTTTTAAACACATGAATTATTTTCAGTCTGAGGCCAAATGCAACACTGAGGAGTTAAATGTCCCCAAACACGTGCTATAACACAACATTCCCTCAGACCATCATGAAAGTTTGGGCTTGTGAAAAACAGAAGGTCCTAAGTGCGAAGGTACTTGAGTGGTTGATTTTACCTCGCCCAAATTGTAAACAAAACGACTAATCCTAGATTTGCACTGTGAAGTCAAGGAAACATTTTCTCAACTGGCAAAAAAATACTGCAGCAACTGTCAGTGTTTCCAACAGTTTAAACAGCAGCTTTCTGTTTAACGTAAGGCAGACCTGAAGTAAGATAAAGAATAGTACTCTGTTGGGAGTCAATAGAGCACAAAAACTAAAAGAAAAGTGTTGTGAGAGCAGGAATAAAAGGGACATAAACGGTCTCAAACCTTATATGTGATCCCGCCTTTAAAGTAGCTGGTAAAGTTGTTGGACTCAAAACCCTGGATTTCACGGTACTGGACTGGTTTACCTTCCAGGTAGTCATCCATCTGAATGGTAAAGATGGCCGCGGCTGTACTTTCATCTTGGGAGCAATCTTTACCTATAGAGAGAGACAAAGAGACTTCATCCAAACCTACTTCTGTGGCCTATTAATTCAGGTTAACAGTTAAGTGATTGTTTTTTATTTTATTATTTTACACTTGCAGCTTCTCAAAGACATGAGATTGCATTTCTAAACTAGAAAGAGCTGTTTGTTCTCTCACTTGATGACAAGTGATACCCAAAGTGTTTATTCTTTCACCCAGCATCAGTTTTGACACCTTAAAGCCTGCTGTATTCGCTATTGCTTGTGACCACAGATGTGCTGCGGAAGCTAAAAGGCATTTCTATGTGACTGTTTGTGGCAGGCTTTTATAGGGTAAATGACTTGGCAACAAATATATGATAGGAAGAAACATCATTAAGGAATCCATTTACATTGGAAGGTTAATGACTCATAATGGTGTGTGTGTGTGTGTGTGTGTGTGTGTGTGTGTGTGTGTTTGTTTGTTTGTGTCTGTCTATCTGTGTGTCTGTCTGCGTGTGGTTACGACACATATACACTCAAGGCCAAAACATCACAGCAATATTGATGTTTCTAAGACATCTAATGGGGCAAAGAAAGTGCTTTCACTTAGCAGAGGAAGGAAACCATGTTAAGTGCACATGGTTTCTGGTATCTAAATGGCTTCTAAATTTCATTATTTCCTTTTCTACATGATCTTCCTGTGTTTTCTGATCTTTTGCAACTTGACCACAAAAGTTTGTTTTTTGAAATAGCAGTGACAGCGCTTTTTCCAGAGCATGAAAATGTATGTCTGAGGCTTCTCCGCAACACATATCATGAATTAAAGATCAAGTTTTTAGGAAGTCACATAACATGGCATTTTGACACCGTCATAAAAAAGTACCATTTTAAAACATTTTTAGAGATTAATTCACCTTCACCAATGACACCTTGACATATGGGGACTGCATGGGTCCTCTCTACATCATTTCCCCCCTGCATGTTTCTACATGTTGCCTGGATCATATGATTTTAAATATTAATAAGCAGTTAAGCTTTTAAAAAAATATAAAAAAATAATATTTAAGGATTAAAAATGTAAAATTCTTTAAATGAGCCTTATTTATTATGATATCAGAACAGTTGTATCACCCTAACACTTTTGACTTCAAAATATCAAATTGCATTTTAATTCATAAATTAAAAAACATGCTCTTCATAGAGTAGGTGCATAGATGAAAGTCCAGTATTAAAACCAGGAGACCCAGTAACCACTTCTGAGAATGAACTTTACAACCATCATTTTATTGGGGCCGTATACTTTGCTCAGGCTATCTGATGGTGCATTTACAACGTGCACATACATTTCAGTATCATGTCAGCTAATTTGCCGTCATCTTTCCTCAACCTTTTAAGTAGTGACTGAGATTTTGCAGTCTCTTTCTCTCTTTTTTTCTCCCTAATAATCACCATTCATCCAGATCTGGACAAAAGTTTGTGAGTATAAATTTGACCTGATAAGTTACTATATTAGTCAAGGTGCTGAGGTAGTTAAGGTTCTGAGATTAGTCACATGCACTTGACTAAAGAATAAATTCTATACAGTATTATAAAATATATTAAAAAGAGTATTTAAAACAATATAAAATTAAATTATATAATATTTTTATGTTAAGAGTTGATACAAAAGATTTAAGCACTTCTCTAAAGTAGAGAACAACTGCTGCTTACCCAGCCAGAAATGCAGATCATAGAAACACGAGTTCTTCTGTTTGACAGTGTGGAGCACCAGGTAGGCATCGCCTATATAGAAGCTTCCATGCAAGTTGTTAGGCACAGGGACCAGTTCCATCTTTTCAATTCTCCATATCTGGAGACCGGCACGGTTTCCAGCCTGCTCGAACTCTTTGTGGTAAAGCCCCATGTCTGAGAGAGATGTGTGCAGATGAGGTGACAGACAGACAGTGTACTTCTGTGGCCTGACAGCACTGAATCAATAACAGCAGTGTGCAGATGTCTCCACTGACACATTAAAGTGGGCGTGTTCAGAAACATGAAGTAGTTAAACACACAGAGAGAGAGAGAGAGAGAGAGAGAGAGAGAGAGAGAGAGAGAGAGAGAGAGAGAGAGAGAGAGAGAGAGAGAGAGAGAGAGAGAGAGAGAGAGGTGCAGTATGAATAAGAAATCGAGTAATAAATGTGCAAATGTTTTATTACATTTCCTGTTTTTTTCTTGTTTTTCTCATGTTATCAACCCACATCAGTCAACTTTAAATGAATGTAATGAAATTAACAAAGTGCTGTCTAAATTGATGTAGAAAGACTCTGAGTAGTAATCGGTTTGTTGCTATAATGAGAAGCAAAAGATAGTTGAAACTACATTTATTTATTTACATTCACAGCACATTTATTTCTCCATTTTTGCCTTAAGTGTCTACCATTTTCCATAGCAAATATTATAAAAGATTTCCAAGACAATGGACATCCTCCAAAGTTTTCATATAGGGAGCCTGTTTAATGTCTGATCAAGAGATGTGTTTGGAGACTAAACCCTATAGTTTTTGAGGTTCTCTCTCTGTTTCACTACAAGGATCACACGCATGTTTTTCATACACAAATTGCAATTCATTCACTATCATATTACCTTGTTTTAAAAAAAAAAAAATGTATATGTATGCACATTAGAAAATGTCTGCACATTACAATTCTTACACTATCATATAACCTTTTTTTTTATAAATATTCATGCACATTTTAAGAAAATCTTATTGTGTCAACCACAATTAGTCCGTAGTCCAATGACTAATGCACATGTGTTGACTAATGCTAATGTGTTTCTACATAATTATTTCAAGGTGAGACACAATGTCAACTTATTTTGCATCAATATTGGAGATTTATCATGAATTAGGTTGAAAATCTTTATGTGACCTTTATGTAGTTCAACAGGATGGGTGGGGTTGAAGTTAAATTTGCTTAGGTAGAAAATGTATAAAAACTAGCAATAGCTAGAAAATAGCTAAAAAAATAGCAATATAGAGTAAGTTAATCTGATATGAAAGATCTTAAATGAGAAACAAACAGTTATGTCAGAAAATCCTTCATTGACACCATGGGCCTGAAAAGGAAACTAGTTTATTTGGAAGTTCAACATCTCTCAGGAAGTCAAGAGTATAATATAAAGCCGCTGCCTTCAAACAGTATCCTGAAAAATGAACCTTTGATTTCCAGCTAGTTAGTTCTTGACAAAGAATAGCTGTAAACCAGTGCCAACAAAACAACCACAATGATCTAGTATAGCAGCCTAGGTATTTAAATTCAGAGAAAACAGACTTGACTTTACTTGACTGGTCGTGTCAACCTACATTATGCACAGATAATTGAATATGAGATATATAATGTGTTGTTTCCTGTATATCAACTTGTATATCTGTTAAACCATACAAAAATGGCACATGGCCACAATGTTAGTGCATTACCCATAAAAACATTATTTTCTCACAGAAATAGGATTCATATGCAATATATTGCATTGTCATGTGAGTGTATCAGGGTTCTTGTGTGTCTTTAAGAACCAAAACTCTCACCTTTCATAGTGACAGTTGCATTCACACTTAAAGCATCAAACAACATGCAGCGTTTGCTTCTTCACACACAAATGGCAGAACCTTTTTTCCTCTCTTGCAGTTGCACACAATTAAGTAAACTGAATGCAACAAAGTGTCACAGTGATGTTATATTTCCTCCAGTGCATGTATTCAGTTCTCTTACGAGAGGTTCTCTCGTATTGCGTAAGCTAGCTTACGCTACGGGAAAGATTCATCTTTGCTGAGATATTGAAGCCAAAAATTATTTCATAATTTGTATCCATACACAACGCAGTTCCTCTGCGGCAGACCTAGAGCGGGCTAGCTAGCAGCTCATTGGTTCGCTCAGAGAGAACTGCTTAAGCCTATGGGAGAGCGGAACTGAACCCGCTTCCAATGAGCGGCGCCCGCGCGCTCATTGCGTCATGGCCCGCCAGAGTGGGCGTGGCCAAGGGGTATATAACAGTCTCTCCCAGGCTTATATGTTGATTCATTTCATCTTCAGCAAGCTCACGCTTCTGCTGTGTTCTGAGAGAAAGCCGTCGCCGTCGAGAAGGCACCACTAGCGAGCTCCGGACCCTGAAGAAGCCGGCCGTCTTCGCCACCTTCAGCCGCCCAGCAAGCTAAGCCATCCGACGACAGTATCCTTTTTCTCATATATATTTCTAAAAGAGCACGAGCGTCTTTCTCAAGATGCCTCGTTTTTCCTGCGGCTCCTGCCGCGCTCGTCTCGAGGACGGAGACCGCCATGTCATCTGCGCTCTCTGCTTGGGACTTGAGCATGCAGAACTCGCCCTCGCGGATGGAGGCTGCGACTTCTGCGAGAGCCTGCCGCTGTCGTCCCTGCGGGCACGACTGCTGGCAGTGAAATCTGCTCCCGCGCCGCCTGTCTCTTCGCCGCGGAAGAAAAAACGCCGCTCTCAGAGGCCGCCGGAGCCACCAGCGGAAACATGCGGGCCGCCGCCGCCGCCTCCCGCTTCCCGCTCTCCCTCCCCGCCCCTGCCGGACATACAGTTGCCGCCGAGTGGCCGCTCTGTTGCCTCCGATGACGCCGCGGAGGAGAAGGACTCCTGCTCACTGCTCGCTTCCGACAGTGATCAGCCATGCCGCCCGTCGAGGACTTGGTCGCCACGCACCTCTGCCCGCCCTCTGCTAGATGGCGGTCCTCACCCACGCTTCCTTCTAAAGCGTGCAGAGCGACTTCGAGTTTCCACGCTCGCGCATACGCCGCCGCCGGTCAGGCCGCCGCCGCGCTTCACTCGGTGTCTGTCCTCCAGGTTCTTCAGAGCGATATTCTTCGTGAATGTGCCGAGGGCGGCAGGAACCCCGCCCCCGCTGTCACGGATCTAAGAAGTGCTACGGACCTCGCCCTTCGCGCCACTAAAGCCGCCGCACAAGCTCTGGGGAGATGCATGGCCAGCCTGTGTGTTGCCGAGAGACACCTATGGCTCACGCTCGCCGACATGGGAGACTCTGAGCGCGCCGCGTTTCTCAACGCGCCCCTCTCCCCGGCGGGCCTGTTTGGATCCGCTGTCACGGGCATCGTCGATCGCTTCTCGGAGGTACAGAGAGCCACCCAGGCGATGAATTTGTTTCTGCCACGCCGCGCTAGCTCTTCCGCGGGCCGCTCTCGCGAGCCTCCCGCCAGAGCTCTGCCACAGCGACCTCCCCCGCAGTCTCAAACAGCCCAGCGCAGACAGGGCGCCCGCCCTCGCTCTCGCTCTGACAGCCGCCGCAGACCGCCGCCCCCACGAGGCCCGCGTTCTAAGATCACGCTGAAGCCTGATCATCAGAAGTCTGCCTAGCAAGATCAAGAAAACGACGGCGCTCTCCCGCTGCGGCCGGACCGCCGTCAAAGCTTCGCCCTCTGCCAGTCCCCGTTATTTCGCCGACTGCAGTAGTGTTGACCGCCACAAACAAGCCGGTGTCCCAGCCCGCTTGCGAGCGTCAAAAAGCCGTTTGTATGGCTACCCAGAGAAATCTCAAAAAGAGAAATTTTGCCAGTTGTGTACAAAAAGTGCCCACAATCATGTGCTCACCGATACACACAAGCATAACATATCCCGTGTCTCTATCAGAGCCCCATCACATGAAACGGGCAGAGCCCGCTCTAGTTTCAGAGAACATAAACACGCCCACGAGCCCGTGCGCGTGTCCCCTCTCTGCTCGCTCTGTTACACGGCCCATAGACTCCTCTCTGAGTGCAAGTCCCATTGCCACACACATTCAAAGCGCGCCCACACACTGTGTCCAGCCCGCTATGTGCAGCAATCAGGGCAATATAGCCATTCGGCCACTAGCCGCATGCTTCAAAGCGTGGGAAGCCATTCCAGGCATCTCCCCGTGGGTGTTAAGCATTATAAAGAACGGCTATCTGCTGCAGTTTCGCCGCCGCCCGCCTCGTGCACGCACGCAGCTCGAATCTACTGTCAGCCCGCTGGCCGCCGGCACGCTCCGCTCAGAAATTGCGACGCTGTTGCAAAAGGGCGCTATAGAGAGAGTCCCGCCATCTATGACCGAGTCGGGGTTTTACGGCCGTTATTTTCTGGTTCCCAAGAAAGACGGCGGCCTCAGACCGATTTTAGATCTCAGGTCTTTGAACAAAGCGCTCATGAAGAGACCGTTCAAGATGCTCACTACCAGGAAACTCCTCGCGCAGGTGCGCCAGGGGGACTGGTTCATCTCTCTAGACCTGAAAGACGCCTATTTTCAGATCCAGATAAATCCCCGTCACAGGCCATTCTTACGTTTCGCCTTCGAGGGTCATGTTTATCAATATCCCGTTCTCCCGTTCGGCTTATCTCTGGCGCCCCGTACATTCACGAAGTGCATGGACGCGGCGCTCGCCCCCCTGCGAAGTCAGGGGCTGCGCATTCTGAATTATCTGGACGACTGGCTGATTTTGGCCCAATCAGAAACGGAGCTTCTGTCGCACCGCGCAGTTCTCCTCAACCATCTGGAAGCGCTGGGTCTCTCTGTCAACTGGTCAAAGAGCTCCCTTCTTCCCAGTCAATCAATTTCCTTTCTAGGAATAGATTTGAACTCGGTCACGATGACGGCTCGCCTGTCTACACAGCGCGCGCAGTGTTCAGCGCCTAGCCTCCTCGTTTCAGATGGACGCTCGCACTCCTCTGAAAGCTTTTCAGAGGATGCTGGGTTACATGGCCTCAGCCTCCGCTGTACTTCAGCTGGGCCTTCTGCACATGCGCCCGCTTCAGCTCTGGTTAAACAGCCGTGTACCCCACCGCGCGTGGAACACGGGCCGCCAGCTGATCAAGGTTACGCAGACATGTCTCACGGCACTGCAGCCATGGACAGTAGCAGAATGGTTTTGCCAGGGCGTCACGATGGGGACTTTTTCCTGCCGAAAAGTCATCTCGACAGATGCATCCAACACGGGTTGGGGTGCAGTCTGCGAGGGCTCACCGGCCTTCGGCCACTGGTCGACTCAGGAAAGCCCTTTACACATAAACTGTCTGGAAATGCTTGCGGTCGAGAACGCGCTCTCGCGCTTTCTCTCGCTCATTCGGGGACACCACGTCCTGAACCGTTCGGACAACAGGGCGGTGGTCTTCTATCTCAACCGTCAGGGCGGTGTCAGATCCAGAAATCTCTGTCTACTGACACACCGCATTCTAGTTTGGTCTCAGAGCCGCCTGCTCTCGCTCAGAGCGACGCATGTGCCGGGCCATCTCAACGACGGTCCAGACATACTGTCCAGGGACCTCATCTCCACGGGAGAATGGTCCCTGAACGCACAAACGGTCCAACTACTGTGGCAGCTATTCGGCAGAGCAGAAGTAGACCTCTTCGCGTCAGAAGAGAACGCTCACTGCCCAATATATTTTTCGAGGAGCGAGGACGCGCTAGCCCAGGAATGGCCTCGCCGCCCGCTCTATGCATTCCCTCCGATCGCTCTGTTACCACAGGTAATTCAGAGGATCAGGGACACACGCCACTCGGTGCTCCTCATAGCCCCGCATTGGGAGAGTCAGAATTGGGTTCCGGAGCTCACGCAGCTGTCACAGACAGCCCCGTGGCCCATCCCAGTCAGAGCAGATCTCCTCTCTCAAGCTCGCGGCACGATCTGGCACCCCCATCCTCAGCGCTGGGCGCTACATGCATGGGTGATCAACGACTATTCGTCGATTTGCCAGAGGGAGTGAGAAACACTATCATACAGGCTAGCGCACCTTCCACGAGAAGGCTCTATGCGTCTAAATGGTCTGTGTTCTCAAAATGGTGCACCGTAAAACAGCTGGACCCACGGTCATGCGAGGTGCCGTCTTTGCTAATGTTCCTTCAAGAGATGCTGGACAAGGGCAGGTCCCCCTCCACTCTCAAGGTTTACGTGGCAGCCGTCGCAGCGTTCGCTGAACCCCGACGCGCTCAGTCCCTGGGCAAAGACGAGTTAGTCATCCGCTTCCTCAGGGAAGCTAAGAGGATGAACCCTCCGCGGCCCCCGTCGGTTCCTATTTGGGATCTTTCCATAGTCCTCGAAGCTATGAAAGCACCCCCGTTCGAACCGCTCGAGTCTGTGGACCTAAAATACCTCTCGCTCAAAACCGTTTTTCTGATAGCTCTGTCCTCAGTAAAACGCGTAGGGGACCTTCACGCGCTCTCATCCAGCGCCGCGTGTCTTGAGTTTGGGCCGAATGACTCGGTTGTCATTCTCAAACCTAGGCATGGCTATGTCCCAAAAGCGATTGGTACCCCGTTCAGGGCGCAGATTATCTCCCTATCGGCTCTGCCTGCATCCGATAGCGAGCGCGACGCCAATCTCCTCTGCCCGGTGCGGGCGCTGAGGTTGTACACGACGCGCGCTGCCGCGTTCAGACGCGCTGAGCAGCTTTTCGTGTCGTTTGGGGGGCGCACCAAAGGTATGGCTGCCTCCAAACAGACACTGTCTAGATGGATAGTGGACGCGATTGCCTCTGCTTACGCATCTAAATGCCTGCCATGCCCTCTGGGCATCAGGGCGCACTCCACTAGAGGCATGGCCTCATCGTGGGCATGGTCCTGTGGAATTTCCATTCATGACATCTGTGTGGCCGCGGGATGGGCCTCCCCGTCCACTTTTGTCAGATTTTACAACTTGGAAGTCCCCGCCTTGCAGGCAAAATTACTAGCTGTCTAATGACCAGCTCTCTAAGAAGCTGCATTTCTGAGAGTCCCTCACAACCGGTTCGCCCCTTGTGCTCTCCTTAAATGCTTTTACACTTCATGTGCCCGCTCTGCTGGCCCTATACATGCTTATGTGTACTTTTCATGTGCCCGCTCTGCCGGCCTCATAGTACATTCACTCCACGTTAAATATCCCCCGGTAGATCCCTGGGATTTCTTGTGTGGTTTCATAGCGCGCACGGCGTTGACCAGGTGTTCCCGTAGCGTAAGCTAGCTTACGCAATACGAGAGAACCTCTCGTAAGAGAACGAATCGGTTACCTAACGTAACCTCGGTTCTCTCTAGAAGAGGGAACGAGTATTGCGTTCCCTGCCGTGCTTGCGCTACTAGCGTTTCGCTTCACGCTGAAATAAATCAACATATAAGCCTGGGAGAGACTGTTATATACCCCTTGGCCACGCCCACTCTGGCGGGCCATGACGCAATGAGCGCGCGGGCGCCGCTCATTGGAAGCGGGTTCAGTTCCGCTCTCCCATAGGCTTAAGCAGTTCTCTCTGAGCGAACCAATGAGCTGCTAGCTAGCCCGCTCTAGGTCTGCCGCAGAGGAACTGCGTTGTGTATGGATACAAATTATGAAATAATTTTTGGCTTCAATATCTCAGCAAAGATGAATCTTTCCCGTAGCGTAAGCTAGCTTACGCAATACTCGTTCCCTCTTCTAGAGAGAACCGAGGTTACGTTAGGTAACCGATTCGTTCTCCGTGTAAATCAGAGATGCACGTGCCTCTATAACCCTTCGAACCAGGGTTCAAAACAGTCATACTGTATGATCCAATCCAAACAGTGTAAAAGTGTAGAAGTGTAAAATATTATTTTAAAAAATGGGTTACACTTTATTTCGATGGTCCACTTTAGAAATTCTACTAACTATAAGTAGCTTTGTGATAACATGTCAAGTAACTCTCATTAGAGTACGAGTGTAGTAGACTGTTAGATGTTGGGGTTTGGGTAAGAAGAATAAGTTGACGTGGTTGTAAAGTTACTTGTAGTTAGTAGAATTTATAAAGTGGCCTATCGAAATAAATTATTTTCAGAAAAATCATATCTAGACAAAGAGTTAAGACTTTGAAGAAGCTCAAATATTCAGTATTTTATATACATTACATTATTCCTATACTTCCATTTGTCTTATATAATAGTTTTAAGTTACTATTATATAAAAATGTGAAAAGTAAAAAAAACTTTGTCTAAACTTTTCACTGGTAGAGATCTTCACAGGAACAATAGAATCAATTGCACTGAGTATCATGTGTGTCATTTTAACTGAATGTCAAACTGATGTGAACTCTGTGTTCAAAGGAATTTTCCATAACAATTAATGGTATCTGTGGCAGAAGTACCACAGAATATAATTTCATGTTTGAAAAAAAACAATAAAAACTATTGGTTGTGCATTTCCAAGGTGTTCATTCCAAGTAATCCTTTTATGTGTAATTGTTAAAATACCTTCATGGTATCCTTGCATGAATATTATGCAAATGTTAACAGGTTGACATGATCATGAGTAGAAATATTGAATATACTGTAGCATTGCATACACGGCTAGGAAGTCATCACACAAAATCTAAAGGTATAGCTCATAAAACACATAGTTATGGCTATGCTTTTTTCAAAACAGTATGATAATTACAATACAGTACTCTGGTGTGGCACACTTGAACCATGGACTTCAATTGTCTAATCACTTGCAGTTCTGTCTCTATGACAACCATCATTTGAGGGTTCTGTGCCTTGAACAGATATGGGTCTCTGTGCATCTGTGAATGATAAAGAAAGACCCCGTTCCTCAGCTGAAAATTTAACGGTGCTATAAACTCAACAACAGTGCATTATGCAAATCCTTGAATAATGAAAAAAAACATCACTGAAGGAACCTGGGATGGTAATCATAGCTCTTGTGACAAAACAGATAGTTGCAAACTGATTAAATGTGAGGATCTCTGCAGGCCGAGTACGAATAGAAGTTAAAGTCTTGTTATTCAGTCTTCACATAATATAATTGCACTTTGTCAATTGTAGACAAACTGGTGAATCTCTGTAAAACGTTACCAGTGCCTATAAACGGTTCTGCAGATTTGAAAAACGTTTATTTAAAAAGACAAGTGATTGCAACATAATTATAGCGATCAACTGAATAGAAAGTACGCCTCTTATTGGCAGTTCTCCTTGACAACCATTGTGTAATTTGTCTATGCTCTGGATACATTGCTTTGTTGCCAGCTAATAAAACCATGTTGCCTGTTTGAACTTCCATTTTGTCAGTTCTAAATAAGGGTTACAGTAAGTGTTGAGGTTATGAAATAACATTAATTAGACTGTGTTATAATACCCAATTGTACATGATTACTTTTGTTGTCCTGGGGAAGCATGGAAATGAAAATCTTCTAATTGCACGAGTTATTTGTGCACTTCAATTATGATGGTCTATAACATTAATTGCAGAGAAGATGCAGTTTCCAATTAACAACCCCAGTCTTTCACCTTCAAGTCTTTCAATCAAATACTTTAAAGTTGCCATAAATCAGAAGTTGCAATAGTCTTTTCTTCCCTATTGTGATGTATATCTGAGCTTCTCGAACAAGAAAAGAAATGTAGGGCGGTACTTGATTTTGTCCATTTTAGAATCGATTGGATGCTTGTATTGTGATGGTTTGCTATTGCTGTGATGTCATGTGAGTGACAGGTTGCCCCGCCCTCACGCCAGTAAACACATCATCAGAGAAGAAAAGAAATGATGCTGCAAGAGTGAGGGGAAGCTATTTTGATTAAAGATTATGAGGACACATGAATTAAAAAATAATGATGTGCACAGACAAATTATTTATAATAAATACAGCATTATTTAAAAAAAAAGCAATGTCAATTTTGATTTCATGGTGACTTTTATTAACTTTTCATAAACTAACCCTTAATCAAACCCTATAGTAAGTACATGTTGTTAATTCATATTATGCAGTACTTATTTATATACAGTGCTTAGCATACGGGAATACACAGTTTTTTCCTAATTTTTTTTTAAATTAAGGCATTACAGTTTTTCTCGATTGCTTAAACACATTTCTTGAAACTATGCCTCGTATTCTCAAAACAGTAAACACAAATCCATAACGTCTCACCCAATTCCCCAAACATCCTATTTTCAGGTCAAAATGAAGCTCTACACTCAAAACCATTCACTCTTGCTGAAAAACCAAACTTTGCCCTCAGACAGGACACACAAGCCCTCAAAAATACATACACTACAACATAGTCTTACACACTGGTGCTATAAATTCAAAACAACATTTCCAAAACTGGTAAGTCATGTTGCTTGTGGTCCATCCATCTTTTTTTTTTACTCGCTTCTACTCAAGATGTGTGTGAGCATCATATGACAGTAAAAGAGCACACACAAACCTTATTCAAATATGGAATTGTATTGGAATGGTAAAGAGTGTTGGTACATGCCTCCACTCAAGGATACAATATGATGAACAAGTCTAAGAATGTTCCACATTTGGTTGAAATACCATCATTGGCCTAGAAAGATAACACTCTGTGAGTCAAGACTATAAAGGAGAAAGGATGCCCTCCCTTCACTGTCACACTCTGCAGCCACTCTGTGTGACTGTACGACTGCTGGCCTTTTCTTGCAAGAACATAGGCCTAAACCTCATCAAAGACAATTGGAAATGTTTGTCTCTTATTCAGTGATAGAAATCTGTTTGCCACCACACCTTCCTGAAGGTTCTGATGATGGAGGCGACGGTGAAGCGACTCAAATTTGGCTGTACTCGTTGCCCAGCCTCGCTCATAGTCATACCATGGACAAGGACATGGCCAACTAAAGTGGCTTGAATTTCATCCGAGATTGCTTGTCTTCTTGCCCTTGCCCTTCCTCCTCCTCCTCCTCCTCCACCTCTTCCTCCACCTCTTCCTCATCCTCTTCCTCCTCCTATTCCTCTTCCTCCTCCTCCTCTTCCTCCCCCTCCTCGACCTATTGCTTAATTTCTCTGTGGATCCATTGTTCCAAAACTCAGTAAACTGATTTTTATCTTTTATAAAAGATTGTATAACCTTTTATCTATCTATTGAAGGATCTGACTGATGTGTGTTCAATTTTGACTCTTAGTGTTTTCACCTGGGTAATTGTGTGCTAACTGAGCTGAAACTGAGCTGACTTGAGTGAACAATTTTGAATGCTAGTGCTTTCTAAATGACCACGTGGTGTAGGCAATGAGAAATGAAGGGATTTGTGTGTAGAGTTTTGCTGTGACAGTTCAACAAATCTGACTAATGTGTCAAAACAGGGGAATAGTGTTCATAGTTCAGTGAAATGGGTGTGCTTTTTGATAAATGGCATTATGGTTTTGAAATTTTAGTTCAAAAGCCTGGTTATAGTGTTTAAGCAATCGAGAAAAACTGTAAGATCAATTTCAAAAAGATGATTTTTTTATTCCTCTTTTTAGTCAACTTTAGCATTGGTGTGTTCACTTATGCTAAGCACTTTAATTACACTGCAACAAGGACACTTTTAAAATAAAGTAACCGTTTTTCTTTTTAATTTTATGTGTAATGTGTAATTTTATGTGAAAAAGAGGCATTAAATATGTTGACTTTATTTTAAAGTGTGTTTTTTTTATCTGCTTTAGTAAGAGACTCAAGTTTCAGGTTTGAATCCAGGATCATGATGTCGACGCCCTTTTATTGCATTTCCTGTTTTTCAAAAGGAGTTGAAGTTTCAGGTTGTTTACTCTGTTTGTTTACTTTGTCTAAATCTTGTTAGGCCTAGTTAAAATAATTAAACATATCCACTAAGTTATTACTTACAAACAATTGGATATGTTACTCCTCACGGAAACCTGGCAGTTAACAAATGACTGCCTTCATCAAACATTCTTACTCCCTCTGGTCTGGATATAAACACGTCTTAGCCACGTCTCTGGTAGAGAATTGTGTGAAAGTATCAGAATGGTGCGAAAGTTTTCATGACTGAATTTTATAATGTGAAATCTTCTGAATACATGGCTTTGAAAGACAAGTGCTTGCATGCTTTGAAAGTTCTTGCTTACTCTAGTCTTCTAATCATACTAATGATTCTCTTCTGTTAGAATCTTTTTTTTTCTCTGAACGCACTGAACTACTCACTCTGGCTTGTGCTGTATCATCTCCTGTTGTTCTGCTAGATGATTTCAATATACATATTGACACTGTTTGCTCCAATGGCAATAACTTTACATCAGCTCTCGGTTTCAGTCTTGAACATGTTAATTTTCCTACTCATGTGTGCCATGGTCACACACTTGATCTTGTTTGCACTTCTAGAATTAATAATATATCTATCTCTGGCTCACAAACTGGTATATCTGACCATAAAATGATGTCATTTAGATTTGATTTCCCTTTTCTGAACCTGCTGTCAAACTACTATTAATTATCACAATATTAAAACTGTTTCTCAAACTCCATTAATGCATCTTCTCTGTCATATTTTTCTTGTTCTCTCTACTTACAACTCTGCTATATCTGAAGCCTTGGACGAACACTCCCCCATGATAACTAGGCTGGTATCTTCATCTCATGCTTCCCCTTGGTATACCTGAAATCCGATTGCTTAAACAAATTGGCAGATGTCTGGACGTCAATGCCCAGAAAGGTAGTGTGGTGGAAAATGTAAACTATATATATTAAACTAACCAGGTTAGGCGAAAATCTAACCTAATTTGACATGCTAACACTCTGAAACAATGTACTAAGACGTTTTGTACTTTGGATGAATGTGTGTCTCTTGGAAGAAAACCCATGACTGTGTGTATAAATAACATAATTTGGGAAGTGAAACTAGACACGTGTCTAAACTCGAAACTAAAAACAGAGTTTGGTTACCTAGTAACCAAAGGCCTTGTCAACGAAGAACCAATCAAATTAAGTAATGTTTCATGTCATTTTTGCCATACCTCCTTATTCTATAAAACTGTTGTATTTGTGTTTATTCTCAATGTGATTTGTCTGAGATCCACCGGCTATGCTTATTGCTTCTTTTTGGGAGATTCTCTGAGAACTGCTCGAGACTCACGGCCATAATAAAGAACATTTAAAGGACAATTACTCAAGTCTGTCTGTCATTAAAGCTGCGCAGCAAGAGAACAAGTAAGTTAGAATTATTGGCTCTGGACGCTGTAGTCGACTGGAGACTCTCTGGAGATTTAGACGGATGCTGTAGTCGACTGGAGACTCGCTGAAGTATAGTTAGGGAGCGGATGCTGTAGTCGACTGGAGACTCGCTCATGTGTGAACGTTGCTAACGTCAATTATTTAGACGCGCTATAAGTTATTCTAGAATAGTTAGTCTTAGGGAGCCAAATCTAAAATAGTTAGGTTTGAGGATAGAAAATCCATAACAGTAGTAAAGACATTGTTAAAATAGTCCATGTGACTACTGTGGTTCAAGCTTAATGTTATGAAGCAACAAGAATACTTTTTGTACGCAAAAATTCCTTTATTCAACAATTTCTTCTTTTCTGTGTCAGTCTCCTACGCTGTCAGTCTCCTACGCTGATCGCGTAGTAAACACTGTGCAGCGCTTCTGGGTTCTACATCAGAACGCCGGGTCATAATTGGCCGAGGCTGTTCCCGTGAGTGCCACGATGCATGCGTGTAATGCTGACGCATCTCATCTCCCTCTATCATTAGAAACTGTGGCTGTTATATTTTGAAGAAATCAGGACTAGATTCTTCTGCAATGAATAATTTCAGACCTATGACCAATTTTCCTTTTGTTTCTAAAAAAAACGGTTGCCTTTCGGTTACAATCTCATCTCTCTATTAACAATCTTCTTGATCCCTATCAAATCTGTTTTTCGATCAGGCCATAGCACTGTAACAGCACTGTTTCAAAATGACCAATGACCTTCTCCTATCTGCTGATTCTGGCTGTCACTGTTCTTATCATGCTTGATTTAACAGCAGCTTTTGACACTGTATCCCATCACATACTTATCTTTCATCGTTCAGCTATAGGCATTACAGGTAGAGCTCTTTCTTGGTTTACATCCCATCTCACTGATAGACAATTCTTTATTTCTGTCCATAACTTCAAATCCCCCACTTGTCATCTCTCTCAAGGTGTCCCTCAAGGCTTTGTTCTTAGACCTCTTCTTTTCAATCTTTATTTGTTATTCCTTGGTCATATTTTCTGTTATCATGGTCTCAGCTATCATTGTTATGCTGATGACCTGCAAATTTACATATCCGCTTGCTCTGCTTCTGCTCTTCCTCTTGACTCATTAAATGCCTGACTCAAAATCTGGTTACATAACACATTTCTTAAATTTTATTTGATACTTTTCAATTGATTTGGTTTTATTAATTCAATCTCAAACTATTAAACTGTTTTTTAAAATAAATTACAGAGGAGCAGTAATTTATCAATTTGAAACAAGAATATTCCATATTCATTAGGCGTGTTTAGGCCTTTATTTTGAAATAGCAATAAACATGAAAAATCATGAAAGATTGGTAGAAACCTCAGTTTGTTTTCATGCCAAGAGTTCAAAAGATAACAGCAATAAAATTTTATGAGAAAAAAAAGGTCTGAAAATGTTTTAAATATAAAGAAAAATATCATGGATTCTCGATTTGTGATGCGGCTGCGAGCTATAAAGCACATATGTGCTCTTTTTATGCGTTTATTAGAGGTTGAATTCAAATCAAATACTGCCAAACCACCAATACTACTTCTGAATATTGTTCACTTCATAAATTGTATGAAAATTATGGAAATACATGGTTCAGATCATTCAAAACATATATGAAAATGGAGGCGCCCTTATATGGTCAGTAAGGAAGCTTGGCTGTCCATCTAGTGAAAAAGTTTGGTACTGCGCCCAAATAAAATCTTACGAAAGCTCATTTTTTGAGATATCAACCAAAAAATTCGAAACACAGCTTGTTCAGATTTTTTGTTTTCATTTTCGTTTTAGAGTAAAATATATTTTGTAATATATATATTTTACATAAAATATCTGTTTCACTTTCATAATTTATTTGACTTCTACAATAATCTGGCAAATGTCTTCTTCAAAACAAGACCAACCATAGGTCTGCGGCCTGCTCTCATTCCCAAAGACACTAAAACTCTGGTCCATGCTTTGATAGCCTCACGTCTTGACTACTGTAATTTGCTTCTTATTGGACTGCTGGCTAAAACACTTGCGAGATTACAATTTGTTCAAAATTCTACCACCAGAACCCCTTTGCACTACAATCTCAGTGGTTTCCTGTTTCTGTCCGTATTTAGTATAAAATTATCCTTGTAACTTTTAAATGCCTTCATGGTCTTGCTTATGGGCTGAAATATGTGCCACCAGAAACTGAATTTCAATCATTTATATTTGAATTTGAAATGGTAAACTAGAATAATTGCATTGGAAAACTGAATTTGAATAACATAATTTGAAATTGTATTGTTTAATTTGAATCATTGCATTGAACAACTGAATCTGAATTGTATCATTTGAAATTGAATTTATTCAAAAACTGAATCTGAATTATATTATTTGAAATTGAATTTATTCGTTTGGAACTAAAGTCCAATAAAATTTGATCCTCACTGAAAATTAAACTCTCTATATATCTTCACATTCACTTCTCACAATTCAGATTCAGTTCTCAAATTCAATTTCAAGTTACTGAGACAGACTTCCGGGTAGTTGGAGGATGAAGGAAGAGCAATCGAGCGCAGATCGATAGATAGCGTTTCATTGGCGCACAGGACTCCTCTTGGGCCAATCAGCACCTACGTTTTGGAGCATACTACGTACCCGCCATGAAACAAGGAAGAAGTGCTTGCCTTGCCGACAGTGGCGGCGCTAGGGAGGGGCTACCCAAGAAAGACCAAAGCACCCCGATAGCACCCCCAAAAATAATGTCTGGAATTAATTATATTCAGGGTGTATTCTGTGGAAGCCCTAAACCGCATGGTGAAGAAAAAAGAAAACTTATTTTGTTATTTCGATATTAAGTCGTTATTTCAATAGAATATCTCGTTGTTTCGACATAATAACAGGGGTTTCCCTGCATTTTTTTTTTTTTTTTGGCGGCCCTCAAAGCAAATTTTTGGCCTTTTTTTTTTTTGATCGGTGAGTGATGTAGAATAGAAAGACTGCTGCGCTTGACTGGGCGCATAACGAGCAGAGAGAGCGCCCCGGCCGCGCGCGCGCACTCTCACATCTTCAAACAACACGAGCGCTATATTGCTCTCTCTCCCTTGCGCATATTAATCAAAATCAATTGAAACGATAGTAAAAGGTCGGAAGACCGCAGTTTCACATGGAGCATTTGGAGATTTTTTTCTCCTGAATTACCGCGGGGTGAATTGTGCTAAAAAAGAAACGTTGCCTTATCTTCTCTAAAAAGCGTTCCGCCCATTCAGCTGACATAAACCACATTTTAACACGAAAAAAACCTATCCAGTGATGAAATGTTTTCTGTATTGACACAAATCATGTGTGATGATTTGTGCCACCCCCCCCACCCCCCCAACCCCTAAATTCACATAAGGATTCAGTAAGGATTATGCATTAAACATTTGAATTGTTTATTAATAAACTAGTGTTTTCTGTCAGTTTTCGGTTCGTTTATGAGACTCGCTCCAGTTCACACACCGGCGCCTCCGTTTCCTAATTATATTGTCTGCTATATTTGCTTCTTGTTTATTAATCCAGTCAATTTGTTGATGAAAACATTGATTAAAATGAAGATACAATTTATACAAAACGATAATGTTCCAAATGTTTTCCGATATATGGTGACTCAAGCACTGATGGACCAAAGAGCGTGCATTTTGACATTTGCAGTAAAAACTTGAAATATAAATTCTCAAATGCATTTAATACCAATATATTGAAAAGTCTCTTTTATATACTCCATTAATAAAGGAGTGCAGACATTGGAAAATTATCAGTCCACGTGCGTTTTATATTTAATATGAGGGAAATGGACATGCATGCGTGACACAAAAAATCTTTAACTTTTAGGTAGCAAAATATTTTTTAGAAAATTCTACTAGACTGACGTCACTCATAAATCAGGAAATTTCACACATCCACCATCTCTTGAGTTTTATTATAAATCTTTAACTTTTAGGTAGCTAAATATTTTTTTAGTAATTCTGTCATTTACACTAAGGTTAGATTGCATTGAAGGTAAATTGGAGCGGCCACACTGAGCTGTGCGTAACGCCCACAGATGTGAAGTGAACGAGACAGAGGCTGTCCGGTAGGCTACTGTCTGTAATGGTTAACTCGGTGGTGATGCATGTGCAAAACAGATTTAACTAATCATAAAGTCAATCTAACTAATTTATGATTAGTTAAATCTGTTTTGCACATGCATCACCACCGAGTTAACCATTACAGACAGTATATATATATATATATATATATATATATATATATAAAATTGCGCAGCTCCCCATCAATGATCTAGCACCCCCGACAGCAAGGCAAACACTTCTTCCTTGTTTCATGGCGGGTACGTAGTATGCTCCAAAAAGAAGGTGCTGATTGGCCCAAGAGGAGTCCTGTGAGCCAATGAAACGCTATCTATCAATCTGCGCTCGATTGCTCTTCCTTCATCTTCCAACTACCCGGAAGTCTGTCTCAGTAACTTGAAATTGAATTTGAGAACTGAATCTGAATTGTGAGAAGTGAATGTGAAGATATATAGAGAGTTTAATTTTCAGTGAGGATCAAATTTTATTGGACTTCAGTTCCAAACGAATAAATTAAATTTCAAATGATACAATTCAGATTCAGTTTTTGAATAAATTCAATTTCAAATTATGTTATTTAAATTCAGTTTTTCAATGCAATTATTCAAGTTTAGCATTTTAAATTCAAATATAAATGATTGAAATTCAGTTTCTGGTGGCACATATTTCAGCCCATACTTGCTCCCCATTATCTGTCTGAGCTGTTGCACTATTATTCACCCCCTCGCTCTCTTCGGTCATCTGACTTAAAACTGCTTACTGTACCACGCTTTCATCTCTCATCAAAGGGTGTTAGATCATTCAGTGCTATGGCACCGAAACTCTGGAACTCACTTCCACAACTCTTCGCGACACCTCTACTATATCCTCATTCAAATCACAACTAAAAACCTCTTTTCTCAAAGTACTTTCAGTCTACCTCCATCTAATGTTTTTGTTTAGTTTTTGTCTATATGCATGTATATACTGTATTTATTAATATCGTATCTTGTTGATGCCATGTTTACTTCATTATCTCCCTCTAAAGCAAACCTTGAGCTTAGGAAAGGCACTTATTATTATTGTTAAATTACAGGTCCAGTAAATAGATCAATGCATTTGCATTTATTCATGCTACAAATAATCACAAAGCTTAAACTGTAATTCAATCCTGTGCACATAAATTATTTACTAAGAGAGCTTTTATATAGAATTATTAATGTACCCAAAACATAAAATAACTTTTTCATTGCAGCAATATTATAATAAAATAAAGAAAATGCATTTAAACACCCTCAAACAAACTAAACGTGTTATTATTTTTCTCACATTAATTCATAGAAACAAAGTTCAAGTGACTCAAAACATGTTTATTTCATGGAAACCAGTAGGTGTCATGTTATTTCAGTCGGTGTATCTCTCAAGCAGTCCAAACCGCTTTTTTTTTTCTTTCAAAATCACAAGAGCTACTCACAAACATGTACATCAAGCAAACAGTTGTTAGGAAATGCAAAAATGCCAAGTCATGTTAGCAGCCACTTCTATTACAGAGGCTATATAATCTTATAAGCTTTTTTAAAAACATGATTAAAATGTTTACAAATGTACATTTCTATATAGTCCATCTTGTTTAAAATGTTATCAAAGTTCTCTCTATCTAAACGTAACATCTAGTTTTAATAAGCAAACTTCTATATGAAATGCCTTTAAATTCTAAACAATAAGGAATCAGAAGGAATGGTCATCTCATAATATCCTCTATTATTTGAGCAGTCAGATGCTCTCAGGTGCCAGTGATTGTGGTTCTACATAATTAGTGCTTTATCAGTTTGCATTTAGAGGTGATTTTTCATGGAGATTGACAGCTTATGAACTGTGACAAAGAAATTTTGCTATCAAAGTGCAAACAAAATAAATAGATTGAAGTGTTTACATGAAGCACAACTTTTGTGCTATCTACAATGACATTCCCTCAGTGGTCACATGATCCTTTTGTATGAAACACACAGTAGTTGAAAGCAATCTCAAATATGCACCCCGACTCTCCCTCAGAAAACAGCATCATGTAATGCCGTCTGCGAGCATGAACCAACTCTGTGGAACTGGAACGAGGTATTAGTGTGTTTGGGTTAAGAAAGATCTCGTCATTGGAACTGTAATGAATATCAGGATCAACACGATAAAAATAATAACCCGAAGTACAGCTGACAAAAAGCTGGCATCAAATACATAAATACATCAAGTCAGTTTAGAGGAGTTTTAAATAAGAAGTGCTAGAAGACAAGGGAACTTTGTCAAAAGGTATCTTGTACCGCAACACTCATGAATGATTCTGTTTGGCAAAGTGAAGTGGACTGAGAACTACGCAGACCCCGTAATGTTCATATTGCTTGGAGAAAATGAAAAATAAAGTGCTTCATTCGTGAATTGCAAACACCCTGACATCTAGTGGTTCACAGGCAGAAGTGCAGTAAACCCTCAAACAGATTTGTCAAAACATTGACACATGGAATGGAGAGGTGAGGGACAGGGTGATGTTACATTATCAGGATCAGCTCTAGCCTGCCCAAGGAGTATTCAGACTATATTCATGCAGAGCTGTAGTGTTTCCTCCACAGTCCACATACTGGTACATCTCCTGAGACACCTGCTCAGCATGGCCAAAGTACACTGTAGTGACGGTTATCCTGCAAACCAACGAGCAAAGTTAGTAACAAATAAACCAAGAACATTAACCTGACTGCACTAGAATTACCTCAAACCTGCTTTTCCTGATGAACGTATAGCAATGTGTGCTAAGTGCTAAGCTTTACCGTGATTTTTTGATTCTCTGCTTGGTGGAGATTTCTTTGCAGAATCATGGGTTATATAGTTTTCACCAGGGATTCCGCTGTTAAATTCGATTATTTAAAAAAATTGAAATAATGCAGACTGGAGTCTGAAGCATGTACCATCGAAATCACAGTAGGTCTGTCTTTAAAGGTTTATAAATTATTGTTATAAAAATCAATCAAAACAATATACGTGTTTTGCACAATACTTACTGCATCATAACCACAATGTTGTGCACCTTGATGCTCTGCAAAGTACAGTAGTCACTGTAAAACAGATGAAGTTAAAAAAGGTCTGTTAGGGAAAAATATAAACTCAGCGAAAAAAGAAAGCTTTGCATATCAAAGCTTTCCCATTACCAACGATTTGCATATCATTACCATTATCATTACCCCATTATTGGAAAGGGTTTAGTCAAAGTTGTTCATGCTTGTTCAATGGACCATAAAGAATTATTGCACATGCACCTGTGGAACAGTCTTTAAGATGCTAAGTGTTTACAGGCGGTAGGCAATTTAAAGCAACACTAAGTAAGATTTTTTACCTTAAAATAATGTTTTCAAAATCGTTTCAGTGGTTCATCAAGTCGTGACATGGTGAAATGCACTTATTCCACCGCTTTGCGGTCCTTTATCTGATATATCCACGCGATGTAAGATTGCCAGATCGGGTCGCGTTTCTGTAGTCCAAATGAGACATTAAGAAAACTACAAATTTGACTTGCTTTACGGCAAGCATTACAATTGCCGATAGGTGGAGCGTACTCGACAGTTGACTACAACTACATGTAAGATACCTAGCAGCCGGGTAGCTTTTGAATTGTCATCATAATTCCAAAGCCGGTGCTGGATAAACACAAGGGGGTAATCCATCTGCCGGAAGTTGAAGCTGCCTCTGGGGGCCGCCATTGTAGCTGGCTATCACCTGCTGTTAGCATCCCATTGACTCCCATTCATTTTGTCGTCACTTTGACAGCGAATAACTTTACATCTGAGGCGTCCAAAGACTCAATTTGTCCATTATTTATTTCTAAAGAAACACGACAATGTATAAAAGGCTCCATTACTTTGTATCTTACGTTATGGCCCCGTAGAAGCCATTCTTGTAAAAATAGGCTAAAAATTGCGTCATAACCACTCGACTGTCCGTCGCACAGTAGAGAAGTTACCGTATAGACAGGAGGAGAAGCTCGCAAAGTCTCGCAGGCAGTCTTTTACTGTCTAAAGTCAGCCCATGGGATAGATAGACAGAGTCCATAAAAGCAATGCGACAAAATATTTAAACGTTTTTGAGGAATTGGAAATAATTCGATATGTGGCAAGTGAATACATATGAAGTAGCCTAACATTTATCCAGAAACTTTAAATTATTTATCTACTACTACACCTACGGGGGATGGGGAAATTAATTATCAGGAAATTATACAGGCAATGGAAGAAGAAAAAAAAACATCTCAATGTCTATCGCGGTTAACGTTGTTGCTTTATTTATTTACAGATCTACGCTTGAAGATGAATGTGATCCCGTTCGGAAGCCATATGTACAAAATGCCTACATAACGTGAAATTAAGAAAAACGGTTTTGTTCAAGTGTTTGTGACCATGATTTATTAGCCAAAACTACATGATTTAACACCCAGCTCACAATTCTTTATATATTGGAATATTATATGGTCATGTTGAATGGATACGAAAATGACTCGAGGGGACAGTATTTTATAGGATGGTTCGTGGGCTCATACTAAGAAGTATTTTTTGGATGGGTGATTATTATGTTTGATGTAGAAGGAAACGAAAAAGAAGTGAAAAAATTATTTGCATATGTGCCTATATTTGAATAATTTTGAATAATTTTGGTAGATTGTGATGTAGCCTACATGCATTTATTTATCTGTTATTTTTTATTGTATTATGTGTGTGTGTGTGTGTGTGTGTACTAGCCAAATATTTAAATCTAATGGATATATACATAAACATGTTCAAAATAAACTAAACTAACTAACTAAAATTAGGCTAATAGAACTGCAGATAGGCTACTCAAACGATTACAATCCTAAAGTAGGCTATTTTAAAGTCGATTTTAGCCACTTCTTTTATCATGTCATATTGTAATTATATAGCGTAATATGTTACATTAAATTAATTATTATAATTATTAATAGTATTGTAATATATTAATAAACATTATATTATGTTTTTACAATACTAAACGATTTGATTTCCAAAACACACACGCACACACACACACACACACATCAATGTGAGTTTACTCTTTACTCTGATGCAGACACACACGCACACACACACACACGCACACACACACACACACACACACACACACATCAATGTGAGTTTACTCTTTACTCTGATGCAGAGTAATTGTAATTGATGCGTCATTGACCGTTCGAGATTAGCTTGCTTGCGCCTGCTAGTCAAAGCCCTTATTTCTGGAGAGCCGTGATACTTCGACCTTGGAAACTTCTGATCATCATTCAGCTACTAGAAGATTTACAACTGTCAGTCAGGTTGCTCACGTGACATCTACGTCATCAAGCTCAGTTTGAGCCTGCGCAGAACGCTTGGCTATCAGGAAGTGAGAGTGCCCATGTTGAGCTTCAACTCTCTCCGTTGAAATCAACGGGGTCGCTGTGTCCATTTCTTTTACTGTCTATGGATAAACAGAGAGCATGTGCGTGCGTGCGCGTGCAACAGTAGGATGCGGTTGGCTAAATTATTTACGACAGCGGTAATGGACAATTCCGCTTCCAACCTGTAGGGCGACCGCAGAGGAAAAATTACTTGGTGTTGCTTTAATGTCACAGTTCCAATAGCTTAGGACACAAAGGAGACCTCTCTACTGACTCACTGTGTAAAAACACCAGGAGAAAGATGCCCAGGGTCCATGATCACCTGCGTGAACATGCCATAGATTGTAGGGACGCAGGTGGACTGCAGATGTGGCCAGAGCAATAAACTTGAATGTCCCTAAAGTAAGACGCTTAAGACAGTGCTACAGGGAGACAGGAAGGACAGCTTATCGTCCTTGCAGTGCCAAACCACATGTTACCATATGTCCCCCCCAGATTCGAGAACTTGCAAGTGCCTTGGTGGAAGAGTGGAGTAACATCTCAAAGCAAAACTGGCAAATCTGCTGCAGTTCATGAAGATGAGCTGCTGGCCACACGAGTTACTGACTGCTACTTTTGATATCGATTCCCACTCTGTTCAGGGACTCATTATTCCATTTCTGTTTGTCAAATGCCTGTGAAATGTGTTCAGTTTATGTTTAAGTTGTTGAATCTTTTTTATGTTCATATCAATATTAACACATTAAGAAATTTGCAGGGAAAAAAGCAGTTGAAAGTATTTCTTTTTTTTTGCTGAATATATATATATATATATATATATATATATATATATATATATATATATATATATATATATATATATATATATTTATTACGTGTTATGTTTTCATGTATAAAGAGTGTGTATACTTACTACATATAGCTCATTTCATCAGCTATGGTGGTGGGCACCATGTAGTCAATCTGAGAAAAAAAAAGTATAACACAAATATGATTAAAGATTATATATGCTGAAACATACATTTTAACAGCTATTGAAAGTACAGCTCTACCTGCTTCATGTCCAGGGGGCCAATAGTGGTTATGTTACTAATGCGGGTCTTTCCAATCACAGTCTTGGAAAACTGCACCTGGGCTGTGATGTTGGCCACGTCCACCGAGTAATAGTTGTTGTTAGTAATATTCAATGAGTTCTTTAAAGGAAATAAAGACAATTAAACAGAATGAACAGACATCTAAAAAAAATCTGTCTTCAAACCCGCATTAACCCGCTAAGCATCTGTCTGTGGAAAAATATTATACAGGTTTGGAACGACAGACAGGATGAAATACAATACACAGATCTGAGTTTGTTGTCTTTGAAACGACTTGAAAGTCTAGTAGTGTGTGATCCTCAGTCATGTATGACACCTAGTTTTTCTCTAACCATCTTCCAATGGTAACCAAGTTGGTTACTTGATTGCAAAATAAGGGTGATATTGCCAGCCTTAAATTACAACAGAATTTTCATTTTTGGGATCTCTTAAATTTATTGCTGAAGCAGATACACTTTTTAACTCACTTGTGTCATGTGTTTAGAGTGATGACTGCTCTGGAGGAACTTACCGTAACATTGAGATACACAATGCGTTTGCTCTGGTCATAGGACACGTAGACAGACTTCACTCCCACATAGTTCACATCAATGGAACGTGGGAAAAGGAAAAACACAGCCAGGCTGGAGAGCAGCAGGCACACAATAACCGAAGCAGTCACATACAGCTTGCTGAAACATAGATTAAGAGCTAAATCAGTAAAACAAACACAACATAAATATCTTCATAAATAAGAAAATAATACCTTAAAAAAAGGAATGACTAAAACAGTGAGAACTGGTTCAACAAAACTGCATTAGGATAAACATTTCTCAGAATATCAGCACTTCCCATTTAATATTTGTAAATGCCATTTTCAAAATTTCTCTAAAATTTTAAAACCTGAAAATCACTTCCAAACAGAGATATACAGTACAAATGTAAAATATAACAAATATCTATATTGTTGTAATAATACTGGACTGAAATATATCATATTTCATTTTTATGAATACATTTCATAAACATTTTATTTGGGGATACAAATATATAACAAGAGTAATATATTTCTATTTTAATTCACTTTTATGCACTAAACTGATTTTAAGATTTCAAAAAGCAATGAACGAAAATAAAATCTAAAACTTGACTACGGTGTCAGTTCAGTTGCATTTTTAAGACCTTTGAAAAGTGGATTTAAGACAATTTTTGTTAATTAAGGCCTTTTTTTAAACAATAAGACATTTTAAGACTTTGAGGATCCACAGACACCCTGATTTTACAAAAATCTCTTACGTTCTCCTTGGTCTCAGCCTCTGGTCGCTGTATGGGATCAGGGCCACCAGCTGATTTTCTTGGCCTGCATAAACATGTCACAGTGTGTCACATCATGGTGTACATTTCAGATTGGGTTCCTTTAACAAAACATTTCAATCAACATGAACTCTCTAGATGAAGTGTTCTAAATGTACCTCGCGGGATCCTTCCAGTGCCTTGGCATGTGGGGCAGGTGACGCTGTCTCGGCCAGTGAACTCTACGTAAGGGAACTGAGACACGTCTCCCCCGTTCTTAATGTCCTCCGTCTGCATGGCACTGTACCCGGGGGATGCAGTTAGGTTGTCCTGACAGTCATCATGACAGGTAGGCTTAGGCAGGTGGGAAAGGGCCTTACCCATTTTGTACACCTGTGATAAAAGCAAAGATTTAATATGGGTGAAAAAAACACAAATTATACTATAAAACTAAGGTTGAGCAAAATGAAACATCACTAGCATGTCTAGAAAAACAAAACTGCATATCCAAGACCACCAAAACCATTTAAAACAGAAAATTAAATAGATAATAGACTAGAACTTTGATAGAGAATCAAATAAAATAGAAACCTTTAACAGAGAATGCAATATAACCAAATCATCAATAGAGAATTAGAATAGAATCTTTAATAAAAGATCAAATCTCTTTGAGAATCAAATACAACAGAACCTTTAACAGAGATTTGAACAGAATAAAATAGAACCTTTAATAAGTAATCGAACAGAATCGAAATAAATTGAACAGAAACTTTATTAGAGAATCAAATGGAATAGAATCTGTAGCAGTCAATCAAATAGAACAGAAACTTGAATATAGAATCAGAATAGAATATCTAATTAGATAAACTAATGTAATTGAATCTTTATTGGAGAATCAAACACAAAAGAACCTTAAACGGAGAACTGAACAGAGCAGAACCTTTCAATAAATAAACAAACAGAATGAATTTTTAAGTTAAGAATCAGAATAGAATCTTTAATAGACACATAAATAGAATAGAATCTTTCATTGAAAACCGAAGAAAAGAAAACATAATGATGAATCAAATAGAATGTAAGTTTTAACAGAGAATCAAATGCAATTGAATCTTGAATAGAGAATCGAAGATAACATAAACTCATTGAAAATCAAATAGAACAGAACTTTTAACGGAGAACTAAAAAAAGATAATCAATTCAATCAGATATGAACACTAGTAGCAATATTTCATACCGGTAAGTTATACGGATTGTATCTTATATAATACATGACTGAGGCAGTCATGCAGACAAGGAGTATAACGATGTCATCAAGCATTTTGTTTGCCAAAACAACAACCGTCATCATGTAACGTTATGGGATTAATGACAGATGATGAAACTACATTAATGTGTCGTGTTTATGGTTTAGAAGTGCCAAGTAAAAAAACATACAATGCCATTTGTAAGTTAGGCCTTGACACATTAACGTTAGCTCCTAACGTTACACGAGCATTGACTGGTTAGCTAAAAACAAAGGTAAGTTACAAACGCAGCGGGCTGGTTTGCTCTGAACCAGTAGATAAATGCAGCGCCTATGATTAAAATAGGCTTGGCTCATATCAAATATGTAAAATATCCTGTTCTTACCTAAAATGATCGGTTTAGGTGTGCGCTTCAGTTGACATGCAGTTATCGATTCGTTTATCTTTTGCACATGCGCAGTGCGTCGTTTCTCAGAATAGGCACAAAATACTTCAATCTCATTAATATTAATTAACCTCCATGGAGCATCCAATCACGTAATACATTAATTCGTCATCGGACTGAACGTCGAGTAACGTAATTAATATTAATGAGCAAATCCTTCAACTTGGCAGGATTGTAAGCACTGATCTATATAGAATGACATAATGTCATTATATAGATCTGTGATTGTAAGCCTATAGGCGGAGCAAGCATGTGTTAGGTTGGGGAAGGCTCCTCTGGCCACCGGTCAAACACGGAGGCTTTGGTCAAAAATGAACCTGCACATTTAAACTAAATCTAGTAATAATGTGAAAATGAAAATTAAATGAAAAGGGTCGATTTCGGCATTATTTAGATCTGATCATGTTGCATCAGTTTTACGCGTTTTACAGCGTTGTGCACTATAACCATTCACACATGACACTGTTGAGCTTACGAATGCAATTATCAGATGCGTTAAAATTAGTAGGCCTAATCGCTGAGACACTGGAGTTTTGTTCAGTGCGCGAGCTGAATACTGACACCATAAATTGATAAACATAAACAGATTTGGTGATTGTGCTCTTGAGAGTATCGAAACTAATGAATTGGGTTTTCTATTTGCAACCTATTTTTGCAGCGTTGAGTAGTCATATTATCATAGACATATTATCATAGGACAAGCTTAAAGGAATAGGCTAGTTCACTTAAAAATGATTCATCATTTACTCACCCTCAAGTTGTTTCAAACCTGTATGAATTTCTTTCTTCTGCTGAACACAAAGGAAGATATTTTGAAGAATGTCGGTAACCAGACAGTTCATGTAGGCCTACCCCATTGACTTACATAGTAGAAAAAAAATACTACAGAATGTCATGTAAAGAGCACATTCAGGGCTTTTCAGAGATACCGAATGGAGGTTTCGACAACAACTTCTCCTTGGTCTTTAAAAATAGCTGACATTAATTTAGTGATCAATATGCACCCTTTTGTAAATATGATGATATTCTGTAATTATCTTTTAAATTTGACTCATTTTCAAATTGTTTGTCATAAATAAACATATCAGGAAAATGTTATAGGGTTTCTAATCAAAATATGACTCTCTGTTACAGAATTAGTGTCCAAGAGGACACCCGGCTTTAAATCATGTTTATCAGGCATTTTGGAGACACAACAAGTGAATAGGGAAATAAATTGAAATATAAGATATTATTATGAAAATGTTGACAAATTATTACTCCCATTATTACACTTCTTTTTTCATAAATTTTTCCTTAATATGGAAATTAGATAGGCCTACATGTATCAAGGAACAATTTTTTTAGAGTGCAGCTATTGTATTGAATGGGAATGGCATTTATGGCATGTTTACACACATATTGAATAAAGTTAAATGGTATATCAATTCATTCCGTTTTATCTTTCATTGAGATTCATCTTTATACATAGTTTGGTTCAAAAAACCCTGAAACCCTAAAAATTGATTGATGAATGAAAAGAAATCCCAATGTTTTTGCCTATACTTGTAATTTCTTGTCATTTTATTTTCTAAACAACTGAGTCATGGTGTCCACTACAGAGGACATAGCATAAACATGAATAAAATATGATTTGTCAAAAAAAAATTTTTTTTTTTTTTTTTTCTCTTTCTCATTTGTGTCTTATGCTCTAAACAATGTAGGCTAATGACATGAAAAAAATTACTAAATTCAAAAAAACTTTTTCTGGATAGGCCTATGCTATTTAGTATCAAATTAGGATATGTTTTACAAAGAATAAACAAAGATTTGTTCAGATGAAATCAAATTATTGGCAAGGAATATTTTAAATCCTACTGAAAGTTAAAAGTGAGCTGTGATTATTTATTTATTTAGTGATGTGAACTAGAACTAGATCAGCTCTTTAGGTAGCCTACTGAACATTTTTTTTATGGACACTCCCTAGATGGATTTACTTTTCCTCCTGGCTTGCACATTGTCCAGTAATACATAAAAAAAACATATTCTTGATAATGAGCAAATACATCTAGCAAGGTTAAATGAGTTGATTCGGGAAAGACTAGCGCGCAATATTGACAGGAGGAGGGGAGATCCCGTCCCGTCCAGCAGTGATTTCTCATCCTCCCCGGCCGCTTAGCTTACGTCTTTGACTCCGCCTCTCCACTGTCCCTGCCCCGCGCTCTCTCTCAGTCTCACTGCCCCTCTCCAGAGCAGCGGACGACGGAGCCCTCCACCATTCGTCGCTGCTGCTGCTGCTGTTGTTGTTTTTCTGTGCTGATCTACTGATAGAATGGCTTCCGATGGTATCGATGAACGATCCCCACTGTTGTCTGCACCGAACTCGGGGAATGGCACGCCCACTGCTCCGCCGTACCCGCAGGACCCGAACCCGAGAGGTATGTGGATTGTGATTGACGTGGGGGTGCTGAATCATTTAGGGCGTATAGTAGTGAGCGGTGTAGCAGACTGCAGCCCATTTAATGTGATACATTGTCCGTAGACAACAAGGAATAACAGCTCAGAGGGTTGTGCCAGAAAAACGGGCCTCAGTCTTCCAGATATTCCCATCGTAGCCTCATTTGATGGGTACAGAATGTTGCATTCCTGGACAAGGGGATATTGTGTCGAATTTTATGCTATTAGTTAGTAAACAACCTGCTTTATATGTTATTAAACGGTTCAGCCGACTGCACCTCGTTATTTCGAGGTGGCTGCATTTAAGATGAGGCTATTGACATTTAGCTTGCTAGAGATGTTTTGCTTCATTCATACACCATCAGTACCAGTTCTCATTGTCTTAAAGGCCCAGACCAAGATATGGGGTCTATAAGCATATTAAACATTATAAGTGACCAAAACACTTCTTTGCTTAAATATCCATAAGACACACTGATAAAAGAAAAACAAAAAAGGGAGGAGGAGGAAAGATGTGAAGATTTGGTTTGTAGATAGACTATAAAGAGTGTGCTGTTATATTTCTGTGTAACTTATGCAAGTTTCTAGGCCAATTCTTAGTTTGTTACAATAATGGTAACACTTTATTACATGTACTTACTATGGATTTAACAGTATAAATACAAGCAATCCTAAACCTAACCCTAAACATACACTTTTAAAAATAAAGGTTCCAAAAGGAAGTTTGTGCTATGATGCCATTAAAGAGCTTTTGTAAAGAATATTTAAATAATCTAAAGATTTTTTCCCAAATAACCTTTTGTGCAAGGTTCCATGGATGTTAAATGTTCTTCATGGAATCATAGATGCCAATTAAGAACCTATTTAAAGACTGTATAGTAAGTACATGTTGTTAATTAATATTACTCAGTATTTATTTGTGTAATTACACTGTAACAGGGCCACCTTAAAGGGTTAATTCACCAAAAAAAAAAAAAAAAATCCCATAATTTACTCACATTCAAGTCATCTTAAGTGTATATGACTTGCTTCTTTCAGCCAAACACAATCAGAGTTATATTCAAAAAAATATCCTGGCTCTTCCAAGCCTTATAATAGGAGTGAATGGTAGTACCTTCCTTTTTTTTTTTAAGTCCAAAAAAGTGACCTGATGCATGACGTATTGACGAAAGCGGAAGCGCGGAGGCTAAAGCAAAATAAAACACTGGTGATAAATTAGAAGTCTAAAACAAGAATTTTTAAAGAGAAATGTCAGAGGAGCTTGAGTTTTTTGCCCAGCCCTATTTGTTTCAAGGCGTCTACTCTCACCTAAGTTTACTCAACCTTTAAAAAAATTTAACCAAAATGCTTTGTTGTAATATAGACATGCAGGCAGGTCTCCCAAGTGTGGAGTTTCCAATAATTGATTCCTAGACTTTTACTTTCGGTTCCTCTAATCATGAATAATTAGTTGTGTATTTGAATGTTAGGCTGTTATGAGAAACCAAATCAATGCCAAAAGTTGAACAGACAGGTCCACCTTTTCCAAGTCTGGATGGATAATCTTTTATGAAGTGAAGCACATTTGATGGTATATTTTACATAATGGCTCTCAGATTTTCTATCCAACTGATAAATAAGACCACAAAGAATGAACACATTCACGAGTAAATATGGGTGTCAGATTACCAAATGGACCCCTTTAAAAATTGAATCAATTGGATTTTTCATTATCCGATACCGATAACTTTAAGATACTAACAATCTTAACTAGCTGATATACTAACTAATAAAACTATAGCTGATATAATTCTGACATATAGCCTATGTGTTATATGCAAATACAAATTACTTTTAGCAATTCCTCTGAGATGTAAATGAAATAAGCTTTTTTGTTGATATAGTTATTGGCCCTGTTACTCATGATCTCAAAATGACCAAATGTCTAAACGGTCAAGTCTTAAAACCCATTTTTGATCTTTTTGTAAATCTACCCATACTGCACTTCCTGATTAGCTGAAAAAGATTTACATTTTTACTGTAATGATCCTCTTACACTTCGTCTCATTATTCATGATGGCTTTATTACCGTACCATGATCAGGTGATATGGAGGGCATAAACTATGTGTGCTAATGTACTCTAGCATTATTATCTGCCCTAGTATTCCTAACCCCCGGATTACGGTTTCTTTGCTGTTTCTGACCACAAGCATTACTCATGAGTCTATGAGAGGGATTAACTTGGCCTGTTGAGGGAGGGACTGCTGAGTCTGTGCACAACATTGCTTAGTGTGCTGAGATTGTTGTTTATTCTGCAGTTACTTCCAGAAGCCAGAGCTACATTTATTGGGAAAAACCTGGGCATCAAACCCTATAAGTGTAGAACTTTGTAGAACAAGCTCTTTAATAACGATCTATGTTGTTAGACATCCGAGTAAGGGTAAAATAAAGGATAAGAAATTGCTTTGAGCTTGTCTGCATGATATTCACTAAATGAGTTTAGTGATATGTGATCAGTCCTCCGAGGCGAAAACCTGACCAATCATTGCTGTCTGCTCTAGTGATGTCACGTCTGCTAGGACCTCGCAAGATGAGCAAATATTAGCTGATTGAAAGTCTTGAATGTCGAGTAGATTAGGGATGGACATGACGACTAGATCAACCTTGCCTTGTAGGGCTGGGTGATTGAATATTGCAGTATTTATTATAAATGATTTATCTGTGCACATCATAATTTTTTTTAACATGCCCTCATAATCTTTAATTAAAATAACTTCCCCTCCCTCTTGCAGCGACATCACTTCTCTGATGATGTGTTTACTGGCGTGAGGGCGGGGCAACCTGTCACTCACATGACATCACAGCAATAGCAAACCACAACCATCCAATCAATTCCCGATGGATAAAATCAAGTCCCGCCCTGCATTTTTTCTTGTTTGAGAAGCCGTTTCACTTGGATATACATCACAATAGGGAAGGAAAGACTAAACTTTCTTTTCATGTTGATTATAAACATGCTGTTTTACCGATATTTGAAATATTTTTATATGTATTGGATATTTAATTGTTCTTGTTAATTTTCTTCTGATTTTACATTTTGATTTTAGAATTTACTATTATTTAACACTCACTTAATGCCACTAAAACCACTAATAATTTGATAACACTGTTAAATGTAATTTATAGCAAATCCCATAATAAATATAAATTTTTCATACTGTACATTGTAATGTTCGGATGCCCAAATTTCAATTTTATATTCACATTTTAAATTTCTGGTTGTAGTTTTTAGTGTGTTATTTTTCATCGTTTCAGACAATAGTATAGTACAGAATTTTTATATCGGCCATTTATCAGTATCAGACAGAATTGTAATCGGTGCATCCCTAAAATAATGTTTTTTTGCACGTTATTAATACAGCCACATATTTTGAGATTATGGATTAAGAGTAAAAACTACAACAAGTGTGCTTGCTTATGGAACTGTACGTTCAGTTAGCACATTCACTATTGTCAATTGCATGCTAATCCCCCCTACACATGAGACACTCGACGTCTCTCAAATTTTTTTACATTATTGTAAGACAGACAGAGAGGGAGTTGCAACAACAGCTGGCTGCAGGCTCCAGGGTTGGGAAAAGGCTCTCATCTTACAAACAGTGCAGGCTGGTGTCAGAGAAATGAGACCTGTGCTTTCCCATCTGCCCCTGGAGAGATGGTATGCTATATTGAGGCATAACGGAAATGTGCTTAAAGTCACCATGAAATCAAAATTGACAATTCTGTTTTTGGGGGGGGGGGGGGGGGGTTATGAAATATTGCAGTATTTATCCGTGCACAACATTATTTCTTTAAACATTCATATGCCCTCGTGATCTTTAACTCTTCCCCCACCATTGAGAAGTTTTTCTGGTGATCTGTGTTTTCACTGTTACAGATTTTTTGAAATAGTACAGCATCCAGATCCAAAAACAAGCGAAGAAGAAGATTTGCGTAAACCAGGAGCGAATAGAAGTTGTTTATGCACAAGTAAACTGCCTAACGTTATGGAGAAAAATGTTGAACCCATGAAGAGGTATATGACTGCGAGGACTCAATCTAACTGATCTATGTTTTGATCGTTGGTCTAATTCCAATCCGAACGAAGTCTTTGTCACAAAAAAAAAAAATCGTTTTCTAAGCTTTTTGTTCAAAATGTTTTTTTTTTTGATGAACTTACATTCAAGTGTTGATAAAAAAGAATGAAGTCATTTATTTCTTAATTTATTTTAAAAGCAGAGGTTCTGCTCTTTCTTTTGATATATTGACTTCAAATATTCATACATTAAAATATCCGGGGGTCCGTGAAAGTTTTTTGAATATGATCAAAAATACTGTCTCTGGATGGTAACTTAAAAATAAAACTGGCTGCGAAAGAGTTAATCAAAATAACTCCCCCTTCCTATTGCAAAGACATTTCTTCTCTCTTCTGATGATGTGTGTACTGGCGTGAGGGTGGGATCACCCTTTCACTCACATGACATTACAGCAATAGCAAACCATAACCATCCAATCAATTCCAGATGGACAAAATCAAGTACCGCCCTGCATTTTTTCATGTTCGAGAAGCCATTTTTCGTCACAATAAGGAGGAAAAAACTATCGCAACATCCATTTCATGCCCACTTTAAAGCTGCATTAATGCATCCCAAACTCGTGAGACAGCAGCAACTTTATTTATAACAATGCAGATAACTTAATTTTTCTAGTTTTCAAGGCTAACAACAACATTTGAGCATTTTTACATAGGATAAAATCACACTTTTTGGACACACTATGTGTTTTTGGTATCCTGTTGCAGCACATAGAGATGGATGTACCCGACAGCTGAGTGAGATCATGGGGCCAGGTCTGCTGCCTGTCAGTTGTTTTTGCTGTGGTGTCACATGTTCAATATGGCTGCAGTTTGACTGTGTTGTTGCCAGTGTGATCTCAGAATGACAAGTGGCAGACAGCAGGAGGAACATATCTTAATTTCACCGAGAATAAGCAGCAGGGAATGTCTGAGCCCTGGATTTCAGTAATACTGAAGTCAAGGGTAGACTGTTTTGTACAATGGATGTGAGAGAATAATTGAAAGTGTGAGTAGGATGCACTTTTTGCTGAACACAATGAATCTGCATTTCTGTGTCCTTTAGATGGGATTTCCGAGACACATTTATAATATAAATATTACATATATCAGTGGATATCTGAGCACCAACAAGAAAGACATGAAAGCCTGTCCATAAATTCATTTCTAAGGTTCTATTATTCAGCAAAATGATTATCACTGCTTATTACACTGGAATACTTGATTCTGATTGGTCAATCGTGGCATTTCATAGTCAAATGTTTTTGTATAATGTAATTTCATGCCCATATATTTACATATTTGGTAATTAGGAATAAATCAGGAATAAGAAAAATTAGGAATAATACATGAAATAATGGAACTGAGCTGGTCATTATGGCAAAATAAATAAACCTCTTAAGGGTCATGCAAAACCTGATCACCCTGTCTGGGTTTATTTTGCAATAATGACCGGCTGACTGTACATTACCAAACCAATAATACCGCATTTTAGTCTTCGCAGTATCTTGCAACATGTTGGTAGGGTCAGTTATACAGACTAACTGATACTAAGTGAACCAACTGATTAACCAACAGTACCATCAACATAGTAGACATGCACGCTGAGCGACTGATTTTAAAGACTGCATGCTGGTTTCTCTCCCTCTGCAGCCGAATTACCTCCACCCTACACAGCCATTGCCAGTCCAGATGCAGGGGGAGTGCCGGTCATTAATTGTCGAGTATGCCAGTCTCTTATAACTCTGGATGGCAAACTCCATCAGCATGTGGTGAAGTGCACCGTCTGCAGTGAAGCCACGGTAAGAGACCCCCAAATGCAACTTGAGCTTAGTCATGCATAGCTTTAGTCCTTTATCCTTTGGGCAGTGAAATTAAAAGCCTGTCTCAGAAGTTAATGAGTACTTTTATGGTAGCATTTTATGGTATCATAATATATACTGGAAATTCAATGATGAAAATGTATATTAAAGAACCATGTGGTAATGCCTATTTCTGGATTATCCAGTAAATTAAATATTTTACTAATGGAATGTATGTCAGAGTTATGCTTTGGTTCTGTTTAGTTTCAGTGTTTTTTGGTTTCGTTTTTTCCTGTACTCGTTTTACCTGTGTTCCTTCCTCATTAGTTTCCATAGTTTCTAATTAATCCCACTCCTGTTTCTGTTCTATTTCATTAGCTATCCCTGGTATTTAAGCCTTGATTTCTTAAAACACCAGCAGCGTGACGATGGGTTTTCCCTAAATCAAACATTATTTGTGATACAAGGTATTAGTGAAAGGTTGCTCTGTCTAGATTCATTAAGGCAGCCTTTGACTAGTCCCTATTATATTAGAATTATTCAACATATGAAGACTTGTTGGTTTCTTACAAAGCATGCTTAAACAAGAGCATTTGAGGGTATGTAAGGTGAAATAATGCTTATTCATAAACTTAAAAGGGAGATTCATAATATTAAACCATTATACAATATTAGAATTATATTACATTTGATTGTTTTATCTTGCAAATTGTGTGTCCCTTTTGAAACATGATGTATCTGTTTTTTAACAGCCTATAAAAAATCCACCAACAGGAAAGAAGTATGTTAGATGTCCTTGCAACTGCCTGCTAATCTGTAAAGACACGTCTAGGAGGATAGGATGCCCTCGGCCCAACTGGTAAGTGTTAAAGACACACTTCAGAGGGTCATTTAGTAGGTATGTGTTATGGGATCTGCAACAGTATCACCACAGACATGTATCACCATAAATGCTCAAACAAACAGTGCTTGTTTTGAGTTTGTATGGCTAGGGGATTTGTACTTGGTAATGTCAAAACATTTCACATTCTTTTAGAAAGTGGTCTGAACATTTATAGTGCAAAACAAGCTGTGAGAATTGTAAGAAGTCACTAAAAAGATCTCAGCCATGTGAAGCCAGACATATAAAATAATAGTCAGAAAAATTAATTTGGGGTTGGGGGTTAACACCTAGAATCCATTAGTTAATGCATTAAGTAATATTACCTAATGAGCAAAACATCTGTTACAGTATCTATTAATCTTTGTTAACTGTTCATTGTTAGTTCATGTCAGCTCAGGTCTAATAATAATGTTAAGAGATTCAACTTTTGATTTTAATTATGTATTAGTAATTATTGTAATGAACATTATCTTATATTAATAAATGCTTTAGAAGTATTTTTCACTGTTATTTCATGTAAACTTTATTTTGTTAAGAAATGAAACCTTATTGTAAAGTGTTTATGGCTCATATGGAATGATATAGAGAATATGGAGCTCATAAAAAAAAGGTGCAATTTGCTGATATTTCTATGGCCTAAAAGTTAGATGAGATACTGACAGCTTGTTATGTAAATCAACAAGATATTTATTAGGGGTGGAACGGTACACAGAAGTCACGGTTCGGTTCATACATCACGGTTCGGTACGATTTCGGTACAATGGAGGGAAAAGCAAAACAAAAATGCAGAAGGCATTGTATTTTTTAAATAAGTTGTATTAATAAAGGCATAGAACCAGTTTATTTGTAGTGCACTGACAATAGTTTTATATAATTAGTTTATTAATTAAATTAATAAAAAGACAAAAAGACCTTGCGATATGTTTGGTAATTGTACCTGAATGATTTAAAAATTATTTTGCTATATTTCAGATCAATATATTTCAGATCAATATATTTGTTTTCCTTAATTTTAATTAACATTATTAATTAACAATGTAACATTATTCTCATCTGAATTATAAATAATTGATTTCTGTATAAAATAATACTACTATTAAAAACACATTCGATTTTCTTTTTTAATCAATGTAGAATGTGTAAGATTAGTGCTCCGAGGACAAGAAATATGACGAATGTCCAAAAGATGGGACTCACAGACTGTTTTGAAATGGAGTTGGATAAATATGTTTTTGCTTTTAAAACAGTGTGGGTGTTTGATTTTGGTTGGGTGACCGTTGTAGGTTACAGTTTGACAAGAGTTTACAGTGTGAGAAAAGCACAATGTTGTGTTTTATTGCGAGTGTACACAAATATAAGTAAACACTTCGCAGGTTTAATGATCTGAACAAAATGACGGAGTATGTTTTTTTATGTTTCCACTGTTCGATCGCGACCGCGCCTCTCCCCCTCTCTCTCTCTCACACACTCACACTCACACACAGTAGTTCCGCATTACATTGATTAATTTGCACGCGAGTTTTATTTATTTTTATACCGTGTATTCTCCGTGTAAATTCGTCCACCGAACCGTGACGCCCGTACCGTTTCGGTTCAATACGAATACATGTACCGTTCCACCCCTAATATTTATTACAGTATAGTAGATTACGTATGTAAAATGCATATCATTGTCACTTGTCACTATACCGGCCAATAATATGTTAAATGCTTGTAGTTTTATGATCAAAGCTCTGTAGTTTTTAATGTGGAGGGTAAAACATATAATGCAATGTAATCTATCTATAAATTACAGGAAAGTCTGTCTGTCTGTCTGTTAATCGATTATCTCTCGAACCGTAATCCGATGGATTTCAAACTTGACAGGTGTCTTGCTACCGGCACGAGTAAGTGCAGTGCCGAGTTTGACATTGTTTGAATTAGAAATGCAAAAGATATCGTTAAATATATCTGTAAAAGAAGCACACATTGAAGTTGTGGTTTAAAAATAAACACATTAGAGAGGTTTGTGGTTTAAAAATTGTGGTTTAAAAATAAACATTCTGTCAGCTAAACTGTTTACTTCTGAAGTAAAAAAGTAGCGATTCTTTTTAAGAAATGTAGCGATTCTTTTCAAGGTTGTTAGTTTACATTTATTTCAATGTAATTATACGTTTATTACAATATAATTATACGTTTATTACAATGTAATTATATGTTTATTACAATGTTATTATACATTTATTACAGTGTTATTACACATTTATTACAATGTAATTATATGTTTATTACAGTGTTATTACACATTTATTACAATGTAATTATACGTTTATTACAATGTAATTATACATTTATTACAGTGTTATTACACATTTATTACAATGTAATTATACGTTTATTACAATATAATTATACGTTTATTACAATGTAATTATATGTTTATTACAATGTTATTATACATTTTACATTATACATTATTATACATTATACACTATCCTCTCCCAATGGAGGATCCCTTCCTCACTCTACAGATAAAGCGTTGTGAATTCCGGCTCGCGTACCCTGAAGTGATAAAATAAAACAAAATTCTGTATCAAAATTTATAGGCAAGAAAAGTAGTTTGTTTAGGCTGGGTTGTATAAATTACAAACCTGCGCACATATTTTAAAAGCACATAACTATAGAATCAATTCTGAATGAGCATGTGAAATCACAGGTTCGCGTTTAAAGTCTGATCATTTCAATGGAGGTGAATCAATCAAAGTTAACTTTAGCTAGAAGTAACATTATTCAAGAACCGCTATAAAGCCAAAACAATCTGTTACCTTAAATTATATGTTTATCTCTGTAAAGCTGCTTTGAAACAATCCATTGTTAAAAGCGCTATATAAATGAAGATGACTTGACTTGACTTGACATTTATTACAGTATTATTATACATTTATTACAGTGTTATTATACATTTATTACCTTATTATTATGATACATTTGTTACATTATTATTATGATACATTTGTTACATTATTATTTTGTTACATTATTCTTTTTGAAAATAGCGATTCTTTTTGAAAAAAGTAGTGTAAAAAAGTAATTATACATTTGTTAATGTAATTATACATTTATTACAATGGAATTATACCTTTATTACAATGTAATTGTACATTTATTACAGTTTTATTATACATTTATTACAGTGTTATTATACATCTATTACAATGTAATTACAAGTTTGTTACAATGTAATTATACATTACAGTGTTATTATACGTTTATTACAATGTAATTATACATTTATTACAGTGTTATTATACATTTGTTACATTATTATTAATATACATTTGTTACATTATTATTTTGTTACATTATTCTTTTTGAAAAAAGTAGCGATTCTTTTTGGAAAAGTAGCGATTCTTTTTGAAAAAAGTAGCGATTCTTTTTGAAAAAAAAGTAGTGTAAAAAAGTTATACATTTGTTACAGTCTTATACATTTATTACTATGTAAATATAAGTTTATTACAATGTAATTATACATTTACTACAATGTAATTATACATTTATAACAGTGTTTTTATACATTTATTACAATGTAATTATACGTTTATTACAATGTAATTATACGTTTATTACAATGTAATTATACATTTATTACAGTGTTATTACACATTTATTACAATGTAATTACACATGTTTTACAATGTAATTATACGTTTATTACAATGTAATTATACATTACAGTATTATTATACATTTATTACAGTGTTATACATTTATTACAATGTAATTATAAGTTTATTACAATGTAATTATAAGTTTATTATAATATAATTATACATTACAGTGTTATTATACATTTGTTACATTATTATTATGATACATTTGTTACATTATTATTTTGTTACATTATTCTTTTTGAAAATAGTGATTCTTTTTGAAAAAAGTAGTGTAAAAAAGTAATTATACATTTGTTACAGTCTTATACTTTTATCACAATGGAATTATACCTTTATTACAATGTAATTGTACATTTATTAGGGGTGTAACGGTACACAAAAATCACGGTTCGGTACGTACCTCGGTTTTAAAGTCACGGTTCGGTACGTTTTCGATACAGCAAAAAGAAAGAAATGCCAGAGAAATGTCCTATTTGTTAAAAGAATTTTTTTTTTTTAAATAACTGAGTTTTCCTACATCTTGAAACTTTCAGGTTTATAAATGGGGGTTATCTTTGAAGGATGAACAAATAATGTTTTGGTCATCACATTAAAAATAGCATTTAAATATATATTTATTTATTATTTGAGTTTTGAAGTGCTGGAAAAAGATGTGTGAAGTACTTGAAAGCATTTCACCATTCCAGCCAAACTGGTTACAGTGAGTGTTACTATATTAAATCCATGGTGAATGTTGCTGGTCTGTGGACGTAAAGTATTACTAGTTCATTCACGGCACAATGTTTCTCCTGGTTTCCACGTCAGCGCTGTTTGATCTAGTAATAGAGATCTACGGTTAATAACGGAGAAATGTGAATGCTTCTCACTAGATCTCGAAGCGATGTCATTACTTCAGTGGCGAATTCAAATGTTTTCTTCACTGGATCTCTTAGCGCTGTGTTGTAACAGTGTCGCTTGATCGAGATCGGCTCGCGCTGCACAGATGTTGCTGGTCCGAGCTGATAAACGATCCGTGAAGCACAATATAATGAGTAGCGCAATTTCGTTCCGCTTTCATTACGCTTGCCATTTGATGTTGCGCAACGTTGTGGTGGTAGCGCCAGCGCGAATTTTTTTCGGCAGGAAAAATGGTCCAAGGAATCGTTCGGTTTGTATGCGTACCGAACCGGAAGCCTCGAACCGAAACGGTTCAATACGAATACATGTACCGTTACACCCCTAACATTTATTACAGTTTTATTATACATTTATTACAGTGTTATTATACATCTATTACAATGTAATTATACGTTTATTACAATGTAATTATACATTACAGTGTTATACGTTTATTACAATGTAATTATACATTTATTACAGTGTTATTATACATTTGCTACATTATTATTAATATACATTTGTTACATTATTACTTTGTTACATTATTCTTTTTGAAAATAGCGATTTTAAAAAAAAAAAGTAGTGTAAAAAGTAATTATACATTTGTTACAGTCTTATACATTTATTACAATGTAATTATAAGTTTATTACAATGTAGGGGTGGGCGGTATGACCAAAATTCTATTTCACGGTATGGCTAATTTTATTGCACGGTAACGATATATTTCACGATATAGTTATTTATATATGTAGCTATTCTCGAAAAATCGACAAAAAGGGCTTTGTATAATAAATAAACCCAAATACTTTTGAAATGAAAAGTACTTCACATTGTTTTCTTTTTCTCTTATTTGGTAAATTATTTCTTTGGTAAACTATTTTGATAGCTAAATATAAACAAAACACACTTATCACCTTTAGATGAACTTCCCTTAACTGATTAATATTAAATACAACTCATAGGTGCAATTAAACTTTAAATAAAGTGTTGCTGAATAATTTTTCAATCTCATGTTATGCTTTACTTCATCCATCAGTTTATAATATCTGAATATTTTATATTGAACTATTCTATTCATAATAAATTAGTTACTTCCTTTTAATTTTCTAGTATAGTAATACTAGTTATGTTTAAATGTGTTCCCCGGTACATTTTTTGCCCTGTCTGCTTATACACTGCGTTTTTAAGGAGCTTGTTTTGCTCTTTTTGTGATATCTGGCAACCCGTCACCTGCAGCTTTAATCAAGAGAAGTTCAAGTTCAGAAGTGACTAGAAGGAGAGCAGCAGTATGAAAACTGAACAGCAGCTACTGTTAATGGTGACTAAGTAGCCTAGTTTAAATTATACACACCTTGTAACTGTGTCGTTTTTTTTTTTTACCATAGCCCGGTGAAGACTGACACACCGCGCTCCCTCTCAGTGCGTGTGCACGTGCGCGTCTTTTGCATCAGTAAAATGCGATCGGTTAATTTGAGTGTCAAGTTGTAATCAGTATCGAATCAAAGGAAGCTTATCAGCTGGTTCAGTGGCCAATTGTTTGGAGTTAGAAATAGATAACTCGTGCTGCATATTTATTAATTTGGCCTCAGATACAGGATAATACATTCGCTTTAACAAGCAGGTTGTTCATACCACGGCAAACTGTTTGCGTGTCATGCTGCGATTTTCGTGTTTAAAACTATACATAAGAGACGGAAAGAGGCAGATAACATTATTTAAGGTTATTTCTATTCGTTACGATATTGATATATGAACTGTCATTGTCAATTAATGTTTTCCCCGTTGCGAGCGTGCACTCTTAACTGTAGGGTGCTGCACTGCTCTAATTAACTGCTGCGCCTTTCCCCCCGAAAATATCACGTTAACAACAACAACCCTTTAGAAAATGCAATTCCTTTGTGGATGCTCTTGATCTGCTTTCTCCACGTTTCTTTGACAAATTAGTGTCTCAGTCAGTCTCACGCACGATGCAAGCGAGTTAACCACGCCCACTTATTTGCATGTCGCGGTATACACGGAATAAAAAAATCTGTTACGGTTGACATTTTCTACCGCGGTAACGATATATACCGTCATACCGCCCAGCCCTATTACAATGTAATTATACATTTACTACAATGTAATTATACATATATAACAGTGTTATTATACATTTATTACAATGTAATTATACGTTTGTTACAATGTAATTATACATTTATTACAATGTTCTTATACATTTATTACAATGTAATTATACGTCAAAGTCCTTTTAGGCAAGTCATGCCACTCGGCCGCCATCTTGGCAACGCCTCCGGGCAGCTATTTCGGACTAACAAGACCAGGCTCCTATCTAAATGAATGAGGAGAGACTCAGAACTGGACTTTCACTGGTCACCGGGACATAAAAACTGCATGTATACAAACAGTAATAAAATATGATAAAAATCGCTGAAAAAGTTTGATGACTTTGCCCCAAAATAAGGTTTAAAACGCCTTTTTCCCCATAGGTTATACTTTTACTGTGCATGCGCAAGGGTTCTCTCGCTCTCTGTCGTGCGCGCGCTACTGCTCGCTCGCTCTAGATTCCGGGAGATTTGAACTAATTTGCGGTCATCAGTGAGCCGCTATCAATCTGCGGGAGACTCCTGGAACTTCCGCGAGACTTGGGATGTCTGATATTTACACAACTAACACATATCAAATCTGCCGCCTTTTCAAACAGTAACATATTTTCCGCTGTCACAAACCTCAACTGTGCGCATGCGTCGGTGGAACCAGACGATAGGCTTAAATGTTTTCCGGCTTGACTGTTAAAAGCAGACGATTGGCTTTCCAGCGGGAGGGGCGGGGCATGTGGATACAACCGCCATCTTTGGCGTTACGGGTTTTCCCTTTATAGTTGTATTAAGGATTGAGGAAGTGGCATGTCTCTATATAAATAGTCTCTGTTATACGTTCAGTACAATGTAATTATACATTTACTACAATGTAATTATACATTACAGTGTTATTATACATTTACTACAGTGTTATTATTAATTTATAACAATGTAATTATGTTTATTAGATGTAATTATACATTAGTGTTATTATACGTTTATTACAGTTTTATAATACGTTTATTACAATGTTATTATACATTTGTTACATTATTATTTTATTACATTATTCTGTTTGATAATAGCAATTTTTGAAAAAAGTAGAGTAAAAAGTAATTTTATACATGTTACAGTCTTATTATACATTTATGACAATGTAATTATACATTTATTACAGTGTTATTATACGTTTATTACAATGCAATTATACGTTTATTACATGTAATTATACGTTTATTACATGTAATTATACATTAGTGTTATTATACATTTATTACAATGTAATTATACGTTTATTACAATGTATATATACATTTATTACAATGTAAATATACATTTATTACAGTGTTATTATACATTTCTAATACAGTGTTTTTATACATTTATAACAATGTAATTATACGTTTATTACAATGTAATTATACATTTCCTACAGTGTTATTATACATTTGTTACATTATTAGTATTATACATTTGTTACATTATTATTTTGTTACATTATTCTTTTTGAAAAAGTAGTGATTCTTTTTGAAAATAGTAGCGATTATTTTTGAAAAAAGTAGAGTAAAAAGTAATTATACATTTGTTACAATGTAAATACACATTTATTAAAATGTAATATACATTTATTACAGTGTTATTATACATTTATTACAGTGTTATTATACATTTATAACAATTTAATTATACGTTTATTACAATGTAATTATACATTTATTACAGTATTATTATACATTTGTTACATTATTATTATACATTTGTTGCATTATTATTTTGTTACATTATTCTTATTTTTGAAAATAGCGATTTTTTTAAAAAATAGTAAAAAGTAATTATACATTTGTTACAGTCTTATTATACATTTATTACAATGTAAGTATACATTTATTACAATGTAATTATACGTTTGTTACAATGTAATTATACATTTATTACAATGTAATATACATTTATTAGTGTTATTATATATTTGTTACATTATTTTATTATACATTTGTTACTTTATTATTTTGTTACAGTGTTCTTTTTGAAAATAGTAGCGATTCTTTTTGGAAAAAGTAGCGATTCTTTTTGAAAAAAGTAGTGTAAAAATGTAATACATTTGTTATTCTTATTATACATTTATTACAATGTAATTATACATGTATTACAATGTAATTATACGTTTATTACAATGTAACTATACATAGTTCAAAAACTATAGAACTATGAAAAAGTAGCGATTCATTTTTTAAAAAGTAGCGATTCTTTTTTGAAAAAGTAGCGATTCTTTTTTTGAAAAAGTAGCGATTCACTTGAAAAAGTAGCAATTCATTTTTGAAAAAGTAGCGATTCACTTTTGAAAAAGTATCGATTCTTTTTTGAAAAAGTAGTGATTCATTTTTGGAAAAAAATAGCGATTCTTTTTGAAAAAGTAGCGATTCACTTTTGACAAAGTAGAGATTCTTTTTCTAAAAAGTATCTATGAAATCAATGAAAGTAGCGATTCTTTTTTAAAAAGTATCGATTCAGTTTTTAAAAAGTATCGATTCTTTTTTGAAAAAGTAGCGATTTACTTTTGAAAAAGTATCGATTCACTTTTGAAAAAGTAGCGATTCACTTTTGAAAAAGTATCGATTCATTTTTGAAAAAGTATTATTTTGTTATATTATTCTTTTGGAAAATAGTAGCGATTGTTTTAGAAAAAGTAGTGATTCTTTTTGAAAAAAGTAGTGTAAAAAATTGTATTATACATTTGTCAGTCTTATTATACATTTATTACAATGTAATCATACATTTATTACAATGTAATTATACATTTAATAGAATGTAATTATATGTTTATTACAATCAGGGTTCGAATTACAAAGTGGCTTTCGGGGGAGCCCTATTTTCCGATCCTCCCTGACCCTGACTGACTTTAACGCTTTTGGTGCATGTTCGGGCATTTAAAACAATAGTGTGATGCAAAACAGGTTCGTTGTGTGTAGGTGATGGAAGGTGACACAGGGTCGGCGAATGCTGGAACTCGTGCACTTTTATTTACAAGGCTCTTTTACAGCGCGTGGTCGCGCTCAAATAACGTTAACTCAAAATATCAAAAAGGCAACAGAAACAGATGATAATTAATAGGCTACTCTTTCCGCTGGACACAGCTTTCTGGATACAGATGTAGTAATCCTCTTCCCTCTGAACACAGCTTCACTGGATACAGTTTGTAGACCCACTCTTTCCGCTGGATAGCCTACAGCTTTCAGAAGTCACTTTCTCTCAGGATACGTGCACGAGCTCCCAGTCTCTCTCTCACACTAATATCAGCACGGCCCGCTTATATGCGGTCTCCTCACACCAATTACTGAAATCACAGACAGGTGTTTGTCATTTGAACTTGACCCACTTATTCACCGCTCGACTCCGTCCCCGCTCTCCCGCTACAGACTTCGCTGAACCACGCCCATTGCATTTATTAGTGGAGACAGATGTTCGGAAATAGTAATGTAAGGAGCGAATAAACACTGACATATTTTTAATATCATCATTTATTTCAGGAACCTTAATGTACAGAAAATCAAAATCTATGTGACACAAAAAATGGAGAGTGTTTTAGAGCTCCCCCTAAATGTAGGCTTTCAGGGGAGCCCAGGTCCTTTTCAGGGGAGCCGAGCTCCCCTTAGCTCCCCCGTAATTCGAACACTGATTACAATGCAACTATACACAGTTTAAAAACTATGTATAGAACTATGAAAAAGTAGCGATTCATTTTTGAAAAAGTTGCGATTCACTTTCGAAAAAGTAGCGATTCTTTTTTTGAAAAAGTAGTGATTCACTTGAAAAAGGAGCAATTAATTTTTGAAAAAGTAGCGATTCACCCTTGAAAAAGTATCGATTCTTTTTTGAAAAAGTAGTGATTCACTTTTGAAAAAGTAGCGATTCACTTTTGACAAAGTAGTGGTTCACTTTTGACAAAGTAGAGATTCTTTTTCTAAAAAGTATCGATGAAATTGATGAAAGTTGCGATTCGTTTTTAAAAGGTATCGATTCAGTTTTTAAAAAGTATCGATTCTTTTTTGAAAAAGTAGCGAATCACATTTGAAAAAGTAGCGATTCACTTTTGAAAAAGTATCGATTCACTTTTGAAAAAGTATCGATTAATTTTTGAAAAAGTATCATTTTGTTACATTATTCTTTTTGAAAATAGTAGCAATTCTTTTTGAAAAAGTATTGATTCATTTTTGAAAAAGGATTATTTTGTTACATTATTCTTTTTGAAAATAGTAGCGATTCTTTTAGAAAAAGTAGCGATTCTTTTTGAAAAAAGTAGTGATTCTTTTTGAAATATGTAGTGTAAAAAATGTAATTATACATTTGTTACAATGTAATTATACATTTAATACTATGTAATTATATGTTTATTACAATGTAATTATGCTTTTAAAACTATGTATAGAACTATGAAAAAGTAGCGATTCATTTTTGAAAAAGTAGCGATTCACTTTCGAAAAAGTAGCAATTCTTTTTTTGAAAAAGTAGCGATTCACTTGAAAAAGTAGCAATTCATTTTTGAAAAAGTAGCGATTCACTTTTAAAAAAGTATCGATTCTTTTTTGAAAAAGTAGTGATTTCATAGCAAAAAGACACATGCACAACAACCTCAGAATTATACTAAATAGCATTTTACTTGTTTAAAAAAAGTATAAACTATCAATCAGAAAGCATGTACAACAGGTTTTTTAGTTTTGATCATGTGGATGATTTAGAGGCCTTACAAATGTGCATAGCATATATGATACAGTAGGCTTCATAGGGTTAATATTAACACACAATTCTTTACAAATCTGTAGAAGGTGAAAAACTGACATTGTTCTTATGGGCCCCCAGCAGACGGATCATCAACCTGAGCCCTGTGATGGTGATCCCAGAGGAGCAGCCCGCCCAGCCAGCTCTACCAGTCCAGCCTGAGGGCATGCGTGTGGTCTGCGGCCACTGCGGAAACACATTCCTTGTACGGTCTCACATCTTTAAATTAAAATAACTGACCTTTCTGACCTACAGTAATGTTTCTTGAAAGCAGAGAAGATCTGTAATGCATTTACACTACCATTCAAAAGTTTTGGGTCAGTAAGATTGTTGATGTTTTGAAAGAAGAGTCTTATGTTCAACAAGGCTGCATGATAAAACATCAAAATTCTACTACAATTTAAAATAATTGTTTTCTATTTTAATATATTTTCAAATGTAATTTATTCCTGTGATGCAAAGCTGCATTTTCAGCATCATTACTCCAGTCTTCAGTGTCACATGATCCTTCGAAATCATTCTAATTTATTCACATTATTGTGGAAACTATGATACAATTTTTTCGGGATTCTTTGATGAATAAGAAGGCTCGAAAGAACAGCATTTATTTAAAATAGTTTGTAACATTATAAATGTCTATACTGTGATTTTTAATTAATTGAATCCTTGCTGAATAAAAATATTAATTTCGTTCAAAAAAAATGTACTGACCCCAAACTTTTGAATGGTAGTGTTGAGTTTTACTAGTGCACATGTTCTTAGTGTCCTGTGATGCCCCTGCTGTATAGGGCAGCGATGATGAGTGGTCCCTGTCTGCCTCAGGCCTGGCTATTCGCGGCCCCTCTGATCTCTTCAAGGTCCTTTTACACTGCCACCTTCTCAGACGGTGGAACTGACTAAATGACAAACTAATTAGAAATAATAATAACAAAAAAACAAAACAAAAAAAATCACATGGTTCCAGGGCTCCAGACAGAGATTAAAATGTTTGCAAATGTGACTAATAATTAAATATATAATTTATAATAAAAAAATTTATGCAAAAATATTAAAAAATATGGCAAACCTTTACATACATCCATATGCAGTTTTGTCAGATACCGCCCCATTACTCAAGCCAACAAAAAATGGCGCACGTCATGATGTTTTTGTAAAAATGAACCAATTTCTATGACCATTGCCATTTAAACAAATTCGCAATCATATCAGATTGGAATAAATTATACTAAATACAACAACACCTCATTTACATTACTTCCCAGACAGCAACATAGTGTCGGCCCAGATCCGGCCCACATCTGGTTTGCGTGGAATCCACATGTCTGGTTTAAAAGGATAGTTCACCCAAAAATGAAAATTCAGTCATCATTTACTCACCCTCATTTTGTTCCAAATCTGTATGAATTTCTTTCTTCTTTCTTCTGCTGAACACAAAAGAAGATATTTTGAACAATGTCGGTAACCAAACAGTTGATGGGCCCCATTGACTTTCATAGTATTTTTTTTCCATACTATGGAAGTCAATGGGGCCTGTCAACTGTTGGTTAATCATATTCTTTAAAATATCTTCTTTTGAGGTCAGTGGAATAAAGAAATTCATACAGGTATGGAACAACTTGAGGTTGAGTAAATTATGATTGAATTTTCATTTTTGGGTGAACTATCCCTTTAAATAGTCATAATCAGTGTTGGGGAGTAGTTAACTACAAGTAGCGACGCTACTAACTTAACTACATTTTTCAGTAGCTTGGCAGCAGCTCAGTTGCTTTTTAAACAGTGTAGCTTTTCCAGTAGCTAACTACTTTTTGCAGCAAGTAGCGGTGTAGCGCGAGCAAAAGCTACATTGGGTTTTGTTGAGCCTGCGCGAATCAGCGCGATGCAAGGATATTCTTCTTCTTGTTAGATTACAAACTAATTTTTTTGCCATTACCTGTTGTTTAATCATGCATCTTGCGGCTAACGGTTCACTGACGTACAGAAGACCTCAAGCACAAATTTAAGGACGCGCATACAGGTGATTAATGGCCATTTTAAATATATTAATTATCCTGCTTTATTGCTCTCTATGTTACATCAAATTTCTATTTCTGATTTAATTACAATGAACCGCCAGCTGATCTGTCCGCCAGTTTGGTAATGAACATAAAATACCACTAAAGTTTGCGCCATCGTGTTTGTCAGTTGAACAAAAAATGTAATCTTAGTTTGTTTATCGCACGACAAAGCTTTGATCTAATTAAATTGCTGTATAGATTTGTTGTGACTGGTTTCAGAGCGAACCGAACTGTGCTCACAAGCAGCTTGTGATTCAGGTTCTTCTTTCACAGTAAATTCGGCGAGGTCCATCACTGCATGTGAGCGAGTTTAACGTGCATTGTCAGTGCCACATGTGAGCGCTTGTTCAATGTATTTTCTTGCCAAAATGCAACCATCTCACAATCGGTATTGAGAAAAAGTCTATAGGCCTACATGCAATTTACGTTGAATGTATATTTTGTTCTTGCAATGTTGTATTTGTTGCAATTTTGCACTTTTGACAAACAGTCTGAGATATTTGAGTGTTGTGTGTAATAAAAACAATAAAAATCATAATTGTATTGCATTGTTTTAAACATTAAATATTTTACTTAAAACATTCCTCAGACACTTATTCAGTTATTTATAATATATGTTGTTCAAAAAAAGCAAAAGTAGTTTCAATGTAGCTAGCTACTTTTTGATCGTAACTTGTAGTGTAGCTAACTACTTTTCCAAAAGGGTAGCTTGACTGTAGTTTAACTACTTTAACTAACGAGTAGCTTGTAGCTTGTCAAACTACAGTTTCAAAGTAGCTTCCCCAACACTGGTCATAATTTATATACTGAATCTTCCTTTCATCCACTGACTGTTAAAAACTTAAGTAAGAATCTATGCACTCAATGAACTTAACTTCTGAACAATCATCTGTATTAAGCAAATCTGTAATTTGTCAACTAAAATAAGTCATTTGGTCCTAAATGTTTCATTTTAGTCATTTTTTGTCTGTAGCCCTGTGACATAATTCCTTCTGGCCTACAGAGGCAAGATGCAGGAACTGAAACATTAGTTTTATTGTGAGATCTTCTGTTATAACCTTAAATAATTCTTCCTTTTTTCAGGATTCAACTGCCTTTTGCCTTTGTACAGGGTTAAATCCACTAATTCTCCTAATTTATTCCTGTACATCTCAATTTATTCATTGAAATCATCACAAAGAATTGCTAGTTGTTTGAATCATTTCTCAGTACCCATTTGAACTAATATTTGAATGTCATGCACTGATCCCTGGAATCAAGTTTGGTGTGGTAGATTATTAAATGAATTGACTTGTGCTGCTTTACCATGCTGTGTGTTTGCTTGCTGAAGAAATAACTTTCTTCTTAACTTCCCTTGTTTTTGCAGTGGATGGAGCTCCGGTTCAACACTCTGGCCAAGTGCCCACATTGCAAAAAAATGTAAGTTGCCATCATTTGTCATATTCTTTGTACGTCAAAAATGCAATGTCTGTGACAATACTCCACCGATAATGTGCCGTTCTCAGGAGAAATGTCATAAATCTCAATGTGCGATGTGTGTGACTAGCCGGAGGTCAGGCTTGAGTTTGTACTGGGCAGTTTGTAGAAACTGAAAGTAAATAAACCCTTGCGAGTTCCAGTTAGAGAGGGAGGTGATGTGATGCCAGTCTGCCAGTCACTTGAGAGAGCGAGAGCATCATGCTGACACACTGAAACATGAGCCCTGCATGCTAGTGACGCTGCGAGGGAGAGTTAGGACAACAAATGTTGCAGCACACATGAATGGAGCCGAGTGCCCACAGAATCCCAAAGCAAATAAGATTTCCACTCGAATGCAGAGTGTTTGAAGAGGCAGAGAAGGAGATACGAGTAGAAGAAGGAGAGAAATTAAGCACCTTAAGCTATCTGAATCATTGTGAGTCCTGAAGAATGTTTGAAAATCCCATCACATGAGAGCCATGTGAAGGGTCATGGTCAGACTTAATGGGACTCAAACAGGAAAAAGAGCAGACCATGTGACTCAGTGACGCAGTTCTCTTTTGACTACAAGCGTTTGTTGGACTGCTTTAATAAGATTAATCTTACATTTGAAAGGCCTTGTACACACTGAATAAAATATATTTTGGACCAACAGCCGAATTTATCAGTTTTTCCTCAAATTATATTTATAGTTTAGTTCAACCCTTAAATTTTGATTTATTATTCATTAAAAATACTTGTTTTTCTACATTTATACAAAGCAAAAAGATTATTTATTATAAAGACCATACAATATAGGTCAACATAATTGATTTTTATTTATTTATTGCTTAATTTCACAAAATCTAAATTAGCTATCATATGAAAGCAGAATTATTCACTTAAAGGTGCAATGTGTAAAAATTTTGAGTATCTATTAACAGAAATGCAATATGACATCCATAACTATGTTTTGTTTTCAGTGGTGTATAAAGAACTTACTTAACCCTCTGGGGTCGGCAATCACGCCGCCGTGATCTGCTCGCTTTTTTTCTTATCAGTGCAAAAGAGACTCAAAATACTCGGTTGATTTTGATCTTACATATAAGTGTTATACATCATTAGATCCTGTTAAGTTTCTTTTTTTTTTGTGGATACTCACAATAAAAACAAAGTGTTGTGCTTTTCACCAAATAAAGATAAAACAAACATGATGCGAGTTCTGCGTTCTCTCTGTCAGTGAAGTCCATTCTGAAATGCGCCCTAAGATTAACTGTAACTCCGCGATTACTTGTCACACAGGCACGAGAGATTTTTCTTTATGAAGCTTGAATTCTCTTCTTTTAAATGAAGTGATTTATATATATATAAAAAAAATATTCTCAGTTTATGCAATCCGTTTGAAACCAAGGAGAGGTCCATTTTTTTCTTTCTCCCCTCATTATTTCTAATGAGTTGAGGCCGCCACGCCCCCGGCGCTGTTCACATGTAAATAGTTCAGGTGATCGCGCACACGCCCCCGATCAATGCCATAAAAACACAAAGATTCTTCATGAGATTCACTGATAGTTCATCACGTTTTGAGGATGGCACGCTACTCCGGTGAAGAAGCCCTTCAGATGATTCTGGACAGCGAGGATTCACCTTTTCCTCAGAGGAATTTGAAACTCTGACGACCAACGGCTGCATTTTGAAGAACGAATTGACCCCGCCGAGGATACAAGTTCGGAGTAAGTTGTTTAGTGTTATATAATTCCTTTTCTGATTATAGAGCTCAAATGAATTTTCAGACTATGTTTTTGCCTAGTTTTGGCTAGCTTTTGACATAGGAAAGATTACCTCACAGTCACAATATCCCTATACGCTCGTGTAAACTTTTTAAATGTGATATTAGCCTACTACATATATTTCACTCAGTTTTGAGATTAGTTTATGACACTGATTATCATGGTAAAATACTGCCTTATGCGTAATTTATTTTGTTTGCGAATAACTGCTTAGGTTATGTCATGAACTGCTCGGTGGAAACAGACAGTGGTGATCCAAACGCAGGCTTTATTATGAGGAGAATCCAGAGACAGGTACAAGGAAACAGGCAGGGGTCAAAACCAGGTAAGCAGTCCAGATCAGCAAACATATAATGCAAGGATTAGGCAAACGGGAAGACCAGATACACGCAGGGAGTCCAGGAACCATGAAACTAGGAAACACTAAGGAACTAGGAAAACGCTTAGGATGCAGTATGACACTTACAATACTGAGCCCTGAACAAAGGGAAAACTCAGGCTTAAATCAGGGACGCTCAATCTAAAACAGGTGCACCAAATAAACCATAATCAGTCCAGGGTAAAACATAATGGAAACAATAAACTAGGAAGGAGTGCCCTCCAGAGGCTCAAGCGGGCACTCCAGCCGCAGATCGTCACAGGTTATAATGATTTAGTTATATATTTTTCAGCCTCCGGTAACATATGTGATACTGTCTAAATACAATATATTATTTATGTATAAAGGTTCAGTTAGGCTAACTGAAATAAAACCATGTCTATATTGTGAAGGGTAGTCAACTTTAGCATGGGTGTGTTCACTTATTCTAAGCACTGTGTGTGTGTGTGTGTGTGTGTGTGTGTGTGTGTGTGTGTGTATATATGTATATATATATATATATATATATATATATATATATATATATATATATATATATATATATATATATATATAAATAATTAAATCACATTTTTTCCTACAATGCATGCCCAAAGTCGTGCAGCCATAGTTTCTCTTGATATCAGCATGTTCAAAGGTGTTTATTTTTTTATTTCATTTTTTACAGGGAGAGATGCCACTGAGTCCTGCTGACTTCAACATTCAACAGTCTCTGTACATGAACATGGTAAAATGAAAAATCAAACACCTTGGAAATGACAGGTATGTACTATGTTTCTATGTACTATGTACTATGTTGACAGGTATGTGTGTATCTTTGGATTATGTTGTGTTGTAAATAAATCCAAACAATCTAAAAGCCATTCTTTTTTAAATCTCCTCATTCTTTGTGCAAGGCTCCTTATAATGATATGGCCTGATAGCACCTAATAGGGCCATTATGGGAGGGTCTTTGTCTTTCTCAGGTGTGAAATGCATACATACTAATGAGAGATCACGCCTCCTCGCATAAAGCTTTCTGACACAAAACATGTCATTAAAAATGTAAAAATACTTTATTGTCTTATCTGAATGAGTAGTCAGGATGATTCTCACATAGTTTTGGAGCAAATATTCTAGGCTATGTGATACAATTTTCAAAAGTCTTGTGAAGAAATAGTCAATATGTGTTTTGTGGCCTTATTTCAACAACTTTCATTTTTATTTTTTTCAATAACCACGCATAAACATTATTCTCTCAAAAATACAAACATGTACATACATGTTGCTTAGATATTATGCTAGCCCAGTTTGTGCTATATAGCGTGAATTTACACCTTTGCCATTAACATGTTTATAAATAACTGAAAAAAGCACAAATGTAAGGGCATATCAGAACATCCCAATGGCCCCAAAAACACCTCAGACCCCAGAGGGTTAATAAATCGTAATGTTTTTATTACCTTAGAATGAGACATTTATATCTACATAACCGCGGGCACCCCCTTCTATGAAGGTCGACATATTGTGACGTCATGTTTCTACCGTAGCCGACAGCGAACAAACAGCGCTACAGAGTGCGTTTCGTCACTACTTTGAAAGAGAAGCAGCAGAAAGCTAGAAGCTAGCCATAAACACCGTGAGAAGTGACTTTTCCCTTGTCAGTGGTGTAAAATATGTAGTTGGATTGTTTCATGTAACTTAGTTCTTCTCCCTCGCTGTATTATAGGTTTGCTATGTTTCGTTTGTGAGACAATCAGCTGATTACTATTATTATATTATATATTTTGACCCTTGGTCCTCACCTGACTATGGCTTTGTAAACTTTATCCATGATGTGGTTTATAATGGACTGTGGTACAGAAACAGTGACAATGTTACACAGTCTTGGCTTACTCTGGCTATTCTCTGCTGTCTCAGACGACGATATGTTTGTCCCTTTTTAGCCACCGTAGCTTCTTCGAAAGGGAGGGGTGAGCAGTGGGCTGAGCCCTTAGTGCAACTCGCAACCGAACCGCTAGATGTCACTAAAAAATACACACTGCACCTTTAAGATAAAACTAAAAACATTTTGTTTGTCAGTGTTTAATTAAGTTAACTTTCTAAAAATGAAGACAACTTGTCTTTTTAAAATATACATCATATTTTCTGTTATGTACTAACAAAACATTAATAAAACCCACATTCATTTCTGAAGTCAGTAAAGCGAGTATGTGTTCTGCACATCAACACTGGTGTAAAACGAAAACACTGTTTAAACAAAATGCTTATTTTCTATGGGGAGTGTTACTTGCTTTTAGGCAAACTGAACCAAACCACAATTAGACTTTAAATAAATGTCTTAGTCATTTTACTTCTTTTTCAGTGTACTTTAGCTTCATTTTAGTCTAGTTTGGTTGTTGGCTTTCCTGTGTAACCATTGAATAACTCCTTCCATCCGTCTGTTTTCCAGACTGTTTTTCCTTTGGAGGTTCGCAGGCATTGAATATTTCCTGCTGTTGAACCATTATACCTCTGTACTAGGAGACAGATACAGCCCAATAAAACAGCCGCTTTAGGTTTGTGGTCTGTTTAGAGCAGCACTGGAACTAAGCTTGTGTGCTATCTTTGTCTTTAGCTCTTCTGTAGGCAGTGCTCTACCCAGAAGACGCTGCTGTGCCTACATTACAGTAGGAATGATCTGTATTTTCATTGGTATCGGTTTAACGGTGAGTATTGTTCTCTTTTTTTTTGGTTTGGGGTCAGTGTGTTTTTTAAAGAAATTAACACTTTTATTCAGCAAGAATGCAATTGTTTAAAAGCGACTATAAATAATGTTACAAAATATTTATATATAGAACAAATGCTGTTCTTTTTAGCTTTCTATTCATTAAAGGATCCTAAAAAATGTATCATGGTATCCACAAAAATATTGTGCAACTGTGGGATGTGCTGGAGGGGACTTTACAGAGTGCTGGACTCTTGCATTGTCAATACAAGATCTTGACCAAAAATATATGCACCTCTTGATGGAATTAAATGTTGTGATGTTATTTCCATTAAGAGGCGCATCAGTTTTTGGTCAAGATCTTCCTGGATACACTTAGAACTGTCGTTCCCTTTCGAGGGAACTCGAACTGCGTCGACTACGACACTTTGGGGAACGCCCTTAGCATAACGCATCTGAAGTATGAATGAAACTAATCCAATCCTGATTGGTGCTGCGTCATGACGTAACATGTGACGGCATACACGGAAGCTAGAAAGGGACGCCGGCACACAACAGAGTTAGCTTTTCGCTCTTTAGCAAGCGCTCTGTGTCAAACTGTCTGTCCTATTTGGTGTTTTTTGTCTCATAAGAATTGTCCTAAATAATTGCAATATAGAATCTAGTGGCTCGGATCTCGCGTTTGCCGAGGCAGCGCGTAGATTACGGGCCTACTCAGCATAAAGATTCTGTGAGTGGGATCTCGCGTTTGCCGAGGCAGCGCGTAGATTAAAGGTCTGCATTGCAATTCAGAATCTAGTGGCTCGGATCTCGCGTTTGCCGAAGCAGCGTGTAGATTACGGGTCTACTTTGCAATAAAGATTCTGTGACTGGGATCTCGCGTTTGCCGAGGCAGCGCGTAGATTTAAGGTCTCCATTGCAATACAGAATCTGGCTCGGATCTCGCGTTTGCCGAGGCAGCGTGTAGATTACGGGTCTACTTTGCAATAAGATTCTGTGACTGGGATCTCGCGTTTGCCAAGGCAGCGCGTAGATTTAAGGTCTGCATTGCAATAAAGAATCTAGTGACTCGGATCTCGCGTTTGTTGAGGCAGCGCGTAGATTCGGTCTACTCTGCAATAAGGATTCTGTGACTGGGATCTCCCGTTTGCCGAGGCAGCGCGTAGATTTAAGGTCTGCATTGCAATAAAGAATCTATAGTGACTCGGATCTCGCGTTTGTCGAGGCAGCGTGTAGATTCGGTCTACTCTGCAATAAAGATTCTGTGTGGGTGCGAGGCATGCACAGTCAGCTCCTGAGGGCGCTGGCTGTGTTCATTGAGAAATATCTCGACGCACACACAGTCGTGCGTTTTCGGGTGTTTCAGCCTGGCGCCCGTTGACTTTCTTCTCGAAAGATGAAAGCCAAATATATTGTGAATGACTCGAATCTCGCGTTTGCCGAGGCAGCGCGTAGATTACGGGTCTAGAATAAAAGGGACACACAATCTGGGAAATAATACTGTTTTGTGTGAGGCATTCACAGTCAGCTCCTGAGGGTGCTGGCTGTGTTCATTGAGAAATATCTCGACTCACACACAGCCGTGCGTTTTCGGATGTTTCAGCCTCGCACCTGTTGACTTTCTTCTCGAGGGATGAAAGCCAAATATATTGTTACGGCTCGATTCTCGCGTTTGCCGAGGCAGCGTGTAGATTACGAGACTGTAAATAATATTAAAACAGTATTGTTTGGTGATTATGGCTGCATTTAATTCTATGAAATGAAAATGATGGAATATTATCTCACTTTAATAAGTTAGATATTTTAATTCAGCCTACCATTATCCAGTGTTTATGGCTGCATTTAATTCTGAGGAATTAAAATGATGAGCAGCGAACGTCGAGAATTGTTTTAAATTTTTCCCTGCCGGTCCTCCGCTTCAGGGTATCGAAAACAAGACGTAAATAGCAGGGCTGTCATCCCCGTGGAGGGATGAGCAAGAATCGCTCTTCCGCGGAGCCCTCAGGAAATCGATGTTTGTATCCAGCGTCAAGTGCGTTTCGGGACACATCGGTTTTCAGCGAATGCGCGCTGCAGTGTCCGCCACAAGGGCTTTCGGCCAGGCAGTGTGCGCATCTGCACATTGGAAACTGTTTTTGGTTATTCCCTGCCGGTCTTCCGCTTCAGGGTGTCGAGAACGAAACCGAAAGAGCCTCCCCATCTAGGGAGCCCTCAGGAAATTTTTGTCTGTATCCAGCCGTAATTGCGCTTCGGGACACAACGGTAATTGCGCTTCGGGACACTCTGTCTGCCCCACAGGCTTGCGGCCAGGCAGCGCTCGCGTCTGCACATCGAGAATCGTTTCGACCAAACCCTGCCGGAGAGCCGCTTCAGGGGATCGAGAACGAATCTTGAACGATACCCGAAGCCAGTCTCGAGAGGCTGGTTCCCTTGGGGTACAGACTGCAGTTCAGTTTCAGCCCACCAAAGTTCAACAGAGTGGTCTGGACTGTAGCCGACCCAAAGCAGGGTCGGGTATTGGAACAAGAAGTAAACTCCCTCCTGGTAAAGGAGGCTATAGAAACGTATTTCTCCGCCAGACAGGAGTCCGGGTTTTACAGTCGCTACTTCATAGTTCCCAAGAAGGATGGGGGGTTGCGTCCAATAATAGATCTTAGGCACTTGAATCGGTCTCTGAGGAGGTTCTGGTTCAAGATGCTTACCATCGTGAATCAAATTCAATCCGAGGATTGATTTGTCACGATAGATATGAAGGACGCATACTTCCACATATCCATCCTTCCATCTCAGAGGAAGTTCCTGAGGTTCGCTTTCGGAGGTGAAGCATACCAATATCGGGTTCTTCCGGTCGGCCTAGCTCTCTCCCCTTGCACATTTACCAAATGCATGGATGCAGCTCTAGCACCGCTGAGGTTTTTGGGTAGCTGGCTGATTTGGCCCAGTCACAAGAGCTGGCAATTCAGCATCGAGATGTCGTCTTTGCCATATCCAGAGCCTGGGGTTTGAGACTCAACACGAAAAAGAGCGTGTTGGCACCAGCCAGACAACCATTTTCCTGGGAGTGGCGTGGGACTCGGTCACGATGCGGGCACATTGTCTCCTGCACGGATTGTGTCCATCCTGGCCATTGGTGACCAGGATAAAGCTAGGCCAAGCCATCACTGTCAAACACTTTCAGAGAGTGTTAGGACTCATGGTAGCAGCGTCCAACACCATTCTAATCGGCCTGCTGCACTTGAGGGCCCTGCAGTGGTGGTTGATAACCAAGGGGTTCTCCCCGAAGGGGATCCCATTCCGCATGATCAGGGTTACGCGCAGATGCCTTCGTTCCCTATCTATGTGGAAGAAAGCTTGGTTTCTGTCCCAAGGCCCCATGGTGGGAGTGTCATGTCGCCGGAAATCTGTCTCGACAGATGCCTCTCTCACGGGCCGGGACACCGTCAGGCAGGGCTCTGAGGAGCTTCCTCCCAGACCTCAGGGGTCACCATGCAGACAATGTGTTGGTGGTCTCCTACTTGATTCTTCAGGGGGTTCTGAGATTGCACCCTCTATCCAGATTGGCGCATCAGATCCTCCTGTGGTCCCGGGGGGAAACTGTTATCTCTCAGAGCAATGCACGTCCCAGGGGACCAGAATCAGAGAGCAGAGATCCTGTCGAGGCAGGGGCTGAGGCCCAGGGAATGGAGGCTTCACACCGAGGGGGTGAAGTCGATATGAGTGAGGTTCGGCCCAGTGGAAGTGGATTTGTTCGCGTCTTGAGGGACGTCCCACTGTCCACTGTGGTATTCTCTCACTCATTCAGCCCCATTGGGTTTGAATGCCATGGTACAGACGTGGCCGAGGCTACGCCTGTACGCTTTTCCCGATTGCTTTGCTCCCGGGAGTTCTGGAGAGGGTCCGTTGAGACGGGATTAGCCTACTTCTAGTAGCCCCATACTGGCCGACCTGAGTATGGTTTTCAGACATCATAGCACTTCTGGCAGGCCAGCCTTGGCAGATCCCTCTGAGGAGGGATCTGCTTCCACAGGCCGGGGGCTCAATATTAAGCACCCTCGACCAGACCTGTGGAAGCTTTGGGCCTGGCCCCTGAGGGGGCTCAGTACCTAGAGGCTGGCCTGTTGGCTGGAGTGGTTGAGACCATACTCAGCTCCACAGCTCCTTCCACGAGGACATTGTACGGCCTAAAGTGGAAAGTGTTTCCACTTGGTGTAGAGAGCGCGAGGTGGACCCAGTTAACTGCCCGGTTGGCTTCAGTGCTGCAGTTCCTCCAAGATCGCTTCTCAGCTCGTCTTACCCCGTCCACACTCAAGGTGTACGTGGCTGCCATTGCGGCTTTCCACGCTCCTCTGGGTGATGGGCCTCTGGGGAGACATCAGCTGGTCGTACGTTTCCTCTGTGGGGCTCGGAGGATGAGACCTGCGGCTCGTACCAGAGTTCCCACATGGGACCTGGCAGTGTTCTCGAAGGGCTGGTCGAGGCCCCCTTCGTCCCTCTGGAGTCGGCTGAGGCCAAGAACCTTCCCTCAAGGTAGCTTTTTTATTAGCCATTACTTCTCTGAGGAGAGTAGGAGACCGTCTCGGTTACGTATGGTAACCCTCGTTCCCTGAGTAGGGAACGGAGACGTCTCGTCGGAGGAGTTTCCAACGAATTGGGATCACGCTAGGGAGACCAATTGCCTTCGAGTGAATTAAAACGAGCCAATAAATATTGGCATGCGGGATTTGCATTCCGCGTCCCGCCTGTCAATGCGGGTATAAAGCGGAAGCGAGCGCACACACATTTGCTTTACGCTGAGGAGCCGGACGGTGTCCAGTCCTCCGCGAAGGTACAGCAAGCATGGCGACGGGACGAGACGTCTCCGTTCCCTACTCAGGGAACGAGGGTTACCATACGTAACCGAGACGTTCCCTTTCGTATGGGAACTCCTACGTCTCGTCGGAGGAGTTTCCAACGAATTGGGATCCCAAATAAAACGCCATGGTGCTGGCCCCTTCCAGCGCCCAGCTGAGCTCCCTGCCAAGCAGTTTCATCTTTAGGGCGGGGGCTAGCTAGGAAGAAATCACACTGCTGTTCCGCAAGACCCGCTCAGAGGATTTGGATAACACTGGGGAAACGTGCCCATGTGGGAACGTTGCGGAGCCCCCGGCCAGCCTGAAGGGAGGCACTGAATACACATATGAACTAGCCCGTAGGGTAGTAAAACATATGGGAGTCCTCGAGGTAGTCCCAGCCCGTAGGGTGGGGAGCATACTCAGCAAGGACGACAGAGTGAGTCTGTCGAGGGGAAGACACGGGGCTAGCCCGTAGGGTAGCAGGAACGTGGAAAATGACCACGAGGAAGTCATCGTGAAGGTCACCCAGTCTACTAGCAACTTCTTAAGAGAGGTAATAGACCTAGCATCAGGCGGTCCGCCACGCCTGATGCCGAGGGGTGATGGAGGAGCTCAGAAGGTTAGCCGTTTGTTGGGGAACCAAGGAGCAAAAAGGCGCACGGATCCAGCTCATAAGGCGGAATGGCGTAGCAAGCCGACAGAACCTATTCCCTCGCGCCACTGACCGTAGCGAGTTTACGGGAGGAAACCGGTTCAGCACGTAAGCTATAAAATCTGGCAAACGTGTTAGGTGTCGCCCAGCCCGCAGCTCTGCAGATATCTGTCAGCGAGGCGCCTTGCCCCAATGCCCAGGAGGAAGCAACACTCCTAGTGGAGTGAGCCATCAACCTGGGAGGGCAAGGCATGTCCTGGGATTCATAAGCCCGGACGATAGCATCCACTAGCCAGTGGGCTAACCTCTGCTTGGAGACAGCCTTCCCCTTCTGCTGGCCTCCGTAACAGACGAAGAGCTGCTCTGAGGTCCTGAAGCTTTGCGTTCTGTCCACATAACAACGTAGAGTACGTACGGGACAGAGAAAAGCCAGGGCTGGGTCTGCCTCCTCCACGGGCAGCGCTTGCAGGTTCACTACCTGATCTGCAAATGGAGTGGTAGGAACCTTGGGCACATATCCGAACCGGGGTCTCAGTACCACGTGAGAAAGGCCCGGTCCGAACTCTAGGCACGATTCGTTGACCAAAAAAGCCTGCAGATCCCCGACCCTCTTGAAGGAAGCTAGAGCCAATAGAAGAGCGGTCTTTTCAGACAAAACTTTTAACTCTATGTCATTTAAGGGCTCAAATGGGGGCCTTTGAAGCGCTCTCAGCACGAGGGCTAAGTCCCAAGAGGGTACAGGGTGCAAATTACGAGGAGGATTTAACCTCCTAGCACCCTTAAGGAATCTGATGATCAGGTCGTGCTTCCCTAACGACTTCCCGTCGATCACATCATGATGGGCAGCTATTGCGGCCACATATACTTTGAGGGTGGAGGGAGACAGCCTTCGCTCCAACCCGTCTTGTAAAAAGGAAAGCACGACACTGATCGGGCAAGTTCGGGGGTCTTCCCGGCGGGAAGAGCACCAGACGACGAACAGGTTCCACTTCAACGCATAAAGGCGCCTCGTAGAGGGGGCTCTAGCGGAAGCGATGGTATCTACCACGGCCTGTGGTAGGCCATCTAGAACCTCCGCGTCCCGTCCAGGGACCAGACATGGAGTCTCCACAGGTCTGGACGCGGGTGCCAAAGAGTGCCCCGTCTCTGAGAAAGCAGATCCTTCCTCAGAGGAATGGGCCAAGGAGGTGCTGTCGCAAGGAGCATGAGTTCCGGGAACCAGGTCCGGTTGGGCCAGTACGGCGCAACTAGCAAGACCTGCTCCTCATCCTCCCTGACTTTGCACAGTGTCTGTGCGAGAAGGCTCACTGGGGGAAACGCATACTTGCGTGGGCCCCGGGGCCAGCTGTGTGCCAGTGCATCCGTGCCGAGGGACCCTGCGGTCAGGGAATAGAACAACTGGCAATGGGTCGTGTCCGGAGAGGCAAACAGATCTATCTGAGCGGCTCCGAAGATTCCCCATATCAGCTGAACCACCTGGGGATGGAGTCACCATTCTCCCGGAAGGGGCGGCTGCCGTGAGAGCTCGTCGGCTGCACGGTTGAGCACACCAGGGACGTGAATGGCCCGAAGCGACCTCAGATGCTTCTGACTCCATAGGAGGAGATGGCGGGCGAGTCGCGACATACGACGGGAGCGTAGACCCCCTTGATGGTTGATGTACACCACGGTCGCAGTGCTGTCCGTACGGACCAGTACATGCCTGTGCAGAAGCAGCCCCTTGAGGCGGCACAAGGCTAAGCGTACTGCTTGCAACTCTAGGCAATTGATGTGCCAATGCAGCTGAGGCCCCGTCCACAGACCTGAGACTGTATGCCCGTTGTACGTGGCCCCCCATCCGCTGGCAGAGGCATCCGTGAAAACCACAGCATGCCTGGACACCTGGACTAAGGGTACTCCGGCCCGTAGAAAGGCAGGGTCCGACCAAGGACTGAAGGTTTGGCGACAGTGCGGGGTAATGTTGACCCGGAACGTGCCGCTCTGCCACGCCCATCTCGGGACTCGATCGTGAAGCCAGCGCTGAAGCGGTCTCATATGCAACAGACCGAGCGGCGTAACTGCGGCTGCGGCTGCCATATGCCCCAGGAGCCTCTGAAATTGCTTCAGTGGACCACTGACCTGCCTCGAAAAGACCTGAGGCAGTTGAGCACTGACTGGATGCGCTCCTCTGTGAGGCGCGCAGTCTGACTGACCGAGTCCAACTCCATACCGAGATAAGAGATCCTCTGCGTGGGGCAGAGTTTGCTCTTGTCCCGGTTGACCTGAAGTCCCAACCGGCTGAGGTGCCGGAGCACCAGGTCCCTGTGATCGCACAACAGATCTCGTGAGTGAGCTATTATCAGCCAGTCGTCGAGATAGTTGAGAATGCGAACGCCATTTTCTCTCAAGGGAACAATGGCCGCCTCCACGACTTTCGTGAAGACGCGGGGCGACAGGGCCAAGCCGAAGGGTAGGACCTTGTACTGATATGCCTGACCCTCGAACGCAAACCGAAGAAACGGCCTGTGTAGAGGCAGAATCGAGACATGAAAGTACGCGTCCTTCAGGTCGATCGCTGCAAACCAATCCTGGGGACGGATGCACTCGAAGATGCGTTTCTGCGTAAGCATCTTGAATGGGAGCTTGTGAAGGGCCCGATTCAAAACACGCAGATCCAGGATTGGTCGTAACCCACCGCTTTTCTTGGGTACAATGAAGTAAGGGCTGTAGAACCCAGACCTCATCTCGGCTGGAGGGACCGGCTCGATCGCGTCCTTCGCCAGCAGGGCAACGATCTCTTTCCTCAGGACAGGGGCGTCGCCACTCCGCACTTGGGTGAAGAGGACACCCCTGTACCTGGGAGGCCGGCGGGCAAACTGAATTGCATAGCCGAACCGGATGGTGCGAATGAGCCACCTGGACGGTCTCGGAAGCGCTATCCAGGCTTCGAGAGACTGAACCAAAGAGCCCACTCGGACCACCGGCGTACCCGCGGGGGGGGCAGCGAGGTGGAAGGCAGGGACCCGCCCTCGGAGGCATTGTTGCGGCCGAAGGTGGGGTCTGTGTGTGTGGTGCAACACTTACCTGCTTCCACCGGGGGGCAAGCAGCAGGAAGGCCCATCTTTCTCTGGGGCGTTCGATTGCTGACTGTCCCGAGGCGAAGGTAGGAGGGGAAACGAGGAGCGAGGCTGGGAGGCGTCGAGTCCTGGCTTCCGCGCCTCCTTGCCTGGCGACAGATGAAAGTGACGAGGCCGTAGCGGCGACACTGGCATCTGAGCGCTTTGGCCAGCGACAGACGAGAGCGACGAGGCCGTAGCGGCGTCACTGCCATCTGAGCGCTGGGGCGAGGGGAATGAGAGCGGCGAGGCAACGTGGCGGCGCACACTGTCATTCTCACCCTCTAGGAGGGGAAACGAGGAGTGAGGCCCGGGGGCGTCAAGTCCTGGCTTCCGCGCCTCCTTGGCCAGTGACAGACGAGAGTGACGAGGCCGTAGCGGCGTCACTGCCATCTGAGCGCTGGAAGAGGGGGAAAGGAGTGGCGAGGCATGGGAGCGTCACTCACTGCAGTCCGCACCTCTTGTGACCCAGAGATGGAAGAAATCGCTCTATTGAAAATGTGGGTACCACTGGACTCTGGGAGCCAGCAGCGGAACAGGAACTGAACAAATTCTCCACCCGGCCCTCCTCCGGGGGTGGGAGAGGCGAGGACACCATCTCCCTGAGAGCAACTTCCTCCAACCCTGTGTCACCCGTCTCAGGGCTGCTGAGACAGGTGGCGCCGTCCTCCTGCGAAAGCTAGACGTCACCATAAAGCTGGCTGACATCTTTTTCACAGGGGGCTGACACCCTTGGCGACAAACAGACCGAGGAGAAACCAGGAGTGAGTCGACTTTTTTCATATCGGGTCAGCTCCTGGTCTCCTCAACCTGCTTCTGAACTGTGGAGAGCCGCTGGGCACAGTCCCCAACAGTGTCGCCGAAAACGGCAAACCCTGTGAGATAGGAGCACCGAGAAAGCGAACTTTGGCGATGTCTCGTACCCCACAAGGCCTAGCCGTGGGATGCTTCTGGACCACCAGTGTGGACATCGTCTGACCGAGGGCCAGTGCTATAACTTGCACAGCTCAACCCCGACTCAGAACTACCCTTGTGTAGTCAAAGCCACCCCAGCCACTAAGGGTAGTGAGAGAGGAAAAAAACTTTCTGCAGATTTTGGCATGTCTGGCTTTCCACAGCACCAACATGCTTCCATATTGCTAAAAGCCTTTTTCACACGCATCCGGGCAGGCACGGGGGTGGGGCAAGGCGATTACGCGTTGCACTGCGCCCCCAGAGTAGCCCAGGAAGTGTGGCTGTCAAGTCTGAATCCGATTCAGCACGAGCACACACACCATTACAGCGGGAACTCAGCGTCATCATTTCCAGAGTGTAACAGCCCTCTCTCCGATGCAGCGATCGACATCTGATCCTCCCCTGGAGCCCTGAATGAAATAGCTGGTCCCTCATGAGAAGAACCAGAGATTCCACCCGAAAGCTGCCAGGCATGCAAAACAGTGAACGTGGCCATACCTGATGGCACACGGCACGCTGAGCGCTCAACCCCTCGAGAAAGGCAAGCGAACAACGTGCCGACGTGGTCATGCTCTCGTAAGAGAGCATAAACCACCCACGAACACAGTCTCAGCATGTTTGCGATGCGCTAGAGGAGTGAGTGTTCCGAGGAGGTGGTCTCGTCAGAGAACACTCACTGTAATCCTCTAATCACCAATGCTATTAGCCAAAATAGCCCTCCACCGTTGGCCACCAGAAGAGGAACTAGATCGGGGAACAGTCAAAGGCGCGCATCTAGAGCGCCGAATGACGCGCGCTGGGTTGCCGTGACAACCCGCGCTGTCAGCCGGCAGCTCGACGGCACACGGCACGCTGGGCGGCTCAAGCCCTTACGAGAAAGGGGAGACGACCAACGCGCCGACGTGGTCAAGCTCTCACGAGAGAACATAAACCACCCACGAACGCAGTCTCATCATGCTTAAGCCCAGGCACGTGAAACAGTGATCGTGGCCGTCAAATGAGGACAGGAAACGACCGCATCCAGAAACACACGGGTGAAACGTCATCCTGAAAAGGACGCGATCTTCACCCGTGTTGCTCTTTTCACAGAAAACGCTCTCTTATTGTGCTGAAGCACACAGGGATAAACGCGGCAACACAGCGGGGAAACTGCAAGCCCGCTGTGCGCACTCAACCGAATACCAGCTGTGACAACAGCTTTTTGAAAAAACAGCAGATCGCGTGAAGCAGCAGCTGGTACCCGGGAGATCGCGAAGATCGCTGAAGCGCCGTCACACCAACACAGAGAGGTCTCGGAGAAAACAGCAGACTCGTTGAGCGTGAAGATAAATTATTAATCTTGAAGCTCATCCACTCAGAGGACACAACCGTTCGGCTCCGAAGCTAAAAGCAAATGTGTGTGCGCTCGCTTCCGCTTTATACCCGCATTGACAGGCGGGACGCGGAATGCAAATCCCGCATGCCAATATTTATTGGCTCGTTTTAATTCACTCGAAGGCAATTGGTCTCCCTAGCGTGATCCCAATTCGTTGGAAACTCCTCCGACGAGACGTAGGAGTTCCCATACGAAAGGGAACTTCAGACACTCTCTATATCTCATGGGTGCCTGAAGTTTGCTCCAGGCAACATTAAGGCTATCTTGCATCCCAGGCCGGGCTATGTGCCTAAAGTGCCATCTAATGTGGCACAGCCTACGGTTCTGCAGGCTTTCATCCTCCACCTCACGTGACGGCGGATGAAGAAAGACTTAATGTGCTCTGCCCTGTCAGAGCTCTCAAGATATATGTCCATAGGTCTTCTTCATGGCGGAAGTCAGATCAGTTGCTGGTGTGCTTCGGGTCGCCCAAGAAGGGGCTTCTCGCATTCAAACAGACCATCAGTAACTAGGTCGTTCAGGCTATCTCTATGGCCTATCAGTTGCGCAGCTTGCCTTCACCTTTGGCCATGAGGGCTCATTCAACCAGAGGCATGGCGTCCTCTAGAGCCCTCCTTTTAGGGGCCCCGATCCAAGAAGTGTGTGATGCAGCAGGATGGGCTACACCTCATACTTTTATCAGATTCTATATCAGATTTATCAGATTGTTCCCTGAGAACGGAACGAGACACTGCATCCCTCCGCCACGCCTTCCCCTGCCTGGGAGCGACTTGCTTCATCGCAGAAGCTAACTCTGTTGTGTGGCGTCCCTTTGTAGCTTCCGTGTATGCCGTCACGTGTTACATCATGACGCAGCACCAATCAGGATTGGATTAGTTTCATTCATACTTCAGATGCGTTACGCTAAGGGCGTTCCCCAAAGTGCCGTAGTCGATGCAGTGTCTCGTTCCCTTCTCAGGGAACAAGGGTTACAGTCGTAACCTGAGACGTTTTCTTTAGTAACAGTTTCATTTGAATCACACTTGTAAATTACATCAGGGTCAGACAATTTGATTTAAACCACATATTATGTTGCAGTTCCTAAAAGAAGTTACCAGCCACTCGGCCTCGGGATATGAACTATTAAACTATGTTTGTTAGCTCATCACAGATTCCTGGTGTTTTTGTCCTATCAGGTGGGCACTCAGGACTTCGCCAGGCGTTTCCACGCTACTTATGTGTCCTGGGCCTTCGCCTATCTCCTGGGTCTCATCTGTCTGGTACGGGCCTGCTATTGGGGAGCGATTAAAGTCAGCTATCCAGAGAACACCTTCGCATAGACAAGACAAAACGTCCATCCTTCAAGTCCTTTAGTGTTTGATTTTCTCTTGATCCGAACAGGTTAACCGTTGGATGCTTAGTCCTGTTACAAGAGTTTAAGAATCCAGGTTTCCAGAATACCTGCAAATGTTTTCAGATTGAGTTATTGATTAGCTCTGATATTTCTCTTACTGATTTGAACTCCCAATATGATGAGGCATTAAAGTGAAATCAGTGATTCTAAAACTAGAAAAATAATATGAATAATCCATTCATGGTACACCTCTTGGATTTGTCATGGTGGTGGATATTGAACATATTTTATGTACTGCATTTTGTTACCAACTTGACCAAAAGAGATGATCTTTTATGAACAATTTGCCCATTGCACTACAATTTTATGCAATTCTTCTGTTGTGTTGCTGCTAGTTACCACAGCTGTTGTGAGCTGAGAGATGTTATGTTAAGAAAGCCTGCCAGCACCCACGGCGGCACTATCCGTCATTCGAAATGTTCAGATATATTTAACTGTTCTTAAAATCCTGTGCCAACATTTTTTTTTGTCTGTTAGGGGATCTCCCTCTGATGAAATTTAGCAGTATTTCCAAACCCATTTTGGCCGCTCAAACTCACTGTGAGCAATAATCATGCATTTCTTGTGGCTTTAAAAACAGCATGTACACAGTCACTGGAACTCTAAAACAAATGTTCCTGGGTCAATACAAGCTCATTCAACAACATAATATTGACTGATTAGCACAAAAATCATTTTGACTTTAGTAAAAACATATCTGGGTTACAATGAGGCACTTACAATGGAAGGCCGATCTCGAAATATTCAAAAGTCTTGTAAACAATATGAGATTTTAAGTGTTAAAAAATCTCTTACTCTACCAATCAAATGTTTAAGGTTGGTGAGAATTTTTTTTATGCTTTTTAAATCTCTTATCCTCACCAAGGCTGCATTTAATTGATCAAAAATACATAAAAAATGAATATTGTGAAATATTTCTTTTTTTTAAATCTAATTTAATATATTTTTAAATGTAATTTATTCCTGTGATGGCAAAGCTGAATTTTCAGCATCATTACTCCAAGTTCTCAGTGTCACATGATAGTTCAGAAATGATTCTACTATGCTAATTTGCTGCTCAGTAAACATTTCTTATTATTATCAATGTTGAAAAAAGTTGTAATAATATTAAAGACTTTACTGTCCCTATTGATCAATTCAATGCATCCTTGCTGAATAAACATATTTGGAAAAAAAAATATTTTTGACCCCAAACTTTTAAACTGTACTATACTACTCTTATGTTAAATTTTACAATTTCATTGCCAAGACAATGTAACACCTAAAACTCTAAAACCCTGAAACAACATTAGAAATTACTTAAAAAGCTGTACAGCTCAAATAATAAACAATTTGTAACACAAGAATTAATGCAAAATGATAAGCTTCACATTTCTACTTTTAAAGAAAGTACTTTTAAAGCGCCTCACTGTAACCCTTTATTTCTGCTGTTTTTAAAGAAAACGAGTCAAAAATCATCTTTGCAGTAAAAAATATCTTTGTGGTAATCAACATTAAACCACAAATTGATCTTAACTTGTATTGAACCCAGAATATTCCTTTCATTTCACTGATTGATCGGAAATAATGACACTTGGTGAATGGGAAATGACGTGCATGATTTTAATTTGATTCTTTTGTACTCAGAAGCAGTGTTTTAGTAGTCTGTTACTGACAGGGCACAGTGGAAGTGTTACGCCATGTGTCTAGTGCTCTTTCCTGTGTGTAGAATGTAAACGCCCCACTGCTACCCGCCTAATTCCACAACTCAGTACAACCTTGTATTGCTGTAGCTTACAGTACTTCTGTATTTTGTCAAGACAAATGGAGATAACTATACTATCTAAACTTGTTCTGAATGTGACAAGCCAGTGAAGTCCTTGTACATAGGAAACTGAGCACACAAAGTCTGTAGTTCAAGTTGGAATGGCTTGGGTCTTTTTAAAACAATAATTTCTCAATAAAACAGAAAAATATTCCTTGCCCTTTGACGGTGTGATGCTTTGTGCTAGCTTGATTTGAATTGTCATTTTATTTTTGGTGTATAATCTCAAATGTGATATTTTTCATTTCACAATAGCTGATTTCTATGGAAGCCCATTTCTGCCACATAAAAAAAGTGCTTTGGTAAATCCTAATTATGACATTAAAAGTTGTTAATATGACACTTAGTCATAGTTGTGAAATAAAAAGTCAAAATGATGATGTGGCGAGCAGGACGAGGCCGAGGGCCGTGGGAGAACGGCGCGAGGCTGGTGGCGTGATTGATGAAGAGCCGTCTCGTATCTCTCACAGAGGAGCGGAAGCATAAAGGAGGAGCGACGACAGTGGAGATCGAGAACAGGCCTGGATTTTATTTGTGTTTTGTTATATGTGACAGCAGTCGTCCATGAGGGGCCGCTGTCTTTACTTTCATTTTGTATTTGTTTATTTTACGTTTATTAAAGTTTTTGAATGTTCGCTGGTTCCCGCCTCCTTCTTCCCAGTTCCCACAACATCTAACTTTGCTACAGATGAGATACATGTGTAATTGACATATTAAGTCCTAATTATGAGATAAAAGGTTAAATAAATGACATGCTAAGCCATAATTATGAGATAAAAAGTTGAAAGGGACGTATACTAAATCATAATAAGATTAAAAGATAAACAAGACTACTAAACCATTATTATGAGATAAAAAGTCAAGATTATGAAATACTAAGCAATAATTATGTGATAAAAAGTCAAAATTGTGACACATGAGACTCATGAGATAAAAGAAAGTTGAAATTTGAAGTTGACATTCTAAATCATAATCAGAATAATTCTTAGTTATAATTTGGACATTATCCATCCATCCATCCATCTTCTTCCGCTTATCCGGGGCTGGGTCGCGGGGGCAGTAGTCTAAGCAGAGATGCCCAGACTTCCCTCTCCCTAGACACTTCCTCCAGCTCTTCCGGGGGGACACCGAGGCGTTCCCAGGCCAGCCGGGAGACATAGTCTCTCCAGCGTGTCCTAGGTCTTCCCCGGGGTCTCCTCCCAGTGGGACGTGCCCGGAACAGCTCCCCGGGAAGGCGTCCAGGAGGCATCCGGAACAGATGCCCGAGCCACCTCAGCTGACCCCTCTCGGTGTGGAGGAGCAGCGGCTCTACTCTGAGCTCCTCCCGAGTGACGAGCTTCTCACCCTATCTCTAAGGGATCGCCCAGCCACCCTGTGGAGAAAGCTCATTTCAGCCGCCTGTATCCGGGATCTTGTCCTTTCGGTCATGACCCAAAGCTCATGACCATAGGTGAGAGTAGGAACGTAGATTGACCGGTAAATCGAGAGCTTTGCCTCACAGCTCAGCTCCTTCTTCACCACAACAGACCGGTACATCGACCGCATTGCTGCAGAAGCTGCACCGATCCGTCTGTCAATCTCCCGTTCCATCCTTCCCTCACTCGTGAACAAAACCCCAAGATACTTAAACTCCTCCACTTGAGGAAGGATCTCTCCACCAACCTGAAGTGAGCAAGCCACCCTTTTCCGACTGAGGACCATGGCCTCGGATTTGGAGGTGCTGATTTTCATCCCAGCCGCTTCACACTCGGCTGCAAACCGTCCCAGTGCATGCTGAAGGTCCTGGTGTGAAGGGGCCAACACGACAACATCATCCGCAAAAAGCAGAGACGAAATCGCGTGGTCCCCAAACCTGACACCCTCCGGCCCCTGGCTGCGCCTAGAAATTCTGTCCATAAAAACTATGAACAGAACCGGCGACAAAGGACAGCCCTGCCGGAGTCCAACATGCACCGGGAAAAAGTCTGACTTACTACCGGCAATGCGAACCAAGCTCCTGCTTCGGTCATACAGGGACCGGACAGCCCTTAGCAAAGGACCCCGGACCCCATACTCCTGGAGCACCCTCCACAGGCCACCGCGAGGGACACAGTCGAATGCCTTCTCCAAATCCACAAAGCACATGTGGACTGGTTGGGCAAACTCCCATGAACCCTCCAGCACCCTGTAGAGAGTATAGAGCTGGTCCAGTGTTCCACGGCCTGGACGAAAACCGCACTGTTCCTCCTGAATCCGAGGTTCCACCATCGGCCGTATTCTCCTCTCCAGTACCCTGGCATAGACTTTCCCAGGGAGGCTGAGAATTTGGACATTACATGTCTTTTTAATGTCATAATTTTAATTTAGCAAGTAATCATTTTGATTTGGGGTATCATAATGTGTACCTTTTATGCCATATATATGACTTTTCATCATAATTTTGACATTAAAAAGTCAAAATTGTGACTTTCTATATCATAATTGATAATTATGACTTTGTATGTCATAATTTCAAATTAGTATGCGAATTTTGACTTTTTAAGCCATAATTATGACTCTTAGTATGTCATAACTTAGACTGTTTGTCATAATTATGGATTTTCATCTTATAATTATGACTTAGTATGTCATAATTTCGACGTTTATGTCATAATTTCAACTTTTTATGTCAAGATTTATTTACAAAAGCATGATTTTTCCTTATGTGGTAGGAATGGCCTTCTATACTGTAGATTTCCTTTCATTCAGCACAATGTGTCATTTGGACAAATAGGGCGCTCTTTGCTTTGTAACGAGTGGCATCATTCATATTTTTGATAAGAGAATTCTTGTCTCCCCTGTCACGCAGACTTGTTAATTAAAGATCCGGGTGTGTACAGTGTGTCTATATAAAACAGGCACATGACATAATTCAGTGTAATCCCAACAGCACACTGTCTTTCAAGGGTCAGGCTGTCATTATATAGAGTGAACATGGTCTCCTACAGCAACGGACAAAACAGACAGCAAGTCACTTCAAATATGCACTGATTGGACTTCTTCCTTTCTGGTCAATCATATTTCAGCCCAAAATAATACATTTACAAGAACAAGACACTTGTTTTAAGATGATTTTGGCATTGTCATTCTTTTCAGGACAATTCCCTTCATATTCTTCTCAATTCCCTTCAACAGTACTGAAGCTGAAGTATCAGCATTTTTTATGAAAATTAAAATAAAATAAATTGAATTCAATACTTTGACAATGTATGAATAAATAGTATTTTTTTTTTCAACACTAAAGTTATAAGAATTAGAGAGAACGCAGGAATGTGATTAACTGGATTGCAAATAATGTCTGCTTTTCATTCTATAATTGTAACATTTAGTTAAATTATAATATTATTTCTCTTTTAGGTTTAGGGTAGTGTTATTTTAGTATAATATGCTATTATTATTTTTTAAATATCTATGTTTATATATATATTTTTTAATGAAGTTTTAGTTTTTAGTTAATTTTAGTACTTCAACAAACCAAATGAAAATTAGTAATGTTACTTTGGCAATTTTTATATTGTATTTTATTTTGTTGATGTTTATTTCAAGTAATGATTTTTATGGTTTTAGTTTTAGTTAACAATAATAACCTTGGCTTGGGGTGAAAAAATCTGGTATGCAAATTTTGTATTTAAACCTGAAAATAAAGTGGACAATTTTGAAAATAATAACAACAACAAAACGATTAGTAGTACTTCAAAGATAAAATTTAGGAATTCACAATAGACCACTAAAATAAGCAAATTTGACCATGTGAACTCCTTTAAACAAAAGGTCAGATTTTCAGTTCAGCTTTTTGCCTTATCGTTATGCTGACTATATTATATTATAAATTTTAAGAAAAAAAATATATATTTTAAGCGTTTTGAATAGGGGTCTCAGACTATCGGACCACACTGTATTTTTATTTATTTTTTGTTAAATTTTGCTTGTCAATACAAAATGACCCATTTTGGAGCACAAGATCATGAAATCCTGAGCCTTTCCATCCACTGGATGGCAGTGTTGTTTGTTGAGAGATGGATGCAATGAGTCATAAAAGGACTCAATGAGTCATCTGGCCCTGGGAAATAGTCTAGCGCAATCAGTGCTCTCTCTCTCAGTGGACCAAAAAGAGCTTTCATACACTGTCGCCATCTCGAAGCTCCACATGAAGAAAAATCCCCAAAACGCTTAAATAAAATACAATTCAGTACATCAGCTTAGAAACTTTATTAACCACTTGATACTACCTTCACTTGGCAAAACTAAAGACGAAAATTGTGGTTGGTCACATTGATTTCATATTTTTATTCAAAGCTGACAAACTACATAAGAAACGTCCGTGTCAGGGACTCTGATGTGTTCAGGAACAGTGACATCACTACGTGAGGAGACGGACAGACTGACAGCACACATGTACTGTCACGCCACAGATGAACACATAGCTTATGCAACTCTGATGGGATTGGAGTGCTATCATAAATACAAAGATCTCATTGCTTTATTTGATATTATCTACAGTTTACAGTACAGTACTCATATAGAGCTAATAATGAAACAACATGGAAAGCAAGTGCTAGTCACTATGACTATACAGCAAATATGAATGCAAGTGCTCACTTCCTGATGACGTTCTTGGCTTGGGAGGTTCTCATTATGTCTGGTGTCGACAAATCTTAGTTGTTGTTGAGGACCCACCATGACGCTTTAGAAAAAAAACCACTTTATTATTATATTATATTATATTATATTATATTATATTATATTATATTATATTATATTATATTATATTATATTATATTATATTATATTAAGAGAGAATTTGTATGTAATTCACCTGGAACCAGCATAGTCGTCATCATTTCTGGTGTCTCTAAGAAATCCACATTGCCTCTCTGAAAGGTTTTACTGTAATTGGTTTGCAGATGACTATAAATAGAAATCAAAAACACTTTTCAGGCAGTTATATTACAAGCTGAATATTTTTTACTATTGATTGCATTAAGGAACTTTTAGGATTGTATTATGAATCTGTGAAAATGAGAGAGTGACTTACTTCTTCCACACGTTGCTTTGCTCCCAGAACTCGTACAGTATGAAGCGGGATTCATCGGCAAGCCGCTGAACAGCAACGCTGCCAAGAGAGCAGAGCCAGTGTACGATTACTATCACTGGTCATTTCATAAACTTCTACTGTTTTTGAAATATGGTTAAAGTGTACTGTCGAATGTACTGACAAGCGTTTATGTACTTTTAATATGTAAATTCTCTTGGTATGTTGTGTGTTAAAATATGTTTGTCATTACATATTTGTGATCATAAAGTTGCAATTTAGTACATTTAAAATATATGAACTTTAAATGTAATATTGAATAACATACTGCAATAAAAATGACAATCAAGTACTTTACATGTACTTTAGTATATTAGTCAACACATCAAAATAAGTGTACTTCAATAAAGCAAGACAAAGATTATTCAAACATAATGATTTAAAAGTTTTAGGTAAAAAAATTACTTTATTTCAAAGTGCACTTTAAGTGTGCACTTTAATTATACTTAAATGGCATTTTATTTCAAAATACATTTCCAAGTGCGGTTTTTTTAAATACACTATTAAGATTTGAAGGACACTACAAGTGCAAATTTAATACAATTAAAATTTGATACTTTCATGATGTTTTTTGAACTTGACAAACCTAGCCCACATTCCCTTTCACTGAATGGAAAATAGCAGCTTGAACATTCTACAAAACATCTCATTTTGTGCTCCACAGAACACAAAAAAAAAGAAAAAAATGAGGGTGATTAAATGATGACAGAATTATCATTTTTGGATGAACCGTTCCCTTCATTAAAAATAATGAGAATATTGGTAAGTCATCAAATCCTTCATTCAATGTTCTTGGCGTGAAAGGTTGTCAGCTTGAAGCAAGTCAATTATCTAATAAGCTAAAGTAGAACTCTTCATCCAAGCCATTCCCCCTGTTAATTAGCCAATTAGGAAAAAACTCATGATTAAACCAGACAAGGGGCTCACTTTTTTTTGGAGAATGTTCCAGAGAAATCTACTGCTACCTGACGTGATCACTGACATTTAGTTAAAAAGTCAAACCAGGACTGAGGGCTTATAAACACACGGCCACATGGCTGCAAGCTGCAATCATTCACGGACCATAAGTTTGCTGATTTTACACAGGCTATGACACGTGAGAAACAGGATGTTCTAGCTTTAATATTTCAATTGGATTTAAATGGAAATAAATAGATAGTTCAGTCATGAAACTCTTCCGCACAGCAAATTGGTTCTCCTAAATCCAGCTGCATGACTATTCAATCTTTTGGTTCAATGTAACCTATTTATTTCCGTCTCGAACTGGTTTAACTATAGGTGCAGCGTGCCATGCCAGGAATTTCCTAGCCCCCCTCCATCCCCAGCACCACCTGCCTAGATCTGATTCTCCCTATTGTCCTTGCAGCAGCAATTATCCTATTCCCTATATTTATGTGCATGTTACGGCAACAGCAGCAGCAGCGTAGAAGATCTAGTCCACCAAAACAAAGCCCATGTACATTTGATTCTTATCAATAAAATGTTGTTTAAGTCTATTCTGAGAGTTGTCATGATTGAATTACAGGTAGCCGATCACGGTTTTCCGTGACCCATAATGGAGAAAACATCTAGATCCACGTATGGCACGTATGTATAATACTATGTATGACGACTTATGTATGATTTATGTATGATGTATTTTAACATGTTTTTATGCTAGTTTTTAATATAGCTATTTTAGTTTGTTCTAATGTACCATTTTGTAAGGCAACTTTGAGTGTCCAGAAAGGCGCCAAATAAATAAAATGTATTATTATTATTATTATTATTATATCCACAGTTCTCCAGAAACCCAGAAACTGAAATATCTGATTCATCGAATTTAAACACATGGATATAGATACCAATTACTTGATTTGCCTAATGTGGAGAACTGGCCTAGACTGACTCTCAAAGAAAGCTGTATAAATGCAACAGACATTAACCCAGATGCAGCTGCAGTGTGTACTCACTGGAGGCAGCCGGTCTGGGCGCTGGCACTTTCAGTGTACTGCCTGAGAGCCAGACGAAACTCCTCCACGTCCTCCTCCAGCACGGACAGCTGCCTCTGCACGATCAGGATGTGCTGGGAGGAAGGTCACAGAAGAGAGCAGCCCATCAGAGAACAGCAGTCAGAAAAGATGCCTCATATAGGATTCAGACCATGGATTATTTATAAAAGTGTGCGAAACTGCTCCTGGATCAGTTTTCTCTTGCAGTACATAAAGACCCGATTTAAGATGTTATTCTGACTGATTATTTATTAAATATTCCCTATCAAAAATAGAGATAGTATGTAAAGTCCTAAGAAAAAAATGAGTCCAAAAAAACGAGAGGGTTGAGAAGCACTAGAGGAGAAATATTATAAAATTATTATAAAATATCAGTAAAGGATAAGATTTTTTTTTTTAAGAAGTCTCACTAAGGGTGCATTTTTTTTAATTAAAAACACAATAAAAACAGTAATACTGTGAAATATTACTGCAATTTAAAACAACTGTTTTCTATTAATATATAAAAGCTGGATTTCCATCATCATTACTCCAAGTCAAGTCAGGTCATCCTCATTTATATAGCGCTTTTAACAATATAGATTCAAGCAGCTTTACAGAGATAAACTTAATATAATTTAAGGTAACAGAGATTGGTTTGGTTTTATAGCAGTTCTTGAATAATGTTATTCTCCAGCTAAAATTAGTTTTGATTGATTAACTTCCGTTGAAATGATCGTTTGTTATTAAATTAGGGGCCGCTAAGACGACACCGTTCTCTCTAAACAGACTTTAAACGCGAACCTGTGATAAATACTGACGGCGTTCACATGCGCATTAAGAATTGATTCTATAGTTATGTGCGTTTGAATATATGTACTCAGGTTTGTAATTCCCTATAAACCATGCCTAAACAAACTACTTGTCTTGCCTATAAATTTTGATACAGAATTTTATTTTATCTTCAGTCTTCAGTGTCACATGATCCTTCAGATATCATTCCAATATCCTAATTTGCTGCTCAAGAAACATATATTATTATTGATATCAATGTTTAAAATATTTTTTTTTTGTGGGAATCATGATTTACATGACTTTCTGAGTCCCAGACAAGAGATGCCAGATCAACAATATTCCAGAATTAGAGGGTCCAAAAACTGAATCCAGGAGGATCAAACGAGCGGGAAGACAAAAAATTCCACCAATGGTGCTGTGACTCATTGAGCGTCAGGTAAAGCCATGAAGTCGTGCATCATAATAGCTGCTTTTTATAAAAATAAGTTGTTGACAGGTGGCTGAAGGGAACAGTAAGTGAGAGTTCGCACCTCTGTGCTTTTGCTATTGCCATTTCCCATCTTTCACACATCTTTATACACAGAAACAGGGGAAATTGCATTTTGTTTTGTGCAATGTGTCCCAATTATGATAAACTATTCCCATATTTATCTGCAACAAATGAATGTTATGTCAAGTACATAGTGTGTCCTTTATAAGTGTCCTCAAATCAAGGAGATCTTTGAACATAATCTGTCGTGTGAACATAAAAAACAGCTAAAGTAAGACTTGAATGCTAAATGAGCATGAACAAAGCGATGAAATGATAAAGATGCATTAGCAATGCTGAAATTGTTATTCCATGCATACAGTTTGTGACAGTGAGTGTCAGTCTGACAAATGACAAATTGACGAGAGGCTATTTAACTTTAACCACGAAATAGAGTTTCATAGATATTAGAGAGATAAATGATTTCTCATTTGGATGTATTAGAACGTGACTACATAATAAATGCAATGAATCAGACTTGAAATATCGCTCATTATAAACCGACTGCTTGAAATTCCAGAAAGATCATCCATTTGCTTGTGAAAAGGATGTTCTCGAGTTGCTCTTAAGAGTCATGTGAAATAGGATGAAAGTGTTATTTTAAAAAAGAAACTATGCACTTGTGTGTAATTTTATGCTTCAGCATGTCCAATATAATGTTGTATTGTGCCTCTATCGACAGTCACGCATTACTGTGTTTACAGCTAGTCTCCACAGGGGTCCGGGTGCCACTCTTTCACAAACACAGAATCACACACAAACCACCTATTTAATGTCTGACAACAACATCTTGTGAGCCTGAGAGAAAAGCTCTCTGAAAATACTGCGCAAAAAAGATTGGCAGAGCCAAATGAGAGAGGAAGAGTGATAGACAGAGAAAAGCAATAACTTGGAACTAGTTTTCAGATCCCCACTGTTTCCTAGACGACAGGTGTCTGTGGTCACTGTGTAAATGATTTTCTGGGAATATGGTAATAGACAGGGTGATCATAAATTACTTACTGATTTGGTGGTGCTCTCCAACACCTCTTCTTCCACAGGCTCCAAACGCAGTTCCTATGAATTTAGAAACAAGCTAGTTTTTCCACGTTTTTGAATCTCATGACAACATGCCAAGATGAAATTTCACCTCAAAGTCAAAGGAAATTGCATGACAAGCATAAATTAAAGAAAGTAAATACTTGTGTATGTGTGTGTGCGTGTGCGTGTGTGTGTGTGTGTGTGTGTGTGTGTGCGCGTGCGTTTATTAATGCTTTCTCTTGCATTTTGGGTGAAATAGTTGTGGGATTTGTGAGATGTAGCCTCAATAGAAGAATTAGGAGAAGGAGTGATGACAGATACAGATTTAGCATTATAATGAGAGATCATGTGTGTAGCCTGTTGCCTTTTTCTCGAGACGGTCGATCAGCTTTTGCAGTCTGTTGACCTGAGTTATCCACTGGTTGTCCTCTTCATACAAACCTGCAGAAACACACATTTCATCACACAAATACAGCTCTTTTTTTCTCTTGCTTTTTTCACTCCCATATGTCTCTAGGAGGCATTTGCTCTGACTGAATGTAATAGAATTGGAATCAAATTAATTTATTACAACTTATTGGAATCAAATATCTCCTTATTACATTTTTTTTTTTGCATGAGGAATGAGCACAATTAAAGATGCTTTTCACCTGATATATATTCTTCTAAATTGTGTATTTGATCTGTCAAAATTAAAACATAAGACCTACTAAATAAACAAACAAAAAAAGAAAAATCCATAAAATATCCATATTACTATAATAATAATATAATAATTTGGTTCACATTAAAAGGTATCTATACTCTTTCTCTAGGGTCTCACCGATAGTTTTTCCTCACACTCCCTCCTACCTAAACTTCCTTCCAGATCTGCTCTCAGCTGGATGACTGCCGGGTGTGCGTATGTGCCCTTTTCTTCCTCCAGAACACTGTTGCTGAGAATAATCACCTGAATTGACAAGGTTCAGAAGTGGGTTGTTTGGAGACAAGCTGTTATTCCTTTGAAGTCTTCGATTAGATCTCCTTCCTGACCACTGAATGGGCAGAACCTCTGGCTTCACGGGCCCCTTTCTGTGATCGAGACAGCACACACAGACGGACGTGCAAGAGCAAACACAAACACAAACACATTGAATATCTGTAACATGTTTTTTTTCTCACTCGCTCATATCATTATCAGCTTCTGATTATTCTGCCCAGGGCATGGGAGGTCAAAAATAATTATAACATTAGTGTCACATATGGCCAACCAACACGATTTCTTGGGAAAACGTAACTATTTTACTCCCTAAACATTCCCGTCTCTGGGGTGTGTGCAGATCGTATTAAAACATACTAATACATATGAATTAGCCACCAATTCGGTAAAATGGTTACAAATTGCCATAAGATTGTGTTGGGCTGACTGATCAATATACTTTGGGATTTTAACCCCTCTGAAATAATAATTTTGAACATGCAGCGGGACTTAGTCTCAGGAGTGAATTTTGAGGGGGGACGGGGTTCTAATATAAAATCTGAACAGAAACTGCGACTTTAACGGATCCCATAACAGAAACGTTGACATAGATAAAGCTGTGTGTATGTACATAAAATGATTCAGGTCAACTGCTTACTTCCCCTCATGCTTTGTTTAACATTGTCACCTAAGAACTGTGACAACACCTCTAAGGACCACTGAATGCCTATAGAAATACAATGTATAGTCTCCTTAGCTAGACTGGATGACTGCAGCTTCAAACAGCATGTTCCAAATAAAGGATCTGCTAAAGAGTGAGATTCCTGGTCTTCACTTCAGACATTTTTAACAGTTTTGGTGCCAGATAGAACTTCTCGCTTAACATCGCTTGAGTGTTCCTCTATGCAAAGAGAAGGGAAAAATGTTCTTTAGATAAAAAATGTTCTTACCAAACTTTTCGCTAAACAGTTATTTGGGGAACCAAACATGGTTCTTCTATTGCATTGTGGCGAAAGTTTTCTTTTGGAACCATTATTTTTAATGTGTTTAATTTGAGTGTTTTGAAAAGAACTATTGTCTATTTACCCAACTTTAGGAAACAGAATAAGTTAAATGTGCCTGTAACTATTTGAAGTTAGAAGACTGGAAGATTAGGCTTATGTTAACAAACATTGGATACAGAATAGACATAAGGCCCGTTTACATCAAGGACGATAACTATAAGACAACGATAAAAATAAAGATGTAGTTCTAAAAATCCTTCTCAATATTAAAGAATAGCAGAGTTCACACCACAGCTATAACGAAAACGGCACAGAGAAACGTCTCGTTACGTATGTAACCCTCGTTCCCTGAGTAGGGAATGGAGACGTTACGTCGAATGACGATGAAATGGGGGTTTCGCTTAGAAGCCTATCACCTTCGAAATGCCATGGGTTTTGCATAGCGTAACTCGTAACCTCGTGGGTATATAAGGAAGAACGCTGGAAGATTGCAGACATGTTTCCCTGCTGAGGAGCAAAGACTGAGCTCGGCGTTCCAGCGGAACAGCGGAGGTGGCAGGAAGACTTAACGTCTCCGTTTCCTACTCAGGGAACGAGGGTTACATACGTAACCGAGACGTTCCCTTTCGTAGTCACTTCGAGTTATGACGAATGACAACGAAATGGGGGTACCAGTCTAATCACGCCACCTCTCGGCTGTCTTCCAGTGCCCTGCATAAGTGTGAGCTCCCTGTCGTGAGACTGGCACGGACGAAGGACTCCCACTTAACACAGGAATACCAAGGTACACTGGGAAGCATATCTCAGTAGAGATAAGCAACCATGCCCGCCCGAAGGGAGGTCTTAGGAATACACGTATGACCCGAGAGGGGGTAGCATACGGAAGAACACTGGAGTGTCCAGCCCGTATGGTGGAATCTTTCAACTCCAGGAGTGGCAAGGTGGCTTGCCGAGGGAAAGACATGCTCAAGGAGGTTTACAGTGGAAATAAACACGTGGGGGTCACCCAGCGGGGAAACAATGCACATGGAGGCACCTAGCCAACTGCGAAAACTGCCAGGGGTATAACCTTGGCGTTGACGTCAACAGTGCGGGAGGAACTCAGGGCTTCTCGGGGAAACTCACCTGAGGACAATTCCGCAGTCCGTGGAGTGGAATGGTGAGCAAGCGAAGACACCTGAGCGGATCCTAGTTACTGGCTAGTTGAAGCGAGGACACGAGAGGACATAGAATCTCGCGAATGTGTTAGTTGTCGCCCAGCCTGCAGCTCTGCAGATGTCTGTTAGCGAGGCGCCATGCGCTAAAGCCCAAGAGGAAGCCACACTCTGGGTGGAGTGGGCTTTCACACCAAGGGGGCACGGTCGACCTTGCTGCTGGTATGCCAAAGCAATGGCGTCCACTGTCCAGTGAGGCAACCAGTGCTTGGAGAGAGCCTTTCTCTTCAGCTTCCCACCATGACAGACAAAGAGCTGGTCTGAGGTCCTGAAACACTGCGTCCTGTCTACGTAGGCACGGAGAGCGCGTACTGGACAGAGCAGTGCCAAGACTGGGTCTGCCTCCTCCGAGGGTAGCGCTTGCAGGTTCACCACCTGGTCCCGAAAGGGAGTGGTAGGAACCTTGGGCACATATCCAGGCCGGGGTCTCAGGATCACGTAAGAGTTAGCCGGCCCTAATTCCAGGCACGCTTCGTCAATGGAAAATGCCTGCAGGTCCCCTACCCTCTTGATGGAGGCCAATGCAACCAGGAGCACTGTCTTTATAGACAGGAACTTAAGCTCCACTGATTGCAAGGGCTCGAAGGGAGCACTCCGCAAGGCAGTTAAAACCACTGAGAGGTCCCAAGAGGGTACGAGAGGAGAACGAGGAAGATTCAGTCTCCTCGCTCCTCTCAGGAACCTAATGACCAGGTCGTGCTTCCCAACGGACTTACCCTCAACTGCAACATGATGTGCGGCGATAGCGGCAACATAAACTTTCAGGGTGGAGGGAGACAGCCTTCGCTCCAACCCTTCTTGCAGGAAGGAAAGCATGACACCGAATGGGCATATTGTGGGGTCTTCTCGTGAGAAGAGCACCAGTTGACGAAGAGGTTCCACTTCAACGCATAGGCATGTCTCGTGGATGATGCTCTAGTGGAAGTGATGGTAGCCACCACCGCTGGTGGTACGGTACTCAAACCTACCTCGTCCCGTCCAGGAGCCACACGTGGAGGTTCCAAAGATCGGGACGAGGGTGCCATAGTGTTCCCTGTCCCTGAGAAAGGAGGTCCTTCCTCAGAGGAATTGGCCAGGGAGGTGCTGTCGCGAGGAGTACAAGTTCGGAGAACCAGGTCCGGCTGGGCCAGTGGGGCGCAACCAAAATGACCTGCTCCAAAATGAGTCTGAACGGACTAGTACGTGCTGGTCTTTGAGCAACGCATGGAAGCGGTGCAGAGCCAATCGTACCGCCAGCAACTCGAGGCAATTGACATGTAGAAGGCACACCAACCCGTGGTGGAGGCATCTGTTGAGACAACAACATGCCTGGAAACTCAATCTAGGGGCACACCGGCCCGTAGGAAGCTGAGGTTCGACCACGGGGTGAAGGTTCGACGGCAGGTCGGAGTAACTGGTACTCGGAGCGTGCCTGTTGCCATGCCCACCTCTGGACTCGATCGCGAAGCCAGTGCTGAAGCGGTCTCATATGAAGCAACCCGAGCGGTGTGGCTGCCGCTGCGGATGCCATATGCCCAAAGAGCCTCTGAAATAGTTTCAGTGGAACCGCACTCTTGCTCTGGATTTGACGCAGGCAAGTCAGCAGTGACTGCACGTGCTTGCTCGTAAGCTGCGCGGACATGGCGATCAAGTCAATTTCCATACCGAGAAAAGAGATCCTCTGCACGGGGCAAAGTTTGCTCTTCTCCCAGTTGACCCAAAGGCCCAGACGAGCTAGGTGCCGGAGCACTAGATCCCTGTGTTCGCAAACCTGGTCTCGAGAGTGAGCTAGGATCGAGATAGTTCAGGAGGCGAACCCCGTGTAGCCGAGGTGGCACAAGGGCTGCCTCGACGACCTTCATAAAGACGCGAGGAGACAGGGCTAGCCCGAAGGGGAGAACCGCGTACTGATATGCCTTCCCCTCAAAAGCAAACCGAAGAAACGGTCTGTGTCAAGGAAGAATGGAGACATGAAAGTAGGCGTCCTTCAGGTCGATCGCTGTAAACCAATCCTGTGGTTGAGCACTTTCGAAAATGTGTTTGGCCATGAGAATTTTGAACGGAAGCCTGTAAAGGGATCGGTTCAAAACGCTCAGGTCCAGGATTGGCCGTAACCCACTGGATTTATTCAGTACAATGAAGTAGGGGCTGTAGAAACCGGATTTCATTTCGGCAGGAGGGACAATCTCGACCGCACCTTTCGCCAACAGGGTTGCATCTTCCGCACGCATGACAGGGGCATTGCCACCGACCATAGTGTAGCGGACTCCCCGGAAGCGGGGAGGAGATCGTGCGAACTGAATCGCATAGCCAAGTCTGATGGTCCTGTTCGACCCAGCGGGACAGGATGGGAGGCTGAAGCCAGGTTCCCAAAAACTGTACCAGCGGGGTCATGGGGACCAAAGACGTACCCTCGGTGAGACTGGCTCGGACTGGGGAGGCATAGCCTCCCGGTGTGGGAGCACAGTCATAGACCGCGTCCTGACAGAGGAGACCAGGGAAGGACGTGCGTTGCACTGGGGTCTCGTCTGACAGGGGTCTGGCGATAGAGGGGGACGCAAGTGGCGAGGCTCGTAAGTGGCGCACACTATCATCCGAGAACTCTGTGTGAGAGAGGAGCGAGAGTGGTGAGGCTCGTAAACGGCACGCACTGTCGTCCGCACACTCTAGGGGCTCAGAGATGAGTGAGTCAGTTCTTTCATTAACCACAATGGGGTGCCTCTGGCTGAACAAAAGATTCTCCACCGGGGGAAGGAGTGGCCTTGCTACCACCTCCTCAACAGAACTGAAGCCCATCTCTGAGCTCTCCGCATCAGGAGCGCCGCTTGGCCTGACGTTTAGTGGGCGGCGGGGCTTGAGCGGACTGGGACGCCTTCCTGCGACCACCTCCACGGCGTGGCCCGGGTGAAGGCTGCTGCTGGGGCCGAGCGGGAGGGACGGGAGTCGAAGGAGGGCGTCCTCGGCGGCGAACAGACTAAGTGGACTGAGCCAGCGGCTGGGTGAAGGCAGCAGCTGGCCACCGGGGCAGTATATGCTTGATAGCCTTAGTCTGTTTCTGGGCAGCCGAGAACTTTTGGGCGAAGCCCTCGACTGCGCCACCGAATAGGCCTGCCTGGGATATGGGAGAGTTGAGCAGACGGGTCCGCTCAGCATCCCGCATATCGGCCAGGTTAAGCCACAGATGTCGTTCCTGGACCACAGCTGTGGAGATCACCTGACCAAGGGAGTGTGCGGTCACCTTCGTCACTCGGAGAGCGAGGTCAGTGGCGGCACGCAGCTCATCAAAGAGCCCTTGGTCAGCTCTACCCTCGTGCATGTCCTTGAGCATCCTGGCCTGGTAGACCTGGAGGATGGCCATGGCATGCAGCGAGGCGGCGGGGTTACCCGCAGCTCTGTAGGACTTCGCCACCAAGGTAGACGAGAACCTACAGGCTTTGGAGGGGTGCTTTGGGTCACCACGCCATGTCGAAGCGCTCTGAGGACACAACTGCATCGCTACAGAGCATTCAACAGGGGGAACCCCAGTGTACCCTTTCACCGTGGCCTCATCAAGGGAAGAGAAGGCAGAGGAGGCCGCCGAACAATCGCGGGAAGACAACAGGGCCTTCCAGGATCTTGTGACCTCCTCATGCACCTCCGGGTTCCCCCAAGAACCAATCATCCAACCGCGAGCGCTCAGGGCCCGATGCTCGCGGCGGCCCGGGAGAGCATACCTGATCCGTGCTGGGACCCCGGAGGGCAACAGCACAGCCGCATCTTCATCCCCAGAAGATTCCAGCTCGCCTTGTGATGCGGCGATCGACATCAGATCCTTCTCTGGAGCCCCGAATGAGACGCGGGGCACATCGGAAGATGGCCCCACGGCTGCAACCAAGGAACTCGCGGGTTGCTGCGCTGGTGAGGGGGGTGTGGCCGAGGAAGCATCGTCGGGAGAGAATTCCACAACGTCACCCTCAGATCACCCTGGCCACCAGCCGAAGTACCAGCTCTCGAGAAGGGGGCGATCTCAACGCAGCGATGGTCATGTTCCCGCAATGAGAACATGACTCATCCATGAAAGCTGCCTTAGCGTGTTCTAAGCCCAAACACGCAAGGCAGCGATCATGCCCACCAGAGGGAGAAATGGAACGACGGCACCCAGAAACACACGGGCGAGACATCTTGAAAAAGGCGTGCCCATGCAAGCTCTTTTGTGAGAGGACGCTTCCAGAGAAATCAGGCTTGCAGGAGTGAAGAGGACCTCTTGGCTTCGAAGCAGAAACATGTCTGCATTCTGCCAGCGTTCTTCCTTATATACCCACGAGGTGGGGCGGAGTTACGCTATGCAAAATCTGCAGACCCATGGCATTTCTTTGCCATTGGCTTGTTTTTTAACACTCGAAGGTGATAGGCTTCTAAGCGAAACCCCCATTTCGTCGTCATTCGACTTAACTCGAAGTGACAACGAAAGGGAACAATATAGTTGGAATCACTTTCAGAATGATTTTCTACAGCTGATGAATGATAAAAACATTGACAGCCAATCAGAATCCATCATGCTGTAATGAGCTCAAGTATTTAAAGTGTCAGACAAGCACACGCGTAGAATAAAAAGAATGATATTGTCTGCTGGTGTGGGCGCTAATATAGTTATCTTTATAGTTAAGTCTTATTGCCTACTTCCCACGTCTGAAAATAGCATGGATACGGGGAACCAGCAAACCACACTGCAAAAAAGGTTTAATATGCTGAAAACGTATTCAAGTCTCCTGGTCTTTGCTTGAGTTTCCAACAAACCAGGTGTCAACGTAAGATATCCTGTAGATAATTTTTTTTATCTTCATACCCTAATGAGGGGAAATAAGAAAAAACAATCTATTGCTTGTAGTATATGTTAATTGCTTGTAGTATATGGTATGTATATATTTATCTATTGCTTGAAGTATATGTAATATGTTCACATATTTTGAAGAAAGTGTGAGTGTAAAACTCCCCACCATATGCTAGGGTGTTTGGGGTAGTTAGCAGGGTGTTATGCGGTTCAGTTCCAAGAATATTGTGAAGGATTTTTAGTGAGTCCAAAGATAGTTTGTGTCCCTCATTAATAGTAAATCTATGGGATTATTTGATCTGTTTTATTGTCCATAATAGCACACCTCCCTTAAGCAAGTTGCATGATTTGAGGTATCATTCATGTCCATAGTATAAATTGTGTCGGATGAATTACAGTATATGCCTAAATGTATACTTCCCAAACCCATCAGCAATAATAATATTGATACTTCCCTTTAAAAATTGTTATAATCCTACATTATCTAGGGCTTTTCGCTGCAGCAAAAGCTAAAATACCTATGCTAATATCATTCATTCATTGCATCTAATTGAATTGCATTAGCAGAAACAGTGTATTCATATGCAAATGATGCTTCAACGTTTTCATCAATCTTCAAACACAGTTCTTAAACATTACGACACTGATGCCTCTTTGATTGCACAAGACCTTTCTGCCCTGCTCCTCATGCTACCAATTAAAATGAACAAAATAAGTCAGCGTGATTATTCCGTGTTTTCTTCCAGAAGGGTTGCTTTGTAGATGGTTTATGCCAGTAGTATTTAACCAGGATTTCATTTCTTTTCAGTAATGGTGGTTAAATGTTTTTCTTTATTATACGGGTCTCCGGACGAACAACTTTCACATCTCTCGAATCATCTTCTATTTTTACTTTTTTAACTCTGAGACAATGAAATAAATAGAGGCAGGCAGGTGTCAAAATTAAAGCTGGGTTGGTTGCTCATTATCCCTAAAGACACTGTTGCACAATGCTCATCCTGAGGGGAGCTTACCCTCCGTGGTTAAAAATGGCTCACAACTGCATCAGCACACTGAAATCAGCAGCAAATCTGCTAGAGCCACAGTCACACAGGTGAAATTCAGCTAGAAAATCAAAGCCACACAGGTGATTAAACTCAGCTGGAGTCACATCCACAGACCTGAATGAACCAACTGACAAATGCAAGGAATCGTTCTCTAGAGATCAGACACCTCTTATAAAGTGCGTATAGACTCGGGGCTATTTACACAACACCGTTTTCAACTAAAAACATAAAACTTTTTATGTGTTTTGGCGGTTCACTTACACGACAACAGCGTTTTGGGTGCTTGAAAACGCAAACTTTTGAAAACAGGTTTCAAAGTGCAAGTTTTTGAAATCTGTCTCTGTGTAAACAACAAAAACGTGAATCTCTGAAGACGATGACGTCATGCACATGCGTGTTACACGTTCAGTCTATAGTGTTTCATCACAATCTAATGGCCTGGCAGCAGAATACAGCTTTTTTGTCATTTTTGCGGATCCGTGTAAATGATTCTTTATTGGCATCTATGAATCCATGGAGAACCTTTTACATCCATGGAACATTTCCAATGCAAAAAAGGTTCTTTATAGTGGAAAAGGATTCTTAGAATTATTCAAAACGTTTTTTTTTAGGAACTGTTCACTAAAATTATCTTTGGAGAACCAAAATGGTTCTTCTTTATGGCATTGCTTTTTTAAACCCCCTTTTGGAAATTTTATTTTTAAGAGTGTAAATGAAAATGATGCCCTGTGAAAAACAAAAATGAAGCTATATCAGCAGTACTGCTGCTTCCTAATAGCTGGTAATGGTCTTCTTTGCACACAGAATGCAGCACACCGGTGCTGTAAATGGGGTGAGTGCTCCTGTGAGGTCTGGATTCAGATTTGAGCTCATCTCCCTCGTTTCATCCCTGTGTGCGGTGCTGCTCCTCAGAGAGCCTGACTCGAAGCTTCAGACAGAATAGAGAATGGACCACTCTATTTCAATTTGTTCTGGCCACTAGCCACTTTCAGCACATCTAACGTAGTGGGAATCAATCCCTCCTGACCAGCACACAATGAGAAGCTTTTAGGCTCAAAATATGTGAACACTTCATGCAAAACACCAATGTTATGAAACTCAACACTGTCAACTGTGACATAAAAGCATGCATGGTGACATAAGAGGTTACACGTGTGCTCTGTCCTTGGGAAAAATATGAGGAAGCCCCTTAAAGGGATAGTTCACTCAAAAAAAACATTTTTTTTCAGCATTTGTTCACCCTCATATCAAACCTGCATGACTTTCTTTCATCCATGGAACATAAAAGGAGAATCCCGATGCTTCTTTTTTCTCCATATAATGAAAGTAAATGATGACCACATACTGCTATTTCCTTATGAAAATGGAGTGTGCTTATTTGTATTGAATGTGCACTTGTAGTGAACTTCAAATATTAAAAGTATATTTAAAAAAAAACTACTTGCATGATATATAACATTAATGAAATAAAACATCACCTAAGTGTAATTAAAGTACAATTAAGTACACTTTTAAAAAGTGCACCTTGTAACAATGTCACATTAACAGTTTTACCTTAAAGTAAAATTTAAATCATTATGTTTTAATAATATTTTGCCGTGCTCTAAAGAAGAACGCTTATTTTGATGTGTTGACTAATGTAGCCTACTAAAGAACATGTAAGTTTCAATACAAATGACATTAGTCAAGTATGATTTAGTTTACCATGCATGTCAGTACATCTGGCAGTACACTTAAACCATGTTTCAAATTACTTAATCACTAGAAATTACTTAAGTGAGCAAAAAAATAAATAAGGTAATAAGGTCTCTTTTTAAGAGTATGCTAAAGTGTACTTCTTTTTCACAAGGTTTGTACCCTTTTGGATCTTGCCAGCCCCTGGTCACTTTCATTGTATGTAAAAGAGCAGCATGATCATTCTACCTAACATCTCCTTTTGTGTTCTAGGGAAGAAAGATAAAAAAGATTTGTGATGACGAGGGCGGAGTAAATTATGTTTTCATTTCGGTTGAACTATCCCTTTAAATGCCTAAATATGTGCTCTGTCAAAAATCATCTAACCAAGATAAAGGTCAGAGGGGACTTGGCATGCCAGTGCAGTGAAGATATATTGAGTGTGCCCATGGGATTGTGAGTGAGGCTGTAGACTTGGTACAGCTGTAATATCATTTACATTTACATTTATTCATTTAGCAGACGCTTTTATCCAAAGCGCTTTACAAATGAGAACAATAGAAGCAGTTAAACTAACAATAGGACAATATGCAAGTGCTATGACCCTTCCCAGTTTAATCTAACACAGTACGTGTACTTTTTGTATTTTTATAAAGATAATAGATATAGAATAGAAGATAAAGTGTTAGTATTAATGGATCAAGCGTTGCCGAAAAAAGATGCGTCTTCAGCCGTTTCTTGAATATGGTCATGGACTCAGCAGCTCTGGTTGAGTTGGGCAGGTCATTCCACCAGCATGGAACAGACCAGAAAAAGGTCAGAGAAAGAGATTTTGTGCCTCTTTGAGATGGCACCAAAAGACAGCGTTCACTTGCAGAGCGCAAGTTTCTGGATGGCACGTAAGTCGTTACGTAAGTAATGAGTTTAGGTAAAAGGGAGCAGAGCCAGTGGTTGTTCTGTAGGCAAAAGTCAGTGACTTGAATTTGATGCGAGCGGCAACTGGCAACCAGTGCAATTTTGTGAGGAGAGGAGTGACGTGTGGTCTCTTCAGCTCGTTAAAGACCACTCTAGCTGCAGCATTTTGGATCAGTTGCAGAGGTTTGACAGTGCAAGCTGGAAGACCTGCCAGGAGAGCATTGCAATAGTCCAGTCTGGATAGAACAAGTGCTTGGACAAGGAGTTGTGTAGCATACTCTGATATGAAGGGCCTGATCCTCCTAATGTTGTATAAGGCAAATCTGCAGGACCGGGCAGTTCCAGCAATGTGGTCTGTAAAGTTCAATTGATCATCAATCACAACTCCAAGGTTCCTGGCTGACCTTGATGGAGTTATGGATGACGAACCTAGCTGAATGGAGAAGTTGTGATGAAGTGTTGGGTTGTCCGGGAGCTATAGCAACTCTGTCTTCGCAAGGTTTAGTTGAAGGTGGTGGTCCTTCATCCAGCCAGAAATGTCCGTCAGGCAGGCTGAGATGCGTCAGATCATCAGGCTGGAATGAGAGGTAGAGTTGTGTGTCATCAGCGTAGCAGTGATAGGAAAAGCCATGTTTCTGAATCACAGATCCTAGTGACGTCATGTAGATGGAGAAGAGAAGTGGTCCAAGCACTGAGCCCTGAGGCACCCCAGTCGCTAGATGTTGGGTCTTAGACACCTCACCCCTCCATGACACCCTGAAGGACCTACCTGAGAGGTAAGACTTGAACCATTGTAGTGCGGTTCCTGAGATGCCCTTCATCTTTAAAATTGACAGGAGGATCTGGTGGTTAACTGTGTCAAAGGCAGCAGACAGATCCAGGTATTGCCAGTCTCAGAGCTTCAATTACAGAGAGCAGGGCAGTCTCAGTTGAGTGTCTGCTTTTGAAACCAGACTGGTTGCTGTCCAGGAGGTTGTTCTGTGTAATAAAGGAAGATATCTGGTTGAAAACAACTCGTTCAGGTGTTTTCGCGACGAATGGAAGAAGAGATACCTACCGGTCTGTAATTTTCCAGATGTGCTGGATTTAGAGTGGGTTTCTTAAGCAGTGGAGTTACCCAAGCCTGCTTAAATGCTGTGGGGAAAAGTACCAGTGTGAAGAGAGGTGTTTATGATGTGCGTGAGTGCGGGTACAACTGAGGAAGAAATGGCTTGAAGTAGATTAGTGGGAATAGGATCAAGCGGACAGGTAGTATGGTGATATAATAGGAGGAGTTTGGAGACTTCTGCCTCTCAAAGCAGAGAGAAGGAGGGTAGCATGTGTGTGTTAGCTGGTAAAATGTGTGTTAGTTTGTGGTTTGGTAAATTGGCTGCTGATGGTGGTTGTTTTATTTATGAAGAATGTGGCAAAATCGTCAGCTGTTAGGGTTGATGATGAAGGAGGAGGAGGGTTGAGAAGAGAGGAGAAAGGTTTTGAAAAGCATGCGAGAGTCAGAAGAATTGTTCATTTTGTTGTGATAGGAAGTCATTTTAGCAGTAGAGATATTAGCAGAGAAGGAAGAGAGAAGGGATTAATAAAGACCAAGGTCAGTAGGATCTTTCGATTAGCGCCATTTCCTCTCTCCACCTCTGAGTTTAGAACGATGTTCGCGGAGAACATCAGATAACCAGGGGGCAGAGGGGGTGCCGCAGGCTGGCCTGGAGGAAAGGAGGCAGAAGTTGTCAAAGCAGGATGTTAAAGTGGAGAAAAGAATATCAGTTCCACTATTAGTATCTGTCACAGTTCATTCACTGACTCTTTCTCGCGCTGTGTTTGTGTGTGTGTGTTTCGGTGTGTGTGGGCGGAGTCGCTGATCAGCCACTGATTGATCAGCGCCAGCTGTTACTGATCAGCGGCTTCTATTTAAGCTCATGGTCTTTCCTCTCGTGTTTGTCAGATCGTTGTTGGATGTTCCCTTGTGCGGTGTCTGATCCTTCCTCGTGTTCCTGTGGTTTCGTCTTTTCCCGTTCTGGATTTCACCTTTCCGGTTTGCCACCTGAGTTCCAGCATCATCGATCATTCCACTATATTTCCTGGTTTATTCATCTCTTCCATCATCACTGGAGGATCGGGTTGTCCACCTGCCTGCCTGCCTGCGCTACCACTGAGGGTTCCCTGTGTCTCATCCTCTACAGCTGAGACTTTCCTGAGACCATCTATCAACCTGCTGTTTATTGTCTCAATAAACCAATTTTACTTCCTATTGTCTCTTCTGTCCTCATTCCCCTGACAGTATCTGTTGAGAGCTGATCAGGTGGATCACCAACAAGATTTCAGCTCGTGAGCACAGTAAACAAACACTGTTTCCTAACTACAACTGCACTTTAAATCAAATGAGAAAAAGATACAAAACACTTACAGTTACTGTCACCTCCTGTTGCTTGACTGCTTCTTTCTGATTCAAGATCTGTGATAGGCTGACTAAAAATGATTTATGAGGAGGACTGAGAAATGGATATTGGAGATATATGGAGATTGGCAATGCCAATACCTATGATATTACAAAGACAAGTTCACAGTAAAAAATTATTGTTGGCTTAACTTAAAGTAAATAACCTGGTTGTCTTAAAAATGGTCTCATGAATAATTGTAACCACAGTTATTTATTGAACACACCTTTAGAAAGTATAACGCATTAAAACACGAGAAACAACCAATTTCAAGGAATCTGCTATTACAATGCATTTTAACTTTGGTTACAATTATTTATGAAAAGATATAATGCATTATAAGTTTTATAAAGTACATTATGAATACCTTTAAAATGCATTATACATAATAGCGTTTTGTTACCATTTTCACATAAAAACTATGGCTGTTAAAATAATTGTCTGATGATTTAAAATTAAACAATTATATACGATTTGGTAAATGAATGTACATGGTAAATTAAATTACAATGTTAAACATATTTTGGTAACATTTTACAATAATTTATAATAATATTAATGTATACATTGAGAAGTTAATTACAGATACAACTTTTGACTCAAAAGATAACATTAAATAAGATTAATCAATGCTATAGAATTATTGTTATTTGTTAGTAAGGTTAACCAGTGTAGTTAACTAATGAAGGGATAAATGATAGATAGATAGATAGATAGATAGATAGATAGATAGATAGATAGATAGATAGATAGATAGATAGATAGATAGATAGATAGATAGATAGATAGATAGATCAAATAAGAAGATAATTTATAAATATGATTTTTATAGAAGCTAAAACTAAACACAGTATGGGCTGAAGCAACACATAACAAGGTCTATAATTGCCTCTGTTTTACTAATAACTGCAATAAAATCTGTATATTTCAGTGGCGCATAGTTATTAAGACACGCTCTATCGATAATGAGGTAATTTAAATGAACCAATGAATAAGGATGCAACTGGCTATATCAGAGCCAGAGTGTTTTTAAGAACATACAGAAAAAGAAAAGGTAGCATTTCTTTTTAAAACCCAACCTCAGCATCCATCATTTCTTTATGCCAGCTGGTCCAGCTAATTTTCGTGAGATCGTAAGGTGAGTGGAACAGCACAGCTGCTGCATACTGAGAGGGAGGGGAGGTAGTGGGCACATTATGACACACACACACATACAAACACTCAGGCATGCAGCCCTGTAGCATGCAATCATCCAGGTGCTGGAATAAAACAGCTAATTTTGCATTCTAAATTCTGTGCTCTACTGACCCCCACGGTGGGCCATGCAGCAGACCCTCCACTGCACGTAAACGCAGTGAGTCAGAGACACTGTGAGCTTAAAATGAGCTGCTAATCAACCGCAACACACAAACACACACACACACACACACACACACACACAGGTTCTGTTGATTCGGTGACAGTTTAAACTGGCATTTGTCCCCTTTCTGCACAAAAACAAAAGCCTGGGTCATCAGTCTGCTGCTCACCTGGTCTATTAACAATTTATGCCGTAGATGCTCTAGAAATTCAGTCCCAAGGATGACTGTGCACAGAATCCTTTTTTATTGAGTCAGTGCACAAGGGCTGTCTACATGAATGTTGCAAAGTGAAATGGTGTGTTTAAATCTGAGGGGACTCTGCATGTCCAGTGGTGCAGAAAAAATCCACTCAATACCACTAAAAATGCTATGGTCTGATGATTTTAGAGTGTGTGATTGCTTTCAGTACATGGTCAATAAAGTCATCATATGTATGAGTACAGTTGTAAGAATGCATATCTTACATCTTGTTACAGTTTAGCCTCAATGGACACACTCAATTGGCATTTTACATCTGAAGAAAATACTGTAATATTGGATTTGCATAAAGTTGAACATTTCTCAGTGTTATAATGCTTTCAGCGCTTGTTCCGCTCTGCAATCTCAGAAAATCCCCAGTGCAAGCATGACATTCAGCTTCCAAAAAGAATGATTGAAAATATCCACTCAACTCCTTGTTGGCTACATGTTTGGTAGCAATTGTATGTTTAATAAAATGTAAAAGTGTATTCTGTGTCACTTGCCTCTCCTGCCGGGTCTGCTCAGCTGTGGTCTCCATGGCACACTCCAGAGAGCTCTGGAGAGACTGCAGCTGACTGGTGGTCTCCTTCAACAGGAAACGGGTCACAAACTGCTCCAGATGCGTGGCTTCCTGGTAGTCCTGCAGATTAAATGCACAGTTTTCATTGTCATTGCTGCTGTAGAATGGGCTTTAAACATACACTGGTCTTTTAGGCAGAATGTTAATTTAGTGTATTAATTGTATTAATGTTTAATGTATATTTAATATATAATACCATTCAAATAGTACGATTTTTTACTGTTTTTTATTATCTTATGTTCACCTGCATTTTTTTTAATATTATTACAATTTCAAATAACTGTTGTCTATATTAATATATTTTCAAATGTAATTTATTCCAATGATGGCAAAACTGAATTTTCAGCATCATTTCTCCAGTCTTCAGTGTCACATGATTCTTCAGAAATTATTAGAATATGCTGATTTGCTGCTCATCAATCTTATTATCATCGATGTTGAAAAAAGTTGTGCTGCTTAATATTTTTGTGGTAACCATCAGAGAGGTGTTTTTATTACTCAACAGATGAGTAAGGTATTTTAATGAACAGATAAATTTCCATATGTAGCTCTCTAGCAGAGTTCGTTGTAAAGCATTATATATTGTGTAGGGTCATATTCATCTGCACCGTCACGCAGAACCGAAGCACAATGTTCTTCTGCAAATGCATAAAGGCTAATGCTAGAGGACCATAAGTTACATAGTGTACCTTTAAGAATATAACTAAGCTATCTCAAACCGAAGTGCCAGAAAGCCTCTTTATCTTTTTGAATGTGATTTTGTCTCAATTCTGTAGTCTCAAAGGCGTTGCTGCCAGGGTATGTTATTTGCGGTGGTACATCAGTTTTTCACCGTTAGGAATCAACAGCCGCCTGTATAATTATGTTGCGTGCCTGAGCAACCGTGTTCTGTCACTATAAGAAAAGCCATTATTAAAGCTGGGAACATCCCTCAGCTAACAGGACACAGAATTCTTCTGAGCATCCAATAATGAAACAGGTGCTGCACGTCTGTTATGACCATGTTCAAGATGTTGACATTCATAAGATAGGGAAATCCAACACATCAACCACCAACACATGTATTTACAAAGGGGGTAAATGGACAGACCTTCAGAATAACCAGCAGCATGATTCGCAGCTCTATAATCTGTGGATGTTTAACAAGCATAACATATAGCTAATCTTTCATTATAATCATCTTTCATAGATAATCTAACATTTTCATCAGTTTTTACACAACAGACAATCTTGTTGTAGTGATATATACACACACTCACACACAACTCTATTGCATCCAATAACTAAGGCAAGCAATCCATGTTAAAAAGATGTCATCCTTATGAAAACGTCTGGAGATAAAATCATAAAATATAAAATCAATTTCTTTTTTTTATATTTGATCTGTCAGCAAACTGAAGGCAAGAGAAATTGTCTGGATGATACGAGCACCCACAGAATGACATTCAGAAGTGTGGTTGCTGTTTATAGAGGTGGCCTGAGGGCAGAGACCACACGAATCCCAGCAGCTGGTTTGTGCGCCCACTCATGGCCCTATTCAATAAACACAATGCTCTCTGTTGCCATACAGGATAACTATCTGTTGTTGCTCATGACTAATGGAGCTCATGCATTAGAGATGTAGGCTACACATTATCAAGTGGTGTGAATAGAAAGATCAAAGAAATGTGGCTCCTGGTGGTTTGTTATTTCACTATATACTATATATATATATATATACACAGTGTATAATGCTATATATATATATATATATATATATATATATATATATATATATATATATATATATATATATATATATATATATATATATATATATATATATATATATATATACACACACACACCCACATGAATGATTTACCCACATGAATGAACATTGTTAAAGGTGGCTGCACCTGTCATAGCTGAGCCTATTACACACATTTTTAACATGTCATTAAATTCTAACCAGGTTCCAGTCAAATGGAAGCAAGCATATATTACACCCCTTTTCAAAGCTGGTGATCGATATGATATGAACAACTTTAGACCGATCTCTAATCTCCCTGTTCTTTCAAAAATATTGGAATCATTAGTTGCTATTCAACTTAAATTATATTTGCACTCGCATAACATTTTAAATGAAATGGAATCCGGGTTCCGGTCAGGGCATAGTGCAATAACTGCCACTTTAAAAGTCATGGATGATTTCAAAGAGGCTATAGATAATACATTTACCTGTGTTTCTCTGTTTATAGACCTTACAAAGGCGTTTGATACTGTGGACCATTCATTACTTGTTAATACCCTGATGAGAGCTGGTATTGGTCGCAAAGTAGTCAAATGGTTTTATAGCTATTTGACTAATCGTTCGCAAATGGTCAAACATGGTAATGATATGTCAAATCCAGTTCCTGTTACAAAGGGTGTTCCACAAGGTTCAGTTTTGGGACCCTTGCTTTTCCTACTTTATATTAATAATATTTGTGACAAGTTTAAATTTTGTAAGTATCATCTATATGCAGACGATACAGTTCTGTATTCTTGTGCCCCCACAGCTGAGTTGGCCTTTTCTAAAGTGCAGGCAGATTTTGATACCCTGCAACATGCTATATTAGATTTAAAGTTGCTTTTAAACCCACACAAAACTAAAGTCATGGTTTTCAATACTGGGCGTACAAAACTACCATCCCTATCCATCACGTCACTGGATGGAGTCTGTATCCAGTCTGTAGATAATTATAAATATCTGGGAATCTGGATGGACAAAAGCCTAAATTTTAAATGCCATGTTGATCATCTTGTAAAGAAATTAAAATTCACATTGGGCTTTCTGTATAGGCTAAAGTCTTGTTTCTCCTTGGCTTCACGTAAACGCCTAGTTGCTGGTCTTTTTTTATCCCAAATTGATTATGGAGATACCATTTACAGGTTTGCCTCTCCGTCCACTCTGTCCAAACTTGACCCCCTCTATCATTCAGCACTCAGATATGTCACTAACTGTAGTTTCAGGACACATCATTGTGTTTTGTACAATTTATTAGGATGGTCATCTCTTCATTTGCGCAGGCTCGAACACTGGTATATTTTAATTTATAAGGTCATTTTAGGAAAACTTCCAAATTATTTAAACAGGAAATTTTTATCATTTCAAAGCGGTCACAATCTCAGGTCACATAAATGGCTTCAGTTCAAAGTCCCTTCTATCAGAACAGAGGCTGGAAAGCTAAGTCTGTTCTTTTATGGCCCTTGGTCCTGGAACGATTTGCAGTCCAAACTTAAATTAAAATCCCTCATTTCTTTAAATGATTTTAAACATAGAATAAAGGAGGTGGTCACTATTAACTGTAGTTGCTATGTCAATGCCAGTACCACTTAACTTTTAAATTTATGATTTAATATTGTTTGCTTCTGTGAATAATAGTATGTAGAGCATTATGTAGTATCTAAATGTTTGCGTTTTGTTGTGTCATGGTGTTGTATAACATGTTGTCATGGAGATTTGTTTTGTTGTGTCTTTGTTGTGTCTAATGATACAACATGATGTTGTGATTGGTTTTTTATTATTGTTTGTAATTTGTTTAAATCCTGCTATCTGACCACTGTCTTGACTAGGTCTCACTTGCAAAAGAGGTTTTAACCTCAATGTGACTCTCCTAGTTAAATAAAGGTTAAGAAGAAGACTTTATTAAAATTAAAATATATTAAAAGAGGAAAAAGCTATTTTATATTGTAATAATATTTTACAATTTTACTGTTGAAAAACTTTGAATTACTGTATTTATGATCAAATAAATGCAGCGCATAAGAGACTTCTTTTAAATCTGTCACAACCAACAAAATCTCTGCTTGTGTGCATGAAATAAAAGATTGACTTCATTCAAATTTTTTTAAATTTAACATGGACAAAACTGAGATGATTTTTCCTGGATCTCCGTCACTCACTAGCAAAATTCTTTCCAATTTCACCTGTGAGATTGCTGGCTCTCACATCAAACCATCTAGTACTGTTAAAAATCTTGGTGTAATCTTTGACTCCTCTCTCTCTCTTTCCAGGCTCATATTAATTCTATCACTAAATCAGCATTCTTTCATCTACGTCGCATCGCCCAGCTCCGTCCCTTCCTCAGTATCAAAGACGCTGAAACTGTCATCCATGCATTTGTCGCATCACGTCTTGATTACTGTAATGCCCTTTTCAGTGGTCTATCTGCTAGATCCATTTCCAGATTGCAATACATTTGTTTTACTGATCTTTTGCTCATTGCTGGTGGTTTAAAGATTTACGATAAAACATGGAAGCAAATGTCAGTAGTCTTTCACAAAAAAAGTCCCATTGAACTCATTAATCGTGTTTCACTTCCTCTGTCTGCCTCACTAATCAAAGAGGTATAATGAAATGATACAGCACTGCCCTTCATGCCGACGACTCAATTTCTGAGACGCTCACGTGCATTAAGTGCCATGTCTGCTGGGCCTGGAGTCAGTGCTTGGATAATTCATTATCTGTGCGAGGCAGCAGAAAGTGTCTGTTAAATGGCTCAGCGGGAACTGAAGCACGCATCTCGCACCTGTGCGTTCTTCTAACGGTCAGCGTGACTGGACTGTGCTGATTACTGATATCAGATGCTCAGACTGTTCAGACCAGAATGTCAGTGCTGATAACCACCACCAATATTGGACATCTATACGAGTAAGACAGCGGCCAATAACTCAATTAATACATTTGTAAGTGGACCATCATGCATGTCACATGAGAGATTAAGTATTTTCAAATATGGAGTTCAGCTAAGTCTAAACTGTTCTGAAGGTAATAATTACTGTGGTGCAATAACCAAGCTCATATAGAAATTTATTGAAGTTAATGACTGTGACAATCAAGTATTAAGTAATTATTGTACATAAATCATAGCTTAAATATACAAAAACTTGATTAAATCTTTGCATATGAACATTTGATGGAAAATGAGGCCAGTGACATTACTAACTACATTTCTCAGGTATGTGAGAGTATTTAGTAACAAAATAGTGTAGTTTTTCTTATAACAAGTTACAAGTAGCAATGTAGTGCGATAAAAATGTTTGTCACTTTGTTTCCATCCTATTTGTGGATATGGAAGTAAGCTATTTCCTATGAATATCAAGACTTCAGATTTATTAGCCGCTATGGGTAAATAACTAGAATAACAAAGTACACAAAAGTTTGTTGCACGGTTGTTCAATGACAATAAAAGTATTCTATTCTATTTGATTGCACTACAAACCAGTGTGTTTATGATAAAGATAATAAATTAAAATAATACGATAAGAAATACCAGTTTGCAACATCAAGCAGCATAACGGACTGTTTTCTTTTTTTTATAAATAGTTAATAGTTTTAGTTAACAATTATATACATAAAAAAAATTGTTTTTGTTTCAAATGAATGCAAAGATGTTAGATTGTTTAAAAACAGTATACTATTGTTCAGCTATTTCAAACTTCTTTGTACCCCTTAGTGAAGAACAAGATCTACACCGTATCTTGTAAGTTCCTCAAAGAAGAGCCACATAATTGTTTGATTTTGAGATTTTAGGTTAGATTTATTATATATTATCTTGACAAATAAGACTCAATTCAGCTGGTACATCTACTGTAACAAAAACCGGAAATGAATAATGAAAAATGAATAAAGCACTTTATCTTATTGAGATCAATCACCATCATAATCATGTTGAGGACAGGACAGAGAGGCTGTGAGCAGCATGGTTGTTTGTATCAGACAAATGTGAGTCTGAGCTAGTGCAGTTCCGTCTTCATCCACTCTAAAAGTTCCCACAGCTTTATTACGAAAATTACACATCTAACGGTTGCATTAGGGGCCAGGGAACATGCTGTGAGTGATTATGATAAGATGCTGAAAGCCTCCAGGATACCCAGATAAATACACAAAGCCTATGTTCAAGTACACTTAACTACCATTTTCAATCAGAGGAAGATGAGACAAACATTAAACAAGAAAACAATTTTCCTTCTTTTCTCATAGAAGTAGTTTCAGTCAACTATGTAATGAGATCATGTCCATTTGTTGAATATAAAGGAGGTAAGAAGGCAACCCACCTTCTTGGTTTTGTCCATGGCTTTCAGTATGGATACGTTCAGGTCTTCCAAGACAGCAAGGACATTTTCATATTCTCCAAGATGCTGAGAGAAGTATTCTAAGAGAAAAGAAAACCCATTTCAAATACATATATGATAATGTTTTCATAAAAGCATCAGCAAAAACATCCACAAATTCTAGAACGTCAATTAAAATAATGTCATATTTTGTTATTTTGTTATTTGATTTTCTCTAGAATATGTTCTCACTGTTCAAAGCAAATTAGCATTTGAGATCCCCTGTAATATTTGTGTATACATTGCATATACCCCATGCAAAATGTACATATAAACCTAATGTTTACACATTGTAATACTTTACTTCATTAGTTACTTTCTTCGCTTTACTTAATTTTAAAAGTTTATTATATACTACCTTTCAAAAGTTTGGGGTAAGATGTTTTTGAAAAAATACTCTTCATGTCAGAGTCATGTTGAGTTTCATTGTTATTTCGTTCATGTGTCTGTTTTTTGTGTTTCCTTTCGTTTTTTCAAGTCATATTACCTGCGTCAAGCAACTTGAATTGGATTACCACAAAACGTTACAATATGTCACCATGGCTGCATTCATTTGATGAAAAATTCAATAAAAACTGAAATATTGTGAAATAATAACATTTAAAATAGCTGTATTCTATTTGAATATTTTTATTAAAATGTATTCATGTGATGGCAAAGCTGAATTTTCAGCATCATTACTCCAGTCTTCAGTCACATGATTCTTCAGAAATCATTCTAATATGTTGATTTGGTGCTCATCAATCTTATTATTATCATCAATGTTGAGCTTTTTTTTCAGGATTCTTTGAAGAATAGAAATGTACAAAAAAAAAACAAAAAAAAATCAGCATCCACTTGAAATTTTAATATTTTGAAACATTACAAATATTACTGTCACTTCTGATCAATTGAATGCCTTGCAGAATAAAAGTACTAATTTCTTTTTCTTTCTTTTTTTATCGTATTGACCCCAAACTTTTCATATATAAATAATTACATACAAGTGATATTAGACATGTTTATATAAAAAAAGTATATTACTTTACAAGCCAAACATAGTTTCAATAGAAAATATAAAAAAGAAAAGATACCTGAGACAGAACCCTCTGGATAGCCAGTCTATAAAAGAGCCTCAAATACTATCGTTAACTTCAGTATTCGTGAGTGTCTCAAATTTCCTTTATAACAGGGTTACTGGAAGAACAGTTGACAGTCTTCAGAGTTCTTGAAGGATCTTGTGGGTTCCTCAGTGAACTGCCATTTTTGAACTTGTCTTAAGAACCCCAAATGGTGCCTCAAGTATCATTTCATCATAGCTGTGAACATAAAACCTTCCAGTAATAATGCCAATAAAAAGTGTTAACTCTTACCACACAGCTCATCCGTGTCCACATTCCTGCAAGCAGACCATAAACAGACATGTTAATTTCATTTCTAGTTAAAAGACATGTGACTTGCGTCTAAATGTGATCTAATCTTCTGTGCTGATTTTTAAGATGCATCTTGCTCAAAGGCAGGTCCTTTGGGAGTGCGATGTTTGCCTAATGAGAGCGGGTCATCTTAAGACAACTAGACTCTGACACTACATAACAGCCACCAGGCAAACACTGTCAACTCCATGTCTCAACCCTGCTCTGATTAGAGGCTCAATGCCGTGAGGAAAAGTCATCATCTTACAGGCTGAGAATATAAAAAGTCAGAATGTATACGTGTCCCAATGCATAGAATAAACTTTCTTACTGTGATTTTCAGACTTTGAAGCCAGTAATGTATAAGGGTCATTCACACTAAACAGTGCACATATAAAATATTTATATAATATTTTTAGATCAGTATTTTTCTTTTTTGTAAAAAATAAATAAATAAATCACTATGTTTATGTATGTTTACATTTTTTTTTCTTCCTTTTTTTGATTATCATGGCCCCCAAGTATAAGCTTTAGATAGCTTCTTTGGGGACCAGTTCACATACATGATCATCTTCTTTGTTTTCTGGTTTCATTTCTAAGTGCATATGAATATATGTATAATATGTATGTGAATAAACAAACAATTGTAAACAATTGTAAACAAATATGAATCCATAATGTAGTGATAAATGGGAACATGCAAATTGGTTGAAAGGTAACATTTGTGTTTTATTTTACTTTCGCACTAAACATCAAACAGCATTTTTATCAAGAGAAATATGCCAAATTTAACAGCAATTTCTTTTAGCTTCACACAGTGACAGTGATTAGCGCTTTTAATCATTTTTCCAGCACAGAGGCTGAAAGATTTTCAGCATTTGGCAATTGTAGAAGTAATGACTGGATTCTTTGGGTTTCTGCAGTCTAGAGCAGTGCATGGTTCCCCAACCTTTTTTTCCAGGAGACCCCTAATTTAACAATCAAAATTCTTAAAATGGCTCTAGAGGATACTAGAGGATGGCTCAAAAGGAAAAAATAACTATTGCTAGACTTGGATAAAACACAGAGGGCTTGGCGTCAAAGCTGAACTGTTAACTGACTGAGCTAGACCTCATAGCGGGAGGTAAAGTCTTCGATAAACATACAAAGACAACACATCAATAAGGCCTTAAGTACCACCAGCTGTACACTGTAAATAATTTTCATATTTCATCTAATTTCTTCTCTCCCCCAAAACATCAGAGTAAAAAGCATTATGAGCAACAGGGATTGAAATTATCTTTAAAATGGGATAAAATCGCTATCATTTAGTTTACCTTTTTACATTTACATAAAACCCTGAGCTCTTTTCACATCAAAAGATTAGACTTTAATACTGGATAATAATGAATAATGAATTCTGCTGAGAAAATGTTTTCAAGGAATTCTCCTTCCAGGTTCCTCTGACTATGACCAATGAATTGCATTAATCAATATCCATGAGAGAATAAATGCAGGACCCCTAATCTTACACGATTTCATATAATTGTCACTTTCCTGAGAAAAAATAATCAGGTTTATACTTTACACTTATGATCACCATCTATCATAATGAATAATTGATGCTTGGCCAAAAAACAATTGTGCTAAGGGGAAGAGCCAACCACATTGTTGGCACAGGAAAGTGATTTTTCCTTTGAAATACTACATCAAACCAAATCTGCCCCGGCCACACAATGAATAGAAAATAAAATCAGAAGCACATTCTCATCAAACACAAAGGGAGCATGTACCAGCCAGGAGAGCTGCTGCTATGGAAACCAAGATGACTTTAAGTGACATGGAATCATTCCGCAAGGAGGTGAAAGTAAGATAATAATCCGCTCCTTATAACATATGCTACACAGACTTGCTATAGTTGCACTTAATCACTACATAGACATATAAATATTGGGCTACATATACAATTTGTATTGAACTATTCCTTTAAATGTAGATTTATTATTTCTCCTCACAAAAAAAAAAACATACTTGAAATTTTTCCTTTGGCAGGTCATGCATTATTTCTCCACAAGTTAAAACCCTTTCATTTTCATTCAAGATAATCTCACTATGAATAGGAAACCAAACTGCTTTATCTCTCTCAGACAAACACACACATCAACAAGGACCATTGACGTGGCTGTGTCTATCAAGCCAGAGGCACGATAAGAATCAGTCTGACAAGAGTCCGTCGTGTCTGAGAGACAGCGCACCCTCGCCCTCAGTGAATGTTACTCACAGCAGACGCTGTAATGACATCATCAGGACAGAGTTGCTGCTGGGTGGAAGTCTATATGGTTGGAGGTCTATGACTCCTGTAGGTGTGCTAATGCATAGTCAAAATCACACAGCAAGAAAAATGGCAAGAATACTGTAAAAATACTTGAAGCGAGCCATTTAGTGTTCTAATCTCTATAGTATTTGCGGTTATTCATTTGTATGCTGGGAGTTGACTCCAAAAAGATTCAGTGGGGCATTGAGTGGACTTCAATGCTTTGAATCAGTTTCTTTCAGGTAAACTGACTCAGTTGAGGGGCATTAATCCTGACTGTGTTCATTAATTACAACTCATTCACTGATTCGTTCGTTACGCCAGTAGGAGGCAATCAGTTCATTTTTTGAATCATTAATTTACTTGCAAACATTCTTTTTCTTACCAATCAAGAAAATTAGTCTGGAATCAAGTCTTGAAATTCATTCTAGAGAGACTAACCCTATTTGTATTTAACAGCTCTGTTCATATGTGCGTGGTTCTAGCTAGTGTTGTAGTACTCTTGATCCAAGTCTAAGACCATATTTTTGTGGTCTTGTGCTTGTCATGGACTCGGTTTCAACTCAAGACTTGATCCAGTTCAAGTTAGGGTTTCACCAGCCATTCATAGTAAGTATAAACTAAGTTCATACTTAAATTGAAATGTAAAGTCCACACTAGAGACTTAGAAACTACTAGCTAGTTTGTCACTAACTTACTTAATTTGGTTGCACCATTAGATCTTAAGGCATAGGGTATAGTAGTCTCATAATATGACATTTACAATAATCCAATAGCAGCCTTCAAATTTATGAGCAGAAGCTATGTAGAAACAGCACAAATATGTAACGTCTGAGAGGCGAGGCAAAGTGGATCTATTTGCAGCACTTTGCTATAATAAACAAATCAAAATGAAAATACAAGAAGGTGATTATCCATAGAACTCCAAAAACACCTAAAATGTGTGCTACTAAACACAAGCAACATTGAACAAAGAACATAACAAACTGAGGGCAATATACAGCAAAACTGATCATCTAAACAAGGAGCAGGTGGATGTAAGCAATCAAACATTGAGTAACTATAACAACAAATGAAAAGAAGAACGAAAAACGTAAGAAACGAAAACGAAAGTCTATTAAAAAATAAAAAACTGAAACCAAAACCAGGGCACAGAGGGACAGAGAGACAGGCGAAAACCAAGGGACAGAGAGAACAGGCGACACTGGAAGACCAGGAGGCCAATCGGAGCCGCAGTGACGAGTGGCCATGGAGGAGCCAGGGTGCGAGTGCGGACTGAGGAGGAGCCGGAGGGAAGGAGGAGCTCGACCGAAGCCAAAGGGGTGGAGGGAGGAGGCACAGCAGGTGGCTCAGAAGTCCGTGTTAGAGGCTGAGCGACTGACCAAGGCGGAACCAAAGGACCAGGGAGCCTAGTGGAGCCGACATGCTGATGGGCCGTGGTGGAGTAATGAGCTCGGAGGCCCGAGGCGGAGCCAGGGAGTCCGTGCACCAAGGCGGAGCTGGGGGCCGGGAAGTCCCAGGCGGAGCCATATCGCTGGGTAATCAGAGAAGGGGGAGCCGAGGAGCTGGACGATACAAGTGGAGACAAGGAAACTAGGAAGCCGGACAGGACTGGCAGAGATGAAGACGACTAGGGACTGGGCTGAACCAGCAGAGACGAAGGCGACTTGGGACTAAATATCAACATCATACATGTCTAAAGAATGGAAGTTTTTGAAAACAAGAACTTATATTGATGCAATTCACTCAATTTACTGTTTTATTCCAAACATTATTCCTGGTCAGAGGCTTCTTTAAACATTTAGTTAATACATAGAGTTACATTAAACTAAGTGTAAGGATGTGACGCAAACCAATTTAGTAATGCATAAGTTGTAACTTAGTGCCCCTTTACATCTTAACTAAGCTAAGTTGTTACTTACACACAGCGGGTAAACCATGTCTTCGCCTGGAATCGGACTCAAATGAGCTGGTCTCAACTACAACACGTTCCAAGCACATGTATTTTTATAGTCAAAACAATGAGATTCCTGCTATATGATTGTCAGAGACATGTGGCAGTACCCACACAACAGTTCCAGCAATTTGATTTCTTGTCATGTGTATGTGAATGACAAACAGCAATACTTACTCTGTGTTATGAGTGTCAATTGTATGGAAAAGCTCCTTTAATTCATCTCCTGACAGAACACCATCTGAGAAATAAGCCTTGAACTCATCAAAGGACAGCTTCCCATCATCTTTTGAGAGGAAAATGTGGTTAAAAATGTGCCTTAAAAAAACAAATATAACTCATAAAAGTATTTCAGATTTTATAAAGAGAGTGTTGAATCTATAAATGAGAAAGAACGTAAAGTTAATCATCCTTCAGGCTATGAGAATTTAGCTCATGCACATCAGATCGCCGGTAAAACATGCACACACACGTCACAAGATAATGTTTGCGACAGAGCTGAGGGCTCGTGTTAGTTGGTGCAGACGCCCAGAGGTTTTTAAACAAACAGTGACAGGTGAGTCACGGCCGGCTATACTTAAAATAGAATAAATGTACTGCTGCACATGTGGTGTGCTATACACCTACTAATATACACAATATGATATAAAATGCAGTAAAGGAACATAAAAACGAACACAGAGTATGAGGAAGAGGGGAAAAGATCTGCAAAAATCCTTGTGACTGACATTATATGCCTATATTGTGCATTAATATTACATTGACTGACATGATAGAATCCAAGTATGTGTTGTTACAGAGACAGATTTCTCAGACATAACTTACAATAATGTTTTCTTTTAAGAACATTTTAATCTTATGGAGTTATCTTTAAATGAACAACATATTAGTTGGATCACCAAAGTGTCTATCTTTGTGTTTCAATGAACACAAAATGTTAAGGCAACCAGGATACTTACTTGAGTTAAACCAGCAAATGATTGTTTACAGTGATGCTAAAGAAAAGTAACTGAGTTGAATTCCAATGCAAAACTGAACTTCAAAGAAGAAATCTAAATCAATGGTATTTTTACAATTCTGAACTAGGAGGGGAGGAGGACAGTGACATTTGTTTGGTATTGCTCTACTAAAATATTGACTATCATTAGGAAATGTATGGACATTCTAGTGTTTCCATGACAACAGAGCAACAGCATAGGCTGGGAATTGACAACCATTCAAATAGGCATGGAGTAATGTGGTCTATAACAAATAGTTTATTATGCAATACAACAAACTTGTGAACAACAAAAGAAAAAAAAGGGCAATGCCTTACCATTTTTGTCAGCTCTTCTCAGTATCTGAAAGTAAACAGGGCATTATCAGTTCATAGCCAGGAGAAATCATGCTGCGTTGATCATGTAAAGGGAATCTAGCACTGTAAATTATTTAGGTTGAGTCCTAAAAAGAGCAGAGATGAAAGAAAAAGTGATGATGGCTATGTTGAATTTGAACACTCAGGCGCACTGTATAGCAGTCTGTTAAATAAAGTCCCAATTCACAGCAAGAATATTCACACCCTAAATATGGTCCTGTGCTTTAGGCATGCCAAGACGATGCTGAATTTAGCTTCCTCCATAGAGGAGTGATAAAACTATGCCACCAATCTGTCAGGGACCGGTGCTTCCTTATTCCAGTGTGATAATTAACAATACACACCTCACGTCCCTGGGGAATCTCTTTAGACAGCATACTACAATTTAATTAGAAACTCAAACTGTACAACATGTCTTTGTGGTTAAAGAAGATATACATTTATTATAGAGCAGAAAAGAGACTATTTAATAACTAAATGTTAATGTGAATAAACAAATTAACAATATACTAATTAACAATATGCATAATAACTGTAAATATAAAAATGCAATGAGTAATGAGTGCTCTGAGCAGTGCATCACATAAGCCTATGAATATCTATGTATCTATGTATGAAGGCCAGTCTCACATGACCTGAATCAGTTTATACTAATTAAATCTGAAACAGTTTAGAATGGCACCTTGCTAGCCTATATATATATATATATATATATATATATATATATATATATATATATATATATATATATATATATATATATATAGGCTATATATATATATATATATATATATATTGACATGAACGCATCACGCAGTTGCTGCAGATTTGTCAAATCTCCCGTTCCACCGGATCCCAAAGGTGCTCTATTGGATTGAGATCTGGTTACTGTGGAGGCAATTTGAGTGTAGTGAAGTCATTTTCATATTCAATAAACCAAGATGATTTGAGCTTTGTGACATGGCAGATTATCCTGATGGATTTAGCCATCAGAAGATGGGTACACTGTGGTCATACAGGGATGAGTGGTCAACTGAGGTAGGCTATGCATGGCGTACTAAGATGTGGTACTAGGGGCCAAAAGTGTGCCAAGAAAATATCCTCCATACCATTACACCACAAGCACTAGCCTGAACCGTTGATACAACAAGGCAGGATGGATCCATGCTTTCATGTTGTTTACGCCAAAATCTAACCCTACCATATGATTGTTGCAGCAGAAATCGAGACTCAACACTCAATACTGAAGAAAATTGTACTTATCCATGTAACAAAAAATACAATCGATTAATTTATGTTATTAACTAATATTGATAAACCTTGATAAGGGAACCTTGAGGTAAATTAAGTCTGCTAAAATGAAAGGTCAATCAATCTGCAAGTGGACTCAACACAAACCCCATAGCACTGTTGATCCATCAACAGGTTATTTTACGTCTTCATTTTTATTTTATCGTTCAGAACATTAATTCCGTATTACAATCAGACAATATATTTTTTTAAATACTCACATCCAAAAATATTGACATTCCTTTCTTTAACTCGATGGGAGTGCTGGCTTCATCTGACAGTGACTGCACCTCTTCAGAGCAATCCATAGTGACTCTTCGTGATAAATAATTATCTAACTTTCAGCTACAATAACGCTTAATTAATCCAAACAAGTGCGCGTGCAGAGAGAAGAAGCGCGCGTTCCGCAGTGTGTAGCTGTAATGCGCGTGAAAGGAATCTCCCGCTGTACTCCAGTGATGAGCCACAGGTCTCCTGATGCTGTGACACGCACCAATGACATTCGCTTTGTGGTGTGTTATCACGCTAGTCATTTCTCTCTACTATCTCAGCGGGGATAAACTATTTTGTTACTCTCTCATCATGCAAATATTTTTGTCATGTTTGTTATGATGCAAATAGATAATATAATGGAAAACTACGCGATGAAGTTAATCGGTTTATTACCGTTACAGGAGAATTACATTTAGTTTACCGACAACGAACATTTTGTCATCATGTCGTTTCAAATCTTAAAGACTTACTTTACTTAGGAATGCAAGTAGAGAAATTCTGAAGAATGATCTTGTTCTTTTTTGTGGAATGAAATGAGTGTTGGAAGATTTCAGCACAAAAAGTGTAATAAAAGTAAAGGTTATTAGTATTACTCAATAGGCCTAACTGTTTGGAACAACATGAGGATGAGTACATACATAATGTTATAATTTTATATTTGTTAACTATTCCTTTAGTGATCGTAGCACTGCAATTTCATATAGCCAACATTTTAGCGTTAAAGGGTCGGTCCACCTCAAAATGAAAAATCTGTCATTAATTACTCACCCTCAAGTCATTCCAAACCCATAAATCTTTCGTTCATCTTCGGAACACAAATGAAGATCTTTTTTATGAAATCTGAGAGCTTTCTGTCCCTCCATTGACAGCTATGCAACTACTTTGATGCTTCAAAAAGTTCATAAAGAGCTCATAAAATGTATCCATATTGAGTGGTTTAGTCCAAAATTGTCTGAAGAGACATGATTGCTGATGAACAGATTGAATTTAGGCTTCTATTCACATAAACATTCATCAACTCACACATCAGTTATGATAAACGGAAGCTCAAGCATGTTCGCTTGACGTGTGAGAACCAACTGAGGTTCATTCTCGTGTTACGCAGCATTTTTGAGCTTCTGCAAGAACCAATGAGGTTTGTTCTCATGCCTCAAGCAGGTTCTTTTGAGATTCTGTTTATGTTCGCTGATCAAAATGTGAATAAAAGCCTAAATTCAATCTGTTGATCATCGAGTCTCTTCAGAAAATTTGGACTAAACCACTCAATTCATGGATTAGTTTTACAATCTCTTTATAAGCTTTTTGAAGCATCAAAGTGGTAGTTGTGTTGCTATGGAGGGATAGAAAGCTCTCAGATTTCATAAAAAATATCTTAATTTGTGTTCCGAAGATGAACGAAAGTCTTACGTGTCTGGAACAACATGAGGGCAAGTAATTAAAGACAGAATTTTAAGTTCTGGGTGAACTATCCCTTAAGGAGAATGTTCACACAGTGCACACTATTCACGTTTAATCATTTGAGAAGTTCTCCATATATACCTTCTAAAAATCGTGTAAAAACGATTTCTGTGAGAATATAACAGTTAAAACTTTGTAAAATTCACTTTTACACAAGATAACACCAATGGCGCCACCAGGGGGTGGCCAGGGGTGGCCGTGGCCACCCCTGGCCGACTCCTGGCCACCCCACTGGCCACCCCAATGGCCAGTACAAATTTTAGTAGCATCAGTTATGCATTTTATAAATAAGTCAAAATATTCTTTAGTAAAAGAAGACGCGGAATTATGTGTCGTGACGTGCTTTTTAAGTGCCAAACGGTTACAGTATACTGTTTCAGCAGCTTTTTGATGTGTCTTTGCCACGTTTTGACAAGCAGGGATGTAAACAGCGCGCTTTTCGGCGCCTCCCGATTTTTTTCACTTCAGTTTGGGTGACAAAGTCATCTGAAGTCATTCCATAGCTTAATGTGAGGGACAGAACACAGAAGTCTATTTACATCATTAAAGTATACGGAAACTCGTTTTCCCTCCTCTGCGGCTGTCAATCATTCTCCATTCATATTCAAACAGCGCGCGCGCCTCTTGGATGCACGGTAAAACTCTCTCCAATATGATATATTCACATTATAATGCATTATCTGTAGAGGCTGTAGATTTGCATAAAATTACTTTATTTTGTTGGAGTTTGTTGGTGTTTTTAAACGACACACTACCGTGTGCTTGCTAGATCACACACATCACAAGGACTATGAATCGGCATCAAACACACAATAACTGGAATTCAAAACTGTGAAACAAAGGAACAAATCGCACTAGGATTTGTGCGCTCGACATTTCTTCGCTTTGTGACGTGAACTTTTAAATGCGCACTTATGCAGCGCTGCACACTGTGACTCCATGTTGCTTTGAGCACATCATTCTGCACCCGCGATGCGCATACACGCTGTGTGCGCTCTGTTTTTCATGTTATCATGGGTTTGCGCACTGAAATATTATAAAAAGCCAATATATTTTGTTATACCTAGCCTGCTCAATACATTTAAAATAAGCATAATTTAATTGCATATTATTTCTTTGTAGTGTAGGCTATATATGCACTTCTGAATTCTTGACATTCATAAAATTGTGAAATGTATGATTGCCTGATTGAATTTTATAAGAGAACTAATAGTAATTTGTTTTATTAACATATTTAGATTTTTATAAAATTACTGTGCAGATTTTTTTCAAGAATTGCTTTTTCCTGCTGATTTATACACTCATTAAGTTTATTCAAAATTCATAATACATTTATGAAATATTTAAAGGTCTTAACTGTAATCTTACACTGCAAAATAATAACTTAAAAAGGATTAAATTCATCACAATTATGTAAGTATCTGGAAATTTTCCGCGGGGCGAGGGCCCTTATATATATCATATCTATATAATAAATATCATTATATATAATATAATATATATTAGTAGGGCCCTACTAATATCATTAGTAAAATTAAATATAACACAATAAACCAAAGTATATCAGTAGGAGTTTCCTTAAGTCTTTCTGATAGTTTTCTACAGGCCGGTTTACTACAACAGTAGAATACAATTCTGAAATTATGGTTTATAGTTTTGGTGTGCCACCCCAAGATTTTAAGTGGCCCCATCTGGCCACCCCTATGAAAAATTTCTGGAGGCGCCACTGGATAACACATGGCAACTCCTTGTCATGAGGCACAAACATCTTTTAGTGAATTGAAGGTGAAACACCAGCGACATCTTGTGGTAAAACTTGTCAAAATCAGAAACATCATGTTAAAAGAAGTTGAAACTATATTTGATCAAAATAAACCGATTCTTGAGACACTGGACAAAACATGTTGCAAGCTTTTAGCTGACATGTTTTTTTTTTTAATAGCAACATTTCGATTTTTAAATGCATTAGAGATGATCACTGATAATACTCAGAAAAAAAGGTCCCAAAACTGGTGAAAAAAAATTCTGAGTGATGCCATATAATATACATTTTTGTATAGTGTGAAGAACATTTTAAAAATCCAAAGAACATGTTTCCACTATAAAGAACCTTTCAGTGGAAAGGATCCATGGATGTTAGAAGTTCTTCAGGGAAAATGCCAGTAAATAACCTTTATTTTAACTGCATTAAAAATTCAGTAAGCCTAAATTGTAGGCCTAAATGTCAAATTACATTAGTTTGGTAGCAATTACTAGTTGAAGCTCACTAATGGGACAGCTGCTAAATCACACAAAAACACACCCACAAAAAAACTATACAGAATGAAATAAACTCAGTGACCCATCCACATTAAAAGACAATGTGGTTTATAACTAAGCTGCCATTTAGAAACCCCTTTACCAAGCCATTGCTTCAATGATCTGTTGTAAAGAGAACAACCCATTACCCTTGAGCAGAGTGTACATGAATGCAGTGTGGTCGGATGAGTCAGTTTACAACATTTATCCGTTTACTTACGGACAAAGCCAAATGTTGCCTTCAATGTCTAAAATCACAAAGGATCCATAATGACATGAAAGACAGGTCTTGAGGTTCCTCAATGTGGTACCTGAGTTAATGGCTTTGCAAACCCTACTCTCAAGTCATTCTCATATTCCAGACCAGTCTGATAATATTCCCATAAATACTGATAAATAAATTCAAAATTGATTTCCTGTAAATCAGGGTAAAGTCCAATGCTTTCATAACCTTCCACTCACAAAATCTATTCGTCTTTGAACTGTTATGGTCCATACAAAAGAGGAACCACCTTCATTTGGCAGAGATCCAGACGCTTATCGTCATCTGTAATTGTGAAATATACAAACTAGCTAAGGGCTTGTGTGACAGAATTCCAAGAAAGGCAGGATCTGTTCTAAAGGTGCAGTGTGTCAAATATCACTGATCAGCAATGATAACACTGGAGACCTTTATTTTAGGGGCAATTGTTACATTTTACCACCACAGTCAGATTTGTCAACCTATTATTATATTGTGCTTCAGTGGATTTACAAAGCAAACTGTATTTGCTGAAGGAAAAGTAATGGTAGGCAGCATTGAAATTTAAAAAGCTTTGACTTTGATTATGCAAATGAAATGCTCTCAGAGCAGCTTTTCTGTTGTCATGAGAATCGGTTGTGCACGAGAATCAACACGTGCTGTGGCTTTGTGAAGGCTGGATATTCTATCAATGAATGTCAACAGGAGATTCTAAAACTTTAATTTCTTAAAAAGTATAACATTTATAAAAGCTAGAAACTAATTATGCCAACATACCAAAACAAATGCTGTAATTATCTGCAAAATAATGTTTGGGTCTACGTTAAGCCGGTTTGGACTAAATTAATTGAACTGAAACTGTGTTTGAACTAAATTTATGATATGATCAAATTCATGAATAAATACAAAAAGATAGATAGATAGATAGATAGATAGATAGATAGATAGATAGATAGATAGATAGATAGATAGTGATACACACACATACATATATATATATATATATATATATATATATATATATATATATATATATATATAGAGAGAGAGAGAGAGAGAGAGAGAGAGAGAGAGAGAGAGAGAGAGAGAGAGAGAGAGAATTAAATTATCTGAAAATTAAAGTTTGAGTGAAATGTGTGTTACGTCAGTTTGGACTGAACTTACTCCACCACATAATAATAGATATCATGATTTTGAGATAAAAAGTATAAATGATGACATAAATCAAAATTAGATATGTCGAAATTAGATGTCATCAAATTAGTTGAGATTATTTAAAATTTTATTTTCATTATAAAAAGTCGAATTGTATAGAAAAAAAAAGAAAAAAAATAGAAGGCCATAATTTAGACTTATCTCATAATTATAACTTTGGTATGTCATAATTTAGATTTTTATATCTTATGACTTAGCATGTAAATTTTTTCTTTTCATGTCACATGTAGGCTAAATCTCAGTATTTCATAATTATGATTTACCAAAGCATGATTATTATTTTTTTATGAGGCAGAAATTGGCTTCCACACAGGTTGGAAGGTTGGAAAATGGGGGGGGGGGGGGCACCCTAAAAATGGCCCGGGCTCTACGAACAATAGGCTAATATTATACAATAGAATAGTTATGAAACCAGAAGAAAAACAGAGACATAACATACTAAAAACTGTCCAATGTGTGTTTTTACTCTTCAACACCCAAAACCGGTGCTTTTAATAGAATAGTGCATTTATGTATATTGGATTTAACGATCATCTGACCTATATATTTCCATTAGTTATTGTACACCACTGATTTTCAGGGCAATCAGAGAGCTGTTTGTTATCGCGATACTTACAGTGACGGGCAGATGATATCACGTGACGACCTCGCACAGAATACTGGGAAACAAACAGTGGTATGAATAACGCTTGGCGTAAACATCCGTTGCTGAGGTGAACAAAAGCTCGCAGAACACAAGTAAAACAACTCATCCAGGGAACGCAACGACCGTCTATCCGCGACTTTTATAATCGGTGTTATTCTGGCCAAGAGATGTGACATGTTGAGCAGGGTGAGCGGCGGGACTTTGGACCGGAGCCTGGTTGGGAGTAACGTTACTGCAGTGAGCTGTGCCTGGAGTCGGTAAAGTTGAGCGACGCGTGTGTGTGATTTATCCGTCAGACGCGATGACAGCAGCGATCTGAACACGCCTGGGGGGATTTCATTCCTCTGATGTTGGGAAGGAGAGTATGGCGTTCATAAGTGAACGACAGCAGACACATTTGCATCTTGAGTCCTTGAAGTGGTACAACTCCACATCAGTTTTCCCCAGATAAATTATTATACATTCCTGGACTCTTCGGGACAATTCCTCACTATCCAGGGAATTGATTGTTGATCCCTTTGTCAGAGGATCCCCGGGATTTGGCAACGTGTAAATCCAAGGGTCAACATTTTGGACTGGACGTCCAATCAATCAATCGAGTGAAGTCATATGAAGAAGGGATGAATATGTGGAGCTCAGGGTCAGTGCAGGGTGTGCTGAAAGCCCTGAAGCACGCCGCGGGGAAAGGACACATCCAGCTCAGCCGCTGGCTGCAAAAGACCCCTGACTCACTGGACTGCGACAAGATCGACATCTTGATCTGTAACGTCTTTGACGAGCGAGCCAACGGCGGGAAATCGGAGGCAGAGCCCGCGGGACTGACCGAGACCGGTGCGCCCTTCACCCCCGAGTTCAGGCATCCGTGTTGCATTACCACCTGTTGCTTTAAAAGTGCCCTGTTGGTGTGTATCCTGACAGCCGTGTGCTTTTCATCGGTAGCTCTCGTGCGCCAGTACCTGAAGGATGCCTTGCTGTGGTTGGAGAGTTTGGACAGTTTCGTGGGAGCCTTGCTGTTCATTGTCGGCTTGATCACGGTGTCTTTCCCCTGCGGCTGGGGTTATATCGTGCTGAACGTGGCCGCGGGGTATTTATATGGGTTTGTGTTAGGGATGGGACTGGTGATGGTTGGGGTTTTGATCGGGACTTTCATAGCTCATGTGGTGTGTAAGCGATTGCTGACGAACTGGGTTCTGAGTAAGATCGGGAGCAGTGAACAGCTGAGTGCTGTTATTCGGGTGGTGGAGGGGGGAAGTGGACTCAAAGTTGTGGCCTTAGCGAGACTCACTCCGATTCCTTTCGGTCTCCAGAACGCGGTCTTCTCGGTAAGTCTGTTTTTGACATTCTTGCTAATAATGTTATTATGCTCAGTTTTAACAAGGCATTAACAAATGTTTTCATTTGAGCAATATCTCACCAGTGTTATTTATTTTATTATCATTGATATTCTGTTGTAGTCGTAGTCGCCTATTTATTCATATTTTAATTCGATGTTGTTAACTTCAATTTAAAAAGTCATTTTTTTAAACATGTCTTTTATAGTTTTTTTGTTTTTTTATTATTATTATTAAAGTTGTTTTATTTTAAGTTAAACTAAACGAAAATTAGATGTTGCCTTGGCAACTATGTCAGTTCATGCTTATTTTGTCCCAAGTAACAAATTTGTTTATGGTTTTAAGTTTTAGTCGACGATAACCCAGTATTGCATGAGTGCATGAGGATTACAGTCTTGCTAAATTGCAAGAGATCATAAATCTATAATTATGAAACGGTTTAGTCCAAATGTTCTAAAGAGACTTTAGTCGCGTTAGCCTATATGATGTACAGATTAAATTGAGACTTTTAGTCACATATAAACATTGATCAGTGAACATAAACGGCCGCTCAAAGGTACCTGCTTAATGTGCTAGAACAAACCTCATTGGTTCTTGCAGAAGCTCAAACCTGCTGCGTAACACGAGAATGAACCTCATTGGTTCTCACACATCAGGAGAACATAAGCTTCTGTTTACCACGACTGATGTGTGAGTTGATGGATGTGAGTTCAATCTGTTCATCATATAAAGCGATTGTGTCTCTTCAGACAATTTGGACTAAACTCAATACAAATGGATTAGTTTAACAATCTCCTTATGAACTTTTTTTAAATCGTCAAAATGTCAGTTGCATAGCTGTCAATAAAGGGACAGAAAGCTCTCAGATTTCATCAGAAATGTCTTTATTTGTTTTCCGAAGGTGAAAGAAAGTCTTACGGGTTTGAAAGACATGAGGGCGAGTAATTAATGACAATTTCATTTTTGGGTGAACTATCCCTTTAAAAAGCTTGTCTGTATCAGCATATAATGAGTAATGTGATAGATTTCCCCTCTCCTCTCAAATAATTCCGTAATCATTCCGCTCGAAATCCATTCCGGGATTTACATTTCTTCATTGGTGAGAGAAACCTGCATCGAGCGACCATGAAGCAATAAAGCCCAAAACACAGACTTTCAGGCTAGGGCAAAACACATACAACTGCTTAACATCAGTGCTCACAAAGTCTGTTTGCCATGAAGTCAGACCAGCCAAAAGAAACAAAGAGTGAAATAATCAGTTTCAGAACAGTCACTCAATATTGAGGACAGAACTGTTGTATACATTTGTTATAGTACTTGTCAATTTTATTGTTATGAGTTTTTTTTTTTTATTAGTAAAAATGTTTATACAACATAGAGGTCTCTGAATAATTGCATTGAGGTGGCTGTTAATCTTTAAGGGGCATCCAGGTGGCTTTATCCAGCTTTGCAGGAATTAAACAATTAAGACCTCCTGAGCCGGATTTAAATCAAACATAACTGCTTTTAACACAGGATCAAGGGTAAAAACAGCTTTCTGTTTAGTGTTTACATTGAAATATGTTACCTTTAGACGCTCTGCACTACCAATATAATACACTTTTAATTAGCTGACATATGAGAAAGAATCTGCAACCTTTAACAATGACAGAGGACCGTAAAGAACAGTGATGCACAACTTCTGCAGCGTGTAGCATCTTTTTTTTTTTTTTGCCTTACTCAGAATTGAATTATTACTGACCCAGTTTCTTTAACCCTTTTGTTAAATACAAAATGACACAAAAATATAAAGTCAGCAACATTTACATAAATAATTTACATAAATTTTAAATGGGATTTTAATGACAATTGTGTTTTATGTAAAGTTTTTAAATCACATTTAGTGTAGTCCCATATAAAATATGCTCATGCTCGGACTTTTCAAAGAGCTGTATCTTATTCTGTTTAACCATAAGTTTCATTTTAATACAAACAAAGATTACAGTTGCTTATATTAAATTAGATTTGAGATGTACTTCGGCTTTCTCAGGCATTAAGGCTGGTTTGTTTTCTAATATGAACGTGGACCAGCAGCCTGCCATTGTGTAACATATTTGACTATTGTTTGTACTGTTTCCATAATTTATTCACTGGATGATTCGTAGGTCAATGTATTGCTCCTTTGAATTTTTTTTTTTTTTATGATTATGAGCAGTCTTTACAAGATTGATGATTTACACCACTTGAAAGTCTGACAGCGATTGCCTGATTATATCTTGGTTTCTTGAATGATGGAAATGGACATTGAACACCTTATAGAAGAACCTTTATTGGTTCCCCAAAGAACCTTTCAGGAATCAGTTCTTTATAATAAAAAAATTTTCTTAGTGTGAAGAACATTTTAATAATCTAATTCTGAATAACGGTTTTCCATTATAAAGAACCTATTATGCAATAGAATGGTTCAATGGATGTTTAAGGTTCTTCATGGAACCATCAATGCCAATTAAGAACTGTTATTTAGTGTATGAGGACCATTTATGTACAAACTTGATTTACAGATGTATAAACCCCCAATAAATTCATAAATGCACTTCTCAGCTTGTTTTAGATAAGGCCAGGGTTATTATTGTTAACTAAAACCATAAAATGTTTACACCATAAAAAACATAAATGTTAACTAAAGAATTGTTTATATAACATTGTTTTAGATGCATTCATAAAGATTATAAACATGCAATTGCCCTGCACAAAAAGGAAAAAGATTTGTCATAATCGTGCAGCCCCCCGTTTAGACATTACATTTTAGTCAGAAGCAACCTACATTAGGGGTGTAACTAGGGGTGTAACGGTACATGTATTCGTATTGAACCGTTTCGGTTCGAGGCTTCCGGTTCGGTACGCATACAAACCGAACGATTCCTTGGACCATTTTTCCCGATTTTTCCTGCCGACAAAATTCGCGCTGGCGCGATCACCACAACGTTGCGCAACATCAAATTGCAAGCGTAATGAAAGCGGAACGAAATTGCGCTACTCATTATGTGCTTCACGGATCGTTTATCAGCTCGGACCAGCAACATCTGTGCAGCGCGAGCCGATCTCGATCAAGCGACACTGTTACAACACAGCGCTAAGAGATCCAGGGAAGAAAACATTTGAATTCGCCACTGAAGTAATGACATCGCTGCGAGATCTAGTGAGAAGCATTCACATTTCTCCGTTATTAACCGTAGATCTCTATTACTAGATCAAACAGCGCTGACGTGGAGAAACATTGTGCCGTGAATGAACTAGTAATACTTTACGTCCACAGACCAGCAACATTCACCATGGATTTAATATAGTAACACTCACTGTAACCAGTTTGGCTGGAATAGTGAAATGCTTTCAAGTACTTCACAGATCTTTTTCCAGCACTTCAAAACTCAAATAATAAATAAATATATATTTAAATGCTATTTTTAATGTGATGACCAAAACATTATTTGTTCATCCTTCAAAGAAAACCTCCATTTATAAACCTGAAAGTTTCAAGATGTAGGAAAACTCAGTTATTTAAAAAAAAAAAAATATTTTAACAAATAGGACATTTCTCTGGCATTTCTTTCTTTTTGCTGTATCGAAAACGTACCGAACCGTGACTTTAAAACCGAGGTACGTACCGAACCGTGATTTTTGTGTACCGTTACACCCCTAGGTCAAGCATTTCACTATTACAGCCAAACTGGTTACAGTTATGGTGAATGTTGCTGGTCTGTGGACGTAAAGTATTACTAGTTCATTCACGGCACATATTTCTCCTGGTGTCCACGTCAGCGCTGTTTGATCTAATAGAGATCTACGGTTAATAACGGAGAAATGTGAATGCTTCTCACTAGATCTCGCAGCGATGTTATTACTTCAGTGGCGAATTCAAATGTTTTCTTTACTGGATAGCGCTGTGTAACAGTGTCGCTTGATCGAGATCGGCTCGCGCTGCACAGATGTTGCTGGTCCGAACTGATAAACGATCCGTGAAGCACATAATGAGTACCGCAGTTTCGTTCCGCTTTCATTACGCTTGCCATTTGATGTTGCGCACCGTTGTGGTGGTCGCACCAGCGCGAATTTTTTCGGCAGGAAAAATGGTCCAAGGACTCGTTCGGTTTGTATGCGCACCGAACCGGAAGCCTCGAACCGAAACGGTTCAATACGAATACATGTACCGTTACACCCCTAACCTACATTACACTAGTAGAGTGTCATTGCTCTTGAAGCAAACATAAGTCTCTGTTCTTTTTAAAGGACACTGTAATGATCAAGCACTCATCTCAATCGCTGCTCAGTTCTGGGTTTGCTTTTACTTGGAATTGAACGTGATACCGTGAGTCAGTACTCCTTGCTCCAGTAGCCTGCCTCTACCTATAGTCCTCCTTTGTAATATCAGTGAGGATGATATTCAATTTGCACCAGTGGGAAAGAGTGAATATCAGGCTCTCTAGAAGTGCCAGTGACTCTAATTGTGTAAGGCTAATTGGTTTTATTTCGCCTTTATTTTTTTACGTAACAGAGGCATCACAGCCCAAGGTTATGATGTATGTCGGCACCAAACAGGTCACACTGGAATTATGTTTCGCACACCCTCAGTGAGCACGTCCTATAGACGGGGCTATATTTCAATGTGCCCTGCATTTTCTGCTGAAGCAGAATGTGATGCGTTATGTAGGTAACCCAACACAATGCATGCGTCAGCATAGTGCATACTTAAAATTTTGCCTCATGGCCATTTATAAGGAACTCACTTCTAAGAACAGGAATGCATCATTTTACCTTGTTCATGATAGGTTGACGCAACCCAAATCCAACACTGCCTGCATCTTCTGCAGTCTATTTATGAACAAAAATGGATTGGTTTGATGTCATGTTTAATAGTTTAGCACTGGAGATACAGGTTTGTGGCTTGTTTTATAACTCACACAGCTTGTGATGCAATTCAATTACGCTAACCTTTAATGTGTTTATGTTGGGTGTGTTTGTATAGAGACTATTGGATTTGGAACAGGGCAGAAGCGCTGCTTAAATATTTGTTTTTTGCTTTTTCTTCAAAGCATTAGAGCAATGTAGTACAACCAGTAAAACGTCCTACTGGCGTTGCTGTGAAAATCTGTGCGTTGTTTACACAGAAGAAATTGAGTTTACTAAGGATGTGAAATGTATTAAGTGTTTAAAAAGAGTTTAAAATTGAATGAACAATTGCTAGCATATCAACATTAAAGGTGCTCTAAGCGATGTCACGCGTTTTTTAGGCCAAAACATTTTTTGTCACATACAGCAAACATCTCCTCACTATCCGCTGGCTGCCTGTCCCCTGAACACACTTTAAAGAAACGCGATCTCTGTAGACAGCCCAGGCTCCACAAACGGCAACAAAAACAAACTGGGCTAACCCGCTCCACGATACATGACAAACAGTTCCAGCCAATCACCGACAAGAAGGACTTGGGGGCGGGGTTTGGGGGGTTAGTGCGCGGATGAGGAGGAGGGAGTGTCTAGCTAGCCTCCGTTTTGTTTGACAATACTTTAAACGTCAACAAGTTACGTCACCCGACATCGCTTAGAGAACCTTTAAGGAGATTTTGCCAGATACTGATAATTCTTTATATTTGAAAGCTGATAACCGATATATTGGCCGATAAATCTAAATTTTTATATAATTTTTGAGAGCCTGATTACACAAACAAATGTCTCCCCATTAAAAGCCATGTCCTAAGCACACAATAAAGTTCTCATTATAATTCTTTGTAGCCTGTATGACATTGCACTTAACCATATTTTCCTTTTTTGAATTGATTCCAATCATATTCCAAGCAATTCAAAACCATCATGGCAAACTGCACATCTGAAGTGTCTCAGCTAAAGGAAATAATCCATTATTTATCAGCTTTAATATGGCGGCCCAATTTTCCTTTTAGGCCGATAACGATAACATTAAAAATGAACATATATTGGCTGATACTTATATGGTGGCTGATATATCGCGCATCCATACAATGCATGATTATATAGAATTTTTTTTTTTAATGATCTAAAGAGCAGAAAAACGTTTTTACATTTTTATTGCTTTAGAGATTGCTGAAAAAGTCCAGTTAACATGTGAAGAACAGGGCTAAACAAGGCTGATGACACATTTTTGCAGGCAGTGAAAACACTGTGATTAAACTTGACCAACACCATGACCAAATATAGTTGTCGCTCTCTTTGACAGATTACAGATGTGTCCTTGCCAAATTATTTAGTGGCTTCCTCAGTGGGACTTCTCCCAACACAACTTCTTAACTCCTATCTGGGCACCACCCTGCGCACAATGGAGGACGTGATCGCAGAACAGAGCGTCAGTGGATACTTTGTGTTCAGTCTACAGGTAAGCCTCCAAAAACAACAGTTTGAAATAAAATCAGCAAAGACTCTGGATATACAGTTGGGCTCACAAGTTTACATACTACTCGCAGAATATTCAGCATTATTATTAAAATTGGTATTTATTAAAAGTAAAAGGTTTTTTTTTTTTTTGCACTGCCCCGATTTGTTCCACATGACAAAACATCAAGGCCGTGTGTCCACCAAAGCGTTTTTTCACGCAGCTGGCGTAAAATTCCAATTGTTTTCAATGGGAGCGCCGCGTTTTTTAAAAGCCATGAGCGTAACGAGGCGCTGAGCGTGTATTTAACGCTCAAGCGCTGAGCGCCCGGCGTTTTTTACTGGTCGCCGAGAGTTGAAAAATGTTCAACTTTGGGTAAAACGCAGCGCTCATCACTGTCACTTTTTACACAGCCATCCAATCACAGTGGAGGAGGGGCGGGGCTAACACCACACCGATCAACTGTCACAACATTCTTTCTGTACAAAGACATCAACCAGCAGAGCTAACCGAACAAAATGGGTGCAAAATACATTTTTAGTATGAAACAAATTATCTGCGAAATCAGTTACAAGTAAACTGTGCTGCGGATATTCTGTATCATAGCAACGAATCGTCTCACCTGAAAAATGCAGCGCTGCCAAAACGCTCTCAAGCGCCCAGTGCTAGGCGTTTTCAGCCGGCTAAAAACGCTTTGGTGGACACACGGCCTAACTGAATAATTTGTTCATTTTTGTAATGTTTTATCCATTTAAATGGTTTACATAGCCTTACACCTTGTCTACACAGGACTCGAGCAGCGTGGCACGACATGGCAAAAGACAATAGTGATACTATCAACACTACATGGCCGCAGATTTCTTATTTACATTTATTTATTTAACAGGCATGTTTATTCAAAGCAACTTAGTTGCAAATAAGGAGCATCACAAGCGACTTGTCAGTCCCGTTTATTTATATTGCACTTACAATGCAGATTGTGACAATGACATTCTTCCTGTTTATTAATGTAAAAGAGGCAACAATATCCATAGAACACAGTAACATGTTGCCTCCTCGAAGCTGACCATGTTCTTTAGTTTCCCATCATGCTCTGTATTTTGTAAATCACTGGTATGATAAGCAGTGATGTTTAGTTTCAGATTTTCAGTTGAGGAACTAATGGACAACTATCACAAAAGACTACAAACAGGGTTCAAGGGTGTGGACATACTTTCAGGATCATTTAAGTTATTTTGTGTTGTAGAACATACTTGTCTGTCTTCTCCTGGACTAAAAATATATATTTTTAAAATATTTTAATTAGATTTAAAAAAAAATCCTAAACATTTTACAGATTCTGCAGTGGATATATAAACTCATAAGCAAATGAAATATTGATGTCTAGTCTAGATTATAGGGATCATTCTTGTGTAACCTGTCGTAAACCATAATTATATATGGTCATTGGCAGAGCTTTAGCCAAAAATGTGTACGCATTTTGCATTGCTCTTGTGTGTAGTAAAGTTAGATGCCAATAATGGATTCTTGACTGAAACAGACTGTTCCGATATATCAGCCAAGGACATTTTGCTTAAATTTACAACCGCATTGAATAAGTCACATCATCTGGATCTTTGTATCAACTGTCGTCCAGCCCAGTCAGCAGATCCTCCCGGTGACTCACTCTCTCTGTTCCTCATCAGATCTTCATCAGCATAGGCCTGATGTTTTACGTTGTCCATCGAGCACAAGTGGAACTGAATGCCGCCATCGCCGCCTGCCAGATGGAGCTGAAGACGTCGTACATGAATGGCGGAGCGACCAACCACAGCGGCTCGACGTACTGCAGCAAACGGGCTGTGGCGGGAGGGGGGATCAACGTGGTCTGATCAACATTTTTCTTGAGGATGAACATTTTCAACCCTCCATCCAGTTGCATTGCCCTGACTGGACGGGGGGGAAATCCGTCAGAGGGGAGTCTTGGGAGCTGCTACTGTCCCAGACAGCTGTTCTAGTTATGATGAAGGTCTGACTGCGGAGCGGTACTGGACTATCAAACAGATGAGAAGAGCTGACCATCAGATTTGATGGAAACGTTGCCCAAAGATTGGGACCCTGTGCCAGTATTAAATGAGAAGTTTATGAAATTGACTTGAGATGTTTTTGAGGTACGTTTTCTTTTTAAAGTTCTTTTTATGATGCTAATAGAAATTATAACTTTATAGGAGGTCTAAAGCATGAAATGGGTTAATTTAATTAAAGAGAATGTTATAGAATTGTAGTTAGATATTACAGAGGGCCCAACTAATATATCAGGTTAATATGCTTCAGATGTTTGCTCTTTTATTTTATAAATATATACTGTTATTTGGTAAAAATGAAGAATTGTTGAATTTTTTTTATATACTTTTGAGTTAATCTAAAGGTATTGCTTAATGGATTGTTTCTTTTCATGTTATGTGTAGAGTAAGAAAAAAAATGAGTCCGTTAGTACCACCTGGATAAAATTGTGGCTTTTGCCAATTGGGAAAACATTTTTGCTACACTGCGGTTTTTGTAAGGAACAGATGGGAGGAGCGGAAATTTTCTTAGCTGGATATTTAAGGCTGTCCTGCCAAGAACCTTTAGTACAGCATGATTAGCTCAGCCGTATATGTTCGATTTCTCATTCTCATATTGAGAGGACTGAAATGATTTGCCTTCTTTCTTGTATGATTTAACCAAATGCTTTATTATAGGGCTGTTGGCATTTTATGACATCACACTTGTTAATTTATTCATTGTTAGAATCATATAATTCCAAAAGTTTGCACATATGGGTTTCTAAATATGTAAGAGACGAAAAGCTGGAAAAAGCAATTATATTAATATATTCTATATACTGAAAATATAATGTATTTGTATAATTATATAAATGTTTGTGTGTGTGTGTGTTTGTGTGTGTGTGTTTATATATTTATATATATATACATACACACATTTATATAATAATCGCGATTAATCGCATGTGATTAATCTAACAAGTTTTTGTTTACATAATGTCTTACATAGTATATACACACAGACATATATATATTGTGTATACACATGCACACATATTTTATATATATATATATATATATATAAATGTGTGTATGTGTATATATATATAAACATTTATATAATAACTGCTGTTAAATCGATTAATCACATCAGACAAAAGATTTAGTTTACATAATATCTGTATATATTTATATATATGTCTGTGTGTGTGTATACGTATATATACACAGACACGCTTACAAATATATAAATATATACACCGATATTACGTAAACAAAAACTTGTTAGATGCGATTAATCGATTTGACAGCACTAATATAGAAAGGGAAGTATTTTTCATATGTTAGTTCATTATTATTCCTATGTAATGAATGCTGAAGAACATGGGTCGCATTGGTCTGATGGGTTGCCAAAATGGCTCACAGTTGCCTACAATGCATCTTTTCGCTGTTTTTCTTGTTTCTCAATAATGCTCACCATTGAAAATTCGGCTCAAACCCTCTGTGGCACAGTTACTCGTGAGAGCAAGGCGAACGGCCACAAATATCTGACAAAAGTGCAAACTACAACCAAAATATTATTACGTGACTCCGGTCATGGTATTGTCTGTCGTTCCCTCCTTAGAGGTTCACCTAATTAGAAACAAAAGAGTCCTGAGCACTGACTGACGTATTTGGGTCCCGGCTATATAATTTAGCACAGGCTTCCTGTTAACGAGCCCAGAGTCGAAATGAACTCGCAGCTTCCACACTGGGAACATGAAATCCCTCAATGCAGGGAATTTCACGGAATCCTGGTGCTTAGTCTGTTTTTGTCTTTTCACAACTTTCACTCATTCTCGATGGTCTACAATACTGTTGAGCTGTTTAACATGAAATTATACTGTAAATACAGCCATTCATGCTGGAAACCAGTATTGTAAACGGACATTTGATTTAGCTTTTATTTGTGTTGAAAAGAAACATGCTCGCAATGATGGATTTCTTAGTAACTGAAATTTACACTCAGTTGGTAGTGACTTCATTCTCAGTGTCATTTGAGACTCACCGTTTGGTTTACAGCATCAACACTAGAGCGTCACCATAATCTGACAATCAGTGGAACACTGGAGCGCTACTCATTCCGAAGGCTGATCTCATCTTGTTACTCTGTATTTATGTCTCCAGTCATAGTTTTGCTGCTACTTAGACTGTAGGGTCTGAGTGAAATGCTGACAAGGGCTCAAATTAATATTGCAATTTTATTACAATGTGATCAACACCATCTTGGTTTTTTCTTACATAAAGAGTGTGCAAATTAATAGATTTTCTAACAAGGTGTTACATTTATTTTGAAAAGTGCTGGTGTAATGGTGCACAAATGGACACATTCCTTAACTTAAAAAATGGGATGAATGTTTTTTTGTTTTGTTTTTGAGGAAATTGAATAAGCCCCTCTGTTTTCTGATATTAGCAATAAATAAAAACTGAACATGCTGACTCACCATCTGAGTTACATTGTAGAGAACCAACAATCCTGGTCTTGTGTTACGATGTAAACCTGCCTTGTACCTCTTGCTGCCTAAGACATTGAAACAGGACTCTTGCCTGCGGTGTGTTCAGAATCCGACTGTAAAATGCAAAAATGTAAAGATTTGAAATGTTGCATAAAAATCCAACAGGCAACAAAAATAAATTACAATTTGAGGATAAGTATCAGTGCTTTTGTCTTATTTTTCCAGTTCAAATGACAGAATGGGATATGCAACATTGCGTTTAACAGTGAAGGGGTCTTGCGTGGTTCTTGGCTAACTTTAATCTGAGATTACAGCACATTAAAAAAAAAAAGGTACAAATGTAATTTCAGATTAGGGCACATCAGGTACTATATTGAAACCTCTTGACCCCTTTGACAAGTGCATTTTACATACACTGTATTTTGTAATACAGAAAATTTTGCAATGTAAATGGATATTTATCGCTGTACCATGCTTGTTCAGTGTTATTTATGAAATAAAATGGTTAAAAATCACACAAGCGTGTTTGTTGTGCCATGCTGTGCATAAATACCCTACTGTTTCTTCATTTAATTCAGTGTATCAGTGTAGGAGATACGTCTTAGAATGGGTTCCTAACAGAAGACTGTTTGTGTGCTGATAATTCAGTTTAGTTACAGATTGACAGTGCTGTTTTGTATAATTACGTAAGATTTTGTCCCTCACGTGGTTCCCTCCTCTTTCATTATCCGTTATCTTTGAGTTGCAGTGACATGGTACAAAGTACACCATAATCGAACCTAAAGCATGTAATCTGAACTGTGAAATGAAGGGGAAGATCCAACCCAGTCTCGTGAGAAAAGAACCCATTTTAGAGGCGGTGATTTCGAGTGAATTTGTACAATTTGAATAGTTCGAAAATGCACGATTATTAGGATCATGGGATTTTTGGGATTCATTTAGGATTTTAGGAAAACGATAAGCATGAAGGTCCACCTCTAAACATAACCGAGCTCACAGGAAAACGTAACTATTTTACGAAGTGGCGATTATGAATTTGTACAATGTGAATTGGAGAAAAACGTTATTTTTAGTAAAATAGCAACCATAAACCCAAAACTAACAAATTATTTTACAAAGTGTCGATTTTGTTTTAATTGTACGATGTGATTTATACAAAAAAATACGATTTTTAGAAAGAAACAAGCATGACAGCTAACACACAATATAGCCTAAGTTATGTAACTTATTGGTATTTCTGGTAATTACATGACTTACTAATTGACAATGTAACAACAACTTTGCATGCCCTTAATTTCATTACCATCAAAATACCAACTACAACAACGTCTGCTCTCGCGTCAACACAACACGCATGCGTCTTGGTGCTTTTGAGAATGCGTGTTGGAGAGGTTCATATTTTTCTTTTTCTCATATTAGTCTGGGGCTTGAAAGTTGTAGTTGCATAGGCTGTCAATGGAGGGACAGAAAGCTCTCAGATATCATTACAAAGATGCACAAAGGACTTATGGGTTTGGAACATGAGGGTGAGGAATAACAGAATGTTCATTTTTTTTGGTTAACTAACCCTTTAATATCATCATGTTGAACAAAATCAATTTTAAAGTTGTCTTAGTCATAAATAACACCATTTGAACATTGAAGTTTATTTAAAGAAATTATTTGAGACATTTAACAGCATTTTGAACCGTCATAAATCATCATTTTTCACAGGCTTGTGAATCCCAATTTAATTAAAAATACAACAATTCCATGGAATCCACTGATTCCATTCCGTAATCAGATTACTTTTCGTAAGTAATGCATTTCAAGTACCATACATTACTTCCAACGTACATTAGGGAATATAATCACCCTACCTTTTTGATGTTAATGCAAATTACATTCTAATAATACAACTACATTTATTTACAGTCAAAAAAGTTACTGCAGATAAAGTATTTAAAAAAAAAACCGTAATAGTATGAATTGTAGCTGAAATATAGCTATTGGTGCACGATGTCCAATTTAGTGGACAGATGATTAATCAGAATTTCCTCCCAATCTAAAAACAATACTTGGAAAATGTAACTGTGATATATATGACTCATTAGATATCGCTTGATGCTACAACATTTTTTTTTTTTACCTGCAACAGTATCCAATAGGATAGAAGGAATGGATGGTTTTTCCGGAGCAACATCGGCCATCTTGGTTTGGAGGGAGGAAAAATCGACATACATCGGCTTGCCAATTGGTTGCAATGAATAGGATGATGCACTGGTTCCACGGTAGAGGTTGATGTGCAACTATGCCATCAAAACCCATGCGTATGCAAGATAATCCTTTTTGAATAGCTGTCCACTGCAGTGACCTCTATGCGTGAAAGGGTTAAGGCATTTGAATATGTACATAGCTTATGAATTACTTTCTCACAAATCATCATTTTACATTTTTTTGTTTTTTAGATACAAATTCCTTAACCCCTTCATCCATAGAGGTCACCACAGTGGATTCAAAAAGCATTTTCTTGCATATCTATCTTGTACTTTTCATATATACTTGCATACATGTATATCTTATGTATATATTATTATGATAATTTATCCGTCTCTAAACATAACCATCAATAAGCAGATCATATGAAAACGTACAAATGAGATTGTACGAATTCATCATTGTGTTGGAAGATCCTTGCTGGAGTTGCTCCATGACTGCAACCTTCACTGTGTCCTTGATAACGGACAACCCTCCTGGAAAAGTGCTGACCAAACAAACACATTGTGTTCTCCTTGTGCAATCAATATTTCCATATGTGGTGTGGTATACTGACATTTCTGTCTTTAACAGTTAGAGTAGGACTGATCTGAAAGGCACTATTCCCCCTTCACTGAAATAGCATGTGCTCCTGGCCACGTGTCAAAACAATTCAATGTGCTACAGTGATGCCTATTGAGGGGAATAGCATTGAGATTCACTAATATGTCTCATTGGAGGAGATTAGGAGGACAGAGCGATCACTTGAACTATCTCCTCATGTCATGTTCTTCTGTCAGCTATAAGTAAGCATAAGCTAAGAAGGATGTTCAAACAAAACCAATTACAGGACTGGTCCTTTAAGTGGCAGTGGACGTGATCCGGTGAGAGGGCCAAGTAGAGTGTGTTTGTGCTTCAAGCAAACTTCTGTAAGCCAGTCATACAGACCCAGAGGGCAGATCCGTGGCAGTCTGACCTGTTTTGGATTTAATATTTACTCATCTGACCAAGCAAAAGGTTTATTAGCCTTGGCAGTGGGATGCCTTTCAAGGTTGTCTGGAGTCACGTGTCCACCCTGCTTGAGACAGCTGGTGCCTTGACACTTGTATGCTTTCCACTAATTTAGGGCAGTTAAGAAGAGACCTCACACTTCTCAAACTGCAACAGGAATATATATTTTAAAAAAGCATTTATCCAAACCTTTTTTTTTCTTCAGAGTATTTTATCCAATGAGCTCCAACCCTGATAGTTTAAGCAGAATATGTATTTGTTTAATAGAATTCTGTACTGATGGAAATGTCAGAAATCTAATTTCATGTATTCAAAATACACAATATTTTCACACCTTTTGCACAAAATTACAATTTGATTGGTAATAGAACTTGCAAACAACACTGTTGTTCAGCATTATTTACCTATTTTCCACTGCACAACCGTATTTCATCTAAAGCTCGTCACTGACCCTGTGGTAAACAAATATAATAACTTTTGAGAAATCTTTATTTGGGGACAGATTTATGACATTTAATAATAAGAATAATGAATAATACAATTATTATTAATAATAAAAAATAAATAAATGATAATATATTTCATACTTTAAATTTACCAGTTGAGTTTGGTTTAGTATTTTTCATACTTTAAATTTACCAGTTGAGTTTGGTTTAGTATTTTACAATAATATTATTAGTATTTTCAGATTACTGTAAATGTAAGTTTCATTGTTTTACTTTTTACTAAATTTTGATATTACACAGCATTTCACTTTCACTGACGTGTTTTACAGTATATATATATATATATATATATATATATATATATATACATGTACATACCGTAAAAAACATCGTGAAAGTGAAAGTATATATATATACACACACATAAATACTGTAAAAAAAACGTCAAAGTGTGTGTGTATATATATATTATATATACATACATACAAAAAACATCAGTGAAAGTATATATATATATGTATATATATATATATATATCATAGATACATACTGTAAAAAACGTCAGTTAAAGTGAAATGCTGTGTCAAATCATCAAAATTGATTAAGTAAAACAATGAGACTTACACTTGTGGTAATATAGTGCTGTCATATCTATTGATCGCATCTAATATAAAAGTTTGTTTACATGATATGTATCTGCACATTGGTGGTGGTTGAGGAGATTCCCCCTTCTATGTAAAGCACTTTGAGTGCTGAGAAAAAGCGCTATATAAAATGTAATGAATTATTATTATGTGTATATGGATTTATATATATATGTCTGTGTATACACACACAGACAATATAATAAATATATATACACACACACACATAATGTAAACACAGATTTATGTTAGATGCAATTAATAATGATTAATCGATTTGACAGCACTAATATACATATATATATACACCCACACACATACTGTAGTTTCGATAATAATACACTGTGCCTATGTTCTAATGACTTTCGAAAGATTATTTACACAAAGGGCCATAATACTTGGGAAATACTGACCACTTGTGGTAAAATATAGGATGCACAACATGTAGCACAATAAATCAAGTTTCTAGTTTATTTAAATAAAATCATTTAAAATCAGTCAACACTTTCACATTTTAAAAAATTCACAGAAAGCATTAACACAAAAAATGGATTTATACCACCAAGATATGGGAGAGCAGTGATTGACTGAAATCATGGTTTGTGATAAAAGATTTTGTACAACAAATACAAAATAAAACTGAAGTAATGAGTACTGCGGTTTAAAACCACAAACCATTTTATTCAAACCCCTCTCTCAATAATGTTTCCTTTTCCAGTATTTTATATCCAGCTATGCATCCTATTATTGACAGTCTTTTAAAACCAACTATCTTCTATATGGAAGACATCTGGTCTTTTTGGCATTTAATAATCATGTGTTAAAAGTGCAGTAAATTCCCCAGTGATCACTGGTATAACGTCCACAGTCTAGTTTCTCCATTCCAACCAAGGCCATGTGATCAGGAGTGACTCCTGGGCCAGTTTTAGCAGACCCGAGGAAGATGCGGTCGAAGCGACATCTGCTGATGTAAGGCACAGTCTTATTGCTGTTTGCTTTGGTGTCCCAGGTGTATCGGCAGTGTTCCTGTTTGCCCAGCTGTTCCCATACGTCGCACACACCTGGAGGCAAACCTCCCACCTTTACCACCTACAGGGACAGAAACATTCTTCAGAAATACTGCATTGCACTAGTGACTTCTACTGTGCTTTCATTCCTTCATCATATTTGGAGTTAAGGTCCTTGCACACTGAGTCCAAATTTTTCGTATGCGTTTTTTCGTATTCGTGATTCGGTGGCTCCGAATAGTCAAAACACCTCTCAAAATGCTTGCTACGGATGCGAAAAATGCAGAAAATCGAACCCGATCCGAATTTTTTCATGACGGACTAAAGTTTCGGAGGCAGTGTATAAACGTGACTGACACAACGTGAGGTCTTATTAATTTTTTTAACGTGCGAAAATTTTGGACTGTGTGCAGGGACCTTTACTGTGATTGTTAGTCCAGAGTTTTCCAAACAATTTCTCCTATTCACAGGCCCATCAGTAAAACTCAAGTGGCTTTCATCAACACCAAAGCAAAAAATGGGTTCATTTTGACTGTATTTTTTTTTGTCAACAATTAAATTTTATAGGTTTAACCAAGAAAATTCAAAATGATTCCAAGTATACCAAAATGAAATTATTATTTAAGTTCAGTTAAGTTTAAGTTAAACAAACTCAGTTAAATTTATATTTTTTTCAGGTTAAACTCTGTGTACCACTGGTTGGGAATCACTGATCTAGTTTTTAAAGTTAAAGACTTAAATTTACCTCAGTGTCTCTGAGATTAGTGTCTCCAGCAAAAATAACAGTGGCATCTTCTGGTGCTTCTTTTATCTTTTGAAGTATGACCCGCAGTTGTTTCATTCTCTCCTCTGATTGGTTCTTACAGCTTTCTAAATGTGATGTCATCAAGTACAGCTTTTTACCGGAGAAAGTCACCTTAATAAGAAACCACAGAGTCAAAAAAGAAATGGATGTGTGAAGCAAATTAATTATGAGACACACCAACCTAGAAATCTAAATATACACACACACTACCGGTCAAAATTTTGGGGTCAGTTTAAAAAAAAGAAATTAATACGTTCAGCAAGGATGCATTAAATCAATCAAAACTGACTTGTAATTGTAATGCCATTTCATATTTGATCACATAAATGCAGCCTTGGTGAACATATAAGAGACTTCTTTCAAAAACATAAAATCTTAGCGACCCCGAACTTTTGAACGGTAGTGTAATTCTGATACCATTAAGAAATACACCTATACCATTATCTCCCCAAACAATCTTTGGATAGCACTTATAAACCACAAACTCACCTGAGCAACTAACAGATTTCTCAACATTTGTGTTGTAGGATAACTGATGATCTCACTTTCCAAAAGTTTTACTCTTGATTTCTTCAACATTATTGCCGTGAAGTAACCATCATCGCTCCCTTTAATGACAGGAGAACTTCATGAATCAGCAAATAACCCATAAATAACTTCACTGAGATTATTCTCTTACCTTCAACAAACAGGTAGCTGACAGCACGTTTCTTAAGATACTGAATGTAAGTTGGAATGAGTTCTTGAAGAAAAACCACATCTGGTGTATATCTACAAATGAACAACAGATAAAAGGAAACTAAGAGTAAAACAAAACTCCCTTATTGTCACATAATACATGAAAGAGGACATCAGGGGTCTCTAAACAACTCACAGAACTAGATATGAGCACAAGCCCCTGGCACGCTCTGCAAGACTTAATGTGTCCAAACCATCCACATTCCAGCTGATGATGGAGAGCTTGCTGTCCTCAGCGTCAGATTCAGTTACGCCACTTTCAGCCGGACTTTTCTTCAAATTCACACTGCTGGAGCAAGTGGGTTCCTCTGCCGTCAAGTCAATGCTGCACAAAAAAAAAAAAAAAAAAAATTTGAAAAAAGAAACAAAGTCAGCATGAAACAGAAATTGCAATAATCTTTTCTTCCCAATAAAAAGAAATTTTTTTAGGGCGGGACTTGATTTTGTCCATCAGGAATTGATTGGATCGTTTGATGGTTATGGTTTGCTACTGCTGTGATGTCATGTGAGTGACAGGTTGATCCCGCCCTCGCACCAGTAAACACATTGCCCAAGAGGAAGGGGAGGTTATTTTGATTAAAAATTCCATAGGCAAAATAAAAATAATGTGCACAGATAAATAACAGATAATAAATACTGCAATATTGTTTTGAATTCATGGTGACTGTTTGGAATATTATTTAATTAAAAGTATAGAGTAAATTAAGTTTTCCAATTAATTAATAGCATATAGTAGAGAACATTACCAATCCACCTTATCCGTCTTAAATTTCTTCTTTGTTCCAGAGTTATCAGCAGTGTCAGAAGAATTCACCCCCTTTCTCTTATTCCCAGGCACATCTTTAGTTTCCTCTGCGTCTTCAACATCAAAGACTGAATCCATATGAGCTTCAAAGAAAGAGTTCAACGCTCTCTGGCAGGAACACACAAATAAATAAACAAGAACGGTGTTAATTACTACACATGCTATACTCAATCTAATGCAGTGGTTCTCGAACCTGTCCTGGAGGACCACCAACACTGCACGTTTTCTTTGTCTCCCTAATCAAACACACCTCGTTCAACTCATCAGCACATTATCACCTGAGTTAATGTGATACCACTGATCTAATAGGTTAATGGGGAACTTTACCCATAAAGTGCGTTTAATTATAAGGTGCAGTAATAGATAAGTTATACCTCCATGTCCCATTCATTTTCTGCTAGATAACACTGCGCCACGGCACTATCCGATCCAGAGACATAGGCAAACTGATCGCAAAGACTCGTCCTCGATTCCTCTAAAGCAGACATTGGCTGATCCGTGTGGTTACCTGACATTACAGTGCTGGACATGTTCGTAGTTGAATATAACGGCGGGATATGAATGTGTAACGTTACAGCTACAAAAACATTCCGGGTGGATCCCGGAGAATACGGATAATATAACGATATTTACATATGCTTTTGGCTGCTGGACCAACTTTATATACACTTTACTATAATCACGACCTCAAAGTATTTTAAACTTAATTTTCACAGTAAACTTTGCATCTTTTTAACCGAAGAATTAGCATTGTTCAAACACGTTCAAACGGAGGGTTTCCGGAAGAATTTAACTGTAGTACTGAAAGAATCGGTTCTTTCGAACAGTTAATTGTTTCAAAAACGATTAAGCAATTCTGTTAACCTTCCATGCACGAATAATATATTAATTCAAATGCGTAGGCACGTGTATGCCAGTATAAATACAAGTTGCAGCATAAATTGGAGCATAAGACATTTAGAACCCAAATATAATTAGCATTAACATTCAACTATTCTAAAGTGAACGAATCATTCAGAACGATTTTCTTCTTCTTCTGATTTTTAATGGCGGTTGGCAAACAACTGTGCGCATTACCGCCACCTTCTGAAATGGTACAAAAAAAACATTAAACAACTAAATAAAACTATTAACCATAATACATCATTATTCCCATCATTATAAACACAATTTTAATAATAACTAAACTCTATGTCCTTCTAATAAGCCCAGTTTTGTCCAAAAAACTAAATATTGCTCTGTGTGGGTACATGCCCTAAATTCAGTTGTAACATTTCCTTCATTTCAAATCTAAATTTTTTTCTACTAAGCCTATCTTTCAGAACCATCCTTTCCTGCTTGTACATAGGACAATTTATAAGTGCATGTTCTATTGACTCAGTATGCCCAAATCTCATTCTCGAAATAATGTCCTCTTTTATTTCTATTATTATTTCATCTCATTCCTCCTACCTTCTTCTGGATACTTTAACATTCTCGCTTTTGTTTCCATATTCCACTCCTCCTGGCACTTCTTTTTCATTTCTGCTTTGATTATGCTTTTAACTTCCGCCTTACTATAATTCACTGCCATATTTACCTCTTTTTTTTGCATATTTGTCTAGAACGACTTTGTAAAACGAATCAGCAGATTCATTGAAAAGACCCGATCCATTATTTCATAATAAAAGTCCTCACAGCCGAATGGTATGTCTCAGCTTCTAAAAATATTCGTTGATTAAATCGTTACACTTTGTTTACCTATTTAGAATAGTGAAGTGGAAATTTACATTTATTCTCGCAGTGGAGGACTCCAAAAATGCCTTAACCTCATAAAATATTAACACTTTTATTTTGTATAACATTTAGGCAACCTTTCAAACATTCTGCCAAAGTGAACTTGTCCTTTACTGTGTGTTGTTATTTGCAATAGCAGCAATGGTTTCGTTGTCGCTAAAATCACTAAAAGAGATCATGAGAGTGATGGTGGATTGTCCTGGATTTGATCGGGTTTTAAGTAAGGTGGGTGTCTTTATTAAATTCAGCGATTCTCCTCGACAAACCACAAATTGATATGCAAACCAGACAGACCAGTTCACACTGCAGTAAACATAATGAGCCGTTCATATTGTGATCAGGTCGAAATACTGTCTGCAACCCCTGGGAAAGTTGTGTGTGAGATGAAGGTGGAGGAGGAACACACTAACAGAGGAGGCACTCTTCACGGAGGACTGACAGCCACGCTGGTGGATGTGATCTCCACTACTGCCATCATGTACACTGAGAGAGGAGCTCCTGGAGTCAGCGTGGACATGAACATAACGTGAGCTCGTGGATGTTTGTGTCACTGTACAGGACCATTAAAGTATGTGTTACTGTGTCATGTATAGGGAATACCTCCAGCAAGGGCTGTGTCAGCTGTGCTGAAAGTGAAACCTGATATGGTTAACTAAAATTAATTGTTTTCGGCAAATAAAGCCAAAAATTGAAAAATATAAATCTAAAAAAAAAAGATAATTCTACGGTCACACTTTAGATTAGGGTCCAATTCTCACTATTACCTACGACTTTTGCCTCAGTAAACTTAGAATTACTGCTTTATTAATAGTTGGTAAGGTAGTTGTTAAGTTTAGGTATTGGGTAGGATTAAAGGGATAGTTCACCCAAAAATGAAAATTGTCATCATTTACTCACTCTCAAGTTGTTCCAATCCTGTATGAATTTGTTTCTTCTGCTGAACACAAAAGAAGATCTTTTGAAGAAGGTCGGTCACCAAACAGTTGATGGGCCCCATTGACTTCCATGGTATTTTTTCCCCTCCATTACTAAGGAAGTCAATGGGGAAATCAGCTGTTTGGTGACCGACCTTCTTCAAAATATATTCTTTTGTGTTCAGCAGAAGACACAAATTCAGAACAACTTGAGGGTGAGTAAATGACAGAATTTTCATTTTTGTGTGAACTACCCTTTTAATCAATGTAGAATATGGTCATGCAGAAAAAGGCATTAATATGTGCTTTATAAAACTCATAAATAGACATGTTATGCTTGTTAATAAGCAACTAGTTAATAGTGAGAATTGGACCCTAAACTAAAATGTTACCAATTCTAAATATGAATAAATATTATAACAGCATGTTGTTATAGTATAGTTACATAAATGCAGTGGTTTGAATATGTAGCTCAAAACAGTCTTTAAATTAGTTACCCAAACCATGTTTCCCAAACTATAATTTCAATATAATTTTGTAACAACTGTTGGATAAAGTGAAAACAAGAAAACCACAATTGCAAACTATGTAATTCAAATATAGATTTTTAGCTGAAAATTTGAATTATTTATTCTGAATATGGTTTAAATTTCTATAATTAATTTATAACATATATTGGTTTGAAAATTCTTATTAGGTTTTTAAATGGCAAGTTCCAACTGTGACATTTATAGGGGCATATCATCACAAAAGGTTAACATGTATTTTAATCCCTTGCTAATAATGGTGTAACTGAGGCTTTAAAGGTATTAACTTGGAATAGAAGTAAAATAATAGAAAAAATGGGATAAAAGTAGTCCCAGTCTCCATTAAAAATGAAATAACTTCCATTCATCATTTTCAACACTTATATGTGTTTGCTTTCTATTTAACAGATACATGAATGCAGCTAAAATTGGAGAAGACATCCTGATCACTGCGCAGGTTTTAAAACAAGGGAGGACTTTGGCATTTGCAACAGTGGATCTCACCAACAAGGCGAACGGAAAACTCATTGCTCAGGGAAGACACACTAAACACCTTGGTAGCTGATTATGTGCCCTGTAAATTATGTAGTTCTTTATGGTATATAATAAAAAAGTCCAGCATAAAAGTATTTTGCACTGTGGTTAAGATATGTTCAACAGTGTTTATTTCAACAGAATTATTCAAACAATGGGTACATCAAAATAAAGACAAAGACCCACCTCCCCCTTCAATGTGAACTTAGAATTTCAAAAGGGGGGAAAAAGTAATGATTTTATGCCATACGAACAGACAAGGATGGCTTACAGATACCAAGTCCCAAGCACTGCAATATTTAGTACTCTCAGAACAGGGTGGTCTAGAAAAGAAAAACAAATCCATAATGATCCATTTCAAGTTTCTCCACAAAATTTCTCATTAGGTACATACGCTTGAACATTACTCTCCCATCACATTTCCACCACCAATGATTACATCTGGTATCAGTAGCTTGTATGTATATAGTGCAGGAATTGCTCAATTGGCGACTATTACCACCCCAAGTAAAGAACAGCTTCAGAATTCCCCCACCTGACAGTTTATGTCAACCATCCTAGATATACATCACACCGCACCTCCGCCCTCATCAGGCACCATTACTCCAGAAATTATAAAAACAAACAAGGTTTGTCATATTATAGGCAAGGAATGACACTCAAATTAAAATGTCCTGCAAAAACTAAGGCAGTAACTGAATGAGGAGCAATGCCTACACCAAATGAGTTAAGTATTGTACACCTTGTAATAGAAGCCTTTTGAGGAAGACTACCCAGGCTCTTCTGTCCTCTGTCACTGATTGTCATTACTCAGGAAATCCCTACTCAATATAACAGAAATGTTAACTATCCCTCATGACACTGATGTTTAGCCAGTCCAACACTAGAAGATCACATGTGAGAGACATCAGTCATTGGTTTCCTTTTTTCTCGCTCTCGTTTCTTTTTTTATTGTTGTTTTGTTGCCTTAACAAAGAGTTCCTTCGGTGACTGGTATTGTTGACGGTGCAGCTCCAAGAGAACCACTCAAAATCAATGTTCATGCAGGTTCAAATAAAATCAAAGAGAGGGGAGATGGGATGAGCCAAACCAAGATTGGTCGAGGGAGGGGGAAAAAAAAGGGAGCTAAATTAATCTCAAGATGAAAATGAGTGGTTAACAAAAAGGAGAGTTCCAAGCACAAGTTCAATTCTATTCAACTGAGGGATGAGTAGATATGGACAACTTGCTTCGAGGCCTTGAGGGGCGTCTTCCGTGCGCTTCTCCTAGTCAGGCATGTATGGGCGGAGGTGGTCCTCGATGTCTCCAACCCCCCAACAGGTAAGCTGATCCTGTGGCAGGTAGAGACAGAGGCTGCACAACTTGAAAACTGTAAGCTTGGCTTTTGGAGTCTGTGAAGGGGGGAAAAAAAGGTTATTAATAAATACTATATTATGCCGTAAATATTAGGGTATAAGATGGAATTCACTAAAATTCTGGCTAATACTGACAAGACAATAAATTACACTTTTAAATATAGTAAATAATAGGTTGCTATAAGGTGTAGTGGTCGACCTAATAGCATGTTTATTTGAAAGATTTGTTTTCTAATTTATTTATAATTTATTAAATATTGATTAAAAAAATATATAAAAGTATGTGTATATATGCTTTATATCGGGCACCCAGCTCTTTAAAATATCGGCATCGGCCATAAAAAAAAAACAATATCGGTGGACCACTAATAAGGTGTATAATTACTAGGGATTAACTTGTATTAAAATTCTGGCCAATACTGACAAGTCAATCAGTTATTTATTGGCAATAACAAAAAAAAAAAATTGTTAAAATTAAAAAAGTAGGTTATTAAATATTATACAGTAAACATTAGGGTATTATAATAAGTTGTGTAATTATGAGGAATTCACTGATATTAAAACTGACCAACAACGATGACCAAGAAATTACTTTATATTTTTGTCTATAAATAGGGTTGGGAATCGAAAATCGATTCCAATCTGGAATTGGATGCTTAAGGTCTGGAATTGGATGCTTAAGGTCAGGAATCAGATACTTGTTGTAAAATTTAAAATGTTATTCCTCTTATCGATTTGAGTGGTTTTTAATATGACTTAGTTTAAATCATTCAAGCGAAAGACCCATGTGTTGTTTTCTATGCTACATGACTCATCCAAAAAGTGCGCACAGAAAGCCACCTCCCATACTGAATATTGCACGATAATGAAAGGAGTTCTCTTATATATATTTTTACACTCAAACGGACAAATATCCTCGTAAACACGTTGGTTATGTCTTATGTGAACGTAAACAGTTGACAAAGAAAACATATAACATTATATTGGACCCATGCAGCTCAAGTGACTGAAAAGACAGAAAATTCACTCGCTGTTCTTGACTAATAACCTATGACTATATAATTTACATTTGATTACAGTTTCTGTACCTGAAAATCTTAAAACAATATCAATCGCAACTTTGTACAGTTGTATTTATTTGTGTGACAGCCAATTTGTTTATTTGTTCTTTTTGTGTTTACTTGTCTTTAATAATCTTTAAAATCACTATGTGAGCTGATGGCACAGATAATCTAAATGTAAAAAGAGAAAATTAGCATGTACAACCAAACAAACAATAATAATACAAAAAATTACCTTTATACTTAATGTTTTAATGAACCAACCTGTAAGTGCTGTCTGTCCATGAAGAGAAAGACAGACTGATTGGGGTTGTTCATGACCATCCCAGCCTTGTCCTTCCGACCAACAGCATGCAAAAACTGCTTTTCATAGTCTCCGTGATGAAACTCGAACTTGGCCTGTGAATGTTAGAAAGTAAATGTAACTAAATGGAGTCTGATTTACATTTACAGCATTAAACTTGTACGTGGATTTGTAATATTTCCCCAACAAGACTCAAGGTTGTATGTACCTCTCATGTCCATAGTGCAAATGGCGCATGTGCTAAAGTTGAATACTTGGCGTAGAGGGTTTGAACAAGCATGTAACCCCAAGTATGATTAATAAAAAGCAAGCGCCAGGAAAGACAGAGTTATACCTGAACAGGCCTGAATGGTTCATCCTCAGCCCCTTTCCATCTGGAGAACAGGAGACAGACAATCTTCTCAATATCATTGCGGGGCCAAAGGATAAAGTCCATCTCCTGGGTACAACCTATCACATCCTGTACAGATTTAAAAACATCACTCAGTGAGATGTGAAACAGAAAGTGACCTCGAACGACATGACACATGGATTTTTCGATAAGACGGACCATTCCGATCGCAATGCTGCCGACAGCAACAATCTTCAAAAATGTTGAGTCTCAATACTTACTCTACGCATTGACTGGTAACGAGGCGCGTGTAACTGCACCACATCTTTCTGGAGAAGTTCTAAAGAACTCTCTAAGGAGTAGCTCGTTCCCTTCACGCCTTTAAGGATATTCTCCTCATAGTTGTTTGTCATCACAGGTACCACTTCAGCTACTTCAAAGAGTGCAGACTTCTTTTTCTGTAAAAAAGTGGTAGAAGGGCATATTAGAACAATCACAGTCCATTCCCAAATCATTTCTTGGTTTCATACAGAATCAGTCAACATACTTTTTCCTTAAATACAAAGGCAATGTAGATCTTGAAGTCGAACTGATCGGCCAGAGATTCTCGTTTCTTCCGTATCTGGGCGCGGAGTCGGTTTCTAGTTTGATTCCGGCGAGAATTTGGGTCTCCCATTGTTACGGACAGTAAGATTTTCCTAACGCAGACTTTTTTGCTTTTTATTTTCTTGACTGTAGCATATGTGGTTTTCAAACCCTTTTAAAAACTAAAGAAGCTATAACTAAGCACTACCAGCAGTACATACTAATTTGAATTAAATAACAAAGTTAGTGAAATCAAATCAAGTCATTTTTAATCCGGGTTGTGCACTTGGGCCAAGTAATTTTACACTTGTCTAAGTTTTGATGAGTTGCACCATTTTTAAAAACAAACAATCAAGCCAAGGCTACGTGTAAACTAAAAGAAACCACTCATATAACACGACCTGATCAATTAGTATTTTTTTTTTTAGATGAGAAACTGTTGTATTACTGAATAAAGGACAGAAAACACAAATGCCTGCTACACCGAAAACCCATTTTTTTGTGTGTGCGAGTCCGTGTGAGGGGAAAGATCCCTGGTTTTAGATAAATAAACCTTACTTAAAGTTATCTAAAAAGCTGACCAAGAGATTTGACTTTGGAAAGTGTCTTCCAGTATTGACTCTTGCTTGTATCCATGTCTTTGTATAAACGGTCTCATAAAAGCACATCTGAATGACAGGTGAGAAAGACAACCATGGCAGAGAAATGCAGACGCCATGAGATCTTGGCACGGAGTAAGAACACAGAGTTTGCTAGACATCTTGGGGTTTAAGGGCATAAAATGGGCCCACGAGCTCTCCTGCCACGGTTGAGTTTCATTGTGAGGCTTTTATTTTGTGGCTGGCTAACAAACTAATGCTAGCTAAGCTGAATACACACACGCCACCGACTGATAACCTGCTTGAAGGGAGCTACATTTCTTTTCTGACCAGTATGAGATCTACGAGAGCATTCAAAGCTAGTTATCATCAATAAACCGACTGTTACATTTTGTGTTTGCCTGTTTTTTTTTTGTTATCGCGATGCTAGCAGAGACTGGCTTCGATGAGTGGCTGGCTAACTAACGTTAGCTAACTATTGTTTCTCTCCATTTTTTATTCTCGAGTTGTCTTTCAAGCCCGTTTTGATCCGAGCAAGTACTGCAAACAATCCTAACACGTCTTAATACATCGATCTCAGTACAAAAAACCCGCCCCGGATGAATCAATCCTCGGCTGAGGTTTAGCTTGATGGTCTCCGTTTGTTTTCGAGCTTTTCCACAGTCGTCACACACCCGTATATGCCATGTCAAGATAAACTGACAAACCGACCGAAATCCTCCGTTCTCTCAGGTAACAGACGGCGAGATCTGCATCGCGGTGGACCCATAATGATGGAAGAAAAGGGTGAAATGTCTTTCGAGCGATTCTATCGACTGTTTCGGCCCTTTGTTCTGCGTTTGTCTGGAAAATAACAAGCGGTCCTCGCTGAACAAACAACTCAAAATGGCCGATGCGCGTCACGCAGCTGTGCACATGTGACAGAGGAGGAGCGCGCGCTGCTGTCAGCTTCGCCATAATGTAGCGAGTGTTGAGACGAGACCATAGACTGTAAACGTGTCACGACAGTGTATTTCAGTTTGTTTTTTGCACAATATGTCTCAAATACTCCCATTATTTGTCTGTTACCACTCAGTTTTTACTTACCGCAAATATTGCTGTTGTTACAAACTACTGTAGTGAAAGCGGGGACGTAACATGGATTTAATTATTAAAATGGGTGTCAACGAGTTAGTTGAATTTAGATAAAGACATGAATAAAAAAAACGAATTACTTTATTAAATATTTAACATATACAGATAATTTAATTGTGCATAGTGCTCATTTCAATTTTGAGAAATGTATAGTAAGGATATAATATTCAATTAGTGAAATTAAATATCTCTCGCCTTGAATAGCATGGACTGCAAAAAAAAGACTTCTGTTTACCATTTACGTGTCTCTATCCGCGCGAAATTCCGGTATCACGTGACGGTACAAATCCAGTACTTAAGCCTGTGGCGCGCTCTTCACACACAAGCTGTTGTGAACTCGTGAGTTGTTGTTAGCTGTGCGTGCTTATTGTCCCTTTTCCAGTGAGTATTCTTCTTTAGTTTGGGTGGTTTATGTTGGCTTTTGGTCGTTTAAGTTATTTGAGGATTTCCATTGATTTTAAAAAATGTCAGTGTTCGTTTAAATGTTTATAGTTACGAGTGTGGCTCGGTTTCATTCAGTTTGTGTGGGCAGACTGAGGCCTGCTTGTCTGTTAATGTAGGTTTGTGATTTTTAGATTTTATTCATCTGTATTACCGTAAGACAATACAAACGCCATATTTATGTTACAACATAATTAACGTTAGGCGTTTTAGTATAAAAAAACGCTTGGTTATCTAGTCTTGCCACTTTAACTGTTTCATTAGTAATAACGTTAACGTTACTTTAGTCAACAATATAAAATGGTTGACGTGAATTTTCAGCACACTGACATTTGGACCAGTTAAAGTTATTTATTATTATATTCCTACAATTTGTCAAAGTACACTTGGTTTGCATTATTTACTTATGTTTTACTTTTTAATTATGGGCATGTCAACTACATCACCATCTTTCTTTTAAACTGATGAATTTGTCACACAGTTCCTGAACTGTCTTCTAGGGTAAAACATGAGCTCCATCAGAAGACCCAAACATGCTGAGAACCCCTCTGAAAACATCAAGGTATTGGAGAACATCTCACTTAAGCTCAGTGGATCTGAATTTAATTCAGTTACCATTAGATGTAAAATTGGTGCCTGATGGCTGATCCACTGTTCTGTTAGGTGATAGTTAGTTGATGTTTTAAAGAATCTAGCAACATCCCCATATGTTGATTAATGGCCCCTAAAGTTGGCATGAAATGAATGTGATAGTATTTTCTTCCCTGTTGTGATGTATATGCCACTACAAGAGGGTAGGGGACATTATTTTGATTAAAGATTTCAAGGGCATATGGTTTTTAAAGAGCTGTGCATGGGTAAATCCTCTATAATACTAGAATGTCCCTTAAGAATTGTAGGTTGATTTAATGGTGTTTTTTTTTGTTTTAAAGCTAGTGGATGGTGTTCATTTTGGTTATGTAACTGACCTCTAATTATGTTTGGGTTATTTAATAATGGTCAGGTCAGTTTTGTAAAAGGAAAAGAATGTCAACTATTCAACTACTCTGATCAAGTTAGGATAAACTGAACCGTGAGAGACCTTGCTCTGGTTCTGAATTAATCATTGTCAGTGTGCTGAGATCCAGTAACTTGTGCATCTGTCTGCCACTGTATTGTTTAAGTGAAAACATTAACCAACTCCAAACTTGCAGTTGGTCATAAGGAGACTTCTGTGGTGAGTTCCCACGGTAATTACAGGTTAAAGAATGTTGCAGTTAGATAATAATGCAGGCGGTCCAATAGCTGCCCGTGGGAATTGGAGGTGTTTACGGCATGCAGCTGATGTGTGGCCTGCCCCTTTCCCACGCTTGTTAGAACGACCGATATGTGGAGTTGCTCCGATACCTTGCTTGTTGCCGTCTTGAACTGACAGCTTAACAAGTGTAAGAGGAGAATCATGACTGTTGAGGCAGGTGAATTGAGCCTGTTACTGTGTGCATGGATAGAGTTGCTCAGTTTTCCGTCTCTCCAAAATGAGCCTTTATCCTCAGATTCTTGGTTTATACTGGTGATACCCTGAGATTAATTCTTTAACTTTATTCTTTTCTCAGAAATTCTTTGTAGCGCCAACATCTGGAGTGGGATCAGGAAGGAGGACGCTCCAGGTCCTTCAGCCGTCTGCTGTAAATAAGAACCTTGGTCGTATAATTGAGGTACTTAACAGTTGTTGCCATTTTGTACTTTAAGTTTAAAGACTTTAGTTGGAGTGAAACGGTGTGACTGTTAAAGCCAATCTCACCCTGTTTAGAATGGCAAATCGGTTCATAAAAGGAAGATGTGGAGCGCAGAGCAGGTTAAAGGTTCAAAGAGGGTGAAAGCAGAGGTGGCTGTAAAATCCACAAGTCCAGAAAATGAGAACCAGCCTGAGGGTGTTACGCAGGAGGCCTATGAGCTCATGATCAAAGGTAAGTTATCATACATGGTTCAGAGACATTGATTGGATTATTTACATTCTTGCCAAGTATTCATGTTAATGCTGCCATGCAGAGACCAATTGCTTAGGTTTATTAATGCATTCTCTTAACCCAGTTTATTGTTCATTGACTAACCACTTCATTTCCATTATAATGGTCAAGTTAAAATTAAGTAGAAAGATATTTTGTTATAACTCCACAATTTTGCAGTACAATCTGTGACTTCACTGGGTTTGTTGTCTTGCCTGAGTTAACCCTTAAAGGGGCAAGCATAAATTTGATGGAAAAATGATTCATTGCTATTTTTGTATGTATCTAGACTAAAATTTTTTTTTTAATATATATATATATATATATATAAATATAACCTTTATTTAAGTTACACTCTGTATCTCCCGAGATACATTGCCCATTTAGGGTAACATTTTGCAATGTATTCTTTTTTTATTATAGTTCATATGACAACTTTTAAAACATTTAATGAACAATTAATTAGCTAAATTTTTTTCATTTTTATCCATACAACATTAGAAAAATTGGAAAAATCTGAACTTTTTCTCTCAAGATGCATTGCTTATGTAGGATATACATTTAACATTTCATAACTTTTTAAACAGTTCATGTGCTGATTTTTAAAACGCCTTTTTCCTATTTATTTTTTTTAATTCTACCATCTTCCCTGTGGTGCCCCACACCAGATATATTCTACGGGCAATGGAAGCTGAGAAAACAGTTGCAAACATTTTGTCCAGTGACCAGGCAAAGCCTCTTCGCACTTCTGACACATGATGGATGTCTGCCCATCCTGGCACATCCAAAACCTTTATCTATTCAATATCTGTAGAGAACAGGCCTCAAAACATAAGAATATCTGTGAGTGATCAGCCCTGTTAAATACCCTTATATGGGCAGTGTATCCCCCAGGATACAGGCATTCAATGCCTGATCATCAAAGTTGTGAGAAGATTATTTTGAATATATCAACAAGAACATGTAAAACTATCCTTAAACTATTTTCTAAAACAATCACTCTAAAATATCATAATCGTGAAAAATATAAAAACACTTAGCTCATGGCCAGTGTCTTTGTCCATGTATGCTGCCATTTTGGATTTTGATACAAATGTTTGGAATGTTAGCAAAGTCACATGACCTGATTTCATGACCCATCACCCCATCAGTGTTTCTCATCAACTGCAACCACATAGCCCCTCCCCCTACAGCCTGTTAAATGACTGTATCCCCCAAGATACAGAAACTCTTTAAGGGTTAAACTGATACAACTGTAGAGATTGAAGGGCAGATAGTGAAAGATAAAGACAGACCATGAAAGATGGGAACTGAAAAGCCACAGGGCACCATAAGACAACAGAGAGGCCACTAATGCATTGCTCTAGCCTGGCTATTGTCAAACATACTAGAATGTATGAATGTAACATGTGGTTCCCAGACCACGTCTCAATGTCAATGAGACGTGGTCTGAGAACCACATGTTCATTTTCTCGTATTTGAGGCGTGGTTTACGAATGCCCAGAGCCGTTTATTGGGTGCTACGAATGTCTATCAAATGCGCCTGTACGTAGCTCATAGCCAATCGTTTCAATTATACCAGATGACGTATGTAGAGCGAAAGAAATTACACGAGGAAGATGATGGGTCAGATTTATTTGCGATCTAAACTACTTGGAACAATATCTAAGGCTGCATCGTAAGGTAACTTCGCGTCTGCTGCCGTGTTTGATCCATAGGTATAAACAAACTGCTTCGGTGTGTCGCATAGATCTTGTCATCGTCTTGCTGCTCCCTCCCCGTTCTGTGATTGGTCCCCTCGCTGAGGCGAAAATTTGGTCCATGGTATCCAGACTGCCTAGCAGCATGAATAAAATCGCGCTGTGCAAAGTAGAGCTTAGATCGGGCCCAAAAAATCAAGCCCGACCCGACCCAAGCCCGTGCACGTTGTGTCCGAGCCCGGCCTGGCCCGAGACATTAACTGTAATTATCAGCCCGAGCCCGATTTAAACCCGAACATTTTGGGCCGTTATAACCAGGGGCGACGCCAGATCATGCAGGTGCTGATTGGGTGCTAGACCATTGACAGGGGGGAGCTGCGCAATGTTATATACATATATTATAAATACTATTAATAAATGTGCAAAAATTGCCCACTTAATATTTAATATTAAATTATTTCAATTATCACAATGAAAGTTTTAATTTTATTAAATTGAACAAGCACAACATTCAGGATTCAATCAAATATTCTTAAAGATTCATTATTATTTATAATGTTATTTCGACATATGTGTGCGCGTGCAACAAGCAAGATGAACATTTGTAAATTCGGTGACAAGCGTGCCAAAAATTGATTTAATTTATGATGAGATGGCTTCAGTTCACGTGCTATGGTAACCGCGGCTCGCCGGCGCTTCCATGTCATGATTATAGTTTGCTATATTTGCTTCTTATTATTCCAGGTAATTGGTTAATGAAAAATGTATTAAAATTAAGATACAATTTATACAAAACGAAATTCACTTTAAAGAAAGGCTTTCTACAAAACAGAACATAATGAAGTGGTCATGCCTGAACCACTCAATGTCTCCCGATATTGCGCACCCTCCTATCTATGTTCACTTTCATAATCAACATAGATGGGAAAAAATAACATTATAATATTTGAATAAATATGAAAATAAATGCGTTTATTTAATGGCTACAACACATACTACAGACTCTCTATTTGTACAAATTGCTGCACATTCATTTAATTCTGAATTTTGCACACATAAATTGAAAGGCATGTAGGCCTATTGACTTTATTGCGTGCATTTATTAATTATTATCTTTATGAATAAAGTAACAAGGACAAAGCATGTAAACTGCGTTGTTTATTTATTCAGAATGGAATGGATCGCAAATGGATCCGAATGAAGTAACGTAAAAAAACGAACACAGAAAATGAAAAATAATTAACTTTGGAGGGCCTAGCTAGGAGTAGGCTACTTTAATATAATTTAACAATGTTTTAGAACATAGAATCTTTTTTAAACAAAATCCATATTGCACTTAAGCTAGGCCTACAGTACACAACACAATACAGCACAGCGCGCGAGTGGAGGAGACGCTGCGCGTGACACGTGACGTGCTTGATCAAGGGCCCGACCCGAGCATAGTGGCGTGAAATATCGGCCCGGCCCGGCCCGCGGGTCGGGCTCGGGCTCGGGCAGAGAATCTAAGCTCTAGTGCAAAGGCAGTATGGGGAAACCCAGGCTAGCATTGCTCTTGGATGTAAAGATTAGTTTTACAGTGTTAAAGCAAAGGACAAAAACCCTCTATTGGTCAACTACTTGGTGACTGCTATTATGTAACAAACAATAATTAGGATTGGGTACCAAAACCGGGCACCGATATGGAACCGGTATGTAACCGGACTGAATCATAACACAGATTGCCTTATTTCGGTGCCACTTAAATGCCTCGGCTTTCTGTTGAAATGTTTGCCCTCTGGTTCTCCGAAACGGACATGAGCATTATCACCGGATGTGATCGCTAGTTAACTCTTTAACACGTACGATCGCTGACACGGGTGTGATTAGACTGTTCAGATCGCGTGATCAACTTCTAAATTCAAATTTGCGTAGACCGACGCGCTCAGTGCTGTCATCACAACTATTCAGTGTTTTCACCACACAAGCTTTGTTTTAGGTCACACTGATGTCTATGGAAGCGGTAATAACAATCCTTTAAATTATAAATTGATAACATGTTTAGATGCACATTGTGTAGGTAACTATAAAATTTACTCTGTTCTTCTCACACTTCACCAGCCACTTACTTTAATGTGTGTCAGGAGAAGTGGATGAATTTAGATTTAGGCCTAAATCTGACATATCCAATTCTCTGAACTGCAGTGCATATAACATGGTGCCCATTGTGTGTTCTAGATCAACTAACATGAATCATGATCATTATAAAGGTTTCTTAAATAACAATGCATTCACTTACATGTATTTAAGAATAAAAATATCAGCCAAGTAACTGATATTTACTAACTGTTTATATTTACTAACTGACATATGACGCGGAACAAAGCGAACAGTGATTGGTTGCGTTACGTTTAGTGTGAAAATGTAAAGTCTATGTCCATACGATAACAGACCGGCGTGCATCTAATAAATTCATTCAAGAACGTTGTGCAAGAATAGAGCCGCGAACCTCACATACTTTTGAAAATCAAACCTTCAGTTGATCCCCGATGAGCGCTCATTGTCACAGTTGTAAATGACGGCGTTCTTCCACAATGGGTTTTGTGTCACAGCATTTAAGGTGATGCGTTCTAAAATAACGCTCCCCTTGTGCAGGACATGCAATAAGCATTTGGCCAGAGAAGGCAAAAAATGTGAAAAGAATTGGAGAAATTTAAAGCTGGTTTGTAGCATACCGAATACAGACTACTTTGCTGTTATTAGTACTGTAGTGCTATTTAGTGTTAAATTATTGTATTTGGGTTAGGTGGCTTAGGTTTTGTGAATTTATGTAAACTTGTTGTTTTGTATTTAGACTATTTTAATTTATAAATACAAGTAATGTCATTCACCATCGTTTTGAGACTTTAAAAAAAAATTTTTTTTTAAAGTATCGGTTTAGGCACCGGTACCGTTTTTTTAAAAGTATCGATTTTCGATACTGCTGGCAAAAAACAATACCCAATCCTAACTATGATCTTCATTAAGCCAACGGAGCCAACCAACCCTGACTTCACAGGTTGTAGTACTGCAAGATGGCAGTGCCCTTGCTACAAAGCCATAAGCTATTCAGCTGTACTTGCAGTAGTGCAAGCCAAAGTTCACTGCATTTAGACCTTGAAAGATTAAACTGGTCGGGGCATTTCAATGGTCATTTTCAGTACTCTAAAGCATCATCATGCATCCAGGAAGACATGTTGCACAAGTTTTTCTCTTATATCCAGTGTAGACGGCTTCAAACAGTTGTGACGTGTCATGTCAAATGCAGCCAGTACAGATACGTTGGATGGGTTATAAGCGAGACCCTCTCGTTCACGCAGTCGCTTGCGACACAACAGCACTGGCTACGTTTACATCCACAACTCGTTTAATTCGGACTGAATTCATTCCGATTGATGAATCTGAATGTAGTTTACATGAACGCTAAACGTGTGATCTGGTTGATGTGCGCGTTTGTCGAATCTAATTCCGATTTGAAGCTTGTGACAGACTTAATATTGATCCATTTCTGGTCATAATTGAGTAAATGAGCATATGAACCGTTGTGCCGTGCTGCTTATATTTATCATGCTGTAAAAAAGCCCCTCCCCGTGCCCAAAACCCATCGTCTGTGGATGAGAATCCAAAACAAGGACTGGTGGGACGTTGTTCTGCTTCACTTCACAGATGCTGAGTGGAAGGAGCATTTTAGGATGACGTGACGCTCATTTATGACACTTAATTAAACAGGAAGAACGGCTCATTCTGCGCGTCATACGTCATTACTCTATTTCAACGTCATGCACATGTGCAGTCCTTTCAGTTTCGGTTCTCTCGATCAGATTAGAAAAGGAATAAACCACCCCTTTCAATCCGATCAATTTCATTTGGATCGAGGTCAATTGGATCATGAAGGCTTTTCAGTCCGATTGAGCCGCCAATCCGATTACTAACGGATGATTTGGTTGCATGAAAACGTAGCCACTGTTAACGGTAACTGTTAAATCTTAGACCTTTTATCGAAAGTACCATACTTTTACTTGTGACAAACTTCTTACATATACTGCTCTTACAGGTGCTTGAAGGAGTAAGTAATAAAAAAAATGATTAAAAAAAAAACTATTTAATAATAAAACGACTTTTTATTTTCTCTAATTCAGCCATTGTATTGATGTTTCTCCTCTCTGTCCCCAGAAACTCCTGGGTCCTCCTACTGGAAGGAGGTGGCAGAAGAGAGGCGGAAAGCACTGTTCAGTGTTCTCCAAGAAAATGAAAAGGTGAGTTAATCGTTGAAAGGTTGATTTACTAATGTTTTGCCATCTTGCTCCATTTCTCTTTATAGGGCTGCTGAATCATTGTTCATGACACTTGTTTAGTGTGACCGTAGCTAGCTGTAATTAGTACATTATCTGGGGGGTGGGGCTTTCAATTTTAAGACCTATTTGGCCTCCCTGGAAGTTTGTCAAAGGACCCTCTGGTATGATTATGATTTTATTCAAATGTGATGCCTGTTTATTTTGTTTCAAAACTAGTTGCACAAAGATATTGAAGCCAAAGATGAACAGATTGCTCAACTGAAGAGTGAGAACGATGAGTTACAGGAGCTGGCACAGCATGTACAACACATGGCCGACATGATTGAAGTGAGTGCTCCGTTTAATAGTGGTGTCAGCCTTGCCAAGATTTGAATGCAAGGATCTAACCACCATTATGGTGGAATCAAAGAATAAAGTAACCTCAATGTTCAAATAATGCCCATGTTAACATTGCTTTTTCACATTTCAATCAGAGATTAACTGGTAAAAGTCCCGACAATCTAGAGGAGCTGCGTGAGATCGCCTTTGAGCCTGAAGATGACGAGGATCAAGAAGAACATGTAGATGAGAGTGATTCTGATGAAAGCCTGAATAGTGTTGAAGTAAACACAGAACAATCACACCACTGTGTGCCACATAAGGATGATTTCACAAATGAAGAAAGCTGAAATGATGCTCTTGAACTGAAAAGAACTGATGGACCAGTTGTTTGGTCTTAAGTAGATTTCTTTTTGCCTTTTTAGGACAATTTTGCACCTTTTTGTTTTAATACTTTTATCTTTGCTGTAAATGAGCTTTTATTTTCAGTACCTGTAGGTCATATTCACTGCCAGTGTACATATGTAAACTTGAATGCATACAGTGGAAATAAACTCCTATTTTGTACACGTGCTCTTCTCCTGATCTCTTCTCTTCCTGGTGTAAGTGCAAGCATACAGCTTGTCTGTCTTGTGCAGAGCATCGTTCATCAAGCTCTGCTGGAATCCTAAACGTTGAGGAGCTCCTGAAGGTAGTTTAAGGCCAGCTGTCCCAGTCCAGACTCTCCAGTTTCTCCTGACAGCAGACTCTGTTTTGAAGTTCTTGAGGTGATGTTACAACGGAGGATGTTGAGCAGGTAGCAGCTCCAGTGCTGTTGTGGAGAGATTAGCTTTTTAGCAGAGTGTTGTAGAGTCCAAGTTCTTGACTTCTGTTTGGTGCCTTTTCAAAGAGGAAAGCTTTCGTACAGCCTTTCTACTTCAACATTGTGCAATTAGTGTTTAGAAGTTCATATCCTTCAGATACTGTACATTTGTCCTTCAATAATTTTTACTGCTTGGTTAATTTGCATAACTAAAGGTACATGTGTAACTTTTTGTGCTCTAGTGATTTAATAATATTGAGTGCATCTTGCAGAACATTACAACCGAAGCTACCTCTGTTACACATATTGTGCAGTTGTCCTGCCCGTTGCAAATACAAGATATGACAAAAACAGTTTGAAAGCTGGATTCATGGATGTATTTGCAAAATAGTTACATAGTGTAAAGCAACACACTTCTTGAACATTGACATTACATTTGTTAGACTAAAACAAAAACTGGAATGAGAAACTGATTCCCAGCTTGCTTTGCATGAGACTGGATCATTCATTGAAATAAGTGTTATGCAACATGTACTGTATTTTTCTTTATATTGGTGTGAGTGTACATAATTGTACTATTTATTTTTTCTGATCGTTTCTTGATCTGTTAAAATCAAAACTCATTTATTCAGGGAAATATCAGCATTTAAGTGAAGTGTCACATGATCTTTCAGAAATCATTCTAATATTCTGATTCAGCTGCTCAAGAAACATGTCTTATAAATGTATTGTGCTGCTTCATATTTACGTGGAAACTGATTGTGACAACTGAAACTGTTTTTTCCCCAAGATTATTCAATGAATGTTCAAAAGAACAGAATTTATTCAAAACAGGAATTTATGTAACAAAGTATTTTCCCTTTTGATCAATTTAATACATCCCTCACTAAATTATTTCTTTCAAAACCTTTGAACGGTAGCATTATTTTAAAGAAAAAAACAGCAGTGTCTCATGTGATAATTATGCAAAAATAAATTTTATTCCCACTTTCAGCAGAGGAAATGCAGTAAACTCAAAAAAATTAAACAATGAGGGAACATTAGCATTGTGAAATCCGCTCTCATTCAAACAGTAGTAGCTAAAGCTATTGCAACGGCAAGCTGAACGCTCAAGCCCTCGACACGTACAGTCACGCTCACGAAACCATAACAGCTGTCCTATAAAGGAGGACACTAATTTAATGAGGTTTGAACAATAAAATGCAGTTCACTGAGCTTCTGTCTGAGATTCAACCTTTTCACTTGTGCAAAGAAAGAAATTCTCAAGGAGTGATCACCAATGCCCAGGGTCAAATACTGTAACGGTGGTCATTCCTCACAAAGCAAGAGGAAAACATTAATTTCTGTGACTGAATCCAGAAAACAGGAAAAATAATCATTTTTGAATATGTCATAATTTTGATAAATAGAAACCACAAAACAGCCTTAAATATATTTGACTACGGATCATTATGGCTTTAGGAGTTTGTGCAGTAGATGCCACAGAGTTTAACATGTTAAGAAACAATCTTCCCGAAACATTTCAGTTGTGCTTTTGAGGCAGATACTTAACTTACAGTAACCTTTCCGTACTCAGTACATTCCTCGAAATGTGCTCTTTTGATGGATTTTAAGCCCCTGCTTTCATACAATTCTCAATGTCATAGAAAAATGTGTAAAAATAGGTACGGTGATGATCTACAAAACTGCGCTTTAATTGTCGCCATAAGCGTAAGTTCACATTTGAGAGACCAACATTGGGTGTGTTAACGTCACAAAGCGAGGCAAGCGTTCGGTTAGCAAAGAGCGCGTTTCTTCAGGTCATGTGCATAAGCATACTGAAAAGACGTTCAGGAAAGGTTCCAGCACAAATACTGTAGAACTCAGCGAATACATTGTTAAAAGGTGATATATTTATATATATAAAATTATTTCAAAATAGCCCCTCAATAATACCAAATCCTGACTGTCCCTAATCATATTGTGAACAGATGTTTAGTACAATATTAATACAATCTGTTCTCCGTATTTATTCATTTTTAAGAGGGTCTAATCAGCATCTTACCATTTATAGTGAAGAGAAATTAAAAAATAAATTAAACGATATTACAGTCACGTGACTCAGTAGTAGTACAGTAACAATAGGCACAGAAGCAAGTTCGGATCACAGAGCAAATAAGCTTCCAGTTTTCATTTATGCACAAACCAAAATTCACAGTAATGCATCACGCTTCTCTGACTGAATAAAAGTGCATTTTCAGATACTCTGATGGGCTCCAAACAGCTCTTGTTGCAAGATCCAGGTATTAGTACCACGCTAATGCAATTGTCCACTACAGTCTCCCGTCGTCCATAGAAATATTCACTCCTGATCGGTGAAGGCAAGCGAGCGATGTGTAAATCAGCAGACCATCGTACAAGCCGTTTTTTTTTTAGTAGTTCATATTCCCGGCCGGGTTGGAACAACGCCTAAAATTCTTCCTTTCCCAGCGGTTATAGTAATTTCATTTTGTCCAGGTCAAAAAAACCACAAAAAAAAACACGGTCCCTTGTAATCCCTGAAACGGAACGGCACGTACAGAGAAAAAAAATCCCAGGACAAAATTTAAATAAAATTTGGTGTGCTATTTACACGCCTCTGACAGTACAACTGCAAATAACTAACTGCCAATAATAAATACTCTTCAATCAGCAATATTGTTCAATCAGCAACAATGATTCATGACCACTGCGACATGAGTAGTATAAATGAAAACATCCTGTAGAAAAGGAGACCTCGTGATGAAGGTCTCAAGATATGGGCCTGCATCGAAGCCGAAGCCTCACTGTTCTACTTGTGAGCAGGTTGTGTGTATTTCCCGCCAAGTGTTTGCAGGGTCACGAGGATAAGCTGATTTTTCTAAAATGAAGTGGTAACCGCATTACCACGGCGAGTTCCCAGCCGCACAATCTCCCTCGGTACTGTGTCCAACTGCTCGTATGCCAGACGCCCATCTTCACCTGAGAACAGAAACACACACAAACAAGCTCTGTAAGATGCAGGAAGGCTGGAGTTGTTCTTTATAGGCGTTGAGACAATGTATGTGCAACAGAGTATCTTCAGAGTTTTTAAAATGAAGTTTAAGACTTATTAGACCTGCACAAATAAAATTAATACAGTTTGTCCATAGAGAACAAACCCGTAATCTCAAAATAAATCACGTATCTCAGATTCTTTTACTTTAAATAAACAGGTGGGAAGAGATGTCGCTGAAAGAGTGAGGGGAAGTTATTTTGATTAAAGATTATGAGGGCACAGGAATTTAAAAAAATTATGTATATTATATATGTACTGATAAATCATTTATAATAAACACTGCAATATTTCATGAAAAAACATGAATTGTCCATTTTGATTTCATAGTGACTTAAATACTGCTTATATCAGCAAAACAGGGGAACTGTAAGTTGAAAATACTTAACCCATTTCAATACATGGGTACATATTGAATAAAACATGTTTTATGTATCAATACTATATATATACACTCACCTAAAGGATTATTAGGAACACCTGTTCAATTTCTCATTAATGCAATTATCTAATCAACCAATCACATGGCAGTTGCTTCAATGCATTTAGAGGTGTGGTCCTGGTCAAGACAATCTCCTGAACTCCAAACTGAATGTCAGAATGGGAAAGAAAGGTGATTTAAGCAATTTTGAGCGTGGCATGGTTGTTGGTGCCAAACGGGCCGGTCTGAGTATTTCACAATCTGCTCAGTTACTGGGATTTTCACGCACAACCATTTCTAGGGTTTACAAAGAATGGTGTGAAAAGGGAAAAACATCCAGTATGCGGCAGTCCTGTGGGCGAAAATGCCTTGTTGATGCTAGAGGTCAGAGGAGAATGGGCCGACTGATTCAAGCTGATAGAAGAGCAACTTTGACTGAAATAACCACTCGTTACAACCGGGTATGCAGCAAAGAATTTGTGAAGCCACAACACGCACAACCTTGAGGCGGATGGGCTACAACAGCAGAAGACCCAAGTGGGTACCACTCATCTCCACTACAAATAGGAAAAAGCGGCTACAGTTTGCAAGAGCTTGCCAAAATTGGACAGTTGAAGACTGGAAAAATGTTGCCTGGTCTGATGAGTCTCGATTTCTGTTGAGACATTCAGATGGTAGAGTCAGAATTTGGCGTAAACAGAATGAGAACATGGATCCATCATGCCTTGTTACCACTGTGGAGGCTGGTGGTGGTGGTGTAATGGTGTGGGGGATGTTTTCTTGGCACACTTTAGGCCCCTTAGTGCCAATTGGGCATCGTTTAAATGCCACGGCCTACCTGACCATTGTTTCTGACCATGTCCATCCCTTTATGGCCACCATGTACCCATCCTCTGATGGCTACTTCCAGCAGGATAATGCACCATGTCACAAAGCTCGAATAATCTCAAATTGGTTTCTTGAACATGACAATGAGTTCACTGTACTAAAATGGCCCCCACAGACACCAGATCTCAACCCAATAGAGTATCTTTGGGATGTGGTGGAACCGGAGCTTCGTGTCCTGGATGTGCATCCCACAAATCTCCATCAACTGCAAGATGCTATCCTATCAATATGGGCCAAAATTTCTAAAGAATGCTTTCAGCACCTTGTTGAATCAATGCCACGTAGAATTAAGGCAGTTCTGAAGGCGAAAGGGGTAAGGGGTACAGTATTAGTATGGTGTTCCTAATAATCCTTTAGGTGAGTGTATATATATATATATATAGATAGATACGAATTAGAGGTCAACTGATATTATTTCTGAAACAACAATAATGCGTTTAAACTAAAGATAGGCAATTAACAGATTATTACTGAACTTACTCTTTTCCTCTCTTTTAATCATAAAACAAGTCATAAATACACAGAGATATTTATTTTGAAATGTCTTTGATTTCTGATTAAAGCTGCGGTTGCACTAGACTTTTGAGCACACAACATTTCTACAGACACATTGGTTTTGATTTTGAAGGTGCAGTGCTCATATTTATTTCATTAAACCATTGCATTTTTAAGTTTATGGATCCACAGGGACTCTGGTGCTAGCATATTCCCAAAAGATAGATCGTAGAGTATTTATTTTCTGAGAAAACAGCATTTTATTAGACACAAATGTGTATTTTTGGTCGGTCTAGAATGGGTCAGTCAGACGTACACTCGTTTGCAGAAAGAGCGTAAACAAGAAGTATCATTGAATTGACTAATTGTGCAGCCAGCCGGTGTGTCATGTGTATGACTGGATGTTTTACCAAAAGTGAGGAGGGTTTCTATGGCAATCTGGTGGAGCTCTTCATCCGCTGAGTCACACAGTAACACCACGGCGTCAATGCTCTCCACAGCCTGAAAATAACCCGAGACACACAGAGAGGCTTGAAGTAACCAATCACTGACATGATTTTAGCTTCAGTTTGAAGTGACGTGTGATTCAGTGAAACTAACCTGCAGGCAGCTCAGAGCGGCACACGCTGCTCTCGGTGTGTGTAAGCCAACTTCTGATAAGGCTTGTGTGTAACAATCAACAGCCTGAAAAACACACATAGACAAGATTAACTACTTGATCGCCTCCTGGTGTCCTCAAACAGCTGTACATTCATTTTGTGCTGCATGCTGCTACAGTACCATGATTATTGAATTATTAGTGAACTTGCACATTTAATTTATTAATATTTTTATTTTGTAGATTTTATTTCTTCATTTAAATATTATTATTATTATTATTATTACAGTTTTATTTCTATGATTTTGTTTTTGTAAATGTGTTTCCTTCATAGTTTATACACATTTTGGACATTGTTATTCACATATTGGTATTTCTATCCAGCATTTTAATGCACATTTTCTAAATTTGCGTTGAAATACACTACTGCTTAAAAGTTAGATTTTAAAGAAATGAATACTTTTATTAAGCTAGTAGGATGCATTAATCAAAAGTGACAGTAGAGGCATTTATAATGCTAGATTTCTGTTTCAGAATAAATGTTGTTCTTTCAATGTATCAAAGAATCCTGAAACAAAATGTATCACAGTTTCCACAAACATATTAAGCAGCACAACTGGTTTCAACATTGATAATAATAAGTGTTTCTTGAGCAGCAAATCAGCGTATTAGAATGATTTCTGAAGGATCACTGAACACTAGAGTAATGATGCTGAAAATTCTACTTTGTCATCACAGGAATAGATTACATTTTAAAATATATAAACAGTTATTTTAAGTTGTAATAATACTTGACAATAATACTGTTATTACTGTATTTTTTATCATATAAATGCAGCCTTGGTGAGCATAAGAAACTTTTTCAAAAGCATTACAAAAAATCTTACCGACCCTAAACCTTCGAATGTTAGATCATGTCGATATAAACCTGGCTATAGACTAAAATCATGTAATGTGGTAAACGACTGACCTTTGACCTGAAGGGCTTGTGTGAGGCAGCAGAGGAGAGGAAGGCAGTAGCGGCCTTCATCACGTCAGGGTCATCAGAGGTCAGAAGCCCAGCCACGGCCCACAGGGTTTGAGACCGGGGCTGGAGACACATGACGGACACTTCCTGTAGTTCCTTCAGAGAACGTTCCGTGTCCCCACAGCTCAGGGCTTCTTCAAGCATGACTGGTTTGGACACAAAAGAGTAAGATTACACTATGCCAATAATCTATTAAAGCTATTCAACAAAAATGTCTTACCTTCTTTGGCTAAATCCAGCAGGTGTCGCTCCATGTCCGTGACATCGTGTTCAACGGAGTAGCGGTGGAACTGAAACACGGTGAGGACATCCTGTGCCATAGAGGACGGTGACGGACATGAGGAAGAGGCCAGCTCGCTCCTGTCCACCATTTCATTCACCACCATCCTGATCACTGGACACACATGCGAACACAGGCAGATGAACGCTGATGTTACATTCATAAAAAGTCTCCAGATTGCTCCTTCTGCAGATTATTATTGTCACTACCTGAGTCAGGAGAGTGAGGCAGAATCTGTTGCAGTGGCAAGGCAAAGCTGAGATGCATGTGCTTCAACACTTGGTCCAGTGTAGTATGGAACAGACCACCACTGCAGTCAGACCACAGAGACATCAGCGCCGGCCGCTCCACCAGCCCAGGCAGCACTGGTGACGAAACAAAGAGAGGGTGAAAAAACTGTTCAGAAATATTTCTTAGGTGCCATGACATTTTTAATTATTTTCATTATACATATACACACACACACGGCTATCTAAATGGGGACATTCCATAGATGTAATGGTTTTTACACTGTACAAACTGTATATTCTATCCCCTTACACTAACCCTACCCATCACGGAAAACTTTCTACATACATTTTAACATTTTCAAAAAACCTTTAATTACTTTATTTCTATATCAGATTTACAAATGAGGACGTCCCTAAAGGGAGGTTGTTGGAGATTTTGTCAGGTTTTGGTCACTTTTGGGTACAAATTTGTCCCCAAAATATAGTTAAGTGCACGCACGCACACACACACTTTGTTATTATAATATAAAAATGATTATTTCCAGTCTTTTTTGTTGGCATTTTTAACTCACTTATATTATAATTTATTGGTAAAAGTAAATCAGTCACAAAACTTATTAGGACACATTGTAATTTAGTGAAGTAATATCACACGTGTGTCATCACATGGAAAAATAAAACACAGGGATGTAAAATGATATCCTAGTACCTAAGGTTATACTGTTGTTCTGTAAAATAAAATAATTATTATTATTTACTATTTATTTTATTATAATTAATTTGAATTATTATTATTACTACTACTATTTCATTTGAAGTATGCAATGTTGCTGTTGCTAGTAAAATAACTTATTTCTGTCTGGTAACTTTTTATTTTCTGTCTAAAGCCATTACTAAGTGCTATAATCATGTGTAGGATGCTATTTGTAGTTATGCTTCTGTAAGAGCAACAATATTTAGCTCAAACAGCCAAAACTCTTTAAAGACAAGCTTTGAAGTAAATATACTCATATTAAAAATAAAAGTTCCAAAGGGGGAGGAATACATTGATGCCATATAACAAACCTTTCAGTGAACAGTTCTTAAAAGAACCACTTTTTTTCTAAATGTGAAGAACATTTTCTTCAGAGAAGAGATGTCGTTGCAAGATGGAGGGGGAAGTTATTTTTGATTAAAGATTAAGATTAAAGAGTACAGACTACTTAAAAATATATATTTATAATAAATACTGCAATGTTCCATAAATAATGATTCATTTTGATCTTATGGTGACTTAAAGGGATAGTTCACCCAAAAATGAAAATTCTGTAATCATTTACTCAGCCTCATGTTGTTCCAAACCTGTATGAATTCCTTTCTTCTGCTGAACACCAAAAAATATATTTTGATAAATGTCAGTAACCAAACAGTTGATGGTCCCCACTGGCTGATGGCTGTGGGGTCCATCAACTGTCTGGTTACCAACATTCTTTAAAATATCTTCTTTTGTGTTCAACAGAAGAAAGAAATACATAAAAGTTTGGAACAACACGAGGGTGAGTAAATGATGACAGAATTTTCATTTTTGGATGAGCTATCCCTTTAATAACCCAACCTTCTTCCACTGTAAAGAACCTTTTTTTGCAATGGAAAGATGCTAGGAATGTTAAAGGTTCTTCATGGATCCATCAATGTCATGAAAGCACCTTTATTTTTAGTGATAAGTAAAAAATGCTGTTGAAACAACATCAAAATTCTCCCACAAGGAACATGAACACTTTACAAAAACAAAAAAACGTCTCAGATATATTCACCATCCGACACTGAAGTGCAGCTGCCCGGTCTGTCAAAATTTTTCTCACTGAGCTCCTCCAACAGGAGAGTTTCAGTTGCTAGTTTGTGCAGGTATGTCTTGTGCTGCGACTGCCTTCCTCCTGAGGTCAACAACTACATCCCATACATAAAGAAACAGCATTTTATATCAACAAAACACCTTGACATGCTTTAATCTGTGGTGTATGTGAGCAGTTGAGACAAAGGAAAGCACACTATTGTATGGAGTCTGAGAAGAAGGAAAAGAAAGTTGTGAAGGTGGAAGCGCAGAATCACCTGAATGAGATGATTACAGTATTGTAGATGAATAACGATGGCAACGTCTAGGTTCTCGTTTCCCGTGGTGAGAGGCAACGGGCTGCCGGCCACACTGTTCCCTACACCAGTGTCCTCTGTGAGGGCTTCACTCAGGTGTCCTCTTGCTTCTGGATGTTGGACTGACCTGTCGGACGTGTAAGACATACTGTCACCACAAGGCGGCGCTGCATAATCACGACTACTGAAGTTCCTGAGAGAAGGTCACCAAATGGTGTGATGTCCAACTCACCCGATTCGTTCTGACTCCATGTCAATAAAGACAGAGCGCGAGAGGGTGCCCGCGTCATCTCCTGTGTCATCGTCATCGAAGTCAGAGGTGTTAAGAAAGTCGAAGCTTTCCAGAGCGCTCTCCACAGTCAAACTGAGGCTTGATGAGCGGCTCCTATGGGCGGGTACACGGCACTGAGGAGAGACAACAACACCCTTCACAGACTATACGTTCAGAATTTAATTGAAAGCTTTCCCTGCTGTCCGTTTTGAGTTTTTCTGAACCATTGTATGCTTTAACATCAGTGCAGATACTGCTAGTGTTTATTCCTGCAAATATACTGATACTTTTTTTAAATCAAGATTATATTACATGGATCAAAAATGACATTAAAGACATTGTAATGTTCAAGGATAAACAATATTATCTGTTTTTGTTATACCAATATTTTATATCTAATTGTTCATGGTTCTTTACTCTATTTTTACATTTAGATGATCTTTGCCATCATCTAACACCCACTTAAAGTTAATCTTTAAAAACACCAATAGTTGAATAACACTGTTAAATGTAATATTTAGCAAATATGAAAAGAAATTAAGTTTTTAAGAATTAAGAATTTAAGTTATTTGTCTGTGTACTCCGGTTAAAAAAGGCAGGAAAGGGCGAAAAATTCCATCTCATTTTCTCCCGTTTTCTCCTCCAACTTCAAAATCGCCTGACATCTTTGTTTTAATTTTTTATTATTATCATTAAAAAAAAAATCGTGACGTTTCCAACGTGATGACGTAATCCACGGGCCACAGACCAATCACAGACCAGCACAAGACGAACAATTGTGGTTAAAAAGTATATAAATGTTTATTTTTTTAGAAAATGACCGATTGTTTCGCTAGATAAGACCCTATTCCTCAGCTGGGAACGTGCAGAGCCGTTTGAAGCACGTCAAACTGCATTGAAATGTTTTCCTCAAAAAACTTAATTTCTTTTCCACTGAAGAAAGAAAGACATGAACATCTTGGATGGCATTGGGGTGAGTAAATTATCAGGAAATTTTCATTTTGAGGTGAACTAATCCTTTAAGTGAATTCTGCACTCTTGCAAAAAGTCCTGTTATAATCACTGATGCTGTCTACACTGCATAATGAATCTAGTTTACATTCCTCATTTTTGAAGAGAGAATTCGCGAGAGTGCAGATTCAGTTTCAGCGTGAACAAAACTTTCTTCATCACCGGTTACTAATTGAAACGGCTCTGATTGGCCATTGCATTTTTGCACTGCAAAAATATGCGTGAAAATAAATCCTTGATGCAACATGAGCAGACCTAAATGTAATTCCACAATCAACACTTTTCATTCATTTCTTTTCACATCTCACTTTAATCGTGACAGTCGTAATACATTTAGTTCAGTGTTACAGGGGCATCTTTTGCCCCCTTATCTTGAATTTCAGTGGCATTCTTGCTCCAAGCCTCAGTTAATTCCCGACCCTGTTTCAAACCAACTGTGTTTCCTGAGTTCAGATGGCTTTCTTGCTAATTAAACGCATCAAACTTCATGACCAATCAAACTCGAGTCTGCACCAAAACATCTAAAGTTTAAAGACCACAAAAAGAGAACTCATTCACCTTGAGCAGGTCTTCAAGTCTCATGACCTCCTGCTCCAAGTCCTGCAGCTCCACACATCGCTGGCCTAAGCTCTCCAGCAGCAAGAGCAGAGACTGAATGGCCTCCTCCAGGTTGCTCTCCAGGAAAGTAATGCTGCCCTCTCCAGCCCAGCTCAGAGCGCCGGTCTCTGGAAGCACGTCAGAAGAGGTGAGTCTCCTCACCAGCTGCCTGGTCAGACTGCCTTCCTCCCCGTCCAGCTCCACTGGCTTCAGCTCCAGGGCTTCATCAGGCATGTTGGGCTCCAGGAACATCACATCCTCCGGTCCCACTGCGGACAGCTGACTCTCGGAGCACAACGAGAGGGCAGCGGAGCCTGTGCCGGGCCCCTGGCCCTCAACCTGGTCCCACTCCAGGTCTGGATCGCTGGCGCTGACACTGCCGCAGTCTTCCTCAACGCACTCCTCCTCCACTGGCCTGTCCTCAGGGATGGGAGCCGGTTGAGAGGTAGGGTCCGTCTCAGGGGGCGTGACGGTGATCTCGGGGTTTGACTGGATGGGGGCGGGGCTTGAGGTTGACATGTCAGAGAAGGTGAAGGACAGACGCTTGCATTCGGCCACACTGCATCCTCCATTTTCAAAGACATCATCTGGTAAAGTGGACTGTGTGATTGAAATAGAAAGAATATATGGTAAGTATGGCTTGCTTATGCCATTTAGTCTTTTCATTACTATTATTTATGTTGCTTTAGTGATCTAAAGATGCGAACAATAATTCAAGTCCAAAAGTTCCAACACACTAAAGAGCAGTAAAAGAAATAAAAACCTCTATGAAATGGTTTAACACAGGAATTCCCAAATGTTTTGTGGGTTGAACAAAAGCAAATTGTCTTTCCTGTGTTAACTAATCCAACTGAAACAAGAAGTTAGGTGTGACATTCTATGATTTATCCTTTTTTTTATTATTATTAAACAGCCAATCAAACCATGATTAGCCACTTGCTATTGCTAGTCAGAGGCTAGTGTCAAACTGCACGAAGACCGCCCACCGATTGTTCACTGACCATCTGATACATACTTCACACAAAACTGAAAGCAATTGTGAAAACAGCGATAACCTGTGTTTAAAATGTACTAGGTTGATATTTTGTGCATTGTGACTTGTGGCTTAAACGTATACATTTACATGTCAGTAAGATTAACCATTTTAGTTTAAGTGAGTGATTCTTGGTCAGATTTTATTTTAATTGAACAAAGATTTCTAAATGAGCTGGGAATAATATTTGTGAATATCTTAAGTCCATCTTCCTGGAAGTGAAAGGTTTAAAATATGAATGTGTCTGCTAAATGTTTGTTCTGTGAACTGTGCATACAATAGGCCTCAAAGCTAACAGACATGAACTAAAAGCCACAGTTTCGTTTTCATGGGGTCTTTGAACAGTAATACCAGTCTAGAAAAGTGTATATGTGAGTGTGAAGAAACCTGTGTATGAGAAATGTGACAAATGTTAAAGCAGAAAAAGTTAAAGCAGAAAATGCAAGCAAAGAAAAGTGATACACAGACTTCACTCAGAACGGCAGGGCACACAGTGACCTGACTCACGTAAACTTCCAGACTGGACCTTGAGCGAGGTCTCAGTGCGGCCAGATCGCCAAAAGAGCGACTGCGTCTGAGTTTCTCTAAGAGCGTCTCTCTGAGCGTGTGCAAGAACGAAAGACGCTGACCCTCCCACCGTCGGGGCTGCCACTTCTTTGCCATCGAGAAACACGCACACAGACACACACAACAGCCACGATGCACACGGTGCCACAGGGAGGATACAATTCATTACACAACAGCACAGACTACACAAGAACATTCACACACAAGCTGCAAGTGCTGTCATATTTAATAATACACACAAAATAATAAAAACTGAACTCACAACAGCTAGTAGCATTAATATTTAGGTTAGTACTGAGGTGTGTTACGGTGAGAAAGGTGACAGTGTGATCTAACATTCACTGTTTTCAAAATATCAGTATCCTGTATTATATGTACACCCTTGTGAAAAAGAAGTGCACTTAATTGTATTGAAAGTGCAATTTTAAAAAGTGTACTTTGTAATGTCAAATTAAAAGTTTAACTTTACATTAAATAAAATTTATATTGAGGTGTTGACTAACACACTAAAGCACATGTAAAGTACTTGATTATAAATTTAACTTTAGTGTGTTACTTGATATGACATTTAAAGTCTTGTCTGTGAAACCGAGTGTTTATGTAATAAATTGCAAGTTTATTATTACAAATGTGTAATTAAGTAATATATTAAAATACATGACATACAAGTTTAAATAGAAATGACATTAAAGTATATTTTAGTTTACAATAAATGTTCATCAGTCCTTTTACAGTACACTTTAACTGCATTTCCAAGACAAAAGAAGTAATTATGAAATTACATATAAAGATGTAGTTGAGTCCTACTTAAGTGGGTCAAAAAAAAAGTTCAGCTAAATGCATTGAATGTAAATTTAAACTATAATACATTTTTATTTACTTGTATATAACATGCAATTAAGTGTAAAAACATGCACATTCTTTCACACCTAAGTATATATTTTTTAAGTATTTTATTTCCATAATAAGTACTCTTTTCTTAAAGTATGCTTAAGTGTACTTGTTTTTCATGGTGATAGAAGCAGACTTAAAACAGAACTGAGAAGATTTTCCGAAGTGCACTCACAAAGAAAGACGTGTCCTGGAAAGTGGGCGTCTCGGGTGTGCCTTGGCTGTACACTGAAACTCGTCTCTGAAGGGCGGTGGCTTTACTCACGTTTCCTGAGGACAGGGTCAGATCCTCCACGTCAAACGGACTGTAAAAGCAAGGCAGATATATGTTCATGTACAAGAATCTGATATCATACAAAAGTAATAAAAGAAAGAAACACTAAAATGAAAGAAACTTGGGGGACAACTTATGACTTATAAGCCCCATTAAAGGTTAGACAGAAATCATTATGGCCCTTCCATGATTGTCCTGAAGAGGGCAGTGTACATCGACACTTTCATCTACTGTGGCTAAATTGACTAAAACATCACATTTCTTATCTTTTTTTATTAGATAACGTCACTTACAACCAGGCAACCTCCAGGTTAAGTTTAATGGTTCCCAGGTCATTGACATCTACAGCTACCACCTGAGGCATAGCGGTGAACAGGTCCTTGGTTTCACAGATCACGCTACCCACTAATATGTGAGTGGCCAACCCCTTTAACTCTGTCACCTAGCAGAAAAAAAGGTCATGCGTTGAGAAATTTCAGTTTAGCAATGTTTAATTCACAGCTTTCTTCATAGGAATACATTTTGTTGCAATCAAGGATGTAACCAAATACTCAAGACTGAGAGGATGAAATATAAATTTTAGGACTATTGAGGGGAAGTGTTCTCTTGAATGTCTATGGTGGTTACAGCCCAGTTTGTCAATAGCCCCTTTCACACATATAGTCTTTACAGGTAAATAATCACCATTAAAAAATCATGTGTGAACAGGACCTTTTCAAAAATATCAGTAAATAATTTCCGGATATTTACCAGTATGAGAAGTTGTAACATTGCCAGTAAATTACCGGCATGATGCTGTGTGAACCAAGAATGAAGACAATTACCGGTATGAGCACGTACGAGGTCCAAACGCACTGACATAAGAATCAAAGTTCTTAAGGACATGACACAATTACTCCGCGCTGTTGACTAAGCTCTGCTGCTTTTATTTAGTTTTTTTAAGTAAATACGTGCTAGATGGAAATCTTTGTACGTAATGCCATGTCTTGCAGCTTTTTCAGCATGTCGCGCTCGAGACCCAGCTTTCCTGCAAAATGCGTACTGTGTGATGATCCCCTTACACCTGTCACTCAGAAGTCCAAAAATGCTGTCAAATTGAACACATAGTGAAACTAAAGAGCTGCTCCTCATGCAGGCGAATGAAGACAACAGCGTAGCGTTTAAAGATTGTTTCTGAAGACTGACATCAGTATTTTGGTGCTAATGTGTGAATGGTCTCTTAATGGTAAAAGCCAGAATGGCATTGCTTGTGAGAACAGCATATTTGTGTATTTACCGGTAAAGCCATTCCGGTAATTTACTGGGTTTACTGCGTGAAAGGGGAAATTGTCGAAATGAGTCGTTACATTGGGACTCTTTCATGGAAGACTGCAGCCCACCTTGATGTTGATGAGGTCTGTAATGAGGGGCATGAAGATCATCTCCTCTCCATCCCAACTCTGCTTGGAGTTTGTTTCGATCTTCCCCTTCAGTTTCCACCGCTGTCGGCCGTATCTCATGAAAATCTGCCAGGAATAGAAAGAGAGCGGCAACAAGAAAGAGAAAAATTTAAAATGGCAGAAGTAGGAAAAAGCTACCAACACAAGTTCACTTATTCGTTAATAGAGCAATAAAGCAAAGGGCGTTTTCAGTATTTAGTTTTATACAGCCTTAAAAAAATTGAATTGGGTTTGGTGGGGATCAGAAGAGAAACGTTGCTAGGAGAGCTGTGATTACGAATGAACTGAGTGTACTTGGCATTACAGCAGGCAATTAATATAAGAGTTAAGTAATTTGATAGAAGACAGATGCATCTGGCTTTATTACAGAAAAACAGCATGAAACTTAGTATGTTCTGAAAGAATTGAGTTTCTTTTTATTTTCCAAGCTACTCACCTCATACTGATCGCCCGGACAAAGCCTGGCAAAACCAGCCAATCCTGAGACCGGAGGCAAAGGAGTTGAAAAGTTTGTTATTGAAATCCAACAAAAACATTATAGATTTTCCTTTTTTTTGTGCAGAAGTCCTGTACCTTTCATTTTGATATGAAACTCCCCCAATAAGTTCTCCAGCTCACCCTCAAAAGTGCACATGTTCTGAAAAGAAGGGAACACATAATAATACAAATTGCAGCTGAATTGAGAACGTTAAATAATTCTTACTTGTACTATTCTTACTAAAAAGTAATCTGCATTGTTGTTATTAAATAAATAAAAAAGTGTATATTATATATGCATTACTTTTAGTGCTAAATAAAAAAATATATATATAAAAAAGTGACTAGTTAATCACACATTTGTCTGTAATTAATCATGATTAATTGCACCTAACATTAAAATTTGTACATTTGTTCTCCAAATTAATGTAGAATAATGTAGGTTTATTTTAAATACTTCTTTAATGGTATCTTTTTAAGTATGAATGAAGGACAGTCTCATAGATAACAATACTGCTACTGTCTCTATTGAATCTTTTATTTTTTCTGAAAGTCTCTCTGAAAGGTAGTGTCTATAATTAGTATTCCCTTTAAAGCACCAGCACTACATTTTGACAGAACTAATCTACATTACTTTTTTCCGATACAAGTTTGGCTTTTCTAAGAAGCTGTCAAAAATAGCTAAACTTCTAAAAGTGAAAACTTATGAAAATGTCCTCTCAGAGACACGTGATTGGGATCAGATAAACCGAAAACCAGCCTAATTATATGGGCCAATTAGTCGACTGGTCATTCAGACAACCCACAGACTAGTCGATTTAAAAAATATACTGTGCGAATATGCTAAAAATGGCCAAATAGTATAATGTACCTCTGTATATTCTTTGTATCTGCGGTTGACCTCCGCCAGGCTCTCGCGTGTGCCTTTAGTTGAGGGTGAAGCAGTGAAGGCCTGTTTCATCTTACTGGCGCCATCACGCAACCTTCTCTGAATACAAAAGCCCTCGTACAGCTCATCGATCTGTAAAAAAAAAAAACACACACACACACACAGCATTAGTGCACAGAATTAAATTACACAAAAGCAGACCGCACACACTCGCGCATGGCAACCCTCACTAAAGATAGCGTAAACACTAGCTTTGATGTCTAAATCGCTAGCATACATCATTACAGAGCCCTGGGGGTCCCCATTCAGCATAGAAACGTGGCTATTACAATCTACTGTAACGTTCTGTTAGCGCAATGGAGCGGCGTACTGTACTGAGCGATGAGAAATGAATTTGGGGACTTTAAAAGCAAACACAAAATGATGCGGCTCAGCGGCCCTCGGGACAACGGTAATGCCATACTTCTGTGACAGACGAGCAGCTCGGAGCCACGGCCTTTATAATGGAAATGCATATTTAGCACATTCACAACTCAGTGAACACTGGCCGGCTCAAATTAGCTATGCTAATCCTAAAAACGCTGAAGAGCGAGTGATTGAGGGGGATGGAGAGAGAGTGAAAGGGACAAATGAGAGTGAGGAGATGGACCGCAAGTGACAGAAACTAGTGAGCCGAAAGGGGCAGCAGGAACAGGGGATGATGCGGGAGTAGGCAGGAAGAGGGATGGACACTTCAGCTGAACGAGAGAGATACAGCAGTGGTTCCTGCACCGATCCGCTGCTGCTGAATCTGCAGTGCCATGACAACATTATACATATGTCAGTGCAGTTTATGTATGCATTTTTAAGCTGTTAAAGCCTGGAACTGATTGTACCCTAGTGTAGTGCCTGTTTGTGAGTAAATTGGACCCTCTTTAAATGTTAATTTATTTATTAATCAAATTTAAAAGAATTGTTTTCTATTTGTAATCTAATATTGTTGTGGAAACTGATACATTTTTCAGGATTCTTTGATGAATAGAAAGTTCAAAAGAACAGTATTTATTTGAAATAGATATATTTTGTAACATTATAAAAGGCTTTACTGTCACTTGATACATTTAATATATCCTTGTGGAATGAAAGTATTAATTTTATTTATATTTATATTTATATTTATATATATATATGTGTGTGTGTGTGTGTGTGTATGTGTATGTGTGTATGTGTGTCTATTCATACTGACCCCAAGCGTAGTGACTAAAGTAAAGTCAATTGTACTTTTTCGATGGCAGCTGCCGCTTATAGAAATATTATTGTGAGTTCATAAAGTGCAGGAAATTGTTTTATTTTTAATTATTGATTAATTGCATTGAGTTCCAGTACATTTTGATGCAGTTTAAGTAAATATAGAATACAGAATTTGTTTCTGTGGTAATGAGAAGCGAACATTCGTTACCACACGCGCTTCACACACACACTACATACACACAATATCGCTATTTGCTGGGTTGCAGCATTCTTCACTGACTGAAAAACTGGCACACAAAAAAACTACAACAAACAATGTAATGTGCTATCCAATTCGCTAATCAGTTTCAATTAAAAACAGGCGTCATTGGTCTGAATCATGGACTGAACCATTCTGACATCTCACTGAATCGGCTCGGAGGAGTCGCTCGCTCACTAAAAGACACATTATTATTGATGTCTGATTAAACAAGCAGAGAACAGTTACTGTGTTACTAAGAACAATGTTTAAAATATGTACTTTGTAAGGTTAGTGAAACTTAAATTAGTTTATAATAAGTAAAGTGAACTGTGTAGCAGAATAGAGTTTCAGAGTTTTGCTATATTTTTATCAAAAAAAATTATATGTTGGAAAAAAGTGAATTGGTTAAGTTTAGCAAGATGTTGGGACCGGTTTCTGTGCCCCCCACGCATGAAGATTCCTTCCATAACGTAAAGATTATCCTATTATAGGAAAAAAACAAAACATGTCAAGACACTAAATCAAAAGGAAATATTCAAACACATGCAGGGAAGGGACATGAAATATTGATGCAGGGCTTTTTGATGTCTCTCGTTAGGAAGAGGGTGAGAGACGGGACAATCTTATCTAACCCAATTTGTGTATGCGGATTGGGTATATTAACGGTGTATGATGGATGTGTATGTGTGTGGTATGATGTGTGGGGGTAGTTCATGATAAACGGCATACATTAGACAAACAGTTAGCTGTGTGCAAGTGGGGATAGAGTGTCTGGACGGTGGTCCTGTGGGTTTAATTACACTAGGAGGAAAGACCCCACCCAAGTCTGGAGAACTGTACCACGTGCTATAATCCCCCAGTACCACACACCCACACACACACGTACCGTCGCCAGTCACAGCCCTGCTGTGGCACACAGCTGCCTGTTTATTTGGCTCCATAAAATACCCTTGTCTGACTCCTCTCATCTGCCATAGCAGCTAAGCAACATGGGAAATGAATCACCATAACCGCCCCCAGCCCGGTCCGTTCTGTCTGACGGGTGGGGTCTGATGGGTGAATTTTTATGAGCTGCATTTTGAAAATGGAAAAACAGTTTTCCTTAACTCGAGCCATCAACCCAGTGTCTAATTTGAAGAAATTGTCGACACAATGAAAACGGGGACTTTGAAGCACCAACAAAACCATAAAGCACCATAAAAGTACCATAAAATAGTCCATACAACTCATTTTACACATTGTGGCAGGATTAAAACCCCAATCTTAGCATTTTTTTGTGCCCTGATGGTGCACTAGATTTAGGGTTTCCTGAAGCCATAGGAAATCTTTCTCTGAGAAACCCCAAATTTAAAGGGATAGTTCACCCAAAAATTAAAATGCTATCTTCATTTACTCCACCGTCATGGCAAAACCATAAGACTTTTTTTCCTCTTCGAAAGACAAATGAAGAGATTTTTAATGAAGCCTGAGATATTTGTCCCTCCATTGAAAAGTCCATTCCACCAAAACTTTCATGCTTCAAAAGTTAATAAAGACATCTTAAAAGTAATCCATTTAAATCCGGAACAGATTCAATTTGGCCTTTTAATCACATACTTTTATTCACGCACATACATAAAGCACACCAAACATCTTAAAAGGAAGATCAAAGTGTATAGTGTCGCTAGCAACCCGAGGTATGTAGTGTATTATATGTGTATATTATATTATGTGCTTGTGTGTATATATATATATATATATATATATATATATATATACAGTGTATATATATATACAGTATATATAAATATATATTATACACATATATAATACACTATCACATACCTCGGGTTGCTAGCGGCACTATAGCATAATACTATACATTATATATAATATAATAATAGTATTTTTTTTTGTGAAACAATAATTGAATCTCTGATGACTCGTTTATTCCTCAGGGTAGCAATGTCTGATAAACAATGATGATGTGATGTTTCACTCATTTACTGCATCAAACAAAAGAGTATCACAAGTATCATCAGCAAAACTTAAAATGGCTGCAGAGCAAGTACTGTACACAATCATTATTACTGTCACTGTCACTTGATGGTGGATCTGGTGAAGAAGCTATATATACACTAAATGGTATTATACCACTGCAGCAGTTAGAGAGCCATCCATGTAGATCTGGGTCACTAAAGACCCAAATATGTAATAATGATTGGCTTAACATTCATGCATTTAATGTTTAAAAACCTCAATCTGGTTTTGGAATGACGTGTGTGAGTAAATGAGCACAGAATTTTCATTTTTGGGTGAACCTACCCTTTAAGTCATTATTCACTAAAAACATTTACTAAAAACTCTCCTTATCAAATCTTGACCTCTTGAACAACAAATGTGACAACATACAAGCAAGAACCAATCATTAAGGTCATAATGATATTTGAAGACATTTGAAGAATGATATTTGAAGATGCCGTGTAAATCTCCAGCTCATGTGTTGTGTGATCCACAGCATACTCACACCAATGTAATCCGACCAATCCTCAACAGCTTTCCAAATTTACCAAAGGCATCTGTGGAATGGGTCTAAACAAGAGTGACTCGTGACTAACAGGATGGTGTGCCGCTCAGGTTAGCTGTTGGTTGTTTAGCTTAGTGCTTCTTTTCTGCTTTGTCCTTATTAAACAAACATAGAGCCAATACAATCAGCTGATACTATGCCAGATTGATATTGTCTCATTTAAATATTCATGTCCACTTAATGGCCGCTTTCTATCTCATTTGCTGTGCCCACAGCATTTGTTCTCACAGGCAGCACCCGTAGCAACACAAACAGACAGCTCTGCTGTGACTGCCACAGAATGACCACTTCATCTGAGCACATGTCTGAACAGTGCCCAAGATCCAGTGGCCTCAAAACCTATTTGGACACTTACACCACACTTAAAAATGTATGAATTTCATGATATAGATAGGTCAGTGACAAATACCACAGTAAAGAAAGGGAATCGTTTAAAAAAACTAGTTTAAAACATGTGCCAAGTTCGTAGGAATTTACTCTTTGTATTCAGGTTGGTTTCATACGTTATTTTTTTTTCTTTTATTCAATTATTATTATACAATTTTCAATAAAAGTTAAAATTGTATATCTCGAAAATAACATGGTGTAACCATTATATAAAAATAATAAAATAAAAAGTTGTAAAAATATATTTTCCTTACACCTGTGAGCATACTCAAAAAAAAAAGTTTGTACCTGCAGATAATCTAACATTAATGAAATAAAAGGCCACTCAAGTGTACTTAAGTGTAAAAGTACACGTTTGACTGTTTCTTTAGGCCCTTAAGTACACTTTTAAAAAGTCCACTTTGTGATAATGCCAAACTAAAAGTTCATAATTATCATTGTTTTAAAAATCTTTTGTCATGCTCTAAAGAAATACACTTATTTTGTTAACTAACATACTAAACCTTACTTTTAGTTTACCATAATTGCTTATTATACACGGCAGCACACATAACCATAACCATATTTAAAGACAATAGAAGTGATTGTGAAATTACATATAAATATTTACTTAAGTCCTGTCAACTAATTGCATTTAATATCAGTTTATAATACTTTATATTATTAATTTAATTGCAATGAACATGCAATTAATTGTCTGAAAACATTACATCGGGTTTGGACATAATTATATTCGTTTCAACTACATTAATTCTATATCAAGGACTCTTTTTTTAAGTATGCTAAAATGTACTTCTTTTACACAAGAGTACATAGGACAAGCGTTTTGGAAAATGGATGGATTACAATTACAATAATCAAAAAAAAATTATAATTAAATTTTTTTTTTTTTAAATAATAATAATGCGTCACTGAATTAGTTGTGTAGGAGTGTGTTGGCGTATGGAAGATGATGCATCTGGGGCAAACTGAGAGACACACACCCAGATATGCATTTCTGCAAACAGTCATTCCCACTGGGAGCGCTTTTGATCTACTTGGGCATGACTTCTTTTTTGGTTGACAGCAGAAGTCCAAGGCGCGACTCAACCCAGTCATGCGTGCGTGTGAGCAGCTGTTTGTCAGCCCTCTGTCCATCGCAAGTGTGGGGTTTCGGATTAGGCCTACTGAGTCAAATAACAAGCCAAGAGAACACAGCTGGTCCACACACCACAACAACAACAGAAGAAACAAGGCTATGAGCAGCACACTTACAAGGCATAATAATATGCATTACTGTACAAAGAGGAAATGGACGAAGTAGAAAAATCCTCTTAAATTACTACATCTATCAGCTGTGATCAGAGGATTTAGACTGCACTCAGAGGGGATGCCAGCCAGATTAAACAGAGATTAAACCTACAATACATTCACCCACATCAAACATCTTTGGGGTTCAAAGCCGGATCATAAAGCACCTCCAGCACTGATATCTGACTGCAAGATGAGGCCTTTTGAAACTTCCTGTTGGTGTTGCTTAGCTTCCTATGGGCAAGTGGGACGGCTACACTTATGATGAGGATGATTTTTAAAAGCACAATCCCTGCTGAGAGTCTGCTTTAAAGGGAAAACATTTAAACCTACTAGAAATGAACTTCTTAGAATGGGTTTCTGTGCTCCAGTATCCTAAAAGACTAACAGTACTTGTTGACTGTCAGCACATTTAAACCCTTTCTGAGAAGTTGGGCATCTGAATTCATCCCCCTTAATTCACCGCCTCTACAGGCATCAAAGCCCTGCCTCTGTAACAAATCCTCCTCCTTCAGCAACAGACATCAACACTATTACTGTCAGACCTTAAATGAATGTGGATAGAAACATGGCCCAGATCATTTGGTCTGAGAAGTATTTGATGAAAAATTTTCAATAAGTTCATAATGAAATCTCTTAATTCTGATTGCATGAATCTTGCTGTGAGGGAAAGTCCGATTTCATTCTGTGAAAAATAAATAAATAAATAATTTAATTTAAATTGAATTAAAGTATAGTGTTCTTTTACATCATGTTATGTTGTCATTAATAAGTAATGCTATCACCAAAGTTGGGAAAAATACACGCTTAAACATTCAAATAAAGTCATGTGTAAGTGCTTAGCTGATTTACACTTTATTAAAATAAACAAAAATAATAATAATATTAATAATTATAAGGGTGTTTCTTTTCATCAGTACATCGTTTCATCAGTCTATCGTTTGACTCATGTGAAGATTCAGTCCAATTTGGTTTACTAAAGAGAATCAGATTAAAAGAATGATTCGTTTGACTCATGTGAAGATTCAGTCCAATTTGGTTTACTAAAGAGAATCAGATTAAAAGAATGATTCGTTTATCTCATGTGAAGATTCAGTCCAATTTGGTTTACTAAAGAGAATCAGATTAAAAGAATGATTCGTTTATGAGCCGGACATCTCTAGTACCTTGGCAACTGTTAGAACAGAGCAAGACTTTGTTGATATCTCTTCTGAATTCAGAGAAGACATTTGAGATTACATAGAGATCTCATTTGTGATTTTCTTATCAAGACTGATGATCCAAGCGATGTAAATAGGACAGCACAGATCCAATCAGATTTGAACATAAACTTGAAATCATAAAGAAAAGGCATCTCCCTCTATTTATACTTGCACACACTCATTAACACCCTGGATTGAGCCATTAGAGGTTTGCTCATCACTCAAGGGAATTGCTTTGACCTAGATCCAGTGCCAACCATAAACAGCATAAAACACAGGGGAAAACAAAACACTTCTGAAAATTAACACAAGTCAGAAACAAAATGTTCTTTATAGGGCCGAGAAAAAAAAAATGATGATTGAATTGTTTATCTGAGATCTGTGTACGACCACACGGTTCAGACTGTTCCTGTGAGCTAGCTGAATGTGGGGCTAATTTCAAGTGTGTAGGGTTAATTTGAGCTATGAATTGCTCTTCAACAGCCTCAAAGCTCCCATCGTCAGGTTGCCATGGCTACTTTAGGACTTGACGTGCTGCTGAGTTGCCAGTCAGCACAGTAGTTTACTGCAGCCACCAACCTGTAATGTCACTAAAACACACTGCAAGAGGAAGGGGACACAGCAGGACTCCTGACACTAGAGAATGCCAAACCAGGGGACTCAAAATGAGTCAGGACATTTATTTGAAACACAAAGTACTCCTATAAAAAACTGTATTTTCACTTGTTGTACTGACTTCACCTTTTCTAATATATAAAACAGGCAATGAAGGTACACACATAAAAAAAAATTATGTGAACTTCACCTTACTCATGTGGAACTCCAGTCGTCGCATGTATCGCTCTATGGTCTTGATTTGCTGGGAAGCAAGGAAATAAAACGTCAAAATCAGAAAGTTATTCGCTGAAAAAGAACATGCAAAAGATTTCACAGAGAGCAATCTAAGTTCAGAGTTCAACTGACACCTTAGGCGATTGGAGTGTCGCAATAACGAATCACTGCTGCAGGAATGCAGCACATCATTTATGCAAAGCTGCTTATTTTTCCTGCTGCATGTTTCTAACTTCTTATAACGATTTAAAAGGGTTAACACAGGTCAACTTCGACAGGTTAAGAAGCATTAGTGTGTTTAAGGACCCTACCTTGTCCAGATCATACAGCACACCCTGAGGAAGAAAAAAAAAATCAGTGGAAATGCTTGAAAAATCAACCTATTATAACAATAAAAATATATATATATTTGGACAAATACACTGCAGAAATGCCCATATTAGACCAGCATGAAATTCATGCAGCAGAATATAACTGGTGAAGGTCACCAGGCATTTCTTTCTAATTTTACTAGAAAAATAGTCTTTAAACTAAAAAAATATGCTACACTGCAATTAATGACTTCTTACTGAGCTTTTTTTTTTTTGTAGATTTTCACTTGTTTATACTAAAAAGAAAACAAATCTGCCAATGCAGTAAGCCAAAATATCTCATTTTAAAATACACTATCTGAAAACAAGTCTTAACATCTTATGCAGTGTTGCTTCTCGAGTAAATGTTTCTTATTTAAAGGATTTCTATGTTTAATACATAATTTTATTATAATATACATGTTTCTGAAAGAAGTCATTCGTACTTAATATTTTTGCGGAAACCATGATCCATATAACATTTCAGGATAGTCGCCTATTGAAATCAATAGATTAGCAGCACTCTGATGCACCGTAAACTATAGTTTAGGAAACCTGATGATGTCATATCCTGTCTCACCAGTCTGGAATTCCTCTTCATGTCTTTCATAAGGGAAGTGAGTTTATCCAGCTCTGTTTGGTGCACCTCTAGATATTCACTGACAGAAAGAGAAAATGACAAATCCATCAGAACTCTGTAGAACTGCATGAACAATGACTGTACACAGTACAAAGATTTCATCACAGCCATTCTTAGCAGTAGTGATTCATGCAGTCAATGTGCATACAGAATGACTGTAGACAGCTGAGAGAGAAGATCTACAGTATGTGACGGGACATATGTGAGTCAGAGGAGACAGCTAAACAGCACTCACTCCAGGCCTTGTTTGAGGGATCCGTAAACTTCTTCCACTCTTTTGGGCTGAGGCTCTTGTGAGCTGCTGCTGCTGCTGGATTTGTGCCCGGACAGATGGGGCTTCCTGGGCTTTGAGATAGGCTTCTTCTGCACTGCTGAGTTCCCCATGAAGGAATTACACCTGAAAACACAAACAGATGCGTATGAATCTCAAGGAACCTGTCAAGAACATGTGGTGGTAATTTTCACCACAAAATCAAAATAAAGAAATTATATGTTTCTTAAAGTAAATTAAGCCTTATTTTAGGACAATTACAATCAAGGAAAATTATTGTAGATTCCCAAGTCTCTGTGTTGTTAGTTGCTAGTCAAGTCAAATTTATTTATATAGCACATTGTTTCAAAAGCAGCTTTACAGAAAGTCATAGTAATGACTTTGTGATTTACCATAGAGGTGTTTTAAAGGGGACCTATTATGCCCTTTTTCAAAGTCTCGATTTTCTTTTTGGGGTCTACAAGAACAGGTTTTCATACTTGAAGGTTTAAAAAAAACATTATTTTTCACATATTTTACATTGTTGCAGCACCTCTCTTCTCAGTATGTCAGTAATGCTGTTTAGTTCCAAAAAAATAGCAATGTGCTATGATTGGTCGGCTTGACCAATGTGTTGTGATTGGTGAACCATTACCGCGAGTTTCAACACACTACTAACACAACTCAACCAGGCCTCGTCTGGATCAGGAACACAAGCAAACAGGAACCGAACAGAGCCAAACCAAACCACAAAGAAACTAACATACTTGTGACATTACACCCTCCCTCACCCCTCTCACCCCTCTCACAAGGCGTGTCCTTGCGCCATAACTAAATAACTCAGTCCAAAAGGGCTTTGTAGGAGGACGTGGAGCTGAAAAGGGATGTGACCAAAGAGGGTCTGACAGAGGAAACCACCATGGAGGAGACGACGGAGGCAGGAGCTGACAGAGCGAGGATCCAGATGCTGACAAAGAGCACAGCCAGGACGAAGGACCATGGTGGAACCAATGGTGGGAGGATCCAGGGTGGAATCAGATGTCCGACAACCAGCGGTGGAGCCAGGATAGTTGGAGACCCAGGCGGAGCCGAGGAGACACAGAGACACGACGGAGCTGAAGGTGTGGAGGGACGAAGCGTAGCTGAAGGCCTGTAAGTCTGTGGCGCAGGCAGAGTGATGACTGACCAAGGGAGCCCTGTGAAGCCGTAAGGACGATTGCCTCAGGTGGAACCAAGTGAGGAAGGAGCCAAAGCAGAGCCGACATCCCGAGGCGGAGACAGAGGATCCTCGTGCCAAGGCGGAGCTGGAGACCGGAAGACCCAAGGCGGATCCGAGTTTCTGGTTGGAGCCAACAGAGGAGGAGCTGACCGACTGAAGGGAACCAGCAGAGGCGGGGCCAGAGGACTAGCTTGCTTTGGTAGAGGTGGTGGGAGAGAAAGGCCGGGTGGGATAATTAGAAACCCAAGATACTTGGAGTCTTGAAGCTAGGTGGAACCAGCAGCGATGGGAGACTTAGGGGAATAACCTCATCCAAATCTACCTAATCAAATTTCCCAGAGGCTAGATGCAGCTCACCCTCATGCACCTGGTCAGACTCTTCGTTGGACGTGGGCTCCAGGCCGATGTTGAGCTCAGGAGTCTTCTCTGGCACTGGTATTTCGGAGGGCTCGGTCTCTGTATCTGCGTTGGCTCAGGCATCTTATCTTTTGGAAGCTTGGTTGGTGGATGGCTGGGCTCTGGATCCGGAGTGGGGCTGGTGATGACTTCATGATCTGCAGTGCAGACAACAAATGAAGATCCATAATTCACCAGCACCCACTCCACATAGGCAGTAAAATCCCTCTGAGGACCGTCCATGGGAGGGCATTATTTATTACAATAAATTGGTGAAACATGATGTGGAAATGTTTTTGTGAGATTCACCCATCTTATCTTTAAAAGAGAATCCTACATCCATGAGATCTCTCTCTCTCAAAAGAACCGAGGAGGGGGGCTTCATTAATTTGTCACCTCCAGCAGGGACCATGTTTTTCTGGCCCGTTGAGAGTGTGAGGGGGTCTTAAAGCTGGGCAGTAGAAATACTAAATGAAAAGTGATAAACTGGTCCCTCGTTTCCTCGAAAAAAAAACACATTATAAATTCTGACTAGTATTTTTTTTTATTATTTTAAACATAAATCTAAACAAGTAAAAAAAAAAATGGCCAGTGGGTCAAGGAAAATAAGCAAGTTGTGATCTTACATGCAGTAAAAATCTTGGTTTTAAACAGGATGCATATTACATTGGTATCATATTTGTTATCTGTAAGGTTAAAGGTATTGATCGATATTGGATATTTAATTGTTCATGCTCATTTCCCATATTTTTTTAAAAACACATCTTTAAAAAACACTTCGAATTTAACAACACTGATAAATGTAATCTTTATGTCAGTGCCAATAGCCTCGTGGCAGTGCGTCCCGAGTTCGAGGACCTTTCCTGATCTCTCTCTCTCTCTCTCTCTCTCTCTCTCTCTCTCTCTCTCTCTCTCTCTCTCTCTCTCTCTCTCTCTCTCTCTCTCTCTCTCTCTCTCTCTCTCTCTCTCTCTCTCTCTCTCTCTCTCTCTCTCTCTCTCTCTCTCTCTCTCTCTCTCTCTCTCTCTCTCTCTCTCTCTCTCTCTCTCTCTCTCTCATATATATAATAATTTCGACACGAATAATTCCGATCAAAACTTAATATATATTAATACATTGATGTCCCCATCCCCACCAATTTCAACATCAAACCTACGCCACTGATATATATATATATATATATATATATATATATATATATATATATATATATATATATATATAAAATGAATTCTCCACAGAAGTAATAACATCGCTGCGAGATCTAGTGAGGAGCATTCACATTTCTCCGTTATTAACGGATCAAACAGCGCAGACGTGGAAACCAGGAAGAAACATTGTGCCATGAATAAACTATCCAGTGTCCACAGATCAGCAACATTTACCATGGATTTACTGTAGTACACTACTAACTGTAACCAAGGTAGTTTGGCAGGGATAGTAGGCTATAATGCTTTCAAGTAAAATTACGTCGGTTTTATTTTGACATTATGAATACAATTGCTGCCCTCAAATGTTAATCTGAACTAAAATAAACCTTTGTTTATAACTATTACAATATTACATTTCATTTTGTCCAAGGAGCTGTTTTGATTTATATGCTCCTTAGAAAAGTCAAGTATAGCTCCATCATTGCTCAAAGCAAAAAAAAAAAAAAATCATACTTTATGATTTAAGTTTTAATAAAAATATAATTAAAAAAAATTAAATCAAGGAAATTTCTCTGGCATTTCTTTCTTTTTGCTGTATCGAAAACATACTGAACCGTGACATAAGTGTATCGTATCGAACCGAACCGTTAATTTTGTGAACCGTTACACCCCTTATATATATATATATACTTTTTTTTTTTTTTTTTTTTTTTTTTTTCTGCAGCTCCCTAACATAAACACCAGTGAGTTTAGTGCAGACTTGGAGTCTGTAGTCTAGTATTGGAATTTCAGTGCACTTCACACTCATCTGTGCAATATCCTTGCAAATAACCACCCCTTTCTCTTTTCAGAGGTTTCAAGAATTCATGTCATAACATCAGTTAAAACCCAAAATGTTACAAGGATAAAGCTTGTGCTGTACATCTAATGCCACTCTTCCTCAATGCTTTTTGACATTAAGACTTCTGTCAAAAGGCAGGGTGCTTATTAGCCTACTTCTGATGTCACAGTAATAATATTCATGTTTCATAATAACACAAAGGCAGTTGGTTGTTTGACATGTCTGAACGTGTCACACGCACAGACAGTCAAAAAGAGCACTAGAAGTAGTGCTACAGTAAATCTAGGACATTGTGTAGAATGAGCACATGCTGTTGCCTAAGGGGTCACCCAGTCACGATTCACTCCGTCATACTAAGATAAGCCAGCACGCACAGTAAAAATACACTCTTTAATGCGGTTACTGCATCTGTTGTTTCACATCAGTATAGTTTGCAGTTCTTTCGCCATTTGTTTTTATAGAGGAAAGTCTTGCCTGAAAAGTGGTAGCTATTATAGCAGAAATCGGTGGAATTAACGATTTTGCAAATATTGGTGTGGTCTTAGGGTGTCCAAATACTTTTGGTCATGCTTTATAGCTCTTTATAGAAACTCCCTTAAAACCAATGCAGAGAGATAAGAGGTTTTGCCCACTTGTCACAAAATTTGCTAGGTGCAAAGTAAACACCCAGAAATGGCACATGGCATGAATTAAACACTATTACATGATACATTATTATTATACATTTATTATTATTATTTTATACTTAAAAAGAAAAAAAGTATATATATATGTGTGCATGGTTATGGTAATTCACACCCTTTCTCAACCTCTCACCTCTACCTGCAAATGCTTTAAAATATGTTTAACATAGCTGGGTTTAGCTTCTGACAGGGCAGATGACCTCACCGTGAGCGTCTCTCCTGCAGGGTGCTGAAGCCGGCAAATGACTGGCTCCTGATGATGCCATTGGGCCCTCCAGGAGAGTGAGTGCCGGCAGCCATGATGTCTGGAGAGCGGGAGGACACTCCTGCAAGGGGACAGAGAGAATTCTAGATAAGAGAGAAGTCAGTGGTACAGATGGGGGAAGGGTTGCGTGTCTAGGATGATGCCGTTAATATGATAAATATCTAGTTATATGTAGTTATGCTTCAACTAAGTTTAATGGTGCAATACAAAAATATTTGGTAGAGCATAAATTGTAACTTATTGCCCCTTTAAGTCACAACTATAGGCTAAGTTTTACCTTGCACATAGCTAGTGAAACAGGAAATTTTGCATTTGGGTGGCTGTAACAGGGTCATTTAGAAAAGTGGCGGGGCAAAATACAATCAAAAGCCTATAAATCATAAATAAAAACTCAGAACTTCACAAAAATTGATGAGCATGTGTCATAACATGGTGAAGAAGCATGCACAGTTTCATGGAGATCGGACCATAGGTGGCGCTATAACTGTCAAAAAGGTCTCATTCTTATTTGGTGTTCAAGTACGAAGTGCTGAAAACCTATTGTAATTGCTATTTGAAAAAAAAAATTCCCCTAAAACGCATCGTGCAGCCCAGACCGTAAGGCCTAGAGACTTGAAACCTGGCCAGATGGTAGGCCACACTTTTGGGGAGAACCTATCAGAGTATGACCCCGATTGGCCCATAGGTGGCGCTACAGCAACCAAAAGTACTAAATTGCTCATAACTCTTAGACCGTTGGTCCTAGCTTCAAGCTTTACACCACTGTGATCCTTGGCTCAAGACGGACAAGATGTATATCTCTGATTTCGATTTAAGCAACAACAAAAAAAGTTAATGTCGGATTTTGTCCAAAACCTACTTTTGCGAACTAGTCCCTGGTTTTTCACCCGATCGGAACCAAACCAGTCTAGGCCTATTCTCTGGACTCTCTAGATCAATAACTATCGAAAAAAAAAGTAGAAATTTTGCATTTGGGTGGCTGTAACCGGGTCATTTAGAAGAAGTCAAAGTATTAAAGATTTTAAAGATACTGACTCTCTGATAAAAATATATCCTGACAACCTTGTAAATGAATGTACAATAAGCCAGCTAAAAATCACACAGGAAAGCAAGCAATGAGTCATTTAATCTCCAGTGTATATGGTTACCAAAAATAGCACAGCAGGGTGAGAAGACCCCATACGGTGCACATTCAGAGGTTTTTATAAACTGCTCGAAGCCACCTGAGCCCACTGCAAATGAAGACAGGAAAAGCACTTACAAACAGGAGGTGGTCTAATGGAGCCCTGAAAGACCAACGCCATCACTCATTTCTATCAAATGCAATGATCCAGAGATGGTGTAGAAATCTCCCGCCTACAAAAAAGCCTTCATGATCATCTCTGATCTCCTTATAGCTCATCTCCAACCTCCCATATTTCATCAGAGCAAAGTGGGATGATGACAGCAGCGGCAAACTCCCGATTTGAGGGTAATGAGGCTATGAAATCTGTGATCATCGATAAGAGAGGACTCATTTTGACCCTAAATTAGCACGCAACCCTCATAACCCAGCGGGGCACTGATATCTACACCAAAACAGAGGGAAAAATCTGGGTTTTGAGGCTGAGATTCTCTCTATAGTTGAGGTTACATACTGTGTCAAGGGGCCGAGTGTTGGAGGTAATTTTACACCACTGGGTTTATGCTCAGTGCAATAGATACACCATTGCTTAGATGGAGCTACACAAAAGCTATACGGCTCTGGGATAGATGTTTTGCACGGGAAATACAAAAGGGTCTTGTATGACGTGTACCAGGCTATTTATAGGCACTGTAGAACATGAATTTATGTACCGTGCATTTTGATCATGACAAAACAAACAGATAATTCAGATAAAAGGCAGAAAAGAATACACAGTAACATATAGTGTTGTCAAAAAACTCGGTACTTCGGTATCAAGTCGGTACTAAAAAAATTAAACGGTTACGGTCCCAGCTTTTCTATGTACCGAGTACCGGGTTAATCCGGTTCTTGATGCGCTGTCGGAAAGATGCAGAGGTGCGTACTCTTCATAAAAACACTCTGAGACACGGCGACCGGCGCTGCTAATGCGGTGGCTCTGAATCCACTTGTTGACAAGAAAGGAGGAAAGAGCCACATTATGGAAATATTTTGAATTAGGCTAATGTCACGTTGCCATAAAGGGCCGTTCACACGTTTATATAGCGCGTTTTTTTTGCGCGTGCAAATTTCAAATGTAGGCGCGCGGCAAGCGCGCTCATAATAGAGGGAATGCATTAACGTCACTTCCCCGCCGGAACACGCCCCCCTCAGCGGGACTGAGTGGCAGAAGAGCTGCTGCGTGACTGGAGTTAATAGGGGAAACTGCGTTAACGCGAGTAAAACAAACTATTATCAGTTTAAACTAAAAGTTGGACTCGATATAGTGTTCCTTACAACTTATCAAAGATCCAGTGATCCATGGATATTGACATGCAGCCAGGAATCGTGTTTCCTGACATTTATATGTGCCTGATTTCGACGCCGGGGAAATAAATGAAGAAAATTTGCCTGTAAACGTTTTATATAAATACAATATAGATAGGTCTAAATCCGAGTGATCACTTACATTAATGTTATACTGTATATCATCATATCGTCCAGCCCTAAAACTTGTATAGTTTTTTGTCAGTGTTTATTTAAAAACATCCAATTATGCAGAATATAGTCTGTTCTGTAGCTTTTTGCAGTCTGTAAAAATATACAGTACCTCAGATTTGTGGTCAAATCTAGTTGTACAGTCAATCGCAAACCTCTTTCCCGTTTTAGATGTGTTTTGTGTGATTTTCACGGCATTCACGCTGAAAACAAATGCTGCCGCTCAGTCTTTTTGCCACTTGTGGGCGTGACCGCATTCACTCCGGCCGACGGTGACGTCATGCGCATACCCTCTATAGAAGAGACGTGCGAGCTCGTCTTTCCAGACTCGCCGCTGTTCATGGTTGCATAGCGGAGACACGGGAGAGCAAGCGCTTGTGGAAAGGAGAAAGCGGTGCGATGCGCTCTCCATGATGACGAGGAAGTATCAGAATTAATTGATTTCTAGCCCTTCACTGTAAAAAAAACCCGTTAAATTTACAGGAAAACCCTGGCAGCTGTGGTTACCAGAGTTTTCCTGTTAAAAATACGGTAGCAACGTTTTAGGTTTTACAACTTTTAACCGTATATTATTTTACAGCGATAAACCGTATTTCATTATCTGATATAATGTTAATATACTGACTTTTTGAAGTATTAATATCTGTTTTTGTCCATTGTAATACACTGACAGCCAACAATCACAGCAGTCAACCAAAGCTCATCTTAAGCAGCTCATCCACAAGAGAGTTATTGGAGTTACTAATTTACAGAAGCTGCACAGTGTCATTCACACAAACATTAAACACCATCATGGTAACATGTTGAAATTTAAAAAATGCAATAAGCATTAATTTAACAACATTAAATGTAACATAAAACCCTAATGTACATAACTGATTAGAAAAAAACTAAGAAAATTATGAAGAAACAGTGATTTAAAAACAAAATACATCAAATGTGAAGTGTCACGCAGGGAATTGTGGGAATGTCAATTTACATTTTTTCACTGTAAATTATACAATGACTTGTTCTTTTTCACTTCCAAAAACTGCAAATTTAACGGTATTTCACAGTAAAATTTAATTAAATGTACCATTATATATCTCACAGTTATTTACCGTATGTAATAAGGAAACTTTCTGTTAACCAATTAACAGTTTTTCGCTGTAGCATTTTTACAGTGTTTTACCGTTAAAATCACGATAATTTTTTACAGTGTTGCATTAGAAATCAGCTACAGGGTTCTCAAGCTTTGAAGACAGGCAGTGACATTTTTGGATTAAATAAAAGTACAGTTAAGTCAAATAAAACATGTTTTATCTCCTGTATAGTTTGGTAACACTACAATAAGACACGATTCATTAATATTACTTAATGCAACATCAACACATTGAGTGAACAATATATTTTTACAACATTAATTAATGTTTGTGAATGTTATTTAATACAAACACTTGATTGTTCATGTTTGTTCACTTCATTCATTGTGCATTAAATAATGTTTTAAACTTTTAAACTTTTAAAAATATATTAGTACATTTTTAAGTTAACCCAATGGAGAATAATTGCTACAGTATATAACTGTTGTTTATTGTTAGGTAATTTTATCCAATGTTATCTAACAAATAGAATCTTATTGTAAATTGTTTTTAATACTACAGTTTCCATCTTTGTAACCGTGATATACACTTTAATATGTGTAAATTTAATCTAAATTAAGCTTTGGTACCGAAATTGGTACCGAGAACCGTGGATTTTCACTGGTATTGGTACAGAATACTGATATTTTGGTACCGTGACAACACTAGTAACATATAATTCTTGCTGCCTAAAATAACACATCCAATCAGAGAAAAGTCATGTTCTACAGAATGGTAATACATTTCTATACTTCTCAAAATGTGTTCCTTCTCAAAAAGTAATACGGAAGTAATAATACATAAATATATATATTTTAATTAATATAATTTATTAGATTTTTAATTGAATATTAACGGTTGTAACACAACTTGAGAAAAACTTTGGCAAATTTGACCCTATTCCTATATTTCAAATCACTTTTGGCATGTCATAATTTATTTCAACTTAATAATTCATGCATCAAGGTGTTCAAGTTGATGAATCAAAATGCAAAACGAACACATGCAAAATGAACACAACCTATCTAACCAATTGCTTATTTCAACAAACAAAGGTTCCACTTCAGTTTCAAAAACACAAAGCGACACTGTGCCACCCAGTGCATGCTGGGATTGTTCCACTCATTCTATTCAGGCCTGGCCGTCTCGGTTCACAGGCACTTGTGAAGCGCTGTTGATGTTGGCTACGTCATCCCTGTCCCTTCGGGCACGACTGCTCATAAGTATTCTGAGTACAGCTGCCTGGCACCCAATTCTGAACTCTTTACTGTGAGAGACGGATGACGAGGACAAAAGAACCGAGGAGGGGGGCTTCATTAATTTGTCACCTCCAGCAGGGACCATGTTTTTCTGGCCCGTTGAGAGTGTGAGGGGGTCTTAAAGCTGGGCAGTAGAAATACTGAATGAAAAGTGATAAACTGGTCCCTCGTTTCCTCGAAAAAAAACACATTATAAATTCTGACTAGTATTTTTTTTATTATTTTAAACATAAATCTAAACAAGTAAAAAAAAAATGGCCAGTGGGTTAAGGAAAATAAGCAAGTTGTGATCTTACATGCAGTAAAAATCTTGGTTTTAAACAGGATGCATATTACATTGGTATCATATTTGTTATCTGTAAGGTTAAAGGCATTGATCGATATTGGATATTTAATTGTTCATGCTCATTTCCCATATTTTTTAAAAAACACATCTTTAAAAACACTTCGAATTTAACAACACTGTTAAATGTAATCTTTATGTCAGTGCCAATAGCCTCGTGGCAGTGCGTCCCGAGTTCGAGGACCTTTCCTGATCCCATCTCTCTCTCTCTCTCTCTCTCTCTCTCTAACTTCACTTCCTGTCAACTAACTGTCCTGTCATAATAAAGGTAAAAACGCCAAAAATCTCAAACCTCAAAATGCATTTTTCATACTGTACATTACAATTTTGTGATGCCTAAATTCACTTGTGTTATTTAAAGCGACTGGTTTTATTTATTTATTTAGTATTTTACTTAATTTATTTAGATCAAAATTCTAAATAATATAACCAGTTAAGAATAATTTCTTTTCTTCACTTCAGCCTCTGGAAAAGTCATTTTATTTCCCATGAAAGCATGCGTGCACAGCAACATACGCACAAGCACAACAAACACTAACAGCATGCGTGAATATCATCAAACTCAACCCACACTGCAACTTAACAGCAGAGTGATTCCGAACGCCTGTATAAATCATAGTTTCTATAGTAACAGTGGACAATACACAATGTGTCCAGCAAAAGAACAATGCTGTCATGGATCCCCCGCAGCAGGCCTCCTCCTGTCCTTCTTCTCTGAGGATCCGTTGTCTTCCTCTGTGTGGTCTTTTGCTCTAAGGTAGGAGTACATCCCGCCCGGTTTCAATCCCAGCAGCTGTGTGATGCTCAGCTGGTCTTGTTCCACACTGACACTCCGCCTTGGAATAGCAATGACCTCACTTCAAGCATCCATGCCAGGTCAGAGAACTAATGTCAACCATGTGGCAGTGACCGACTGACCCTGTTCTACCCATACTGTAGTAATGTGCGCTTTTTGGCAGTGTTGCCAATTGGGCCAGGAGAATAGATACGGTTGATGTGAGGATGTGCAAAACCACATACACTCAAATTTAATTAGTCGGTGAATTGTCTGAATGCCCTTAGGACCTATTGTACTTTTTTACATTTTCAACTTTCTCCATGCCTCGTTTCCACCGAACGGTCCGGTACAATACAGTATAGTACAATTCAGGACGTTAAACCTTGATCCGGCTTGCGTTTCCACCACCAACAGTACCCTTACTTGATAGGTGTGGTGTAGCGATCAACGTCATTCTCGCTAGGGGTGTGACGAGACGCATATCTCACGAGACGAGACTAGACACGAGATTGGGTTCACGAGAACGAGACGAGACGAGATTTTTGCACAATTTTTCAGAAATCCTCAATGACAAAATTCATGACTGGAAAAATAGTATGCAGGTGCATTTTGCAATGTTTAACTAATAATCTTCTAATGCATGTCATTGCAGGTCTACTTTATGAGTATGAATTATCAAATGCATTGAAAGAAAACAATATACAAGCACTGTAAAAGGTTTTTTATTGACTGGCTTTTCTCCTGTATGATTTCACATTAGTCTCTTCAGACCTTACTGTACATTACACGCTTTCAGAACTTCTGATTGAGGCTGTGTGTGACCTAACTGAACTCCTTTAAGTCTTATTAAGCGCAAACAATAAGTGCAAGTGCAAACAATAAGTGCAAGTGCAACCATAATCAAAGTTAGCAACCATAATCAAACCATAACACTCTTTATAATTGTTTTGAAATTGCTGTTTTATTTTGCACCGCAGTTATAGGGTTAATGCGGTGAGTTTGGAAAAGGCCGGGTAGAGAGAAACGAGGCTGGTGTGTTTGTCTCTACAGTTGTTCTTGCGTTCCGATTATAAGTTCAGAAACGGAGTCTCCCTTGCCTGTTGTTGTCCATAAGACATTACAGTAGGCCTACTCTCTTAATATTCGAAGTCCAATCTGAGACCATAGCGGAAAATAAACAGACCAGAGATGGGTATTGGGAGACGGACTATGTATGCGGCCTAATTTGTGCGCAATGCACATCAGGGAGCTTTTGTTTTACTTTCACTTTCGTGATCGCGCATACTCTGTGTATAGGGATCAGCTGTGCTGAGCGCGCATTCTACAAGATAAGACATTTATCAGACGTTTAGTCTATGTTGCGCAATGAATCCTCCGCGATCCTCACGCGATCAGTGAACTGTGATTCGTGCTGCACTGATTGCAACGGAAACTCGTGCTGGATGAGCAGAGCAGACTTTTACATTAGTTTATAAGGGTTTTTATTTTTTTATGAAAACAGCAAAACGATAGTTTGGCAGGCGAATGTGAGTGTAGCAGTGGAATATTCTATGGAAATCTCACCCTCACGCTCAGTCATGGCGATATCGCGAGACAGCTTTTCACTCTACGGGAAATCTCGTCATGTTTTAGTCTCGCGAGATCTCGTGGCACGAGATCTCGTCACACCCCTAATTCTCGCACGAAAAAATAAGAAAGCGGCACAGTAAAGTAAACAACAATGGAGGACATACAGCAGATCTTGTTCTTGCTTCTGGGCACGTGGCTGTTTGTCACAAGAAGAAGATGGCTTTGTTGGAAAAAGCATGCGCAAGTGACGATTCTGTCAACCAATCAACGTTCTGCAGTGAGTCTAGCTCCACCCTTTTGCACCGGACTACTGTGCTAGGTACCCTAACGGAAGGGTCCCAAAAAGGTTGTACAGTACTGTTGGGAATTAGGGTGCCATTCACAACTTCTGACAATGGAAACAGCACAAATTACGGAGAGGCCTGGTTGCATTAATAGTGTTAAATCTCACAGTGTGAAATCTCCGAAAAACACTCAAAGCTCTTGACCAATCACAAAAACACACTAGCCCAGCAGACCAATCAGAGCAAATTGCGCTTTTCGGAAGGAGGGGCTTCATAGAGACAGGAACTAAACAGAGCGTTACTGAGAGACTGGGAAGAGAGGTGCTGCAACAATGGTTTTTGAACAATCTAGTAGACCCCAAAAACAAAATCAAGACTTTGTAAAAGGGCATAATAAGCCCCCTTTAACAGAACTGACTTGTATATCTGCACAGGAAAGGACTCATCATGAGCACAAAGACTACAAACACAGTGAAACATGATTCTAAAGCAGGCACATCAAGACTGAATGGATGCTCTTGTGTTGTGACCGAAAAATCATGTGCACATGATGACAGTGGCAGCTATTGATAAACAATGTCAAAAATAAATAACATTTTTTCTTGAAACTAGGAGGCATTTTAAGTCTATCAATGAAAAAACAAACACTATTTGGGTGCCCTTAATAGTAGGCATTATTCTGAAATAAAGTGCAAGCATAAAAAATAAAATTATTTGATAAAAATGTAATCTAAGCATTTAATAATTTGATGTGGGCTTCAGCAGCCTGTACAAAAATGACTAAATAAGGGTTAGCTGTAACCACACTGATTAGATCTCCAAATAGAGGATAAAAAAATATTTTTGACAAGAGCAAAGAGTGTCAAAATCAAGCGGCAACCTCCCTGTCTCTCTCTTGAAACCAACACGGAAGTGAATTAAACTGCAATTCATCTACTGACCGCTTGAGGCAGGCTGCAAGGAAGTGAGTCAAATCTGCATCTCCCCCATGTTTCCCATGTCCCCCATGTAAGGGCGTGGCCACTTGAGTGACAGGTGGATTGCGGCCGTTTGTCTGCTGTCCGTTAACGTCACTCTCAGCTAATTCCAGCAGCTGCTGTACTTGCCATCTCTGCCGTGTTTGTGCTTTTTTCGTGATTATTTCATACAATTTAATACACGCATTATACCTTCGCCCAGGCCGTTGGATTCCGTTGTTGTCAAGTATGGAGAGAACAACCAGCGCTGTTTTTCCAGTTGTTTTCCTCGCATGCACTAACGTTAATGGATGTCTGACAATTTCCTTGCTAAAAAAGTCTATAGATATAGAGACCACACTCGTTATGCGGTACTGTTGCTCTAACTGAACAGATATGCTTATTTAACTTTTTAGTGTTAAAGTCCCCATGAATTCAAAATTGACCATACTTTGTTTGCCTAAATTGATCATTTTGTGGTGAATCCACACCAAAAAAATTTTTGGCTTCATAATCTTTAATCAAAATCTGAAATTTCCCCTCCCCTCTGCAAAGATTTTAAAAGAAAATTTTTTTTAAAGAAAATGAAACGAGACTTCAAGAGATTTCCACGACACGCACGCGCGAGAACTTAACTGAAGTAGTTGAAGGAGATCGCAATTCTCGCGCATGCGTCGTGGAAATCGTCGTGGAAAGGAAGAAAAGGAATCGTCGAATAAAGTCGTTATTTTTGTTTGTTTTTTCGCACAAAAAGTATTCTCGTCGCTTGATAAACTTATAGTTGAGCCACTGTTGCGACATGGAATATTTAAACATTTTCTTTAATGACTTTCTGGGCCGTCAAGTTTCATTCCCTTAGGCAGCCTATGGAGGAGTGGTCAACCTCTCAGATTTAATCATAAATATCTTCATTTGTGTTCTGAAGACGAACGAAGGCCTTACGGGGTTGGTACAGCATGGGGGTGAGTAATTAATGACTTAATTTTCATTTTTGGGTGAACTAACCCTTTAACACATCCAGTAGACGTGTTAAGCTATAAATTGAATATCCCCTAAAACAAAAATTTAGAGCTGTGGTAGAAAAGAAACAGTGACATGCATCTTATGGTCAAATCCTTTTGATTCTTAACAGTGACATGCATCTTATGGTCAAATCCTTTTGATTCTTCTGATGGTCAAAGACAACTATTTAGGCTATATTTAAGTCATGAAGCTCATAGAAACACTTCAGTTAATTTATTACTAAAAGGGTCAATATTTGAACAAGAATCTATGTTCAGCAGGATCATTTGGTTTCACTTTGGCATTAATGGATGATTTATTTCATATTTAATCCACAGACTTCAGACTACAGAGCACTTGAAGGTTATCTCAGAGCAAATAATAAAATGTCAAGCTATTTTAATTTTTATTGTGACTGAAGACAGAAAGAAACTATGTCAGGAGGCCTGAATTACACTGATAACCTCTTAAGGCACACATAATCTCAAACTCATAGCCATCTGAGCATGCTGGAAAAGTCATTGTGTGAAATGTCTGTTCATAATTCAGCTGCAATTGAATAAAACTTATAATAACCGTTCTTTCACTAAACACACTTTCACAACAGTGGAGAAAGCTAAAATAGAGAAAAGGCTTTTTGTAGTTTCCATGCACATGGTTTTGCAAAATGTGGATTTAAGACTCTACTTTTTTATATGCATCTGTATATTGATTAATGTTCATTTCTGTTAATGTTTGGGGAAAATGTGCCTCTTTCTTACTCTGAAAATTAGCTTATTCTGAATAAGACATGGCAATAAGGCTTTATTATATAGTGTTTATTCGTTTAATTGAGTTAACACATTTGCATGCCACTTTCATAATTGTGATATTAGTTGAATGTTTTATGTGCATGTAAACTCAGTTCATAGGCAGACCAGTGACTCACTGGTGTAATCCATCTTAAAGACAGATATGAGGATAATGCACATAAAAAGTCTGAGAAAGAGACAAGTTTAAAAATAGGCTTGACCAGAGGGTCAATTCTGAGTGAAATGTGGATGTTTTGCACTAGACACTGAGCCATATTTAGGGACAAAGCTAGAGACAGAATGATGAACATTCTTATACTGTATGTGGAGACAGAAGCTTGAGGCACTGGGAAAAAAACTGTGTGAGCATATCTGAGAATAACAGAGCACAGCTGGCTAAAAAACAACTCAAACTAATGTCAAATGCGATATGATGTGAAGCACCAAAAAAAAAAGTCATCTTCCCTGTGCCACATCAGCTTAAAAATGCAAAACCTTTCTGTTTACAGTTCATGTTAATGGGGAAAGATGATGCATTTAATTAGTGACTTTCAAATGCAGGAAACTTGTTTAGGTAAGGGTATTGTATAGCCTACATATTTCGCTGTCATTCTTCTAAGGAACACCATACTTCAGTCATCATACACTTTCTCACACAAAACTGTCAGATTGCCTCAGAAGACTTGGAATATAGCAGAAAAATATTTTTATATTTTTATAAAATTACATCACTGTATGTAAATGAGCAACATGGAAATTCTACAAACTATCTTATTTTGTATTCTAAGAAAATAAAATAAAATAAAATGGTTTTGTAATGGCATGAGGGTCAGTAAATACCACATTTTTCATTTTTAGATGAACTATCCCTTTAAGCAACTGTGCTTCAAGGAACGGCTGTCCTAAAATCATGCATACATCTAACTTCACCACTAAATGTGGATTATCACTGAGGGGCAATGCCAGTCCCGTACATTTGTCAAGCTGCTTAGCCAAGTTTCACTTGATTTGGTCTCTCTTTATTCAGACAGTGCTGGCCAGTGCCACACAAATAAGCCATGGCCAAAGCTCAAGCTCAAAGCAATGCTTTTAGCTTTGGAGAATGGGAATTGAACTGAATTCATTATGCCGGCAACGACACATGCTAGCACAACAAGGGATGCAGACATTTGCAGGTGATTCTCTAGAATGATTCAGCAGTTCATCCACAGATCATTGTTAATGTTAATGCATGAGAAAGACAAGAACAGAGAAAGACAGTTGCCTCTTCATTTCTTTCTCTCTTGCAATAAAATAAAGATGCCAACACTTTGACTTTTGTCAGGCAGGCATACAGATAAAATATTGAAACAGTCTTTTTTGTTTGTTTGTTTGCTTGGGGGGGGGGGGGGGCTGAAAAGACATGATTGTTACTTTCAGCTTCAAAGAATCTAAGAAAGAAAGCACACACTCTTGATGCACAGCCCTTTAAGACTGGAGATGAAACAGTGTTCTAAAAATACAATAAATAAATAACATGATGAAAAAATATGACAAACAGAGGTTTGATGTGGTGCATTTAGGTCAGGCGATAGGCCAAATCCCAAATTAGTGGTGCTTGTCAAGCCATCACACATGCTACATACATGCTCTTTTGACTTGGACCAGTAAACATTCACCTAGCAACTGCATAGCAACATGATAATAAGCACACCTTGGCAACACCCTGGCAACCACCCAGAACACTCTTGTGGCGACAGGTTTTTGCCGTCCTGTTTTCTGCATTGCTTCTGGGTTTGACAGGAGGGAGTTGACTTCATCCCTGATGAAAGCACAGCTGTATGTCAGGACAGACCCCGAGGAGGACAGCACCCTTTAAAAGGCATAAGGATTTGGCTTTTCAAAGCAGATTACATGTCACTGCTGACAAAATCTAAAAAACAGCCATCATCTGAGGGAGAATATGTCAGACATGACAACATCCAAGGACCTCAATTCAATCAACCAATGATATTTCAGACAGAATCCACCACAACCAATCATATTCCCGCACACCTTCATACTGCTATGCAAACAGACAAGGAAAAACAAAAACATTCAGTTCATCAGCTTATGTTGAAAGGATAAACCACCGTAATACTAATCACAGGGCTGAGAGATTGTGATTTTGTTGCTATGCAAAAACTGTGTCAGCAAAAACAGATGTATGAGGGGTGTCAGTGCAGTTTATTTTAAATAGACTGTTAATCAGGGGGATTATGGGATAGCACCCCCACTGATGAGTGCTACAAGTACATGTCATCGGTTCAGGAAGAGAGAGAAAGAACAAGAGATAAAGATTCCCCACACAAGATGCCAAGTCATTCACTACATAACGTGTCACTTGAGGACGAGGCAATCCAGAATGCATGGCATCCAAGATCGAGGGCGAGTCAAGAGAAATACTGATTAACTGTATAATTCATTCAACACCAAACAGTTCTAGTTAAAATACACATTTGACCTAAATTTTTTATGTGTTGCAAATTTGTTATGTGCTGCGTGATATATAAAATTTCTCACAATATCGCAAATCGCGATAACCATATCGAATCGGCTAGCATTTTTAATTGATTTCACAAAATACATTGCATCACATGTAGCGTTATTTGACAAGTTATCGCTTATTGCATTTTTCTTTATTATTGTGTAGCCCTACTAATTATTTTATGCTTAGAGTATTATGTCATTAGCTTAGCAACATGCTAACATCAAACTCTTCTGCAATCAACAATTGTGAAATCAATTGTGAACAAGTCTACAGTGGGCTTCATTTCAGGAACGCTACTTGCATAGTATTGCTACCTGAACATTCCAAATGAGTCAGCTTAGAAGTCAGCTACCTTTGTAGGTGATACAGCAAGACAAAAGAACAGAGAACCCTGGAACAGAGGCCCTGTTTACACCTGGTATTAATATGCATTTTGGTCGATCAGATCACAAGTAGACGTTGTAGTCTTTTCGTCTTCCAACCAAACTTGGGTCTTTTCAATTGTCAGCCGACAAAGTTTAAATCCCGTCTGGTTAGCACACTTCCCATAGTGTGTACTTTACGTATTAAGTCAGCAGGAGTAGAGTAGGCGGTCTTTTGTGGCTGTTCGAACTGTCGAATGCGTTTTCAACTAGCCTACCTCTGGAAGTGGTTGAAAGTAGGGATGTGCACGAATATTTGAATTTTCCAATATTCGATCTGTAATTATTATTCGAAAAATAAAATAATATTTGAATTTTACTTTTTTTCTTTTTTCTTTAAATTTTTTTCGCAGTTATAATTAAATGCACTTGGTGGTGCTGTGGAGTGTTTAACAAGTGGATTGTACTATTTCATCACATAATGTCGTCGTCTGCCTCGCGAAGTTTGGATTTACTTAGATGAAAATGATATTACAAAATGGAATTACTTTTATTCAATTATTAATTAAACTGAGTTATCATAATATTACCACCACGATGAGAAATCACATGAAATCCAAACACCAGTCGACTGAGGAAGCAGCTGTCCATCACTGCATTAAAGACTGCAGGTAAGCGCAACTGTACCCCGAGGGAATCGTGATCCGAGATGATGTCTTCTGGTAGCAAAATAATTTGAGACATATGCTTCCTTTAAGTTTCGTTGAGGGAGACAGGTTTAAGAACAGAAAACGCAAAGTGCTGTTAGTAACTTCTAAAAACTAAAAAAAAAAAAACTTAAACTTAAAAAAAATTATCTATTTCTCGTTACACGACATTTAAATATAGGTTTTTATTTAAATAGACATTTTTATTATAATATTTTTGAAAAATGCCCATCCCTAGTTGAAAGTGGACAAGCTCAAGACATTTTAGACCCCGTTTACACATGTATTTAGCATTGTCCACTTGATCCGATCAAACAAAACGCATCTTAATCCCAGGTGTACACAGGGCCAGAAATAAACTATAGGCTAGTCATCCAGGATTGTACTTTACAACATCAGGAAAATCAGGCCCTTCCTGCAAGGGAACTTCTTGTCTAAGCTCGTGTCATTTCAAGACTGGACTACTGCAACGCTCTACTAGCAGGCCTTCACACTAAGCCTGATGGTAGATGCAGATGGCTCGAGAACACGGCAGCACGTCTGTTCTTCAATCAGCCAAAGAGAACCCATGTCAGACACCTCCTGATCTAACTCCACTGGCTTCCAGTTGCAGCCAGAATCAAATTTAAGGTTTTGACGCTGGCTTTCAGGACTGCCACTGGAACAGCACCTCCCTACCTCATTTCACTCCAACAAGCGTACGCTCGTCCTGCCAGCTAAGGTCACGGAACTAGTGATGCCTTGCTGTTCCTTCATAACGAAGTAAAAAGTCATTCCCAAAACTTTCACCCTCTCTGCTCCTCTCTAGTGGAATGAGCTGCCAACCTCAACCCGGTCTGCTGAGACCATCACATCTTTCAAGAAACAGCCCTTCTGAAAGCACTTAACCACCCCACACCCATAAACCAATGCACTTGCACACACACACACACACAAAAAAAACTTTCCTTTTCTGCATTTCTCCTTTTCTCTAGCTTGCTTCCTAGTTGTCAAATAAACCTGCCATTGCACATCAAGAATATCGTTGGGTCTATTGCTTCTGTTCCTCTCTTGTAAGTCGCTTTGGCTAAAAATGTCTGCTAAATGCATAAATGTAAATGTACCCAATCAGAACATCCGAAGTAAATCAATATCAATAATAATAAAAAAAAAACATTAAAATTAAAAGTATTGTCCACTATTTATAAACCTTATGAATCTCAAATTCGGCCGTGGCGCAAGCCAAACCTCTACCTGCCCCTTGTCATAAGAACAAAGTGACAGAAGATAAAACCCAGACCTCTTTCATCCTGCTTTCTCCACAAACTAAAAAAGATTCTAAGATAAGCTATATCCGTCTCTTTCATCAACAACTTATTTTCTACCTCCTCCATTTCTTAAAATACCCCTCCACAGGCCCTTGGAGTCAGACTATGTGATGGGGATTTGTCTGACTCTGTACACGATCACTGGAAAGAGGGAGTCTTTCAAACACACATAAAACTCATAAGCTCGATTATATCTCTGTCAGGAGATACCTCAATGATGTGCATCTCAATACGCTTCAAGATACATCTCCATGAAGTCGAACGATATACTGTATTATACCGATTTCAGCAAAGCCAGTTGACATCTATAACAAAAATCAAGACAGGCCTCCACTTATACACTGATGACCACCAAGAGAGGAACATTCAATGATTATCAGCTGTGAAAACGCAAACCACTAAAGCTAAGGGAAAACAGGAGGGGTAAACATTACTGTAAACAGCTTAACATAAACTCACAAAGCTGATGTGCTCATAGCCTTTCCAGAGAACTTGGATTGGATGTTTTTGAAGAGCCTGCAGTAAAGAGGCCTCGTCTTACTGAACTCCTGCCAAGTTTGGGCTTTTCCCTATCCAGCGAAATTCACGAATAAGAAATAACTGCACTGCTGACGACACACACTTTGCCCTGAAGTATACACTCAAAAACCAAACATCCCTTTTATTTGCTTTAGAAAATAAATTATTAATAAAAAGAACATCAACACTCATTATTCTCACTGTTGACAGTTCAGATAGACCTCAAAGACCCATTGTATCAAATAATAAGCCATAATGCATTGTATTCAAACAAACAGTTTTCAAATAATCTGCACAGCTGCCCACTGGCTCAGCAGACCAAGATAAAACTGATTAGGCCTAACCTCTGAATCTTTGCTTTGACGTGTCGAACAGAAAACAGAGAGCAGAATGTGATCTAAACTGCACTACATGACATTTTTGAGAGGCTGAGATTAAAGAGATAAGAGTAAAAGGGTTGGAGGGTGGTGGGTGGTGGTGGGGGGTTAGAAGGAAGGGAAAGGTGGGTTTCAATCAGAGAAAGATCTTCAGATAAAGTTCTGAGAAATGCTCATTTGTCATCGGTTTGGCAGCTCTAGACTCATAGCAGCCCTCTCTAATAGAGCATAACAGTGACCACCCACTTTTTCAGTGGTCTTGGTTGCGGAAGTATTTTTCTTCTTCATTTTCTCAGATGAAATTTTAATGAAATCTTGAAAATGAAAGAGTTCTAAGCATTTTACCAAAACAACCAGCGCTTAGATAAATCACAAAATACAAATTCTGATTCAATGCAAATATATATATATATATATATATATATATATATATATATATATATATATATATATATATATATATATATATATATATATTTATGAAAGATAAAAAAGATCAAGGTACGTAAGCATTTTTTTTACAGTCTATGGGTACAAGACATTAAAAAAAGCATGAAAGCATTGCAAATTATTGTAAAATTACTTTATAATTCTTTAGATTACTTTTAATATATTTTAGGTTTATTGCAAAATATTCCGATATAAATACCTTAAATCACCTTCATGTTCACAATCACTTCATACAGATTCTACAAAGTAACCAAGATAAGTATTTCACTTGTAAACATGGCACTCTCATGCATATGAGCTCATGAAATACTGAACTGACAACTGCATATGAGCTCATGAAATACTGAACTGACAACTGCCAAAGTATATACTACAACTACAGCAGGTTCAAACATATATTATCTGGTGTTCTGTTGGCAGTTTTTCTTATCTCATCACACAATCATTATAATCACACCCGCACAAACCAACAAAGTGCAGCTAGTAGGCTAAATCACCCGGACATATTCAGTCCGATTCGTGCAGCCCGACTACTGAACAAAAAATTCAGGGCTGCGTTTCCTAAAAGCAACGTAGGTCTCATGCTTTTGGGAAACGCATGTCAGATCGGTTTTGATTCATTGAAAATATCCGACTCGTAAGAACAATTCGTTCGAGAAGCGAACTGAAGTCTCACTCAGTTTAGAGCGTGTGGTGTGGGAGATTACATAGTTTATTAAATGAAACAGACGAAAAGCTTTTAAAAACTGTCCAGCTTCTGCAAATGTCAGTTACGTGCTTCTCGTTCAGTGCCCTACAAATGTACAAAAATTAAGTCTGTTTATATAACGGATACGGATTTATCTAAACTGAATATCATAGGAGCAGATACATCTTTGACTCGGATGCTGAGTTAAAAACGGTAGTTATTAGTTCATCACATGCACAATGCATCAAAATAAAAGGAAATAGTCAACCACAACTAACCCTTAATATTGTCATTTGAGAAAAAACTCCAGCAAACCCACGCTGCAAAACAGCATGTCGCTACAGTGAGCTATAATAACAATATTAAAAGGCGTTGTACAGTAGTGTCAAGTATACAGGCTACTCACCGCACGAGAGAGAAAACTTATTCCCAGTCAATATTATTATTTTCTCGGGTTGGGCACTTCCATTTATGAAAGCAAAATCTCACTTCTCCTTTCTGCGGCTCGTGTGCTGAATAAATATATTAGAGCAAAACGTGTAGAATGTCAACACCACAGACTTTGCCACGCGAAACCATCCGGAACGACAGCAACGGATCAAAAAGCATGTGCCGTGCAGTGCTCGAGCACTCGTACAGATTTGTAGCGCTCCCTCACAGCCGCCACGGACCAATCACCAGGCAGCGCTGTGGTAGTGGGCGGGGTCTTCTCGTTTTGTCACTACATTCACTCTTGACTCCTCTCGAGGCTTGTCTAAAAACGCATTGTAGTGTACAGGGGCTGGCATTAAAAGTGTATGTGCTCAGCTGTCAGGGTGAATCTTAAGCTGCTTAAGCAATGTGTCTGTAGGAGTTTTGCATATTTAAAATAGACCAGTGTGCCTGTAAGCTACAATAAACCTGCACACCATAGAAAATAGTAGCCTACAAGCTGCAGACTACTGACCATTGTATACGCTAATACCAATGTTAAAGGGTTAGTTCACCCAAAAATGAAAATTCTTTCAGTAATTACTCACCCTCATGCTGTTCCAACCCCGTAAGACTTTCGTTCATCTTCGGAACACAAATTAAGATATTTTTGATTAAATCTGAGAGCTGTCTCACTCCTCCATATAGGCCTCTATGTAATTGAAACTTGCCGGCCCCCAAACAAACAAAAACTGAGATTTAGCCTACAATAAATAACTTTAACATAAACTAAGACAACATGCAGGGAAACACACATAACACTTAACTGGAATTAATGGAAGCAATGGGACAATGAGTGTCACTTTATCATATGTATGTTACTTTTTAGACAATGTGGGCAGATAAAAGATCTATTAGAAGGATTAATTAAGCGTGAAATATCCCTCTTTTATCTTTTCATCTGCAAAACACACAAATGTATTCATCATTTTGAAGTCTTTGCTGTAGGTGGAAGAAATACCCTGCAGGCACTGCCCTTTATGGCAGAATCAGCATGACCACATTAAAGTTTGAGCACCTGATTCAGTTACAATACTGTGAAAGCTACATCATGTCTCATTCTTTAAGTCCTAGTCTTCCTGCTGAGCTCATGGTGGTTAAACCTGACCTTGGTGGTTCATCAGTCCTGTGCCTTGCAATGTATTGTATAATAGTCGGAGAGACTGAGTGCATCCAGACAGGCTTGGACAGTGTAGCACAGACACCTCCACATGCATCCTCTCTCTCAGCTGCTGCTCGGCTCATCCTGTAATTATGGCTGTCATCAACAGCCCCCGATGAGAAGCTATATTTACTGGAGCCCTGTACAAGCAGTTCTCAGGCTTAAATGAGCCTGATACAAAAGTAAAACCTCTCTCCAGTCACTTGCAACTGATATTAAACAGGTTAGCCGGTGAAATACAAATGAAAACAGCAGGTTCTATAAGATGAATCAATAAACAATGAAGGAATGTGACTCATTTGAAACACTCAAATACAAAGACATCTTATTTGTATCATCATCACTGGTATTCATGGAGGCTGGAAATGCTCTTATGCACTTTAAAATCTAGAAACACTTAACATGTTCAATCAATCTGTCTTGGTATTTTATGCTGCCATCTTCCTGCGCATTAGATGTACACTGTGCAGGAATCATCCACACACGTTCAACAAACAATCTCAGTTCAACAAACAATCTCAGGAATTTGCGAACACTTCCATTCGGAGGGACAAACAGAAATAGGTTACGGCATGCCACTGAGGTCAAGAGGTTACAAAAAGCTGCCAGACGAGCGCAGATAAAGATCAGTATGTGTGAAGGTGTCGACAGAATGATCACTTTAACAAGGCAGCATTGTAAACCTCACTCCTCTGGCCTCAAGAGGCGCACTAGCAACAGACGCTAGAGACGGCAGACTACCATTCGAGTTTGAGGGTCCTCAGCAAACTTCCAAGGGGGCCCTAACTTCCAAAGATGACCTAAGTTCAAATTATTTAAAATAATAAAAAACATTAAGCAAGCTAAAACTATTAAACATGTTTAACATGTTTCTTATTTTAGGTATCCCCAAAGATATTCCCGGAAAAATGAGGTAGCATAATTTTGAAAGTATGATTTCAAGGCCGGAAAATGTCATATAAATTAATACAATCTTAAAGCTCCTTGGGCATTTTTATAATGAATATACATTTTTCTTGTCATACCAAGCTCAAAAGCATTTTATCAGGTAGAAATTGTAAATTAAAAAGATTTTTTTCTTTAAATCCTTACCAAGTAGGCCTAAATCACAAACAACTTGAAAAGTCATATAAATTCATTGGTTAAAAAAAGAGCGGTAGATCTGGAATCCTGAAATTTAATTTACAGAAACTAGGAGTGTCGTGCCTTTGAAAATCGTTGGAGTCACAAAGGTTGAGAACTATGCCCTGGTTTAGCAGAAAGCAAAATATTGTGAGTTTTGCATGGAGTAGGAGCCACTCACATTTCCTTGTAAAATGTATAAACCTATAGCTCTAAGTAAATTGTCAGGTGGGCATACATTTTCCCTTAAACCCTTTGAAACGCTGCACCGCAAAACTGTGTATATTTCATGGTGTTTGAAGACAGTCAGTAAGCCTAAATTTTTTAATTATAGACTGCCATGCCCTGTGGCTGATCTCCTGCCTTTGGTGCTATAATGACAGGCTCTGACGCAGGTATAGCAGCCCATGGTGCCAACCCACACAGCTGTGTGTGACAGGCAGGTGTTCAGTATTTTGCTATCAGCATTACAGCTTTACAGTAAGATTGAGATCATGACATTATAAATGGCATAAATATAAAGAATCAACCCGGGACATGGTGTTCCCAGATGGATCACGTTTTCCAACTGAATGGTGGTTCAGAGCAAACCGGGAAGTGTCTCTGCTCATCTGTCAATGGCCACATCAGTGTTTTCACCCACCGTGCAGCACAAGAATACAGTCGTAGCCTCGTGTTTTGTGGAAGCTCCCCTTGTTTGGTCTAAAGTAGGTCAATGGACCATCATGTGGAAGCGAGGAAAAAGCACACCGTAAACAATCGTGCACGTGACACCTGAAGTCTTTTAAAAAAACACTACTCTAGCTGCTCAAAGAAAGAGAACAGCAATCCCATGTTCTTTTACTCTCACCCTGAGGGTGCACAGTTTGTTCTGTGCGCTCAAGGGCACGTGTCCTGAGTCGCTATGACCAGGTCATGGCTGCTTCCTTCTGACACACTTTCTCAGAGCATCACACGCTAGAGGCAGTGAGAGGGACTAAAGCCTCCAGTCGGCATAAGCCCGAACTTTCCAACAAGCAAAATATGACATTCTATAGTATGGAAAGTAAAATACTATGGAAGTCAATGGGGTCCATCAACTGTTTGGTTTCCGAAATTCTTCAAAATATCATCTTTTGTGTTCAACAGAAGAAAGAAATTCACACCGGTTTTGTAAATGATGACAAAAAATTAAAATTTTTGAGTGAACCATCCCTTTAAGTGGCTTATTGCTTTTATAAAATGATAGCAACGGAAATATTATAAAAAACCTGCAATATATTATGTAAGCAATAAGGTACGAGAGGTTGTGCTGTATCATGAATAAGTCACAGCTGAAGGCACGACGCGAAGCGGACTGTATTATAAAATATGTATTTTAAAAGATCTGCAATAAATAACATATTATTATTATGATTACACAAATTATTCTTAACTAGGTGATTTGTAGATATACATAAGTGGCACATTTATATGGAATTCAATACAACTTTGAACAAGACTCATCCAGTCAGATTTCAGACAGAATAGTTAAACAGTTTTGTAATCTGGTAACTAATCTTGTTACCGTTAAAAGTGTCTGTTGTGGAGAATCAAACTGATCAGTGCTACATCACTCTCTGACTCCCACACTAAATCAGCTTCTGATTACGACAAGCTATCGGTTGATGGGTGCCCGTCATACAGCCATTTAGAGCTACAATTGTCCTGCTTTGCTGACATAGACACTGTCACTGACATCATAGATATTCATTGGCTGCCGTGAACATGTGTTGCAGAGTGATGATGACTGAGCACATTGTGTAGTGATCACTGTGCCAGTTCTGATCCACAGGCCTACAGATAACATCTCTACCAACGGCTCAGTTAAAGCCAGACTATATACCCGTAAATCTCTCCCATCCTGCAGGAATCAATACACGGAGCAGCTCAGCGTTGAAATCTAATGCTACAACATTAAGCTTTGCTGAAGCCTCTGAGGGGATACGGTTTCCCTGGGCTGAGTGCGATAGATCAGGGGGAGTACAAATGGTTTGAAATCCAACACTGATTTTTGCATGGGCGCTTGATTTGATTGACAGAAAACATGATTAAATCCAGCTTAAATGCTTTTCTTCACATTTTTTGCAACAGCAGCTTTTTGACACCTCACAGATTCATTGCAGCAACGTCACATGAGGACTCCACCCAGTCAAAAAAGTTGCAAAGACCTTTAAATTAAGTTTCAACTAATTAATTGTATGCTTCACAAACAATTTAGGAGAATATTTAATGTAATACTGCAAAATCAATGTAGTTATAATGCCAACTCTACTTATATATTGATGAAATCAGGAGCGAAAAAAAACGATAGTTTTTTTCTTCCCTATTGTGTCGACATCTGAGTGAAACAGCTTCTCAAACAAGAAAACATTTAGGACAGGACCTGATTTTGTCCATTGAGAATTGATTGGATGGTTGAATCGGTGTAGTTTGCTGGTGCCGGTGTGATGTCACAACCTGGAAGTCTAATTCGCCGCTGGTTCCTTCAAGATATAATGGGGTTTTTCAATTTATGAGTAAAACAAAGCCTGTGAGTAAACATAGATACTTTGCATTTTGTTTTTAGCAAGACTCAGTTGTCACCATGACCCAGGTCTTCTTAGTTTATTCTCAGGAGTGCTCATACTTCATTGCTTCAGGATCAGAAAACAGGCGTCACTCTCTATTCAAGGAGCCGCAGGCGGCCACATGAAAACCCCCTTTGAATAACTTCTGAACCACATGCAAAAAAAAAACAAAAAAAAAACACACACACACAAGTATGTGTTTTGTTTCCAAAAAGTTGCCCTTTCTCAAACACTTTTTGAACGAATTAGGTTAAAGAAAAAGAAAAAAGTTTTCAGGGAAAGTTTAAACTAGGTTGCAAGCTGGATGGCCTTAGTGGATTAGTGCATAGTGACTCCCATGAGCTGGTTTTATTGGATGGACATTAAATATAGGAAGAACAATGTGCTCCCTCTTATTTTTGAGCCTTGGATTTTGAACTTACAAAAGACAAAAAATACAGAAGTTGCATGATTATTGAAAAAAAGGTCAATCTAATCAAGTCAGATTTCACGTAATGCTGTCATTACCATACAAAAGGAGATTATCAAGATGTCAAAGGCAATTTAGATTTTCATTTTGACTATTATTTATTATTATTTCAGTTTAAAATACATTAGGTCAGATTTGAACTTAGGTCCCCATGCATGCTACATAAAAGTTGCACTAGAGTAACAAATCTGAAAATAATAATAATGATTCTTTTGGGGTCATGTTTCATCTCGCCTGTAAGACACCAAGTCAGGAATGTCACACAAAAAAGTGCATGACGCCCATGTGAATTAATGGACATACTACAAATCTTTTAGTTCAATTCATGTGTAACTTTACAACATCTCAAAAATCAATAATGTATGTCTGCAAATAATTACTTCCCGCAACACATTAATGCGCATTGGTGATACCATAGTATAGGCACTGTGTATATTATATTTAAATATCAATATATATCTAACTATTCCATCTATCACATGCTTCTGCATTTGATAAACACCCATCTCTATATATAGTATGTGAAAGTGATGGGTAGCCTATCCACACAATCACAGTCTATAATATATAGCAACACATTTCCACCCGATACAAACTCAACCATGCCATTTCTACAGTTCAAACCCTTAAGGGAAGAGACAAAGACCTCAGTCATAACTTACAGTCAGGGATTGAGTGAAATAAATCACTTTCTATTCCTTCTCTCTCTATTCTCATGCACAGATGTTCCTGCACATTCTCATATACTGAAGCGGGCAGGTATACAGTGTTTCTGCAGAAACAGCATCTGAACATTCAGTTCTTTAGTAGTAGATGGAGATGACAACATGTCAAAGACAGCATATCGCAGACAAAGCACTAGACATCTGATAGCATAGAACCAGGCTTTAAAAGGACAACTTTACCAGTGAAGTGATTTTTTATATGAGACGTTAAATGAGGTAGCAAGTTAGATATTCCATAGCCTCTGATGCCAATCTGAACACTTCATACACAGAAAATAAGCAACAAAATGGGAATGATCTTGGGAATGGGAAAGATGTATTATGTCTATTACTCAAAAGGTGCCTTGAGTGTCCATAGTCCATAGTGTCCACTTTTGAAAAATCTGGAGAGTGAATCATTTAGCCCACAAATTGTGCCCAAAAACCCAAATTATTTAAGTTCTCACATTATACATAAAACTTCTGTTTGTCATGGAATTGTAAAGTATCACGATTTTCACAAAAATGTTAAGCAGCACAGCTGTTTTCAGCATTGATAATAATAAGATATGTTTCTTTAGTAGTAAATCAGAATATTAGAATGATTTCTGAACGATCATGTGACACTGAAGACTGGAGTAATGATGCTAAAAAATTCAGCTTTGGCATTGCATGATAAAATTACATTTCAAAATATATTTAAATAGAAAAAAGTTATTTAAAATTGTAATATTTCGCAATATTACTAATTTTACTGCATTTTTGATCAACAAATGCAGACTTGGTGAGCATAAGAGACTCAAAAACTCTTAACTCTAATTCTTACTAACCTCAAACTTTTGTGTATGTGAAAGCATGTGCAGATTTTTCTCCTTGCTTAAACACAAATCATAGCAGTTGTACTCCTTTTAGCAACATGTCTAATGCTCAAGCACTAGGAGAAAAATTTGCATTACATTCATCTGCTTGGAATGCCATTAAAGGGTTAGTTCACCCAAAAATGAAAATTAAGTCATTAATTACTCACCCCCATGCTGTACCAACCCCGTAAGACCTTCGTTCGTCTTCGGAACACAAATGAAGATATTTATGATTAAATCTGAGAGGTTGATCACTCCTCCATAGGCTCCCTAAGGGAACGAAACTTGACGGCCCAGAGAGTCATTAAAGAAAATGTTTAAATATTCCATGTCACACTCACTCCCCTCCCTGAAGGATATTTACACCGCCCACCTCACTCGCAAAGCCATCACAATTGTGAGTGATGCAAGCCACCCCGCTCACAATTTGTTTGAGCAACTGCCCTCTGGTAAGAGGTACAGAAGCCTGCGTGCCCGCACCACCAGACTCACCAACAGCTTCATACACCAGGCTGTTAGGATGCTGAACTCTCTTCCCCTTCTCCCCCCAGTTACATAACATCCTTTGGACTTGCGTTGCTGTTGCTGTCCTGTTTGTCCTGAAAACTGACTTTTGCACTATTATTATATTGACTGTATGCATAAATTGCACATTGCACACTGGAACAACAGACTTTTTGCACTATTTGCACTTTTGCACTATTATATTGACTGTAGGCATACAGTATATTGTCTGTACACCGTGGGATGGAGGAAACGCAATTTTGATCTCTTGTATGTCTTGACATGTGAAGAAATTGACAATAAAGCTGACTTTGACTTTGACTTGAACAGTGGCTTTTCGTGCCACTGAAAAATACTCGTGCCACTGAAAATACTTTTTGTGCGAAAAAACAAACAAAAATAACGACTTTATTCGACTATTCCTTTTCTTCCTTGTAGGCCTGAAACGAGACTTCAAGAGATTTCCACGACGCATGCGCGAGAATTGCGATCTCCTTCAACTACTTCAGTTAAGTGGAAATCTCTTGAAGTCTCGTTTCAGGCCTACAAGGAAGAAAAGGAATAGTCGAATAAAGTCGTTATTTTTGTTTGTTTTTTCGCACAAAAAGTATTCTCGTCGCTTGATAAACTTATAGTTGAGCCACTGTTGTGACATGGAATATTTAAACATTTTCTTTAATGACTTTCTGGGCCGTCAAGTTTCATTCCCTTAGGGAGCCTATGGAGGAGTGATCAACCTCTCAGATTTAATCATAAATATCTTCATTTGTGTTCCGAAGACGAACGAAGGCCTTACGGGGTTGGTACAGCATGGGGGTGAGTAATTAATGACTTAATTTTCATTTTTGGGTGAACTAACCCTTTAACAGAAAAAGCAGAAGTCATTACATTCTCAAGTTATTGTTATTTGTGCTGTTCCAAAGAGTCATTGAGTAGTAACCATACAGTAAATTCTCTTCAGAATGTTTATAAAATTCTTACAGTATGTTAATTTATGCAAATGTCATAAACAGGAGAAATGTATGCCATCCAGAACTTCGACCAGCATCCTGTTCCTCCGCTCGAACAGCAGATATCATTCACATGAACATGTTTCATCATGCATACCTTCAAAAAATCCCAAATGGCTGCAATGTTTCAGTTTTACAAGCGCAGCTGTACATGCTCAAATCATAATATATCCGAGTTATCAAACAGATCTTTGTACTTCAACACAGCCAGGAGTTATACAAGAAGAACGCCCACTCGACACACTCGTTATTATGTTGAGATATGACACATAAAACCGACATCTCCAGAGGATTCACTCACAAACACGGCCTAAACTTCCCACCCCGTCCCAGCATGACCCTACCGTCATCATCAAAGACGTCCTCTGCCTCCTCACGCACCAGTTCTTTTATGTTATCCTCCGTGATGTCAGAAAAGGCCATTCCGTCTTATCCTCTCTTGCTCTTCTCTTTTGCTTAAGCGTCTGAGCAGCAACTATACTGTAAAATTAAATCAACGTTCGGACTGTCTTCCCCCCGGGCGAATGTAAAGCCTACTGTCAGCTTGAGCCTGAGCAGAGAGGCGAGAGGCAGTGGACCGCTCTGAGCTTCTACTCACTGCACCAAGTCGAGTGTAAGTGTGTGTGGGAGCCCACACCATCATGGCCAAGTTTCATCAACAGGATGATTTCATAATCTCCTGTGTGAGTGTCAGAATGAGGGAGATATTGTGTGTGGTAAATATGCCAATGGTGTTTCGAGTGGTGGTCAGGATGAAGGGAGAGCCAAAGCATGGTGATTTAGGCGATAAATTGCATAAAATGTAACACAGGGTTGTGTTCACAGGTTTCAGCCTCACAATACAGCCATTAAAGGTCAAGAAAAAGTTGACCTTTTTTTGAAAAGGATCATTTTATTGAACCTTTAGATAACATCTAAAAAAAATGTTCATGTGTTTTTTTTATATATTTGATATATTATGAACATATTTGATACATCAGGCATTTATGGTCTAGTATGATATAGGAAAAATGGAGCTTATACTCAATTAGAAAAAAAAGAGAGAAACACCTCAATTTTATTCAGAGGGCGAAACTGAGCAAAAATATGCAATTTGGTGCAGCTGCTGATATTGCTATGGCCAAAAAGTAAGATGAAATTCTGATAGCTTGTAAATCAATAAGATCTTAATAACAGTATAGCAGACTACTTACAGTACGTAATCTACATAAAAAAATATCAGTTGTCACTTTATATTTCACAATAATATGTCTCAGTAAGATGATATTTAAATGCTTGCTTGGTTTTAAAAATAAATAAATAAATAAAAAGCTCTGTAGTTTTTTTTTATTGTGGGGTGCAAAACATAATGTAATGCAATGGATAATCAATTAAGTTCATCTTGAAATATTACTTACCGTATATAAGTTATTCTTACGTTTAATTGATAAAAATCATTAAAGATTTCACAGGCTTTATAGGGTAACAGTGCATAAGGTGAATCACCTTATTTAGTAACAATAATTAATTTACAGTAATTTAGTTAAAGACTTCTAACTGCACAATTTGGTGAGTGTTGGAAAGATCCTATCATGTTCTTCACATCTAAAGTCTTTCTGAAATAGTAACTAGGCTGCAGTGAATTTAAGCCTTTCTCTTTAATTTTTGCGTGCCTCCTATGAAAGCTCTGTGGAATAGACCTAATGACAATCTCATTAACGGAGGGGTCAGCTCACACACTCAGTCGTATAACAGCAATTATTCACTTCTGGACTCTTTTTAAAAACATGTCCTATATAGGGGAACCAAAATAGATCCACCCACACTCACGTTTCCAGGAAACATTTTGATGTGATTGCTCCATCCTTTAACATTTAGTGGTGTTTGCTTAAGCAAGAAACACTATTATTATTGCTTAAACGTAGAGTGTGGGATTTAATGGCGTAGACATACACGCATACACGCGGATATCTCAAAATGCGTATAGATAACACGCCACTTGACTTGAAAGTGGCGTGTCTGTTTACTCAAAAGTCATGATGTCATGTTGTTTAAACAGTATTACACTGCTACATGTAACTCATCTAGAACAGTTTATGGACATGAAAGATACCTCAAAACATGCTTTTCCAAACAACCAGACTCATGATTCCCCAGCTAACAAGGTTCTGGCAAGGTTCTCTCAAAATTATGGACAAATTTTCATCCAGCAACGTTAACAGAACGTTCGTTAAGAGTTATCTGGTCTTTTAATAATGTTCTTAAAACGTTAGCACAAAAATGTTCATGGAACATTTTATTTCTGAAATGTTTTAGTTGGACAACGTTTTTTAAATGTTACTCCTTGTTTCAGAACATTCACAAAACATTCAAAAGTAACGTTTCCACGATGTTTGCAAAATGATTAAATGGAACGTTTCCTTAACATTCGCATAACCAATTTTTTTTTTAAACTAGACGTTTATCTGTCACGGTGGGTTCCAGGAAGGCAGACGACGAAGACGATCATTTCAAATACAAAGTTTTAATTACAATCTAGAAGACAGGCAAGGTTGAGCAACACACACTTAACATAACGGTGATCAGACTGGATGTAAGGGACCAACTTATAGGGCAAACACAAATGAGGATGATTTATCAAACACAGCTGAACCAAATAAACTCATAATGACGGTGACCATGGTAACAAGGGAGGGAGTGGCGAGAAAACTGAACAAAGGAAAACGTGACTAATGAAACAAATTGTGACATAACGCCCCCTCCGAGTAGGCGCGACCTTGTGCTGTAAGAAGAACATAAACAGATGAGGGAGGAGGTTTCGGAGACGGGCGAGGAGCCCCTGGCGGTGACGGTGGAGATGGTCCGCAAGCACAGACCCAGAGCTCCCCAGTGCCAACAGACCACGGTGGAGTCGAGAGAGGGATGGTGACGAGGCTGACGACAACTGGGGGACGACCAAAGGAGACAGAGCCGGTGGATCTGCAGGCGCAGATCGAGGATTGACGGAGATGAGCGACATCGCTGGTGCAGGAGACCCAGGCAATGTCACGGCAACGAGCATCGTAGGTTGAGCCAGAGTATCCAAGGACTGGGGCGACGACGGTGTGAGTGAGGTGATGCCGATGGGAAGGAATCTGCTGCCGCTGAAGGTGTGGAGGGACGGAGCGCAGAGGATGGCCCGAAAGTCTATGGCGGAAGTTGTGAGACGACTGTCCAAGGGGGAGCCTGTGGGACGAGGGAATCCGGAGGAGCCACTAGACTGAGGGTCTCTGGTGGATCCGAAGGTGGGAGGACCCAAGACGGAGCCGACAGGTCGACGGGCCGAGATGAAGCAAAGAGATCCGAGGCCAGAGGCAGAGCCGAAGGATCCTAATGGATGGGCGCAGCTGGTGGTTGCTTGACCTGCGGCTCGACGTCAATGCAGGGACTCCCCGGAGACGGTGCAGGGCTGCAAGCATCTGCAGCACTGGCTGATCTCTGTGGTGGTGGTGATGAAACGAGACTTGAGATGACAAAGGCAATCATGACACAGTTCACACAGGATAGAGCAAAAAAAATCTCAGTTCTCAATGTTCTCTTTGAGTAATTTAGATGATTCAGATAGCGGGTGGGATAGGGTGGGAGTTGACAATACCCCATCGAAGTCTATCAGCCAGTCCTCCATCTCAGTTCCCTCGGCCGCTGGTATCTCGGGCTCACACCCCTGGTCAGATCCATGCTGGGGCACTGCTTCCGGGGCGATGGCAAGCTCTGTCCTCTTATCCTCGGGCTCTGGCTCGCTCGTCGCGGCGGGTGTAACATTGGCCGGCGATACCCTATGACAACACTACCGGTGCGACCAGAGTATAAAAGGTCGCCTTTAGTACATGTCAACAATTTCTTTTGTCTTCTGGGTCCATTTGTTTATGTGTGAAGACAATCACTCAGCCAAGCGTTTCAGGAAGTACTGTATGTGCCTCCATATCAGAGATGACTTAAGGACACACGACTTATGCATTATGTGTTTGATTAAGGAGCATGCATGTTCAGCTCTTCAGTTTATGACAGTTCTACGCGTGATTCTTGAGTTCCCAGAGTTCTGCATAAGAAAATATGTCCAAGTTGTGTATCTCTGTGAGCCTCCTTGGTGAGGTGGTCTTTTAGCATAGAGTGTAGTTAGGCTTCCTCTCGCTATAGAGGTTCATTATGCTGATGCCTCCGCTCTGAGAGCTCCATGGAGGCAGTGGACTGGGTTGTAGGCTGTTTTTTGAGCCTCCCTGGTTAACTGTCTTTAAGATGTATGTTGCTATGCTTCCTCTCGCTTTAAAGAGTCGTCCTGCTGAGGCCTCTGCACACCAGAGGTCTGCCTGGATAGCAGTATCGAGATGTCAGGCTCTTTTTTGAGCCTCCTTGATAAGCAGTCCTTAGTGTAGAACGTAGTTAGGCCTCTCATTTTAGAGAGTCGTCTTGCTGAGGCCTCCGTTCGCAGAGCTCCCCTCGGATACTAGCAGTTTGTTGGCTATCTGCGAGCTTCCTTGATGATATTTTTTAGTGTGTTGCTAGGTTTTCGTGAGACCTCCACTTGTCGGAGGTATAGTGTCCACCAAAGTGACACGTAGGATTTTCCTTATCTTTGGCCATATTCCCTTGAAGGTATTCAGGAGATTACTAGGTCCTGATTTCTGCTCGCGGGGTATGTAGCCGGGATTTCTGACCCTAGGGAATAGAGTCACGACAGCTTCTGGTGTGTATCATCTAGGGAAGTGTGACTTCTGACCAAGCTCCGTGGAGTCATTGACTTTATGTCAGCTGTTACGGCATTCATTCCTTCAGCATGTTGCAGAGGGTATTTGTTCCCCAAAGCATCCTAGGGTGCAGTGCAAGCTCCCATTCGAAAGGGTTACGAATGTAACTATAGTTCTCTGAGAAGGGAGACACGACATTTCGTCTCATTGCCATAATTTGGGTATGCTTGCCCATGTCTCCTTCAGACAAAAGAAGTTGTTGACGTGTACTACGGGTGCCCTTTTATAAAGTGGTCGCACCGGTAGTGACGTCATAGGCTGTTGCCGGCCAATGTTATTGTCGTGTTTAGACTTGTGCTTCAGACACCGGTCACGCTGGAGGAATTCAGGTCTCGTAACCCTTTTCAGGGAACCAGGTTAATATCCATAACGCGTGACGTTTCATCGCAATTCCTGTTTTTATGCACAAATATGTGCATAGAGAAGATTAGTATATGGAAGCTCCACCACAGAATAAAAAAAAAGTATAGTTGCGACTTTTTATCTCACAATTTGTATGTCTCAATTCTGACTTTTTTTAATTACAACTGTGAGATAAAAAGTTGTTATTACCTTTTTATTTTTTTCTGTGGTGGGAACAAGCTTCCATAGATTAGTTGAATGAGTCCTAATGTTCTGTAAAATGCTTCAAAGCACTATACTGTATGTCTCAACATTGTTCTTATAATAATGATTCTTAATAAGATGGGTCAGTTCTAGTTTTCTTCATATTGTTAGTTTGTTCTTGAAAACAGGTTAAAGGGTTAGTTCACCCAAAAATGAAAATTAAGTCATTAATTACTCACCCCCATGCTGTACCAACCCCGTAAGACCTTCGTTCGTCTTCGGAACACAAATGAAGATATTTTTTATTAAATGTGACAGCTGGATCACTACCACATAGGCTGCCTAAGGGAATGAAACCTGACGGCCCAGAAAGTCAATGAAGAAAATGTTTAAATATTCCATGTCACAACAGTGGCTCAACTATAAGTTTATCAAGCGACGAGAATACTTTTTGTGCGAAAAAACAAACAAAAATACGTGCGCGTCGTGGAAATCTCTTGAAGTCTCGTTTCAGGCCTACAAGGAAGAAAAGGAATAGTCGAATAAAGTCGTTATTTTTGTTTGTTTTTTCGCACAAAAAGTATTCTCGTCGCTTGATAAACTTATAGTTGAGCCACTGTTGTGACATGGAATATTTAAACATTTTCTTCATTGACTTTCTGGGCCGTCAGGTTTCATTCCCTTAGGCAGCCTATGTGGTAGTGATCCAGCTGTCACATTTAATAAAAAATATCTTCATTTGTGTTCCGAAGACGAACGAAGGTCTTACAGGTTGGTACAGCATGGGGGTGAGTAATTAATGACTTAATTTTCATTTTTGGATGAACTAACCCTTTAAAACCTGGGGCTAGTTGAACACTAGGACCTGATAATCCCACAAGTCTTTATGATTCTACAGCTATGCAAGCAATATTCACAAGATGTGTGTATTGTGCTTGGTTTGAGTTGGATTGACTCGCCCCTGGCCTAGAGTTTCCTGGTGGTGCATTTCAGGTCTGTGTGCATGAATAATTAAGGACAAGAGAGTAATAAGACCCCTGGGGTAGCCAGGAGGAACCGTGCTCTAGTCCAAAGAACATGCAAAATATAAGCCTGGCAAATAATAATGTCAGTGCACCTCAAATCTAATGCAAACTATCTATGAAAAATGTATTCTTAGGTTGTTTAGCATTAGAATATAAGAATTGAATTAGTAACATAAACAGGTCTTTTGTTATAAGAATAAAAATGTTTTAAAATCAGCTGAGCAGTGATTATTGGGGGTCTTTTAAACTTTTAAAGCATCTCAGCAACTGTACATAAAATACAATTCACAATAAACAAGTTGTGGCATTGTATTTGTTTTCCTTGTATACAAATTATTTTACAGCAATACAGGCTCATCAACAGTGTCCTTTAATCAGGTTAGTCATGCCACTGAAAATAAGCAGCTATCATAATGACACACACACACACACACACACACGCACACACACACACACACACACACACACACACACCTGCCGTGTTATCAGCACAGCACGCACCACAGGCTGCCCATAGGTAAAAACAAGAAACACACTGAATGAAAAATATCAAACAAAAGCATTTGGGAATTAAGGGCACTAATCTGTACAATATCTTCACAAATATTGATAGTTTGTTAAACAGCTAGCTAAAATCCATCTCTGCTGTCAGTCTGCAGTGTTTATTTTATGGAAAAATCTTAGTGTCTGTATTGCCATGACAGTTGATCACATTTAATTACTTTAAATTAAAGTACTCACATCACCTTTTACTTTCTTAGCACAACTCTTTATTTTTCTTAATAGTTCATGCACATATCTCTTAAGTGAGTTAGATAAAAGGATCCTGGGTCTTGTTCTTGATTTGGTAACAGTTCAAAGAATTGCATGAGGGCTGATATGAATAACTTTAATTCATGCCAATCAAAGCTTAACAATATGCTTTACTTATGCAAGAGTGTGTAACCTCTTTTAGATAGCACAGGTTGTGCTGCTAAGACTTAAAAAGATGGTATAACAAGGAAGGATGTTGAAGTAAGCTGAGGGAATTCTTTTATTGTGCCAATTTGTTCATTTCTTTTCTCCAAGAATGCCAACATACAAGCATCTACTAAGAACTGCTGCTTTACCAGACAGACAATAAGAAACATAATGTAACAAAAGACAACATAAATATAAATATTTTACAGTGCAGGTCGAGGTCACACTAATGCTGATTCAAGGTTTAAGATCATTGCCAGTCTGTCATTAATGCTTGATGAGTCTGTTAGCAGATTTATCTTGAATGGATGTTGGAGGAAACTATTGTTAGTCCAAAATAAGATATTTTTTTTCTTTTTCAAAAGCTTAAAGACTATACCAGGGTAGTGTCATCAATGCAACCATAAGGGGAGGAGTGTTGTTTTATTTCTGATTTTAAACTCTCAGTGACCCATTGCTTTTCCCATGCTTACTGAAGGCATGTACTGAGGGCACAACCAATGTGACAAACAGTTTTACTGAACCACACCCTTTGCCAGTTCCAGTATAACTTCTGTTTTTCTCACTAAACAATTTTTCATATCCTCAAAGGCTTTTAAAATGCAAATGCAAAGAATGTGAGTCAAAAAAATACTTAGTTTTATAAAAGTGAATGCATAATGTTTCTTGTAATGACATAGTATTTTCTTTGAAGTATTAGAAAAGTGATGGTATTTAATGTGTTGGGGGTAACACAATACAAGTAATGTGAATTATGTTATCAGATTACTTTTTTGATGTAACGAGTAATGCACATTACTCAAATAAAAAAAAAATTAACTACTGAATTTAAATCTCTCTATCTTCTCCATAACGCAGTAACGAACATGCGCACTCATGCATGTCCAGGAACAGAGAAAAAGTGCAAAAGTAACAAAACACATTACTTTCACCTTTCAATAAAAAGAGTTGTACAGTAGGTAATATAACCTGTAATGTTAAGAGATTTTTTGTATGGCATAGCTCTAGGGGTCAGGAAATATTCTATGCGCTAGAATATAATAGTATTTTTACAGTACAGTATTTATAATGTATATATTTAATATTACTGATCACTTTTCAAAGTAACTATCCCCAACATTGATAATTACCATAGTACATGCACAAAAAAATGGTAATACCAGCACTTTTTGTTAGCCTAAGTGTACGTTTACACAACAACAATGTACTTTGCGGTTCATAACCTTTGGAGTTTTAAAAAGTTTAAAAGTTGGCAAGGTGATTAGAATTAGTTGGCAATGTTAGTATTTGGCGTATGTAAATAATGCGTCTATGCTTGTTGTAGTAGTGGTGCAGTTAAGGCTGAATAAACACATTGCTGGAGCCTTAATAAATTCAGTATCTTGTGCAGCAAAAACACTGTCCTTTGGGTTTTCAAGTACTTGCGCAAGACTAAACACATAATACACATACGCATGACGTCAACTTTTCACAAATTCATGTTTTTGTACTTTACACAGAGACAATGATGGTATCGGTTTAAAAAACGTGCACTTTGAAACCTGTTTTCAAAAGTTTGCATTTTCGAGTTCCCAAAACGGCCAATACGCATAAAAAGTTTTCCGGTTTTAGTTGAAAACGGTGTCGTGTAAACTGCCTTTAAACTAACAAAAAAAGCTTCTAAACAACTTTACACGGGTGAACTCCTAAGTTACCAAGTGACAAGTGTGATATTGTTAATCAGGTATCACATACTTTTCCCATCACAATTTGGTATTCACTCAAGATGCAGTTTATACCATCTTGTTATTCAAAGCACTTTGTAGTGATAAAATCAGCAATTTGCTGCACTTAAATTACTGCTAAACAATATGGTTAAAGTATAATTAAAAGGACATTCAAACAATAATTTAACATTGTCTTTATGAGCAGGACAGGGTATGGGTGGAGAAGCCTCTGTGGTTTGCATCACATCCGTTCCCATACAAACAGGTGACCAAAGAGAAGGGATGCATTTGCAACAGGGGGTGGAGAGAGAGAGAAAAAGGGAAGGAAAAGAGCCACACCTCCCAGATAACTTACAGCATGTTGATGTTATAGTTAAGAGCAATATTGGTCATGCCTCAGTTGGGCCATATCACACATTTACCACTTCCTGCAAACAAGCACAGGGACAGCCCAAAAAAAGTGAAATGGTACACGTGGTAAAATTACAGCAAGATTTAAGTCAATTTGAACAAGCCAATAAGATCTCCACTGGACATAAAGTTGTCAGGTTTGTGTGCAGGTAGCTGAAGACGAGGACACGGTAGCTACAGTTTAGGAGATTTATTTTACAAACTTAAACTTCCGAAAACATACAGGAACAAAAGAACGAACTCCAGGACTTCAAGACACACACAACCATTCAAGGACGACGACCAACCAACACTGAGGGAAAACACAGGGTTTAAAAGAACTGGGACTAATGGGATAATTAACAGAACACAGGTGAAGAAACTGAACACAAACGAGGAGCGGGAAAAACTAACAGGACTAAACCAAAATCACAATGACGGGGGAAACAAGATCCCAAAACTGAACTAAACACACTGAAACATGACAGTAGCTCCCCCCTCCCCGAAGGCGCGTCCTCTCGCCGTATAACGTCCAAAGGGGTGGGAGGGTGGGCATCCTGGACTCCAGGACGGTCCAGGCGGAGCAGGCTGTGGGCGTGGCCACGGCGGAGCTGTCGGACCCTCGGGCGTCCAGGGCGGAGCTGTCGGACCCTCGGGCGTCCAGGGCGGAGCTGTCGGACCCTCGGGCGTCCAGGGCGGAGCTGTCGGACCCTCGGGCGTCCAGGGCGGAGCTGTCGGACCCTCGGGCGTCCAGGGCGGAGCTGTCGGACCCTCGGGCGTCCAGGGCGGAGCTGTCGGACCCTCAGGCGTCCAGGGCGGAGCTGTCGGACCCTCGGGCGTCCAGGGCGGAGCTGTCGGACCCTCGGGCGTCCAGGGCGGAGCTGTCGGACCCTCGGGCGTCCAGGGCGGAGCTGTCGGACCCTCGGGCGTCCAGGGCGGAGCTGTCGGACCCTCGGGCGTCCAGGGCGGAGCTGTCGGACCCTCGGGCGTCCAGGGCGGAGCTGTCGGACCCTCGGGCGTCCAGGGCGGAGCTGTCGGACCCTCGGGCGTCCAGGGCGGAGCTGTCGGACCCTCGGGCGTCCAGGGCGGAGCTGTCGGACCCTCGGGCGTCCAGGGCGGAGCTGTCGGACCCTCGGGCGTCCAGGGCGGAGCTGTCGGACCCTCGGGCGTCCAGGGCGGAGCTGTCGGACCCTCGGGCGTCCAGGGCGGTGGTGACCCTTCGGGCGGCCATGGCGGTGAGGACCCTTCGAGCGGCCATGGCGGTGTTTTTTCAGGCCTCCTTGGGTCTTTGGCCGGCCAAAGCTAGGGCGTATGGGTCCTTCAGACCACCCCAGAAACTCTGTTTCAGTTCCTCTTCATCCTGAGTCACATCATCATATAACTCTAGGTACAGCCCCGCATACTCTTCTAAAGAGCACTCCTCTTGGAAGAGGATAGGTTTTTCAATGGGGCTCACCTTCTTGTTCTCTTTTCTCCTTCTGCTCATCCTCGTTTTTTTCTTTTCGGTATTGGGTTGGTTGTTCTGTCAGGTTTGTGTGCAGGTAGCTGAAGACGAGGACACGGTAGCTACAGTTTAGGAGATTTATTTTACAAACTTAAACTTCCAAAAACCTACAGGAACAAAAGAACGAACTCCAGGACTTCAAGACACACACAACCATTCAAGGACGACGACCAACCAACACTGAGGGAAAACACAGGGTTTAAAAGAACTGGGACTAATGGGATAATTAACAGAACACAGGTGAAGAAACTGAACACAAACGAGGAGCGGGAAAAACTAACAGGACTAAACCAAAATCACAATGACAGGGGGAAACAAGATCCCAAAATTGAACTAAACACACTGAAACATGACAATAGTGACACGTGATCTGTTAATACCTGCACTGTAAAACTGAACAGTTTAAATTAATTAAGGGAAATTAGTTTATTAAACTCAAATATTACTGAAAGTTCATGGTACTCGATATAGAAAAAAGTTACATGAACTCAAAATTTGATTGTATTAAACTGAACTTAGACTGAATGCGTTGGATCAGATTTCTAGGAGAATAAAAATTGAAATGAAGTGTCATTTTTGTGCAAGATTAGGGAGAGATGTGTAAGTGTTTAATGTTCTGCTGGGATTTACATGGGTTTTTGTTATGTTGTAGATTTGGGTCACTATTGTGGTGAAGAAGTTATGGAAAGACTGAACTTATTGGTTTTTACAGCTTATATGGCTTTAAATTAGGACATGTTAGTGATATTGTATGCCTGATGATATGGTTAGTAGTTTTTTGTAGGGTAGAGAGAGAAAGAAGTGAGAGGAAGAGGGGAGGGGTGTGGGTAGGCAAATTGTGAACGGACCTTTTCTACTGAGAAAACTAAGGACGACATTTGAACAGCCTCTGAAATAACTATTGTGCATTACAAAAACAATGGCAAAACAATATTTTTTATTAAACGTATAGATTTATTATTTCATTGAAATATTTCTTTGAGTAATTATTTATTTAGATGCTAGTGATTTTGGTTGGCTATTGGTGAGAATGCTAACTAAATAAATATATTATTTAAATATAAATATATAAATCACAACAAATGTACATTGTCAGAACCCCCAAAGTATTTATGTCATGTATATGAATTTAATTTGAAAAATGAAATGCTCTTTGCCCCTGAACATGCTGAGCTCTGAATATGGCTCTTAGTTTTCCATCCTATTGAGTGTGAGATTCCCATATGGAGTTCCAGAACTCCAGACAAGGAGCTTTTTCCAGTTTATCTGCATGAGAATGTTCTTTCCCAGCATGACTGGCAAGGCTGTCACCCTCTGCTCATTCAGCCTAGCCAACCCAGGGATCTTGGCATTCCTTGTTGGGCCTACATCCTGCTTTTAAAACAACTATGAGCCATGGTAACATCTCAGAATTCATCAACAGGAATCGCATGCCCCAAAACCCCCAGGCCTTATAGAGAGCTCTTGAAAACCCAGGCTCCCCTCATTTAGGATTGCACAATGTTGTTGTCCCTTCTGTTCCAGTAATGTGTACCTGTTAGGAAGCTACTTTTGTAATACAACACAATGTTAAATGAGGCATCGTCACCCTATTGGTGCATGATTCATGTGCTTTAGATGTGTCAGAGTTGTTTTTTTATTAATTCCTGCGAGCTACTGCTGACTTCTATAGGACTGGATTTATTAGAATGACTCATTTGTAACTGTCAGCTCTATGGAGACAAGACGAAACTGGTAAAGACAGCATTCTGTCATCTGTTGTCTGGCTAATAAGGTTGGTAAATATTCATCAGAATTGAAAAATAAATCAGTACATTTAAAAAATAAACAAATTAAATTAAATTGTAATGGGTTTGCCAATGTGTTGGATTGCTTCATAACTAAAGACACGATCAGTGAATGGATATAAAAGCCTGTAAAATTAGATGGATAAAAATGTTTTCTTGTAGGCCTATATTATTTTATGTTCTTACATAATCTTTTATCATGATAATAACAAAATTCATTTGAATGCTGTCTATAGGCAACATCGCAAGCAATATAATGTGCTTAATATAATAATTTCTTAATTCCGCCCTTATTTTATCATTCGTAATAAAAAATAAATATTGGTTACACTTTATTTTAAGGTGATGTATTTACATTGTACTTACTCAAATAAGTTATGAGTAATATTAATTATTAACCATACATTACAGTTAGGGTCAGGGTTTGGTTTAGGGATAGTTGCCTGTAATTACGCACAATTTACTGTTATTACAATAGTAAGTACATGTAGGAACGCGCAACTAAGTCACCTTAACATAAAGTGTTACCTAAATATTAATATAGGACTATTCATTTCTGATCCTTCCAGGTTGCTATGGTCACGCAGGTTGTTTACAAATTTAACTCGTGGCCACGAGAAATAGATTTAGTTCCCTCGACTTTAAATCGCATTCCTACGAATTCATATCTCGTCGCCACGACATATTATCACGTTTCCACCGTCACCGTAACAAGCCACACAAATAATTTTAGGGATATTAATATGTTACACAAAATGAGTCATGTTGAAGTTTAATACTTTGGGGTTTGTTCGAATCATTAACCCCAAGCATGTCCCACCAATTAACTCAGTCTTAGTCAACTGACCTCTCTATTCATCCTCTTAACAAGAACTCTGCAGCATATCTGCTGTTTCATTTCTTTTATTTCCACTGATTTATAGAACATTAGCATCAAACAAACAACACACTGAGGAAAACAACCTAAAAACCCAGAATCATTCTAAAAATGTTCATATTGATTGAAACTAGAATATTCCATCATTCACAAAGGTCAATCTAACAAGAATGAGTGAGCAAGCAGTCAACAAGCAAAAGGGGTCATTTTTTTATTCTTAAATGTTGTTGAACCTAGTGCACTCATGCTGTAAGCAGGCACAATAAATTCCTTTCCAGCAGGGGCCATTCAAGATTACTGACATTGGGATCAAAGACTGTGAGTTTGTTAAATAATCCTGAGAGGGCCTCTATGGTTGATAGTACTTGCTGTGACTGTGTTTGAGGGTTCTTACCTGCATCAGCATGCTTGAATGGCCCCTATTGTTTTATAATATAAGGGCCAAGTCATCATCATAGTCTTGTGTAACTATCAGTTACATTACTGTGGATGTCTAAGCCATGTTATCTGAGAAGAACCAAATTACAGCCAAACAGCAAGAGGGTGGAAGATGGTTCAAATGAAGAGAAGGAAATGAAACAACAAGAGGAGTAAGAATGAATCACATCTCTGCAACCTAAACCTAGCTGGGGTGGTTAACCTCCATATTAAAGATCCTATATTAGCTCCAGAGAGGCGTGTTGCCATGGAGTGGGAAGATGCTGTTCTGCCTCCAAAGCTCATAGTAAAGCAATAAATGTTGAAAAAGAAAGGAAGCCAAAAGCTCAAAACCAAACAGGTCTTAAAGGGTCAGTTCACCCAAAAATGAAAATTAAGTCATTAATTACTCACCCCCATGCTGTACCAACCCCGTAAGACCTTCGTTCGTCTTCGGAACACAAATTAAGATATTTATGATTAAATCTGAGAGGTGGATCACTCCTACATAGGCTCCCTAAGGGAATGAAACTTGACGGCCCAGAAAGTCATTAAAGAAAATGTTTAAATATTCCATGTCGCAACAGTGGCTCAACTATAAGTTTATCAAGCGACGAGAATACTTTTTGTGCGAAAAAACAAACAAAAATAACGACTTTATTCGACTATTCCTTTTCTTCCTTGTAGGCCTGAAACGAGACTTCAAGAGATTTCCACGACGCATGCACGAGAATTGCGACCTCCTTCAACTACTTCAGTTAAGTTCTCGCGCGTGCACGTCGTGGAAATCTCTTGAAGTTTTGAAATCAAATTTGAGGACCGGAACTAACTGTTGTAATACTATTTAGTACATCCGTTTCCACTGCACTCAAAATTGCTTACCAACATTCCTGTCATAGCTTCCTCTTTACAGTAAAAGGAAAAAAGTAAACTTTCTTCATTTCCTCGATGAACACTAAGATTTTGTAGGGCAACAAGTGCAATCTTCACATTGCAAAATGTTTTCTCTGAAAGTGAAAGGCTTTAATGTATCACCATCACAGTTAGATATACACTCACCTAAAGGATTATTAGGAACACCTGTTCAATTTCTCATTAATGCAATTATCTAATCAACCAATCACATGGCAGTTGCTTCAATGCATTTAGAGGTGTGGTCCTGGTCAAGACAATCTCCTGAACTCCAAACTGAATGTCAGAATGGGAAAGAAAGGTGATTTAACCAATTTTGAGCGTGGCATGGTTGTTGGTGCCAGACGGGCCGGTCTGAGTATTTCACAATCTGCTCAGTTACTGGGATTTTCACGCACAACCATTTCTAGGGTTTACAAAGAAAGTCTGATGAGTCTCGATTTCTGTTGAGACATTCAGACGGTAGAGTCAGAATTTGGCGTAAACAGAATGAGAACATGGATCCATCATGCCATGTTACCACTGTGCAGGCTGGTGGTGGTGGTGTAATGGTGTGGGGGATGTTTTATTGGCACACTTTAGGCCCCTTAGTGCCAATTGGGTATCGTTTAAATGCCACGGCCTACCTGAGCATTGTTTCTGACCATGTCCATCCCTTTATGGCCACCATGTACCCATCCTCTGATGGCTACTTCCAGCAGGATAATGCACCATGTCACAAAGCTCGAATCATTTCAAATTGGTTTCTTGAACATGACAATGAGTTTACTGTACTAAAATGGCCCCCACAGTCACCAGATCTCAACCCAATAGAGCATCTTTGGGATGTGGTGGAACGGGAGCTTCGTGCCCTGGATGTGCATCCCACAAATCTCCATCAACTGCAAGATGCTATCCTATCAATATGGGCCAACATTTCTAAAGAATGCTTTCAGCACCTTGTTGAATCAATGCCACGTAGAATTAAGGCAGTTCTGAAGGCGAAAGGGGGTCAAACAGTATTAGTATGGTGTTCCTAATAATCCTTTAGGTGAGTGTAGATTAGTGCAGTCCCAAACAGTAAACATTCTCAGAACTTAATTGGCTTACGTTCTGGCAAGGTTCTCTCAAAGTTATGAACAAACATTGTTTGATCAATGTTATCTGGTCTTTAAAAATGTTCTTAAAATGTTAGCACAAAAACATATGCTACATATATGTACATAGTTCATGCACTGTATAACAAAAATAAAATAGTTGAGCTATCTTAAGAAAATAAGGCAACCAATCCACTCCAGTTAGTCAACTTAAAGGATTAGTTCACCTCAAAATTAAAATTTCCTGATAATTTACTCACCCCAATGCCATCCATGATGTTCATGTCTTTCTTTCTTCAGTGGAAAAGAAATTAAGTTTTTTGAGGAAAACATTTCAGGATTTTTCTCCACACAATGGACTTCAACGGTAACAAAATTGTTGAAGTCCAAATCAATGCCGTTTCAAAGAGCTTTGAAGTGCTTCAAAGGGCTGTGAACGATCTCAGCTGAGGAATAGGGTCTTATCTAGCGAAATGAACGGTCATTTTCTAACAAAAAAAAATACTTTTTAACAATGGGGCGGTACTTCCTCCAGCGTGACCTTTCCAACATGATTATGTAATCCCTGGCGCGTTGCAGACCAGCAAAAGACGAACAATTGTGGTTAAAAAGTATATCATTTTTTTTTTTTTTTTTAAATGACCGATCGTTTCGCTAGATAAGACCCTATTCCTCAGCTGAGATCGTGCACAGCCCTTTGAAGCACTTCAAAGCCCTTTGAAACTGCATTGATTTGGACTTCAACGGTAACCAAATTGTTGAAGTCCAAATCAAATCAAATCAATGCATTGTGTGGAGAAAAATCCTGAAATGTTTTCCTCAAAAAAACGTAATTTCTTTTCCACTGAAGAAAGAAAGACATGAACATCTTGGATGGCATTGGGGTGAGTAAATTATCAGGAAATTTTCATTTTGAGGTGAACTAATCCTTTAAGCCCAGGACACACCAAGCCAACGTTAAAGAACTAGTGGCAAAGAAAGCTAACTGTATTGTCACCTATCGACAATTGCGTTTCGGCCAAAAAGCTGGCCTTGAACACACCAAAAGAACAAACGGCAGCTGTAAAATAGCCTGTGTTCTACGCCTGCATGTAAGTAAACAGCAGGTAGGCCTATCAATAGTCTATTTTCGTCATTCTAAAGGGAAACCAAAACCGCAGATATGCAAATCGTAAACAACGCAGCGCTTGCTTACCATTTTGAATATCAATCATGCTGTCACTTTCTTCATTCCAGTCGGTTCATGTTATTATGAATATATTTTTGTGCGTTTGAATGCTCAGGCAAGATGTCATAAAATGATAACAGCCTTCTGTCTGTACCGTCTTGACTTGCTTTCATCATCTTTGCTTTTATTCGACTCGTTTGTTACGCTGAACAGCCAATCAGAGTTCTCTCTCGCCGACAGCCCGACGCCAATTCAACATGCTAAATCAGCCCAAAAAACCCAGACGGTGTCTGACTAGAGCCGACATTACGAAAAACACCGAAAAAACTAAGCTGAATAATGCTCAAAAAAGGCCCGAAGTTGCTCGATGGCCGACCGTCGGCTTGGTGTGTCCCGGCCTTAAAATACTTTTGTTCATCTAATGAGTAATTCTTAAAAATTCTTATCAAGGCAACTTAAAAAACAAGTTGAGCCAACTTGAAAAAAAGGCAACTTATCACACTACACTCAACTTTTTAAGTTAACTCAACTAATTTGCTAAGGTTTAAGTAAACTTAAAAGCTTTTGTTCATGAAATGAGTAGCAGGTAGTCTTTTGAACTTAAAACTTCTTGTCAAGGCATTTAAAGAAGTTTAACAGTGCAAGCCGCTACAATCCTTGTTTTTTCATCTCCATGTTTTATTTTCAAAGTTAGCTACATTATATGCCTCTTGAAACTGTTTACACAATTTACCCATTTCATCCAGGCAAATAAGTTGCAAAAGTTGCAATGAGAAGCACATATAGCACATATAACTCAACACCTCGACACAAATCTCAAACATGGTGATGATCAATTGTAATTAAGTCAAAATATGAACTCTGAACCATATGACAGCTAAATAACAGTGACAACAACGGTAGCAGCATTATTATTTTTTTCAGTGTGGAATGTCTTTCTAAAACGTTTTAGTTGGACTTTAAACGTTTTATTTTTTAAACGTTAAGGCCAATTCACACTGCACCGACAAACGTTTTATTTTTAAACGTTAAGGCCAATTCACACTGCACCAACAAACACCGACCAATGCGGACAATCACCAGATTACAGTACATCACTTCTCAGCCATTCCATGACCCGAAAAGTGCAGATTCAGCATGTTTAGTCAGTGAAAATAAGCTCCTACAGACGCCAATAAACACAGACGGTGTAACAAACTGATCCGACAAAACCCAACAAAGTGTCTGTTGCCTTCTGGCAGCGCAGTGTGAAATGGCCTTTACTACTTGTTTCAGAATTTTCAGAGAACATTCAATAGTAACATTCCCATCATGTTTGAAAAATGGAATGTACTTTAAAAAAAACTGGACATTTTGAATGTTCAGAGAACATTCACAAATAACGTTTTCATAACCTAATGGCAACATTAGCAAAACTTTCTTATATTTTTTTGTTTGCTGGGGTGCTGTGTGGAGACTTATATGTTCAAACCTGACACTTTGAATATTGGCATCAAAACAATGACACTTAGAAACACCACAGACTCATTTGCAGCATGTTTAATTTAATTTAGTGTGTGTGTTGTTAAAAAGGGGATTGGTTGTGTCTCCTAAGGACAATTATGAATCATATTATCATCAGACAGCATGAATCTCCCATCTGGTCAGAAACAGATACAATCTCCCCTCAAAACATGTGTGTACTGGACCCTAATCATACAAAGCATTATCAAAACATAAAATGCTATTCTTGTCCAGCAGCTAGGGATTTATTACAAGAATAATCTATTGAAACATTGTCCACTATCATGCAACCATTGCAAGAGCTCCAGTGGGTGGACACACTGCGGTCACTGGAGGGTTTCTGTGGGTGGAAATGCTCTTCAGGCACTGATCAGAGTGCTAATCTGTCAGATTTTACACTGACATGTTAAATAGGACTCTAAGAATAACATTCTCTGTTTCAGACTGTTCAGAAGGGAACCGGGTTATCGAAGGAGAAAGAGGAGTATTTTTGGCATCTAAGTTTCTTCAGTGATGTGTCAGTCCCTGTGATGAAACAGATGTCACTGCTGAAAGATTCAGAGCAATCAGTTACAGTTGTAATCGAAATTTTCAACCCCCATTGCAAATTAGGTTTATTGGCAAAATTTGCAGACTTTCAGCTCTTTGCAATGAACAAATCAAACAAAAGTAACTAAAGTAGCTCAACCCACAAATGTTTCAAGTGGTTTTCCCAAATTCAACTAAAAATGCAACTTTTGATAACTTCTGTAGTCTCAAAATTATTCAACCCCTTCATGGCAAGCATCTTTAGTACTTAATAGAACACCCTTTTTGTTGTTATTACCTGCAAACGAGATGTATACACCAGCTTCTGGCAGCGTTTCTGGAATCTTTGCCCATTCCTCATGAGCAATGGCCTCCAGTTCAGTAATATTCTTGGGTTTGCGCATTGCAACCGCTGCCTTCAAATCCCACCAGAGATGTTCTATGTGGTTCAAGTCAAATGACTGTGATGGTCATGTAGAATCTTCCAGGACTTCTTTTGCTACCAAGGCTTGATGGAATTTGAGGTATGCTTGGGATCATTGTCCTTTTGGAAGATCCAATGACTAACTGACGGCATGACGTTTTCTCCTAGAATTTACCGATACTCTTCTTACATCTTGCCTTCCACACGCTGCAGGTTTCCAGTGCCAGAGGATGCAAAGCAGCCCCAGTGCATCACCGAGCCACCACCATGCTCAACTGTAGGCAGAGTGTTCTTTTCAGCATATGCTTCATTCTTCTTCCTACAGACATACCGCTGATCCATTGGGCAGAAAGGTTCCAGTTTTGTTTCATCGCTTTACAGAACAGAATCCCAAAACCTCTGACTTATTCATATGATTTTGAGCAAATTGGAGCCGACTTTTCTTGTGCTTTTGGGTCAGTGGTGTATTTCTTGGTGTGCTGGCATGCGTTTAGTACGTGTCTTACTGTGTGAGCTGAAACCTCATAGCCTGGCTCCACCCTACGTACTTCCGCTCAATTTTCATTTGACTACATCTGGGTTTGCTGTATATTCTTGGGTTTTCTCCGGTCCAATCAGCGAACACAGGGAGTGGCCGAGAACGATGACGTTGAGGTGCGCTAGTTTGAGTTGCAGACATACGTCACGACCAAACGTTAAGCGATTGGTTATGGCAGATCCAGAGTGACTCTGGGCAGATCCAATAGTTTTAAACTTCAACAGAGTATCCGCCTTCAAGGAAGTTAACGCTTGTCAATGGAGAGTGGCCAGACTCTCTGTACAAATGAAATGTGTACGAGAGTCTAGTAAGACCAGGCTAGAAACCTCAGTGCCTGTTGCCACCAAGTCTTGCTGCAGGTCTTTTTCGGTCACTCAAGGGTTTTTCTGAACCTGCATTCTCATAAATCTGGTTGCAGCCGTTAATAGCTTTCTTTTTCTGCCCCGTCCAGGTAGTGTTACCACTGTTCCTTTAACTTTGAACTTTAATTTCCAACAGTGTCTCTAGGAGCTAGGCATGTGCCGGTATCAAATTTTCGTGCTGCGATTAATTGAATGAGCTTTTATCACGGTATACGGTATTATCACGATATTTTAATTGCTCAAGAGAAACAGATGGATTGCGGGTATCTAAAAAAACAACTTGCATCACAATGTGTAATTGTGATTTTCAAAACATGGTAACTAAACAGAATTTTATTAAGTTTAGTGACAACGTGTTACAATGTTTACATGGTACAATGACTGGTAGGTTACTGTTTGTATTATTCAAATAAATTATTGTATTTGATTTTAATCTTAATTCAATATTGACTCATTTGGATAAATATTAGGTAGGCTACAGTCTGCATGTTAATTTTTCTCAAGAAAAAAATATATCTCACATAATGCTGTAAACAGAGAGAAATTATGCGGTTTTCATTATAATAACAATTATGTAATGACAAGTAAACATATAATTAATATGTAATAAAGTGCACATATTTAGCAAAATGACAATTTTTTCTAGTCAACTAAAGTGCTTTGTCATTAAATGGCTTTCCTGAGGTAAATGTAACGTTCTGTGACATAACTGTTCTCCTGCAGTTTTATTGACCTATTTCCGTGAAAAACACTGATTGATCGACATTTTGTATGAGGCATAAACCTTAAGGTAAGTTGTACTGTATCTTTAAATAAAAAGTAACAGATGATCGGTTTACTTGAACTGAGGCGCAGCGATCTGTCACAATGGACAGAACCTTTTTTTTTCATATCAAAAGTAACCTGCTCTGTCTAGTCTGTCGGTGTCAGTGTCCTCTTTGCTCCGCGATTTTTCTCTGCGTGAGAGCGTGTGAAAAGTGTCAATTCCGTAAAGCGGCTTTCAGACAGAACGCGATTTGCTATTTTGCAAATAAAAAGTTGAACTATGTTTAACTTTGACCCCGGCGTGCTTTGGTCGACGCAGCAACAAAACGTCCCCGCGAGTATTCTGCGTCCTGTCTGAAAGGCGCTTGAGTCTCAAGTTGAATGCGTGAGAGTTGGCAGCCCTGCGGGGGGTAAATCGTCGTCAGCGTTCCTCCTTCCGCCATGCTTCTACTCCATGTGATGATTGTTTACATTAGACTAGAATGCGCTCTGCGCCGCGTGCACACAGTGCTTATACATGTGGGGATTGTTTACATCAGAGTGCGCACGTGTTTTGCGGAGCATATACACAGTGTTTAAGCGGTTGATAGAAAATTAGCTAATGCGTGTTCTAAAAGTCTAAATTCAAATCTATTATTTTTCACGGTATTTTGAAGTGGCCGCGATAACAATATCGTGCATATTCATTACCGCGATTTATCGCATTACCGAATACCGGCACATGTCTACTAGGAGCATTAAAGGGTTAGTTCACCCAAAAATGAAAATTCTGTCAGTATTTACTCACCCTCATGTTGTTCCAACCCCGTAAGACCTTCGTTCATCTTCGGAACACGAATTAAGATATTTTTGATGAAATCTGAGAGCTGGATCACTCCTCCATAGGCTTCTTCAGGGATTGAACTTGACGGCCCCGAAAGGTTATTAAAGACATCGTTAAAATAGTCAAAGTGACTGCAGTGGCTCAATCTTAAGTTTATCAAGCGACGAGAATACTTTTTGTGCGCAAAAAAAAACTAAAATAACGACTTTATTTCAACTATTCATTTCCTTCTCTGTGGGCCTCGAGTCAGTTCACTAGTGTAATAGCGTAAGCTTCTGTTGTTGTACGTCACACGCATCACGCACATGACCAGCGTCGGCCAATAGTGAGCCTACGTGTGACGTAGCTCTACGGAATCACACTACGTTAACTGACTAGAGGCCCAAAGAGAAGGAAATGAATAGTTGAAATAAAGTCGTTATTTTTGTTTGTTTTTGCGCACAAAAAGTATTCTCGTCGCTTGATAAACTTAAGATTGAGCCACTGTAGTCACTTGGACTATTTTAACGATGTCTTTAATAACTTTTCGAGGCCGGCAAGTTCAATCCCTGAAGAAGCCTATGGAGTAGTGATCCAGCTCTGAGATTTCATCAAAAATATCTTAATTCGTGTTCCGAGGATGAACGAAGGTCTTACGGGGTTGGAACAACATGAGGGTGAGTAAATACTGACAGAATTTTCATTTTTGGGTGAACTAACCCTTTAAGCGCCTTCAGTATCTTTTTGTTTCCTGTTCTTTGTTTGTGAAGGGCGATTCTATCTTCTCTTAACATTTTGGACCATTCTTTTGACTTAGCCATATTTCTAACATGCAGTCAAACGTGACACTCAACAAACCTAGCCTATCAGGTATTTCATGTGTTCTAGCTCAAGCACACCTGGTACAACTAATGAAGCCCTTGATTGGTTGTGACAGGTGTGCTTGAGACAACACCCGTTTTGCAGATTTGTGCTGTTGTGGGGGATTCTATTCAGGTGGTTGAATAATATCGAAACTGCAGAAGTCATTAAAAGTTGCATTTTCAGCTGAATTTTGAGAAACCACCTGAAACTTTTTGTATTTGTTGTATTGAGCTATTTCAATTACTTTTGTTTGATTTGTTCATTGCAAACAGCTGAAAGTCTGTAAATTTTGCCAATAAAGCTGATTTGCAATGGTGGTTGAATAACTGTAAATATATAAGTAATAATTAAACTGTATATATATATATATATATATATATATATATATATATATATATATATATATATATATATATAATTAATTTAATACTTTAATTCAGCATGGTTGCATTCAGTTTATCAAAAGTGATAGTAAAGACATTTGTAATATGATATATGAATATAAAATCTCTACTAATCAAAGAATCAATATCTTTCAACACTGATAGTAAGAAATGTTTCTTGAGCAGCAAATAAGCATATTATAATGATTTCTGAAGGATCATGTGACACTGAAGACTGGAGTAATGCTGCTGAAAATTCAGCTTTGCCATCATGGGAATTCAATTTATTTTAAAATAGCCTATATTAAAATAGAAAACAGCCATTTTGAAATTTAAATTTTTAAAACAATTTAATTATTTAAATTTGTATAAAAAAAACTGTATGTGGACCGAGCAAAGATCGCAGATTTCGAAATGTTTTTGACTAAACGAAGGACAGGCCAAAATTATTTTCACTTATATTGAAACTAGAGAAAGTCATCACCAAGCATGTCTATCTTACTTATCTTAAAGACTGATCAAGACTTTGAAAAGTCTCAGGGGTCAACAGGCTGAAAATCACTGTTGAGCAAATCCGATAAATCACCATAATCAGGCATCTCTTTGAGAATGTGCTTGGGGTGTCTTGTCAGATGGCTTTACACCTCACAAAGGCCTGTCTTTCCCTCAAGCGTGGATCAATACTCCACCTTTATCCAAAACTTCAGCAAGAGCCTTGGAGGAAATTGAAGGGAACCAACCCTCATTTTAACTCTACCAACAATAGATCCCAAATACAGTCAGATGCTCTGCTGGTGTTTCACCTCCACCATATTTTTTTGTTCTCTTCAAAGACAGTCTCTGCAGGTAAAGTCAGACAGCTCTTGTCCCAGAGACACCACAGGCTGTGATACAGCCTACAATATGGGGTCCTTCACCAGCCCTCAGACACCTTCAAACCCCTCATGTGGAGAGGATCGAGTCCTCACTCCCCACGCTGTGCTGCCTTTTGTCTCGCTGGCACAAACACCTCTACAACATGTCTATAAATGAGTCTAGAAATAATGGTCCAGACTACCCAGATCCACTCTTCACAAAGATGAAAGGAGTCTTTGAAATGAAATAAGCCCCCCAAAAGCTCTGTGTATGTGTGTTTCATCCTTCACACAAAAACAACAACAACAAAAAAAAAAACGGTGGGGCGTTCCAAACAATTCGTTTTAATACGGGTGGAGTGGGGTTCGATTCACACAGATTATCTTTTTATCTACAGTCCACGGTGAGCCTTCAGCTTCTTCTCAGACACAAAGGGAAAACAGGCGCACTGCAGTGACAGAATAAGCAATTATTTTAAGACTTGATGTAGCCTAGAGCTTTCAACCATCAGTTTTGGACAAGCACTTAATATCACCAAAACATTTAGGCCCATAACATATTCTACTGAAGTATGTGAATGCAAATGCGACAAACTCGGTTTTATGTGTCATTAGCTGCTTCCATCCACATTTTATGCAAATTTAAGGATATGGCAATAATATATGTATTTTTTAGATAAGACTTGCATAACCTATGATGGAAACGCATTTAGCGAAGAAATCCCTCCATTGGATTTCTCAACAGATCATTTGATCAGAAAAAATGTCAGAGAGTGAGAGGCCTAGGATATGAATGGACGACAAGATTCTTAAACATAATTTTTTAAAAAGAAGTGACTTCAATTGTTGATGGAAAACATCAACAAAACATGCAGATTTTCCAAGAAGTACGACTGAAGATTCTGTTCCCAAACACAGGGATCCGCATCCGAACGCAAGATAACATGATGGCGCCGTTTATTGCATTTCGTCTGCGCACTCGGAAGAAGCAAGTAATTTATGATGTTCGAAAAAAGAGCCCCGGTTGCATCAACTACCATTGCTTTACAGATATTTTGTGCCAATTTTCTAGCAAGTTATTATTTTTTCCCTCTTGAGACATCTTGAAGGGATGCCTTGCAAATGTGTTTTGCGATAGGCTACTCCATGTTCACAATTTTAAATAGAAACATAGGCTGGTTATTATTTTTCACCAAAAAGAAAATAAGTCATTCAGAAACCTGCCTGATTCATGCCCACTGGGAAGTTTCATTCTTGTGTGCAATTTCTCTCAAATTATGACCAATAAATATATCTTACTCAAGTAGGCTACTCAAATTTAGTTTGAAATGTCTCTGCTATTAAAACAAATAAATGTTGTTGAGTAAAATTTGAGTCCTGTGTAGAATATGTTTATGGCCTAAAATAACACTTCAGAATTCAAATGTTCTGAATTGTGAATGTCCCGTCACTCCCATTTTCTGAGACAACATCTGTGAAATAGGTGGCCAACTCTTAGCATGACTAAGATAAATAGCATTGCACAGATCAGACTCTCCCCAAATGAGAAACAGGTGGAAATTAATACAAATCTGGGAGTGACTGAGGCGGAATTCATGGCACATGGTCAACATTCCCAGAGCAGCAGCAGCAGCTGTTATGTTTACCTTTGGAGAGGAATGATTGCATATTAGCTGCAAAGCTAAAACATGCTATGGTTAATTAGCTATGCAAAGGGATTCTGAGGCCACGGGTTCCCTCTGTTGTCACACGGCATTCGGATGATGAGCCTGAACTAAATCTTGCACGTGAAACGGGATTTCTCTCTGTTTCTCTCTCTCTCCTTTCCTTGGCTGTAATGCAAAACATAGTTAGCGCTGTAGGCTACTCATTTTCACATGGGGGTGGTGAGATCCATACAAAAGTACAAGAGAATCAGCATCATGTCCTATTTAATAAACATCTGATTCATTTTACTGGATTATGCTTGTCTGAGATACTCTACGTCTACGGCAAACCAGAGAGGAAGAGGAGAGCGTCCCCTGCAGGTAAATCACAGTAACACAGGTCAGGATACACTAATGCTATAATTATCATATAGCTTAAGCTTAAAAAACACACTAAGCTATATCTAAATTGGCCATATTCTGTACTTGGCTGTGTATATAAGCATTTTTACAGTGACTAAGGTCAGAGTAAACCGCATCACTTTAGGCCTACTGCTTTTTCCAAATCTTCTGTAGTCCACTCAGTGTAATGCACACATTTGCGGCCTAGTGCTCAGCTATCTTTAGCTATCACATGTCTCTGGCTCTCTCTCTCTCAGACACAGAAATGATTGCTGAACACCACAACACACAGACAGCAAATAACTCTCAGTCACACATTATATTAGGTGTCTTTAAATACTATAAAAAATGTAGCCTACTTATTGTGTTCATGTTGTATTGCAAAACACTTTTGTTGCTATAGAGGTTGGATACCTGTAAGGTTAGGGACAGGTTTGGTGGTATGGGCAGGTTTAAGGGTGGATTAAGAGTTATATAATTACTTAAATTAATTACAGATGTAATTACATGCAGGAAAGTACAATGTAAAAAAAAGTGCATTGTATCGAATGATTCATTTAAATGTTTGTACATAGTAGTTAAAGACACCTAAAGTGGGACCTAACTCTCAATTAACTAGGGCTAGAAAACAGAGAACCTCAGGCTAAATTTAAACTAGTCCATGCTTACAACCAAAAACTATCCATAATATAGTAATACAAAATATCATCAAGGCATCGAAATTCATTCTCCAAACTCTGAAGGATAAATATTATATTATATTAATCCATTTTAAAAAGTTAAGAAGTTTAAGAACCCTCCAAATATGCTTTTTGCCAAAGCTATGATCCTCTTCAAAGATCTGTAAGCTTTTGATTGAGTGGCCATTGAACAGTGTTGTAACTAAACCCTATTGATTAGAACTGAAACTAAGACACTTTAAACTCCTTGTTATTTCACATCTGAGTGAACCGCTGGCTAAACAAGTCAGCCATTTATCTGAAGAACAATTCACCAATCAGCAGTGCAGTGCTGGCCTTCAGCCAATCAGAGCCCAGCGCAAGCCAGAACGTGACCAACACTCGATCCCGGGCACCCATGGTGTTTATCTTCATGCAGAAAGTGAGTAGAAGAGGAGCCATTGTGGACACTTCACCTTCACACTCAATTCATACTTTCCCTCCTTTTCTTCACACATAAATGTAAGCAGACAGGCCCATACAAAATGTGATTTGAATATGTCATTATGATATGGATACCATCATACATTGTATAATGAAGCAATTCAGTTTCAGCAGTCATTTACACTTTTAATAATAAATGTTCCAAAAGGCTTGCCAGCGATGCCGTAGAAGAACCATTTTTGGTTCCCCAAAAAGCCTTTCAGCGAACAGTTCCTAAAAGGGCAACATTTTTCTTAGTGTGAAGAACATTTTAAGAATCTAAAGAACTTATTTCCATTATAAAGTCCAATGGAAATATTCCATAAATGTTAAAGGTTCTTCATGGGACCATCAATGCCAATAAAGAACCTTTATTTTTAAAAGTGTATAGACCATTTACACTGGAATCAACCCTTCCAGCATGTTCTTTCACACACACACACACACATGAACATATCACACTCACTGTTGAACTTCCTGTGATGGGCGCGGGGCCTCCAGGGGCGGTTGCGAATCCAGTGCAGCTTTCGTGACAGTTCCATGGCTGTGCGCCAGACTGTGCCCACAGGACATCATTGAACAGCGTTAGTCCAAACTTCGCCTTTTCTCCCCCAACCATGAGATCATATCCAAAGCAAACATTTGACCCTTTAAGGGTCTCCGTCCAGTTCCCAAAGTAGACTATTTCCTCTCTGTCTGGTTGCGTATCTGTCGTCTCAACAAGTCTGTTTGCGTTGCCTGAGATCTATATTTTATGCATGAGTCAGGGTAACCCAACTCCCTCTGCCGTTCTGACACACAGACGCCACTCAACTCTTCATCCAGGGAGCACCACCTAGTATCCATGGCTGACATCTGGGCACACATACACACATTTGCACACACACACAGAGCTGAAACATGACTCTAGTCATCTGGACAAAAGAAGGGATTGGATACCAGACAGTGAACATGCACTATCTTTGACTGAAAGGTGTATTTCACTAATGTTTTTCATTGTGTAATCTTATGCGTTTCACCAGTATTATTTGTTAAAGGGGTCATATAATGGTACATGCACTTTTACAAGTTGATTGTACTGAAATGTGTGTTGGCAGTGCCTGTACACAACTATCATAAAATGATAAAAATCCATCCAGTGTTTTTTTTTTATCTCCTTATGTTTTCCCCTGCCTCAAATTGAACCGTTCGATTTTGTGACGTCACTAAATCGGACGCCCCTCCCACGATTGTTGATTGACAGCAGCGTTTCAACACAGACCCGCCCTCGCTCGTGAATCGCTAGCTGCACGCTTCACAATGAATGCGTCTAAGGTTTACACTCAGGGTACATTACGGCATGTTTTCTATGTATGACGTTCTCAATATAATTCATAATCCCACGTTTATAGGTCTACTGAACAACGCGTTATGGTTATTGTGTTCAAACGGTGAACGCACAGAACAGAGAGGCGGGCTGAGCAAAGCTCATTATCTTTTAAATGGAAATAAATATAAATAAAACTTCAACTCGACAAAAATAAATGAAAAATTATAAATGCTGCCATGGGCAAATAACTGAAATAAATATGTTTATATATAAAATATATTCAAATAAAAATATATTAAACTATATATAAATAAAATGACTAAAATTACAACATACTACTACAATATTACTAAAACTTAACTAAACTAAAATGAAAACTGAAAATATAATATAAAAAAGGCAAAATCTAAATAATAATAAATACTATAGACGCAATAATAGGCTAATAAAATAACACTGACAACGGACCTGAGATCATACTTCAGTAAAATAGATCAGTTCGCTTCAAATAGGCAACTAATTAAAGACACTCCATTTTTAAATAACTATAAATCAATGAATGCAGTAAGTGAAACATGGTAAACAGAAACATCAATACATTACTCCAAATCCACTCCGATTTACAAAGTCATTCAAACGGTTTATTTCTTCTGATGATCACATGATACTGAAGGAATAAAGTAGTTGTAGTCCTATGACGCCCTCTGGTGGTTTTCTTCAATACATCACCATCATAGGCTGATGTAGGCTGTCTATGTAGGTGGTTACTTCCGGTTTCTCGACTGGCTGCAGTAACACGTCTCTGTCCATGCGGGGGCGCTCGCAGGCGAGTGCAGAATGAATGGGAGTCTATGGGGTTTCACCCCCAGAAATCCACTTTTCTCAGGATGTAATTTTTTGTCAAGTAATTTGAAAGTTGCATTCGAAAGAGAGGGCTAAGATAATACACTCAGCTGAAAATTACATTTTTAAGTTCACTTATCTGTTCTAAAAATCCGTTCAAAAATGTGATGACGTCACATAATAGCAGAATGCTTTCCGGCCAACAACGGCCTAACCTGTAAGAAATCGAAAGGACAGAAGTACTCGTTCATTCGACTTTTGGCCTATAATCTATATTGAACTTGCCGAATCAACAATAAAATCTATGTTGATCCAACGACAAGCAGGAGAAAGAGGTACATTTAGCCGTTTAGCCCCATAGACTCCCATTCATTCTGCACTCGCCCGCGATCACCTCCAGTGGAATTCTAATGGAACTGCAACCAAGATGATACACAATGGGGCTAATAGGAAGTGCCAAGGGTTAGACGGGCTCTGGTTGTCTATTGCAACGCAGTTTCTAAGGTGATCTGGAGGTTTTTAAGTGTGTTGCTATGCAGTTGCTAGGTTGTTGTTTTTTTCTCCAGGTGGTTGATTTTATGATATTCTATCTAGACAGTCCATAAAAATGGCTCAGTCTCTTTTACAATGTAAATTATAATGTAGAAATGTTGGCTAGTAGAAGCTGATTTTGCCGTTTGATAACAGACCCACTACAGAGCGTCCGGTGAGAGACTTTTATCACAGAGATGATCAGGTATTCGGGAATAACCCATTTATTGTCACCACAACTCAGTACCCTGAATAAATTCGACTTTGCATGTGTGTGTGGTTTTTTTTTACAGGCACGCACACAACTTTAGCAAAGATAAACGCTACAGTATGCATCCGTCCGCTTTCCCGATCGTCAGACTCAGTTCAGTGGGCGGGAGCACGGACCTGCACGTCTTTTCTGCGGTGCCGATTGGCCCGCTGGACGGATGCTGTGACGCATGCGTCAATTTTGTCATATAATAAAGGAACTAAGACACTTGAATATAACTATAATAGTGGCCTTTTTTACATATAAGTCTAACCGCGTAGAAAAGTAACCTCACTTCTGTTGAACAAGTCACATGGTTTGAGGAGGTGTCACCCATGTTTATCACGAATTTAGTGGAGAAGTTATATGCCAAAGACATGTAACCCTAAGTATGAGCAGTAAGAGTGATGCTTGTCCTATAAATAAAAAACAAGGAGACGGACCAAAGGTTTATTTTTGTGTTATGTTTATTGTCATTTAGTGTCTACAATTCTACACCTATGCAATAAATTAAAGAAACCAATGAACAGTACTACAAAGTCTCACATGAACATAAAAACAAAATGGAATGTAATAAAAGAACATTCAGAACAGCATAGGTTTATAACATCGACACCCAAAAGGCTATATGTGGAATATTTGATTGTTCTTCACAAAATATTGATCACCTGTTCATATAAATCACAACTGTTTAAGGCACATATTATAACCATACAGCACAATCAACATTTCAATATGTTGTTTTGGTGACTAACAAAAACAACCCTTTAAAAATCGAGTAGTTAGTAAATAGCGAGTTTGTGGGTCAAAATTATATGAAATGAATAACATCAGGGCAGGAGAAATTCTGGACAGATTAAAATATGACATGGTCACTGTATCGGACAGAGGGATGAACGGTTACAATATAAAAGATCAATGGCAAGATGTACTGTTATTTAGCAGCTTTAAGACATTAAATATCTACTACCAAGAGCATCTTAAGGCTTCATAACTGCTGGTAAACCTGTAAATAATTCTTTGGTTTATTATTCTAAAAAGGTCCATCTAATGAGGAATTGATGGACTCGTTTAGAAATCCTTGAAAACGTCACCTCTGACCGGCAGTTTTTAAAGAGGTGTCTGTGCGTGTCAACAAACATACAAAATAAAACTAGTTAGAAACCTCTGAATTTGAGATTGACCAAAACTGGCGAACACTATAAATGCTGCTATGGCCTTGTACGTTAAACCCAACACATTTCTGCACACCCCTATAAAACAATGCGTACCACAACATTTATGCAAATACAGACTGTACCTTCACATTATTTTTGGGGCCAAATAAAATAATCCATAAAAAAAAAAAAAAAATAAGCCGCCAAAAATAAAAGCCAATCACGGAGAGAAAAAAGAAGAGGCATATTCTAAAAACAACATCTACATTTATCTGGTCTGGAGTAAATGACAAACACTTGATATGAGAAAGAAATCTTTATATAAATTAGGCACATTAGGGTTAATTAGTTAAACTTAACTAACATCTTTAGAAGCAATTTTCCCAACCGGAGCTACAAGTATAAAAAGGATATGGCTTTTAAGTCTAGAGTACCAATAAAACAATCCTTCATCTCAGTAAATAAAATTCATTATCAAGCAAATGCATCTTGAATGTCTCTACCGGTTTCAGTTAACAGGCCTAACAAAAGTCGATCATCTAGGGAGCTTCATATCCGTAAAACTGATGTGATGAACAGAGTAAGCTCATAAAAGGAGAAACAATCTAAACGTTTAAGAATAAAAAAGGGGGTGAATTGATTTCAAGAAAACACCAAATTACGGTCACATTGACAAGTCTTTAACTGAATGGTCCACTGCATTGTTTCCACTGGACTGAACTTAACTCGTACTACACACAGCATTTAAACACAGTCACAGTGTGTGTATTTGTCTATGTTCAGTTCAGTTCTCTACCCAGATAAATGTTTCAATTTAATCTCCATCTACATCCATTGCTCCATTCCATGCACACTCAGACTGGAGGGTGCAGACATGCGGTTCTGGCTTGAATTTAGGCTTATTCTCAAAGAAGTCTGTGTAATACAGCTTTATTGGTTTAGTTTCCTTTACAGCCGGCGTTTATTCTTTTTTGTGATCCTCAGGCGGATTGTCCAGGTCCAAACCGGGATCTGCCACGCAGCAATAACACAGCTTCTGTGTTTGCAATGAAAGTGTATCTGAAAAAAGAAAAAAGTTCACAGATCATTATGTAAAAATCATCCAGAATATTAAATAAATCTCTTTACAAAACTAATGGTGCGCGAAATAGTCAGAGAAGCCTGTGCTTGCTTAAAATCCTCTTAACTGGTCTGCATGTCTAAGATCAAAATGGTATTGATTAATTTGCCTGCTCTAAAAATCCCCCTCTTTATTATAAACAAAGCATTTATTTAATCAAGCTACAAAAAGGCTCTTTTGATATTGCGGGATCTGTGAAGTCACACGGGCAAAGACATTTGCCTCTAGAGCAAGACATCGATAAATAGTTATACATCGCGGCATCAAAGGCCCCGCCCACTGGCATTCAATTGCTTAATGTCTGACATTTGCCTGCACTGTATGTGACCGTTGCCAAAGTCCTTTTAGGCAAGTCATGCCACTCGGCCGCCATCTTGGCAACGCCTCCGGGCAGCTATTTCGGACTAACAAGACCAGGCTCCTATCTAAATGAATGGGCAGAGACTTAGAACTGCACTTTCACTGGTCACCAGGACATAAAAACTGCATGTATACAAACACTAATAAAATATGATAAAAATCGCTGAAAAAGTGTGATGACTTTGCCCCAAAATAAGGTTTAAAACGCCTTTTCCCCCACAGGTTATACTTTTACTGCGCATGCGCAAGCGTTCTCTCGCTCTCTGTCGTGCGCGCGCTACTGCTCGCTCGCTCTAGATTCCGGGAGATTTGAACTAATTTGCGGTCATCAGGGAGCCGCTATCAATCTGCGGGAGACTCCCGGAACTTCCGGGAGACTTGTGATGTCTGATATTTACACAACTAACACATATCAAATCTGCCGCCTTTTCAAACAGTAACATATTTTCCGCTGTCGCAAACCTCATCTGTGTGCATGCGTCGGTGGAACCAGACGATAGGCTTAAATGTTTTCCGGCTTGACTGTTTAAAGCAGACGATTGGCTTTCCAGCGGGAGGGGCGGGGCATGTGGATACAACCGCCATCTTTGGCGTTACGGGTTTTCCCTATATAGTTGTATTAAGGATTGAGGAAGTGGCATGTCTCTACTAAATAGTCTCTGCCGTCGCATCACGTCAAAAGCAAATAGAACCCATTATAATCACTGACGCTGTCTACACTGGATACAGTATACAGATGTGCATTCAGATTCTGACATACTCCACGCTCTTAAGTCTTTTGACTACAGGACAAATGGAAAAGTGAAAGAACATTTGCTTTGACGCGTCCAGTTTAAACAGCTTGTTTGCGTTTCTGTACAGACTTCATCCCAGCGTCAGAAACAAGTTGATGGTTTATTTTTAAAGGCATCCCAGATCAAGTCGGAGGACTATGTTTGTTCGGAGCGTTTTGTTTTGTAAATGAGGCACAATCTAATGGCAAGTTCGCAAAGAAACTTATTGAAAGACAAAGAAGTCAGAACTATGCTGGGTCTGACAGCAGCAACATTCCAACCTGTAAGTAAATGATTCCATAATGCTTTGTCTGTAAATGACGGTTTTATATGGATAGCGTTTTCAAAACACGCAATAGTGAGTGGGCGTTGATACTGTTTCCTATGCAATGACATTAGCCAATAATAACAGAGGCCGTGTACTGAAAGGCCTTAAAAAAAGGCACCACTTAAAATGAGATAATTTCAAACAAATATTAACTATATTGTCTAAAGCAAATGTGAGCAATGCTTGCCGGTGGAAATTGTAATACCATAAGTCTTCGAGACACAGTTACATGATTGCTGAGTTGTTGCTAGATCGTTGTTTACAGGCTCAACCCAAAGAACCCACACCAAAGTCTCTATGGCATTCTTATAAGTCTGTATTAAGCACATTAACTGAGGTTTATTACTGAATACAACAGGCTCATGAATGCTGTAATGTAAAGTGTGACCAAAAATGGATTGAAAATGACTGACGTGCCATTTTTCTCTGTAATGCACATGGAAGCCTAAGAACAGCAGGTGGGTGAAAACACTACAGTCATTGTTCATAGTAAAACGATTTGCAGTACATACGGACCATTTTATGGTCAAAACACAGAGCACATACATCTTATGTTTAAATTCATTATACAACACCACATGTATGCATTTATGCAACAAACCCCCCTAAAAGGCTAACTGAACCTGGTTGTAACATATACATGTATGTTAAAAAATACAAACACTTACTTATTACTGCCTGCAGCAGAAATCAGAGATTTGCAGGTGCCCAGCTGAACTAATAGAAATGAGACGAGAATCGAGAGGTTCTTGCGTGTTTGTGTGCTCACTCACCGAGCATGTGTCCCAGAAAGGCGGGTCTGGAGCTGGGCGGGAGGTGCACACATATGTAATACACAGGTGCTCCGGAGAGCGCAACAGTGATTCCCACTAGAGAGTTTACGGTGTCACTGTAGAGTGGTACAACCACCAGAAACACGCTGCACAGACAGTACACTATAGGGAAGAACAGACTCAGCTACATGGAAACAAAAACACACAGAGTCAATTAAGCACATCATAAACCAGGGCAATAAAGAAATAAACATGTCAACAGTGTAGCAAGCATTAAATATATGACAAGCTATAATCAAAGTATTTTAAGGCATCATAAATGTGCTCCTGATGCATGGACCGCCCACACCCCGTTAGCTGAACGATGTAGCCATCTGATGCATATGGCACTAAAAACACTTTCGAAGGCAAAAGTCTAAATCTGATTGGCTGACTTCTACAGGTCTTCCGGGAGTCTTTTTGCGATGAGCTTTAACGGCCTGACAGGAAACAAAGCTGTTTTAAAGTGCGGATATTGCAGCAATGAATGTTTTGTTAAATCATTATGAGCCATGAACCAAATCAGCCAGCAAGGTGAATCAAAACATTACAAACTTTGATTTGAAGCAAAAAAGTCAGACAAAATTCAGACAAACACACATTTACAAGACTACACTAAACGGCTTAAGATCTACAATCTCATGAAGCATTGTGAATAACTGAAATAAAAATGACAAATTATGAAATAAAAATGACAGATTAAGAACTTAATTTAATGGATTCAATGATGTTGAATATACATTATACATGTTGTTTGTTTAGATTGTCTGATTGGTGGAGATTTCATGGAATCATGGATAATGTAGTTTTTCACCAGGAATTCCACTGATAAACGGAAACACTATTATTTAAAAAAAAAAGTTGGAATAATGCTGGCTGATGGCTTCAACAAAAGCATATAGCACTGATTAACAAACTCGAATCTCAGAGTAGGTCTGTCTTTAAAGTTTGTTAAAGTTGGCATGAAACGAAAATTGCAAGAGTCTCTTTTTTCCCTATTGTGATATATTTCCAGTGAAACTGATTCTTGAACAAGAAAAAAAAAATGTAGGGAGGGACTTGATTTTGTCCATCAGATATTGATTGCTCTTTGATCATTGTGGTTTGCTTATGCTGCAATCTCAATCATGATCTCATGAGTGACAGGTTGTCCCGCCGTCACGCCAAAAAACACATCAGAGAAAGATGTTGTTGCAAGTGGGAGGAGACGTTATTTTGATTAAAGATTATGAGGGCATATAAGTCTTTTATAATACTTCACTTCCGTAACCTTACTATTGCACTCTATTGAAATCAATTGAGTTAAAGGGATACTCCTCCACTTTTTTTTGGAAATAGGCTCATTTTACAACTCCCCCAGAGTTAAACTGTTGAGTTTTACCGTTTTTGAATACATTCAGCCGATCTCGGGTTCTGGCGGTACCACTTTGGAGTATCCCTTTAAGGCTCTCCCTTACATGTGGAGCACTACTTGAGTACATGGTGTTACTGCAGATGTAGACAAGTCAGAACCAGTAACTTATAATGGTTAGGATTGGCTAGGACTACATGGGTAGAGGAAAGCTAGGTAGGTCACTAGGTTTTGGAACAGAGCTGTTGACTTACCTTAACAGGTCGGGGCAGGTCAGGTGATTTAATACGCAGGTAGATCTGACTGCCTATGGAAAGGCCGATGAACAGCCAGTAATTAAAACTGAAGTAATTAATAAGCTGGAACACGTCTTTCACACAGAGGAATATGAGTGACATGCCACCCTGTAGGGGGAGGGAGAAAAGAAGGTTTTTTGTTGTAGAATGAAGATATTCTGGATTTTTTAAATAGTACAGGCATGTCTGAGCCTGACAGCTCACATTAAACAGCAGGGCTGGAATTGGTGTGTAGCGCTTGACATGAATCATACAGAGGACATTGGGTAAATGACCCTCACGTGAGCCAACAAAGAATAACCTAGAAGAAAAAAAGAATTTGGCAAAGAAACTGAATTCCTGGCACAAGGCATCGACTCAAACGACAAAAGACTATTAGAACAAAACTTTTACCTGGAGGCAGCAATGATAGAGGAGTTCAAGCCTCCATAACAGGAGATGGCCACAGATATAGGGATGAGCCAGCTAGCATAGCCCAGCACATAGTCAGCAAACGTCTGTATTAGATACAAAAGCAAAAGTGTTCATTAATAATAATTTAATAAATGTAATAAATGCCTGACATTCTATACTAGTGTCTAAATAAATAAGACTATCAATAAAACAAAATTAGCAGATCTAAATCCTAGAGAATTAAGGCATCGCAACAATGTAAAGAATGAAAAATAGATATTCATTTTGAGATTTGCTAAAGATTACATTTAACAGTTCCATTAAATTATTAGTGTTTTTAAAGATTAACTTGGAGCGGTAGGTGATGGCAGAGGTGATCTAAATGTAAAAATAGAGGAAATGAGCATGAACAATTGAAAATTGAAAAATCCATAACTTAAATGCTATAGATTTTTGTACAGATATTGTACATCCCTACATATAACTTATCAAACAGGTTCCTGGTCACTGATATTCCCGCCTAGGGCAACACAATTTGGCAAAACGTCCGATTAAATTACTAAAATAAAAAATAATAATATTATTATTATTGTTTTGTATTATGGTTACCAAATACAAGTATTAAATAAGATAATTACTATTGCAACATTTCACTATAAAAATAAAAATGTAATAATTATATTGGTATAATAATATTTTTTTAAATTTAATAATATAATTAAAATTTTATAATAATACTTTTTTTATTTTAATTTACAGTACAACTGTTAAATTGCAATACTATAATCTTCTTATAATCTTAAAGGTGCAATAGGTGATCTGGGAAATGCTAACTTTAGCCTGCTAGCATTGAAAGTATATGATCCCACCCTCCCTGCCAATCGGTGTCCAAAGCCACACCTCCTCCAAAACACATGAACGTGCACAGACCAAACGTTATTGGATTGCATCATGTCATTCACCGGTGAGAAAACTTTAAATTACAGTGAGGGGAGAAACAGAAGCGCTTACTTGCATACATGTGTATGTGATTGTGAAATGACTCCAGTTCAGAAGTTTACCTATTGACATAAAGGAAAGAATGCAGTGTATTTCAGCTTTATTCATATGCGATTTTGCCACTTGTTGTCGGTTCAGAAGGAATGCTATTTATTTGCCAGCCATTCTCGCTGCACAGCATACGTGAACGCGCTAATAACGTATGATGTCTGCGTGAACAGACACACGTTGACTGACAGGGAACATGGTATCATTTCATTCGGACAAACATTTTATGGTCCTACGCCTTCCACAGATATATATTAATAAAAATACATTTAGACCGCTTACCAGTGATTTCTATCAGGAAGGATATGAGGAGACTTTCAACCAGCATAACAAAAAATATTTCTGTAGAGAATCACCTATTGCACCTTTAATTTTCAAATGTTAAACTATCATGCTTTTATTTTGCCTCTCTGAAAACACCGGATTGTGAGCTGCACGCATGTAAACAAACACAGTGCTGTGCTTCACTTTGAAATGTATGTGGGGCACAGATGATGGATATAAAAACTTTCCATAGAGCAGCATACTAGCATAATTACAAGCAGCAGAGCGTCTGTGGCTGTGGACTAATGTCATCGAGAATCTCCAGAGAGAGGACGCTGCCTCAAGCTGCTCTCCTTAACTAGATCAGTGTAACAGGAGATGAAAACATGATCAAATCTGGAGCAAATAAACTAAACAGACGCTGTCAATTAACTTGCATGTGACATCCAGGATCATGTGGGTTAAAAAACGAGTTTTGCTGCAGTAGCTTGAGATATTAAGATGTGATAACAGACCAAGTAGGTTTTTTTTTTAAATATATATATATCATGTTCAGCTCCAAGAAAGTTTTACTCACCACAGCCACAGCTTCACTCTGTAGCAATGTATTCATGTCCAGCACTGCATAATAGGCGATATTAGTCAGGATGTAGATTACTGTGACAATGGGCATGGAGATCGCTATTGACAATGGCAGGTTTCTGTAGCAGAGAAAAAGAGACTTGAGTTCTCTTACATATTTGAACTTCCTACTTGATTTGCAACAAAACTGCTGGACATTCATTCAAGCTGAAGAGTGTAGTTTCTGTGCCATAAGGGATGGCAAAAATAATGACCGTTTTCAAATAGGTTTTCCAAACACACATCCATCTGTCTTTTGGTCAGTAAAACAGAAAATCTTGCCCCAAACTCATGCCATTGGTTGAGCCAATTTAGCTGTTTATATGAGAAATTATAATTGAGCCTTACTAACTCACAATGAGTGGAACATATAATTGTAGGAGATTATCTTTATATTAAGTGAAATGTCATGAATATTCATACCTCTCTGGGTTTTTAATCTCCTCTGTGATGAAGTTCAGGGTGTCCCAGCCAGAGTAAGAGTACAGAGCGGCGTACAGAGCCAGAGCCATGTTTCCTGGATCCAGTTTAGAGTTCTCAAAGGAATCCCTAAAGTTATTTGTTTTTCCTGTGGCAGAGCAATGCAAATATAGTCAAATATCCCAAACAAACCCTTGTGTAATGACTCACAAAAATACACATATGTGGTCTCATGCTCACCAAGGCTGCATTTAAAAATTTGATAAAAATTTTTCCTGTGATGGCAAAGCTGAATTTTCAGAAGCCATTACTCAGTCTTCAGTCACATGATCCTTCAGAAATCATTATAATATTTGGTTCTCAAGAAACATTTCTTATTGTTATAGATGTTGAAAACAGCTGTGCTGCTTAATAAACTGAGATACATTTTTCACGATTCTTTGATGAAAAAAAACCTCAAAAGGACAGCATGTTTTTGAAACACACATCTTATTTAACTTTATAAACGTATTTACTGTCAAGTTTGATCAATTTAATGCGTGATTGATTTCTTCAAAAAAAACAAAACAACTGACTCCAAACTTTTGAACAGTGTTAGTAAGCTACATGGGTTGTCAATATGATCACACCTTGGGCCAGGACAACCATTCCAGCGATGATAATGACTATGAGAGCCAGAACTTTAGCCACAGTAGAGATGACCTGAAGAATGGCCCCCCACTTCACCTTCATGGAGTTCACAATGGTTAGAATACCTGCAGAGGAAAGGGAGATAGGCATTTCAATATAAATGTCTAACAATTTAAACAGTAAAATTGCTGGTTGCAACTGTTTTTGAACTGCCCTTTGCGACAGGTATTTCTCAGTGTCACTTTTGATCATTTGGGTATCAGTTAATGTTTAGCAATTACTGTATTACCTTATTGATCAAGATGAATGTCAAATTTCCAATGTGTCAAAAGTTCCCATTTAAAGGGATAGTTCACCCAAAAATAAAAACTAACCGTTTAAGTATTTTGGTTCACTGACAGGTTTGTCCAGGGCTATAAAATTAAGCTGTGTGTGAGCTTATTCAGGACAGAGTAAACCATCGGCCCCAGCGGTTTAACTGACTGGCAATTCAAGTTTGTCCGTTCATTAGATACTCCAGTAAACACTAGGAACTTCTGGCATCTAATTTCACCAACAAAGTCCTACAGTAATTCACTCATTGACAGCCGTCTCTGGCTCTGAAATGTTATTGCTACAGAACTACAGATGTCGCTGTGATACCCAGGAGATTAATTGAAGCATTTGTGTACCTGTTTTCTGATGAAATTGTACAGATCAAGCCCAAATAAAGTTCTATTTGTTAGAAAAATAGAACATAAACCCTGTAGAATAGAATTACACTGTTATGTAAGCCTGTAGCTTTGTGGTTTAGGCCGACTGTTTGTCAAGTACTTCAGTGAGTGGACTTTGCCGCAGTAAGTAGCAAAACATGCCACAGGTGACAAATACCCAAGAATTCCCTTGAACTCAAACTGCACATGGTCTCAATCTGGAATCACCAATGAATTCTTAAAGGTTTCATGGAAATCTTGGCAGGGTTACGGACTCCAGACCAAAGGGAAAGTATTTCTGTGGCATGAATAAAATACCAACCAACACTGACACGAATGGAGAAAGCAGCCAGGCAGCCACAGTGGAATTAACAGCTGAACTAACAGAAAACATACTTCAAGATTTGCAGAGACATTACTCACTCCATTTAGACAAAATGGAGAGAAAGTACAAGTTTATGCAAAAAAGAATGAGCATATAATTTAGCCAAATGAAAATTATGACATCATTTATTCACCCTCATGTTGATGCAATGGAGACTCACCTGTTGGATGTTGTAATTTGAACTAGTTAATATTAAAAATCACACAATTCAACAGTCCACAAAAGTAAATTTGCACTTTCTGATAAAGGAAAAAAGAGGATCCTTGAGTTAACTCACTGGAAGTGACATTCACATTGTTTTCGTTGCAATTTCTTTTTTCAATTCACATTTTTTCCGTGCAATGTTTTAGTAAGAAGAAAAAAATCAAAAGGTAAAGAAAATATATTATTAATTATTTAATTAATTACCATAAAAATTAATTACTGAAGATATTAAAGGGGTTGAAAGAACACAAACTCTCCTAGCATACTACTACTTTGGTATTTATTAATATTTTAAACTAGCTTTTCTTTTTATATTTTCAGTTTTCCTTTTAATTTTAGTAACTTTGTTATGAGCTTTTGTCATTTATATTCGATTTTGTTTATATAAAAAATATTTCAAATTAGCTTTAATTTACTTTTATTTGTATTTTAGTTTTAGTAATTTTAGTACTTAAACATTTTATTTCAGTTAGTTGCCAAGGCATTATTTCAGTTTTAGTTTTAATTAAGAATATTAACACTGATTCGGAGATGTTGTGTATATTATGAAGTCAGTATATTCCAATATGCATTTTATATTTTGCATGGAAATAAATAAAGGAACTGCAAGGCAACCATACAAACTAAAAGAATTACCTAAATAAAAGTATGCAGTATTACTACAGTGAGCGCTCTGCTACAAAACTTTAGTTTTGACATGTTGACAGGAAGCACTCTTTTCAGAGTAATCTCACACACACTGAGCTGTGTGAACAGTAAACATTAGTGAATCTCAGGGAAAGCCTTTATTGTGCCACTATGTACACTGTTTAAAGTGCTGTTACATTTGTCTTTATCAAAGCAATCTCTCCGTGCATGCATGAGCAGAGGAGCACTTACCTATAATGAGAGCTGCAATGAGCCGTACTGCATCATTTGGAGGCGAGCAGGTGGGGAAGAATGGTTTCACTAAGTAATTAGCAAAAGTAAGAGCAATGACCGCCTGGCAAGCCGGTTCCACGATCATCAGCGAGGTCCACAGACGGATAAATGCCAGGAAGCCCCCAAAGGTCTCCAGGATGTAGGCATAACTGGCTCCTGACTTGCGAATGGTGGTGCCCAGCTCGGCGTAGCACAGGGCACCAAAAACAGAGAAGATTCCCCCAATAACCCAAATCACCAGTGATAGACCGTAAGATCCTGTTTTCTCAAGAACACCAACGGGGGAAATGAAGATGCCCGAGCCAATCATGTTCCCCACGATGAGGCAAACGCCATGCAGTAATGAGATCTCTTGCTTCAGACGCATGGAGCTGGTGGAGCTGGAATCCCCCATGATGAACTCAATTCAGAAGGGAAGACTAAACTCAAGAGGCAAGGGTACTACAAAAATAAGGAATGTGATGTTGGACCACACAAGGGTCTGATCACCTCAAGCCTGGAGTATCAGCCGAGTCTCATCGCACTTTTCTTTCTGCATCAAATCTAGAAGGTGATAAATGAGATCAAACTCAGTTAGCTAACTAGCTAACTACAACTACTGTGGTACACTGTTGACAACACAAAACATTTTCGACTCATTCAACACTTAAAAAAAAAAAATACTAGCTCAATCTCAACAACACACCCTCTTGGAGAATACCGGTAAGTGCTTTAATTGAGCCGCAGTAGTTTCGCCCACACCTGCTGCCCAAGACGTCATGGACCGACTGCAGTGGTATCAGTAGGGAACCAGAAAGAAAAGCGAGAAAGAAAAGTGAGAGAGAAAACCAGGCAACGCTTGGGTGGGTGCGGCCATCGACAACAACGTGTAGAGCTAACTGCTTTTAAGAGATAAGTCAACTAGAGATAATGTCTTCCATTTGACACTAAAACTACATGGGAATATAATCATTTGAAAAGTACGTTATGCATCAAATATGAAAGAATTCAACTTGTAAAAGTCACATATTAATCCGATTTAATTTAGGATTTTATTCACATTGAAACATTGATCAGCAAGACATAAACAGAAGCTCAACAGAACCTCCTTCACTCAAGAAAAATCCTCATGGTTTCTCACACATCAAGCGTTCGGATTAGTTTTACGATCTCTTTGTGGACTTTTTAAAGCGTCAAAGCGTCAGTTGAGTTAGCTGTCAATGGAGGGACAGAAAGTAGGCCTACTCAATTTCATTAAAAAAAAACCTTCATTTGTGTTCGAAGGTGAACATGTTTTACGGGTTTTTGAACGACATGAGGGTGAGTAATTGATGACAATTTTCATTTTTGGGTGAACTATCCCTTTAAATTACCATTTACTAGACGGGCTGCTCACTGCACAGCCATGGGCGGAGAGTGAAGTCCAGCTCCCCCTCTCTGGATGTATTTTGGGCATAATGGGTGAAGCTAGATCTAAACACACTGTTACCCAACCCAAAACTATCCCTTTCAACCATTAGATCCACAGAGATGGATTTGGACTAGGACAAACTCAACCCATGACAGGAGGAACTGGATGTCATTTGGCTCTGCAATGAGCACCACTTGATGTATTATGCTGCATACTAAATGACAAACAGGAACAAAATGTGCATGCCACAGCTGTTCGGACTGTATACAGGAGTATTACCGTACAACAGCTTTGAAGCATGTACAGCTTTTCTAGACTATGAAACTTAATCAAAAAGTGATTAAGAACAAGAAAGTGATGTCAACATGATCTTACATAGGCTACTTGCGCTTAAATACATCCGGACGATCTACTAACATCGTGTTGGTTGTAAAAAAAAAAAAAAAAAATTCCTCAGTGATACCCTGGTGATACCTCACGTACGGTAACGTTATTTATTTAGCTAAGCTTCCGCGGAATCAGCGCGCAGCAACATTCTGACGTGCCTGGGTTTAAGTGGTCGATTCGCGCCAACAAAAACGGCTTCATTCACTTTATAACAGCATAAAAAACGGACAACATTACAACATCTTTATCTTCTATCGTTTTATGAACGCTTCAACCTATATGGTCGGTAAAACACGTATCTTTATCAATCAGTCATCTACATTGTTCCTTTCCAGGACACGTTAGAGGAAGTTAACAACCGGTAGGTTTGATTACCTACCAATCTAACGATTTGCCGTCAAACTCCATAATTTCAATGTTACTTGACCGCTGAGGTAATACATTAATACGTTTCCCCCCATAGAATAAACGACAAAGAAAACACCTCTGACTCCCATCCACATCTGTGTTAGCTAACAGTTAGTGTAGTATTAGCTGTCTAACACAGACAGACAGACACACACGGCTCTGATACAGCACTCACACACTTCTAACAGCTGGTGCGGATGGGGTTGGAGTGTGAAATATAAAGTTTAACTGAGCAACTCATCAGACCTCACCTGCTCTCACTGAAGAAAGCGTGGACCATGTGCGTGGATGTCTGAGCGGACGTGTCGTGGAGCTGTGAGAGAGGAGGAGACACAGGAGGCTGTCTTTTGGTAACAGCCTACTACTTTACACTAAAACATTAGGCCCTTCTTCTCCGTCTCCTCCTTCCCTGCACTGTTGACTGCTTTATCCTCCTGGTGGACCCTGGAATAGACTTTTATCCTCAGTGGACATTATATTTTAGCAAATGACACATGTCACACTCAGTCTGGATGTCCAAGAGCACATTCTGTGTTTTTCAGAGATAAATGTTTGGAGGTTTCACCATAAAAACAACTTCTCCTTGGTCTTTAAAGATTACTGACATTAGCTTAATGGTCAAATTTAGTACTTTTATGGAAATATAAACATATTGTGTAATTATTATTTAAATTTGACTAATTTTCAAATAGTTTGTCAACATCTCAGGAAAATGTAATGGGGTTTCTTATCCAAATAAGGCTTTCTGATACGAAACGGCGCATTGATTTCATACATGTCCACCTTTTACAGTCTATGATGTCCACTGTGAGGACTGTAAGGGGTATACAGTTAAAGACCCAGAACCAGATATGAAGAATGAAGACCCGGAGTCAAAATTATAAAAAATTAAAGAAAAGTTTTACTGAAGAAAGTTTGCAGTTTCATCAGCAGAAGTCAACTTCAAGACTCCCACAGGAGTTCGTAGGCCGCCACTCTTACAGTTACATAGAACACAGCAGTTATACCATTTCCAAGGTCTAAGCTACGTCATTGCTTAGCACGTTGAATGATTCTCATTGGCTAAAAATAGATAAACACAGTAATTTTCCACACATATACAGATAGACGGAAGCATATCTCCATCGATTATGCAGATGAGACTCAGAGGCTCGTCATGACCTTCCAGGTCGCAGATTTGGGTTGCTGGGCGCCAGCATGTCCAGAACAACAACTTAGTCAATCTCCAATAATGGCAGTGGTTCCTTAACCTGCAACCAAGAAGACTAGCACACACACCGAAACACTGCTTTTCCAAGGTTGGATTTGGCCAGGCTCTAACTATAAACAGTCTAAAAACATCAAGATAATGCCTTCTTTCTCTCAATGATAGCTCAACTTTAGTCTAACTGAAGTAAGACTTTAACAAAGAAATGGTCCCTTAAACTATTGGCTTCAATGACCCCTTTATGTTTTAACACTTTGGAGACCTTTCTCAAACAAAAAACAAAACAAATCCCTATTTAATTTCTGGAAGCCGGGGTAAAGCAAGCACTGTTACTGCATTTAGATATCAAATACAGACATTAAAGAATACATGAAAAGAACATTTCAGTAATCACACTGGTAATTTCTATAACAAAGTAAAATCTCACAAGTCTAGAGAAGTCATTCAACTCATTTAATATTTAGAAGAAAAAATATTGATTAATACCTTGATTATAATTATACTCATCATTGCATATACATTGAAGCAGCAGTGGATTTCAGTCCACCCCCTTCAGGACAGGGGACTTCATGTTTATCAGGCATTTTGGGAGACACAACAAGTGAAGGAAAGAAATTATATATCAATATTCCTATGAAATATTAGATGTTATTATGAAAATGTTTCCAATTATTACTCGCATTATTACACTTTTTTCATTATATGTTGAAAGAACACATTAATATTCATATTAGATACAGTCTATACATTAAGTATTGAATGGGATTACCAATTTATGGCTATTTTACCCACATATTAATGCATAAAGTAAAATGGTATATCAATTCATTCCGTTATATCTTTCATAGCATATAGTTTGATAACATTGGTTTTGCCTGTACATGTCATTTCATGCCCTTTTCTTTTTTAAACAACTGATAAATAACTAATAAAATATCTTTTTTTATTTATGTCATCGTCGTCTTTACGATAATTTGTTTTATATGCTCTAAACGATTAAATGACATGAAAAAATACTAAATTTAAAAAACTTTATCTTGGTCTCAGGAGGAGTGTTTGTGTTAGATAAAGCAAGGGTTATTGCACATTTGACTGTTTTTCAGGTGTGTTATTTGAACAATAAAAGATCTTATCTCACTACACAATCTCTAAGTTGAAATAGCTTTGATAGTTGCAAATGTTGTATTTTAGCTGTCATAAATTAATTAATAATCAGGCTATATAAATTATTATTCAACTTTAGCAGTAATAAAGCACAGCCATGTGCAATATAGTGTGACATTTTTCCTGAAGGCAGCTTTTAAAAGAGATTTGTGTAGGATTTATTTTTTCAGAGCGGTCGCCTCTTTCACTGCTTATTGGTTTTATGAGTACAGTGCATTCTTGACCATTGCTGAAACATAATAGATCCCCAGTTTGACTCAGTTCTCTAGTTAATGCATAACCATGAATTTTAATTAAACTCTCACATTTACAACAATCCTCTCACTGCTCTTAAAATCAATTTTCCTACTGACCATATCTGAAAACTATGCAGTCTTTAAAGAGAAGTGTCATTCAAGCATAACTAAAACTCATGATTTTAAATTCATCAAGGACATACATTATTTTGATTAATGAATGACTTCAGATAAACGGTTCATTGCCTATTTGCTTTTAATGTTTAGGTAATTCAACATAGCCAGCAGCAGCTTTAAGATTAGTACTGCACTGATAAATCAATTTGCCCTCTGAACATACAGCTTTGTCTTGTCTTAAGATATTTCTCAAGTTTAAATGTTTGGATAAACTGCTCATTTTTCCTTAATTAAGGATCTATTGTCACCTAGTGGTTGAAAATGATAATGCCGTGCGTCTTGATCGTGAATGTTTAGGCGTGACCCTGAGCTGACATGTCTGATAGCCTAGCCAGGTTATCGGATCCATAAAGGATTTAGGCTTCAGTTTAGAAGCAATGAAAAATAACAATGAAAACATGAAGATATAAATATATTGTTATTTAAATCAAGAGACTGCACAGGATTGCTCTGAAATGCCAATTTGACCAATGGATTATTTAATCTATGACCATTGTACACTGTGAGATACAGGGCAGGGTCTAGCCTAATGCAACCCTTGCAGTCCTTCATTTGATGCTGTCCAATTTCTAAACCGATTTGTTCAGACAGCAGAACTTTTATTATTTATTGTGCAGACTTCGCTTCCTCCATAATTGATGCTTGCAAGCCATGTGCATTTCTAATGTGAGCTGAACTGGATGTGCATGTTGATGTAGTGATACATCATGGCTGAATGACATGAGCATATTTATTATTGGTAAAGAAGTGTTTTATCATTTTGTATTTCTTCAATGCACTTATATTTGTATTTGTCATTTCATAGGTCCTGTCTGGAACCTGAAAGTAATACATACATACATACATTAATTAATTCATTTATTCATTAATGTATTCAATCTGCTAAATAGATTTACGAAATACATTGATACATATTTTGATGTTCCAGAGTCACTGTAATAATTTAAAGGGAAATTAAATATTTTTGCAATAACTAAATAATATTGACAAATATAATCGAGGAACATCACATCACCCATTTAATCTAAGGGACCCTTGATAGTGCTGGAGGGAGGGGCACTGTGTGTCCCAGTGCTGCTTTGATGGTGCTACTGCCATATATATGAATGTAAAATGTATTCTAAAATACAAGAGCGTAGGCTAGCATATCTAATCATGAATAGGCCTACATGTGACCGTTATAAGACAGAGCTTCCATCAATCAGTGATGGCAGAAGACAGCCATTACAATCCATACGAGATTATCAGTGCTAGTTTACTGTTGAAATGTCATAAATGCAAGTTACCAACGTTTCCAGTTACCACCGTCTTTCATAGGCTATATCATATAAAATGAATAAATCAGTGAGCGCTGTGCATGAACGGTCTGCACCATTTCTGAGAAAGGGGGGAGACTCAATTAGTCACCTTGTAAGCTCCTCACCGTTGACATCCTCCGGTACATTAGAGCGAGCGCGCGACAGCCTTTCACTTAGAGCTGCGCGTGAAGGGACAACAGCAGCCAATCTGATTGAACACACGCACGCTCATAATTCCCGAAGCTGCTCTCGCGCACTCTTTCCCTCAGAGCGCCGTTCTGCTGACTCAGTGCCTTATCGAAGCGAACCAGTTCCTCGCCACCGAAACAGAGCTGAGACGCACCAGTCACCGCAACAACCCCAGCCATGGCCAAAACTGCTATCGGTAAGACAAACCTTCCTTCATTTTGTTCGCCGGTTCAAGTCTCTTTGATGCAGGATGCTGAGAGATGCTGTCGCGCGCACAAAAGATTCTGATGCAGGAGAAACAAAAGTCATTTAGCTAAAAAATAAATAAATAAACGTTTTCAATTACTGTCTGGGTTATTTCTTAGATAGATAAATTTGCTTTCTCTTAACACCCCATGCTGTTTTATTTTCAAATATGGCTGTGCGTTTTGGGTGCACCCAGGCTGCCTACTCACCTTTACATAGAAAAAGAGGGTACTTTATAAATTACAAAAAGCATTCAATTGTGTTGATATGGAGCACACTTCTTTTAAAATATACTGTAACATGTTTTTAAAGACATCAACGGATTTTCTTATGGTGACACTGCACCTGCCGGCTCATATCTCCAGCATAATGCAGAAGGACCCCACCCAAGATCCAGCTCTGTGTTTTAGCCTTCAGAAAATCTAATAAAACCTGACAATGCCTAACTCGGAACAGTTATAGAGGACATCCTCTATAAACAATATTTCTATCCTTTTTCATTAAATTAGCTAGGTGTGGATAGTAGCCTATATTTATTGCCAAACAAAGCCTTAATAGTGAAATATGACATGGTAGTTACTACAAACTGAATAGCTTATTGCAAACTGTTGTTTTTATCCAACCATGGATGTTTATTATACAGTATACACTGAATTCCATAATTTTGGGAAATGATCAGAAACAATAAATTAATTAGTTTAATTTCAGTGTTTTGCACTGATTTGGGGACTCTGGTGTGTTTATCAAAAAACTACTCACTGGCATTTTTATATTACCTTATTTATAATTGGTAAATAAGAATCTGTTCTCACACCTTTAATATATTCTTGTGACATACAGTCTGCCAGCACATGTCATTATTTAACATGATTTCATTATAAAAAAAACCTTCTTGATGATTAAACAAGTTTTTAATGTGTAGTTGTGGATTTGTGCATCCTTTCGTTCACACCATTACTAGCGGCATATGAGAGGCAGATTGCAGTATCAGATGATTGATGTTTTAAATGGAAGTGTGTCAGGGCTGAAGTCGTCTCGCCGGTAAGCATGTCTCAGTGCTGTTGTGATTCTGGATTATGTTGTAGGCGGCCAAACTGGGGCATACCCTAGACGAGGTGTGAGTCGGCTTTATCGCATCATTTTGAGGCGCCTGCAGGGCAGGGCACTGTTGGACTGAGGGTGAATGTCTCTGTTCTAGCTGTCAGGTCACTTGAAATGTTGGAGAGACATCTGTTTTGTGGAATACCAGTAATGTACACTTAATCCTACCATGCAATGCAATTACATGGGGTATTGTCCTAAGGATATTTCATTTCATTTCATTTCATTTCACAGAACACACAATAAATGCCCTGACAAATGCCTGTGGGATTCCTTCCGCTATAATGAGAAAGAACATGTCAATCAATATAATCAATACACTTGGAATATTTATAGGGCTTAAAAGAGCCTGCAGAAAGACCTTGGTGCGTTTGTCTGCACCATACACCAGATGAAAATAAGAAAATTAGCCAGAAACCAGCTCTCTCATTAAGACTAATTTAAAAGCATGGCTTATTTAATTATACTTTTAACTACGCATTTTAATTACAGTAACAATTGGATAATTGGCAACAATATCATTTTTTTACCTGTCAGAATCGCATATCATTGATTAAAACTGAGCTGCCAGGTGCCTGTCTTTGTCTTATCTACTTTAAAGATCTCCTCATGTAACCCCCACCATGCACGTTTATCATTTTAGATAACTGGATATGTGAAAGCAGTATGACTAATCCAATCAAGCCCCATTAATCGGTAACCTAACAGGAAGTTCAAACATATTCAGCAATGCTCTGCAGTGGGGTGGGGCCATTGCTTTTTAGGATAAATTATTTTTAGGTTTTAATGTCAAGTCAACCATATGATAAATATATTACATAGCATACACATACCCTATATATTGCCATATTGCCGTAGTCATTTTATTTAAAAGTTTCAAAAGGACTCGAGTCCGTTTTACGGATTAAAATGAAGTGGTTTTAGTGTGAACAGATGTAAGGATGATCACTATTGAACATTGAAAGGCATTTGTCCAGCTTCAGTGGACAGAGCATATGTGTGAGAGAGATGGGAGGAGCCATTATTGATTTCCAGGGTGGGCATGCTGATGCTTTATCAAACAAACCAAACCACACAAAGGACTTTTCGTTTGTCCACCAGGCCGTAGATCCTGATGGCAAATTTTGAGTAATGCACTTTTTTTTCTACCTAATGTTACAAATGCAGTGCTTGGTCTGTATAACTGTAATGCATGGAATGATATATCAGACAGGACAAAATAGGCTACAGAGAATTAGAATTACTTCATGTAAAAAAAAAAACGGAATATGTAAAAAATTATAAACTTTACAGTATAAAATTAGTATTATATTATCTTATATAAAGTTATATGTCGTTCATTTCAACATGTGTGTATATATATATATATAGGCTATATATAGTAGTGGCAAAAGTGATGTCCGGAGGGGATATCTGTTTTTAATGATTTTAAGGTTTGATTGAACCATCAAAACATTTTATGTGTTTTAAATATTTTAAATATGAGGGAAGAACAAAATACTAAACTTGGTTAAGGTATTTATCTGACAAATTATTTGACAATAAAAGCCAACTACAGCTACACGTTTCATTAGGCTATAGGCAAAAAATGCATAGAAAAACAAAAATGTTTTCATGCTTTATTGGACATTCCAGAGACATAATGCTTTATATACTCTACAAATTTTATATTTCATCCCTAACTCTAAACCTACCATAAACCTTTCTGCGTTTTTACATTTTCAAAAAAAAAAAAAAACATGATTTATAAGCTTTTTTCCTGATGGCGACCAAAAAATACCCCAACAAGGACAAGGATTTCGGATATTATCATCTTTGTGAGGACAGTTTTTCCCCATAATGTAGGGTTTACAAAGACCACCCATTATGTCAATAATCAATGTCTTTTTTGACCAGTGGCCACAATAGCTACAGCTTAAGCCTAAGGTGTGGCTACTGTGTCTACTCTTTTCTAATTACAAACCCTCTGATATTTTCCAGCAAAATCTCTAGATTAGCTCACAGTATTGCACACAGGTTCATCCGTCTATGAGATCCCTTTCACCTGCTCACCAGCCGGCTGACCTGAATTACTTGCTTCAGTGAGCTGTCTATCGTCCTTATCTCACTCTGACTACAGCAGAAGAGAAATGCTTACTTTGGTCCATTGCCACCCCCTCAATTTACCGGAAGAAATGGTTTGCTCCAGTAATTACTAATTAAAGCCACCTACACCAAAAGCAACCTGCCCGAGGGCTTTTAATCCTAGCGGGAGTGAACACAGTGATTCTCTCCCCTTCTTCCCTTCCCAGTTTTCTCCATCCTCTGTTTGTGAAGGATTAATAAACTCGTCAGGGAGCGAGAGGGAGTTGATCAGATTTTTCCATCCTCCTCTGGGCGAAGAGTGATGAAAGTAGGTTGGTTCTGAAAGCATGATAGCAGCCTGATATCTGGCTGGAGAAACCCAAGCATGCACGGTTTGATAACATCAACACAACACTGCTGCCAAGACATTGATTTATAACTCAAATGGACTGGCTTTGATAAATGCTGTCTTGTGTGTTCAAGGAAAATCAGATAAATTAATATGCTTCATGTAGCATCTGCCATACTGATGTGTTGTATGATTTAGACTTGTTTGCACTTAAGCATTAAATGCTGAAAAATAAAGATGATTCTGAAGTTGTGGATGAGGAATTATTGCGTAAGGATCTAGGTCTTGTCATCATAAAAAGCCATCTGGAAATCTGTCTCGCCTCGTGTCTTCTCTGGTCTTGCCGACTCACTCCCCTCACACGCCCTCAGTAGTCCGAGTAAAAATGGATTTTAATAAATAATGTAACGCTGATGGTTGGGCGATGGGGGATGGGTGGATCTTGTGGGGAACATTGTCTTGTAGGAAACCAGAGCATGTGAGGACATGCTGCTGGTGTTTCTTAGAAAGCACAAATGAAAACATTGGCAGGACTGTTAAATATTTTTTTATGAGGGTTTGTCATCGTTTTTGGACTCAGGAACCCCCACCCCCACCCAGAACCCCAACCTCCACAATGAAAATATCACATTTTTAACATAATTCTTAAAAAAATAAATACATTTTATATATATATATATATATATATATATATATATATATATATATATATATACATAATACAGCATAAAAACTTAACAGCATAAAAACTTAATATTAAAAGCATCAAACATTATTATATTAATATACAATGTAAATAATTAGGATATATAATACATACATTTTAATTTACATATCTAATATAACAATAATAATCTAATATATATATTAATTTCTTTAATATATATTTACATGTGTGTGTGTGTATACAAATTAACAAATTAATGTAAGATAATATAAATCTAATTTTAATTTTATGTATAATTAAATATAATTAATTTCATATTTTACTTTTATAAAGTCAGTGGACCCCTGAGTGTAGATTTATTATATTCAATAATAGCTTTACCGAACACACACAATCTCACACAATCTCACACACACACACACACACACACACACACACACACACACACACACACACACACACACACACACACACACACACACACACACAATAATAATAGTAAAAATCTAATATAAATTGTATTTTATTTTGTATTTATCATTTCTCTCTCTCCTCTATAGATATATAGATAGATATATAGATAGATTCTGCATATCATATTCATACATATCTACATATATTTTAACTACTTATGGTGTTAAAATATATATTTTATATCAGTCAGTTTACCCCTGGTTTTTGAAAACCTAGATGATTTGGGTTATTTTCTGCAACATTGGCGATGCAGTTTCGAATAATCATTCATAAAACAGCGAGAGAGAATCTGGGTCAATACTATTGTTTGATGTGTCTCTGCAGCATACAAAGAGAAGATGAAGGAGCTTTCCCTCGTCTCCCTCATCTGCTCCTGTCTCTACCCAGAGGCACGCAAGAACCTCATGAGCGAGTTTGAAGGTAGGAAATGAAAATATAATACCAGTAATGAGATACAATAATGTGCTGTGCTTTATAGACCTCATTCTGTTTGATCTTTATAATCTCTTTTTTTATTGCCCTGTATGTGTACCAGCAGCACTACACATTTGTTATCTTAACAGCTAATATAGATCAATAAATGTCTGATAAATGTTTAGGATGGCTGTATAACAAAGTTATACAAGCTCATTTCACAAGCAGAAGGCAGTTTGTGCATTTTATTGCATGGATCCGGATGCTCAAACACTACCAATGTGATGGATATTTGCTGCCAGACATACTGCAGTTTCTAAACAATATCTATATCACTTTGTGTCTTGCATGCTCAGACATGGAGGTTAAGCCCATTAACAAGCGAGCTTCTGGCCAGGCCTTTGAGGTCATCCTGAAGCCACCCTCTCCCACGGCTGACGGGGGCTACAGCATCACTTCACCTCCTAAAAAGAGGGACATGTCTCTGGAGGACATCCAGAAGAAGCTGGAGGCCGCAGAGGACAGGAGGAGAGTGAGTGACCTATTTAATTTTATAATGTATCTGTACTGTATATATCTGTATTATGTTTGATGTTTGCCATTTTTTTTATATTATTTTTATCCCTAATGTTTTATTCCTGTTTATTCCTCCAGTCCCAGGAGGCTCAAGTCCTGAGGGCTCTGGCTGAGAAACGTGATCATGAGCGGGACGTCCTGCTGAAAGCCATGGAGGAGAACAGCAACTTCAGCAGGATGGCAGAGGAGAAACTCATCATGAAGATGGAACAGATCAAGGAGAACCGTGAGGCCTACCTTGCAGCCATGCTGGAACGGCTGCATGAGAAGGTCAGGACTTTAATTATAACTTACACTACCGTTCAAACTTTTGGGATCAGTACGATTTCTTTATGTTTTTCTAAGAAGTCACATGCTCACCAAGGCTGCATTTACTGTAATTAAACATACAGTCAAAATTATTAAAATTTTAAATATCTGTTGCCAATTTTAATATATATTTTTTAATGTATATTTAAAAATATATTTGTCCCACAAAAGTTCCATATCTTGAAAAGAATATACAACTAGCAAACAATCCTCAGACTTACATTGAAGGAGGAGCCAGAGTTATAGATACTAGAACATCATAGAGACTTGAATGTGGGCTCTTTTGATTGGGGCTATTGTAAACAACCTCCCAAAACACCCTAAAAATACAGCCAACCACCCACACGAGCATTATGGCTGCATCAAAACTCACATTTTCTTCAGAAAAGTACAAATCTAATCTGATTCTCTGTCACAAGAGGGCACTACAGTACAATAAAAGAGTATACTTCAGGATAGTAAGAGTACTTCAAAAGGCATTTTAAAAACAAAAATGGTATTTTATTCATTTTTATTAGTATTATATCAACTTTAAGCCATAAACTGCTGATAAATGTCCTGTGTTATTTCTCTATGTGCTTTCAGGAGAAGCACGCTCAGGTGGTGCGCAGAAACAAAGAGCTGATGGAAGAGTTGACAGCATGAGCACATCTCTCTACACCCACCATCCCATCACCCCAGCCCCTCTTCCCATACCTGCGACCTCCCGTCCCCAGAGAGACCCCCTCTCCCCCTGCCACCGCAGCCCTGTGTAGAAACGAGCCTCTGGCACCCCACCCCCCCCACCCCAGGCCAAAAGAATCAACCCTGCCCCTCTCACCAACAGCATCCTCCCCCATATAGTCCATAAGACAAAAGGAACATCATTAGTCCAGAAAAAGAAAAAAAATGTTTTTGATCAATTCGAAACCAGTCAAAGTGGGTGTGGTTTTTTGTAAATACTTCCTATTTGTTTTATATGAGATGATGAAAAGTATTGCGGTGTGCCATTTTATAAGTTTCTCTCTCTGTATTCTTATCTTTTAGTGGATGTACCTGTTTCCTCTCTCTCTCTCTCTCTCTCTCTCTCACTCTCTCTCTCTCTCTCTCTCTCTCTCTCTCTCTCTCTCTCTCTCTCTCTCTCCTCTCTCCCCCCCCCCCCCCCCCCCCCCCCCCCCCCCCCCCTCTCTCTCTCTCTCTCTCTCTCTCTCTCTCTCTCTCTCTCTCTCTCTCTCTCTCTCTCTCTCTCTCTCAGATCTGCTACAGTTTCTCTTGTACCAGGCTTTGGTGTTTGTGAGTTTGCTGGCTAGCTGACATTTGCAACGTCTTCTCTAAACCCAATGATCATGTTAGTGTCTCTATGTCCATGTGGAGAGAGTAAAAGCCGCCACAGTACAGTACAGTACAGTACAGTACAGTACAGTACAGTACAGTACACACAGCTCTAACCGGTCACTAACATAGCATTTACAATAATCTCTAGCTCGTTCTTTATACATCTGGTATATAGTCACAAAACACAGACACACACACACACTTATATGGACCCGGTCAGCATGATTTAGTAAAAAAATGACATGTTGCTCAAGAGGAGCTCGGTTTGAGCCACGTCGAAATCATGCAACGTCTCTTGACCCTAGTTTGACCATAGTCTGGGTTGCATTTATGCTGACAGTATAACATCAAGTTAACCTTGAGTTCTTGATAATCCCATGTACTGAAGTTTTCCCATTCTAATTCTTGAAAGATTTTCAGGTTGATATCTGGTAATAAAATGGACATTGCAAGATGATGATGTGTGTAAGTGTGTGTGTGTCAAGAGCAGTGTGGGTAGACGGTGTTATAATGTGCCATAGCTATTGCTTTAATGTCACAAACCTGCCCAGTGCCCACCCTCATATTTCTCTTCCAGCTGTGTGTTTTATTCCCTTCACATGTAACTTTGGGAGCAAGCTGTGGTGAATAAAGGCTTGGGTTTCTTGGAATGACAATATCTGTCTTTGGGTCTGTTTTTATTTCATACAACATACATTAACATAAACACAAACACAAAATTCGATTTCAAATTTAACAACTATGTTGTAGGCAGGGCACAAAAACGTGATTAACGTAATGCGAGAAATAACAATGTGAAATACCCCAAGGGGGCAATCTATCGACCGGAAGTTGAAGCCGGCCGGGTCCCGCCATGTTGTAGCCAAAAATCGCTAAAAATGGGCTTAAACTGTCTCAACTGAGTTCCAATGAGATGGCTCTGTCCACTTTTTATACTGTCTATGGTAATACCCTAGTTTTCCAACAGGTGGCGATAAATGACTTAGCAAGAAAACATGCTTTAACTCTCTAGCTTTTGCATTATAGTGTGGGGAAATTCTTTATGCAAAAAACTTACCGTATATTATCCACTAAATTTGCTTTCAAAATGTGCAGTATGCAATATAGTTTATTGTATTATGCATCTTTTAAGTGCAGTGTTCGACTTGACCTTCCACTTGATGAAGCATGATGAACTGAACAAGAGGTAGGCTAATAGTAATAGCCTAATCAGTCGCGAATTTTAAAATGTTTCTTTACTCATTATTTGATCGGGTTGCCAAATGGTGATATTTTACTCCAAACGTGAATAAACATTAAAAAGTGATGAGCACACGTGGCAAAATTGGTAATGTGGCAATGTTGTCGCATCCCAGCTAACATGGAAAGTTCTACCTTCTGGCAAGGTTCTCTCAACGTTCTCTCTCCAGTAACATTAATAGAACATTTGTTTAAAATTATCTGGTCTTTAATAATGTTCTCAAAAAAACACATAAAATTTAATTTTAACATCATTCATGGAATGTTTTTTTCTCCCCTGAAACGTTATAGTTTTCGTAACTTAATGTGAACGTTCTTAGAACATGTTTTTGTTAGCTGGGATACTACTTTAAACATGTATCATCGAATAATTACTTATTTATCGTTATTTATATATAACATACAAAAATGTAGGCTATACAGTAAAGTTAGTATTCCATTTCAAACATGGTCATTGGTAGTACAGTAGTGCATGGCTTACTGCGTACTACACAGCACAGCGTACAGTACTGCCTAATAATATTTCTTAAAACATAGTTTATGAATAAGTATTCATCTCGCTCATCTTGGACACAATCGTTTTGCAACCAATTTTTTTTGTAAACTACAAACTGTACGGTTGGTAATTCAATCAAATAATGAGTCGAGAATGTAAAGTAGCAAGATAAAAATAATTACAAATTATTTCTGGTCCATTCATAAAGCATTTGGTGGTTTGGGATAGAGTACCAAACACAGTATGCTCTGCTGTATACAGCATTTTCGACAAATCATAGGTCATCCAGGTGTTTTATGCATGTAGATAATTTGCATGCTGCATAAATATGCTATTCCCAGCCTAGCCATTACTGCTACAGTATCTACTTAATATTCCAGTTTGAGGGAATCCAACCATCACCGCCAGGGGGAATGAGGGGAAAAACATGTGATAAAAGCCTCTAAAATACATTTAAAGGCAGCTGGAGAAATAAAGAAGTGTGTTGGCAGTGTGCTGTGTGTAGGTGGGAATCTGTTTTGCGGGTTTGGCTGGCAGTATAGTACCCGTGGTGGCGTGGGAGTTCTCCACACCAGGAGCTCAGTGAGCTGCTGTGATTGCTTTGGGACAAAGCTGCACTGTGCGGCCCTCTCCTCCTACTTCTCCTTCTCTCTCGTTCCCTCTCTTCTCGCTCTGTACCTCTCTCTTTCCTCCCTGTGCAGTCCAGGCCAGCCAGGCTGCCATTGTCCAGGATATCCCTTGGCTGTTAATGGCTTCCTGGATACATAGAGAGGCCACAGAGAGGCCCCTGGGCCGTGTTTGATATCAGTTCAAAACGCACGCATACAGGCACTGGTTCAACGCTATAGAAATCTGCAGCGCCATGAAAGGAACTATTCTTCCCCAAAGCATTAAATCACATGTAAGGCCTATTTATGTATATCCACCTGTGAGAGAGAGGGGTGACTGGAACATTTCAGACACGCCAACAAATCTGGACGATAAACATGTATGAATGCAGTTTACTGTGACTGTTTAATGTTTTTATCAGACTGCGAGATTTGTCCTAAAAGACGTTTCGATGTAGATGTCAGTAAAAATTTTAATTTTGTTACAAAAATATGTCATTATTATTTTGATTAGGAATGCACCCATTTTAAATTTCCAGCTGATATCAATAAGTTGATAATTATTTGAATTTTATGGGCAATAATTAAAGTTATATTATGATTATATCAATAATTAAATGTATCTAAATAAATGTCAATTAAAAAAAAAACAATCAGTTTAAATGAATATTAAATGCTAGTTAAACTGAATTTAGGCATTATAACATTAAAATGTACAGCATGAAAAATAGTTGATCAGTATTTTCCTATTATGGCCAATATTTAAATGATATAATATTATAATTATATTCATTTTAAAATGTATCCAAATAAATTTAACATTGATTAAAAATAATACACACAAACCAATCAATTTAAATGCTAAAACTGAATTTAGGCATCATAACATTATAATGTAGCCTACATTTTGCAAAATAGATAGCTTATAATTATTTGCATGTTATGGCCAATATTTAAATTATATTATATTATAATTATATTAATTATAAAATCCATCTAAATAAATCTAAAATAAATAAAAAATATAACAAAAAATTTAGACAACTACATTTAGCCATGATAGCATTATAATGTACAGTATGAAAAATAAATATTATTTTAAAGGTTTGTTGAAAATTACTTTTAGCGTTTTTATTACATTAGTATTTTTAAAGATTCATTTTAATTAAGATGAAGGCATAAGGTAATATAAATGTAAAAACTAGAAGAAATGAGCATGCAAACCCAAAAATCTCTAATATGCTCTTATGGTACCAATTAATATATTGTGCATTCGCAGTATTGAATGTGTCTATGACAATATAAAAAATCATAACATGAGCACACAAATCCAGGGTTATTAGCTACATGTATCATTTTATTACAGGAAAGTCACACAGGTTAGTGAGGGACAGGCACAGTACCACATCATCTCTTCCAGTACTATCTATTTCCCTAATCTTATCTGATTTGCCAGTGCAAATTCCCTATTACCATAAAAAACGATCTGGTTTTCCAAATTACAGTTAACTAAGAGAGAGAGAGAGAGAGAGAGAGAGAGAGAGAGAGAGATGATTTGGGGCATGAAGGGTGAACATGCCTGTAAGCGCTCAATTCTGCTATTAACAAACCTAACAGTGCCTTTGCTACAATTACATTAGTGCAGTTCTGAGAGATTGTCTATTTAGATTGTCTCCGTAAAGGTGTACCAGTGGTCCATCCCTGCAAACAACAAATCCATTACATTTTAAACAAATAAACACACACTGCAGGTTGCTGACCAAAAAGACTTCAATCTTTATAAAAAAAAAGAACGTATACTCAGCTGAAGAATACAAGTTCAGTTGCATAGGTTTTGTATATGTGCAGATGGAAAGTTGGAAAACCTCATCTTCATTGCATAGTATTTTCTAATATCAAAGAAATGCTGAACAATTTCCCCCAAAAAAATCTAATTTGAAAGATCATTCTCGGAAAAATCCTACCTTTTATTCTGGAGGAGAAGATGCAAGTATATCACATCTTGTTATCAAATCGTTCCTTTATTATCTTTATATAATTAAATCTGTTTTGAGTTAAACTCTATTAACAGCCAACATCTCTCTCTCTCTCTCTCTCTCTCTCTCTCTCTCTCTCTCTCTCTCTCTAGCATGCACTTCTCCACTGAGGGACAAATGAACTAGATTTGTTCAGAACTGATGTGCGAGAACCCGATCATCTCTAGATCTTATTTCTGCTCGACCTGAGACGGGACATTTTCAAAAGACAGGGTCAATCGAATAAGTACATCGGTTCTGTATTCGCTCTTTCCCTTTGTACAGAGAGGAATACTGCGGTTGTGTCCTCTCTTTGAAATAGTCAGATGTTACAGAGAAATGTCATTGACTGTCTGTCCACAGCGTTCATGTTTTTGCAGAGTTCAGAAGGCTCCTATTTCCATGCTCCAGGGCCTATAGGGCTTCCCCAGGCTGCTGGAGGGAGTCGCGGGGCCCAGCGAACTCGGGGACAGCAGAGGAAATGCGCTCAGCGGGAAGGGAAATGCTGACAGGCTTGAAAGTGACGTCAGGAGGGGCGGAGAAAGCTTGGATGTAGTCGGTGGTGTGAGGCCAGGGGGCAGGGAGGTACTGGGCGGCACCCTCAGCGGTCCCGTCTGCCCTGCCTCGCTAATCCCCGTCCCGGTCAGCCTGCTCGGGGCGTGCGGCTCTGTGGAGGCAGCGGATGAAGATGAGGAGGAGGAGGGCGATGAAGAATTCGAGGATGGAGGGCTGCTGGTGCTGCGCGGGAGTGGCGCCCCCTGCTGTTGTTGCAGGAGGAGGTGGTGGGCCAGGTGGCCAGGCGGCGTCCCGAATGCGGAGCCCCACGCCAAGTGGCCCAAACCCGAATGAGCTTCTCTCTGGGAGGCGTAACTGTTCAGGTGTGAAACCAGGCGGATGCGGAGGGGGTCGGTGTTGTCCAGGCCCTCGATGATACTGAGGTAACGCGCCGTCTCTGCCAGACACTCGCGGAAACCCAGCCCGCGGTAATCCATGGCCAGCGCGTGAGCATCAAAGTAACCTGTGTGAGAGTGAACGAGAGCTGGTGAGTGATCTAATCTGATAATGATTACATTTTATGACAGGAAACACTGTGCAGTTAATAGATCACACTGGGAGGGGCTGAGAGTGAAACCGAAATGACACTAGATAAACAACAGAGATTAAAAGAGTCTTTACACATCTAGTTTGTCCTGTTTCAGTCTGGGTTAGTAATTATTTTCAGGGAATTTCTTTGAGCAGATTCCCAAACATTGGATGATCTCATAATGAAAGATTACACGCAACATTAAACCTGGCAATATTTTTTTGGTAAGACTTTATGAAAACCTTCATTATTAATACATCGTTTGAAAATATCATAATGCATAAAAGAGCAATGGTTAATGTTAGAGACGCGGTCAAACATTTTGTTAAGCATATAAAAAGCATATGCTTATTATATTTGTGATTTAAATAGACTGTAAAAGTTATATAATTAATAAGTTATGACAACTTATTTTTTTACACTGCTTTAACTCATCAAAATAAGTTAAGCAATTTTCAACCTTATTTTTTAAGTTATACAAGATTCGACACATTTTTTTTTAAAGTCAGTTTAATGTAATTTAATTTGAAATAACTTAAACATTCAAGTTGATTGTACTTCAAAATTGAAGGCAGCAACTTAAAGTGTATTTTCTTTCAAATAAATGCTAGTGCGAAAAAACCTTACCTTTTCCTCCAGCTGCATGAAGCATCTTTAAATGATCTACCGTCATCTGCAAAATTTCAGCTTTTTCTAGTTTAGCAGAGCCCTGAGAACAAGAACAGATGTGTTGATGAGTTAAGTGATAAGACTATAAATGTATTCTGTATGGCTCAATGACAAATAAGAATGTCTAAGATGATAAAGAGGATTTAAAAAAAAAAATTTTTTTTATCGATTTTAAAACACATGTGCCAAGTTCTTGTTTTGGTTTCATTCTGGGAAAATGTATACCTTTTCACAAAAAGCCCCAAAATTGGGATATATATTAATATATATATATATATATATAAATTTAATGACTTTGACAAATCTTAAGGATCTCGATGAGTCCTCTTCGTTTTTAAGGTTTTCTTGTGCCATGACAACAAAAGTTGCATCCTGCATGTTGGTTATGCCACTCTGAAGTTTATATGAAATATTAATAATAATATTTAAAAACAAAAACTTTTAAATAAAATATTAATACAGGACTAAACCACTCTTGCCAACATTTCAGGACTTTTTCATGAATTGAATCCCGTAAAGAGACTTATGTATAAAATCTAGACAGTTAGAAGACTAGACATTTGATTGCAGTGGTCTGACTCTGAGATGTGAGTGAGGTGTTGATTGACTCTCACCTGTTTCTCAAACGCGCTGGGCACCAGTCTGCGCAGCTCAGACAGACTGTTATTTATCCGGTCCCTACGGCGCTTCTCTATGATCTGTCCAAAACAGAGTGTCAAATCATCATTATTAACAGTCATTTGAGGACATTAAAGTCATTTATTAAGCTTTGCAGATTCAGTTTTCAGGATTTTTCAAAGTCCTCTTACCCCTCTGCGACGTTTTCTCGCTTGCACTTGAGAGGTTGTGGATGGTGACATTGATCCGAGTGGAGAATTCACACCGCTTTAAAAAAAACAGGATATGCATAAGAATACGAACACAATACATTTAATTTTTTATCATGAAATATGATCCTGACCAACATCTAAAGGAAAAGATTTTCTAGCTAATATTCCACATAGGCTAATTTTGTTGACAGACATGTGATTTAGCATTATTAATCTTAATTTTGTGTGCGATTCAAATTCAAAGTGCGCACATTGAGTCGTATGGTTGTTTTCTTCATTTGGTCGCAAGTTAAACGTTTCATAAAAAATAAGCAAGAAGAATCAAATAAATCACAGCTTACGCATTTTCGTCAGCACTCTCCTTCTCCACTTCAATATTCTCATCGAGCTCACTATCCGAGGAGCTGAAATCGTGATTTCTCTTCATTTTTCGATAGTATTTCAGAGCGTATCCTCAGCGTGTGTCAGGTGAGACTGAAGTTCATCCGTATGAACCGACAAGCTTTCCCACGGTATCATTTCAACTCCGCAGCTCGCCAAGACAGGCGTGGCTGAGCTCGTGGATAGCCAATCAGCGAACAAGTCTGGGGTTGAGTGGCATGTCGGTTGTCAACGTCCCAGTTTAGCCCCACCCCTATTTTTGCATACGCTTAACAAAGGGCCAATAGAATGTTCGTCCGTGAGAGCGGAGCTCCGCCCCCGTGTTCCGCCGGTGCTTGTGTTGTCTAGCCCAGCTGAAAGGAGTGGCTGGCCGGCTGTCAGCACGCGCAAGCCGTGGGAAAGTTTCTTAGCTGAACGCTGATAACCAATCAGGGGCGACGGCCGTCTCCGGCGCTGGAATGAATGGGGCAATTGGTTGGGGCGACGGGCGGTCTGCGAGTGAGCGTGTGAACCTGTAATCTAATACTAACTCATCCGAAGGAGTGCAGTGTGTACGAGGAAGCTACCAAGCAGGGGCGTAGCACCAAATTTTGGGCCCTGGGTACAAACCATCTTGCTGGGCCCCCGTACCAAATATCATAGTGATACCAGTGGGTTGGGTTATTGCATTTTTATCATAAAAACACTTAAAATGTAAACAAAATAAGCCACACTCTGATTAATATTTTTTTGTTTTATTGTCAAAAGTACTACTTACTGAGATGACAAAAGGTCTAGCAGGTCCAAACCTGGACTAAATCAAATATACTGTAAAGCAGTTCTGAACAATGACCATACCAAATGAGAAAAACTTTGGTCTGTACATTAATGAACACAAACTAAATGTCAGTTTTTACTAAATGCCCATTGACGGGTCTTTGCATGTGCAAATTTGCTGATCAGGTCCACCTTCACTGGCTAGCATTTGAACAATAGTTTTCCTGTGCTTATTAGTAAGAGTTGTTGGCCATAATCCTGGGTCCTCTGACAATCCCTCACCAGTATCCCTAAGTCTCACATTCTCTTCTCTTTCCTCTTCAGCTCTGTCCTCCTGCTCCTGACTACCTTCATCACATTCTTCACTTTCCCTCTCATCACTTATATGAATATCAACCTCATCTTCTATTTCTGCCTCTGCTACAAGAAGAAATAATTACAGTTTAAAGTTTAAATGTGTACAATAACAATGTACCCATTTTGCTTATTTCCTCTTATAACACTTAATTAATAATTACTAAGTGTTAAAACAGGCAATTCCGCTAAAAGCTTACCTTGTCTCACTGTCACATTCACCTCACTGTCACTGCTTTCACCTGGCCATGATGAGGGGCCTGCTGCTGCAGCAGGGTCTGAAACTGAAATATATGGCTTCAACTGGTTGCTAAAATATCCTTTATTGTCACAATACCTTTTTTAAAGTGTAGGCTAAGTACAAGTTAATTGATGATTATTTGTCTGTTTAAAATAAATGCAGACTATAGAATCACAGGGTACACTAACCGCCAAACTAGACATTCAGTCAGTTACGTTTTAAAATAAGTTATTTTCAATCATTAAGATGTGCATTAAACTGAGAACAATCCTGTACTTTAATGTAAGAGCGTGCGCGAGCTAATTTGCATAACAATGCGGTAAAATAGGCGCTAACGATCTGTGTTTTCGCGGGTGTTAGATTTTGACAACGGAGGGAAATATGCAACTGGGACAACTGCAGCAGAAGAGGAGACAAGCTGCGCCGCTGCCTGGAGTGGCAGTGTGTTGAGCTCCCAGCTCCGCCTCCGTCTGCTTCTCACTCCCTGTTATTTACCCAGAAACATTGTTTGCTCGCTATGTAGGGTGTGATAGGCTACTATAAAGTATTGGTATATTATTCAAATAGAGTACGAACATAAATGTATGCTATTCTACCTGGAGTAGATATGTATGTTAAAACAACAATGTCTATGTTCGATGATGCATTTGGAGCTCACCTTTCTTTTCAAAAAACTGAGTGAGCAACTGCTTGCCCTCATTTGCCTTTCTCTCTTTAATCTTATTTTCTTTTCGTTTTTGAGCCCCTGATTTTCCTTTCTTAAGGAAAGACATCCCCTGTAGTTCCTAACACGGCTCACTCCAGCTCCTGTCTCATCAACTGATCCACCGCGGGTCCGCAGCAGAAGCACCTGACCTGCGGGTCGTACCATTTACATTGATTCGAGAGGGGTGGTGGGGCCCTGCACAGCATGAAAATGACTTTTTTTATACCAAACCAGTGCCTGACTTCAAGTTTAGTTTTATACAGGAACTTTTTTATTTGTACATTAATGCTATACAAATGTTAGTGCATTTATATGCATGTATAGAAAACTGACTTCTAAGGGCCCCCCCCCTGCCTCGGGCCCTGGGTACTCGGTACCCTTTACCCCCCCAGTCCGACGCCCCTGCTACCAAGTCTAAATGTAGGCTACTCGATGAGGCTCAAACATGTACCTTCTTTGACGGCATTCCCAAAGGTGCACTGCATTTAAAACAGACCATGCACAAGTAGGCTACACAGCAATAACCCGAGGGGTTTCCACTTGCAATTAGCTTGTCAAGTGCATATTATATTATTCTAATATTTTAATGTAATAATAATTATATATACTGATATACTTTGCCTAGCATTGTTACAGCATTTTGTACTTAAAACATATTAGCATAAAATACAAATTAAATAAACAAAAATGTACAATATAAATTAATAAAAATACAAGAATTCAAATAGTTAATCGTTTTTTTTATAAGTCTTTATATAATTCCATTAGGCCATAATGGGCTATACGTTTCTATTTCCATTATATAACAACATAGGCTACATATTATTAAAATAGAAATCATAATGTAAATATGCTATATTCCAGTTAAAAAACTTTCCCAATTTTTTCTCAATTATCGTATAATCATTATAGCCTACATACGCTTTTATAACCTCATTTTCTATTTCCATTTATTTTAACCTAATATATATATATATATATATATATATATATATATATATATATATATATATATATATATATATATATATATATATATATATATATTTATTTATATATTTATTATTATTATTATTATTATTTATGTATTTATTTTTTTCACATAATGCATAACCCCTTAATTCAAAGTATATATCTGGATCTATGTTCAAAGTAATTTCAAATTCAATTAAAGTCTTCTGTATTTTTGCAACAAATATCTGCAACATTAAAAATATCATTCTGTCAGTTAAGAACTATAAGTGAGTATGCACAACTTCTAACTAAATCACAGGTTAATTAAAAAAAAAAATCATACTAACATGAAAACCATCATATATTGATCCCTATTGACTTGCAAGAGCATCAGAAGAGCTCCTAATCAATAGAACGGAGCTAGTTCACGCTGATGTGTGCTTCTGGCTGATATGCCGCAGCTGGATCCTTATCAGCCCGTGCACATCATACTTAATTGTCATCAGTTCTGCATACATGAATGAGAGGAAGCTCTTTGGCTGATTTCATGTTGTTATTGCTACCAGCTTCGGCTCGACGCCATGGATGAACTTCCTCGGAGAGGGGTGGCAGCGGGGTGGACCACGGGCCGTCGTGTTTGTACGCGTATGTGTGTTTTTCTATGTGCTTGGGGATGGGGGTGGCTCTTTTTGTCGCTGTAACTCAAGTTCACAGAGGTTTCCCACGCTGTTATTTTCTCCTGACGTTTGTCTTTGTTCTTGTGTCTCATCACATGTTGTGATTAGTGCTCCCTTTTGAAGGTGTGGGCCCACAACACAACAGTATTTCCCCCCACAAAGCATGCCAGAGCCTCTTCTCATTCCAAGCTTGAGGTTTTTGCTCCTCTGAGTGGGTCTCCATGTCGCCATGTTTTCATTTCAGACTCTTTATGTCCATGCCAAGAAGCCTAGTCTACTCACAAGGAGGGCAGACGATGGTTTAAAATGGACACGCTGCTTTTTAGGAGTTATGTCTCAGCCTATTTGGAGGATCACAGCTCATTTATCAGCATCAATGTTTCTATTGCACCACAAAACAAGCTTGTATTCCTTGCTTTATGTTCTACAGTCGTTTGAGAAGAGGGCAACAGGTCTGTGATCGCATCGCTGCAGACTGTCTGGCCATCGCTGCCTCACGCTGTGCCGTGGCGTCGTGCGTCTTGCGCAGACAGATGTTCAGGTCCCTGAAACAATGTGTTAAACAATCCTGTCCTCCTCAGGAGGAGCAGCAGGGGGACATGTTATTGTTTATAAATAGCAATGCATTCAGTCCGTACAGAAGAGGAAGAGCGGCTTTGTTTCTCTCACTGAGAGAGGAAGTGGAGCTTAATTCTCTAAGATACATGTGACACCTTGCATTGTGCCATTTGTGCATGTTTGTGGGAGTGTGCCTGTGTGTGTGTACACACAGAGACGGATTATACTCTCTTCCGAGTGGCAAAGATGCTTTTGAAGTCATCCAACTTTGACCCCTGAGCATTGCAAGACCTTTCCTCTTCCATATCCAGTGAAATTACGTATCTGTGATAAATGCACCGCTGCTTTGTATGTGTTTTTTTTACAGAATGATGATCTGTTGGATGTCTCCTCCCATATTTGTGTCCTTTTCTATAATAGCCTTGTGTTATCTCAGCTCTTTGTATACAAACTTAGTATACAAGATTAAGCGGTTTCACCCTTATTGTCTCCCTAAGTATTGGAACAAGGCTGCTTTGATGACTTAGCTATTTTGTTAGGTTGAGATTTAGAGTTAGTAATGGCTGTTAAATCCTGATGGGGTGTGTTATTTTTAAACCAAGTCATTTTCAGGTGCGTTATGAAAGATTTTTGATGGATTCTTTGGTCGTTGATATGAGGTTGATATTGGCTCAAGCTGTGATCGCACATGTAAGACGCAGTTGCTCGTAATTATGTGTTTTAAGTCGTGGAGTGACTCGAGGTGGGTGGTCATCCACATGAACACATCAGCCACGGGACTGAGGTCCGGGTGGAAAAGGGTCTCTGAACTCTCAAGCTTTCATCTCCTGTCTGCATATTTAGAAGTGTGTGTGTGTGTCTGTAAGTAAGAAATAGCAAAGAAATAGCAAGATTGTAAAATTCACCAAAGAAAATAAAAAAAAAGTAATAATACCATTATTTAAAAATACCTTTATTCAGCATGGATGTATTAAATTGATCAAAAGTGACAGTAAAGACATTTATAATGGTACAAAAGATTTGTATTTCAAATAAATGCTGCTTTTGATTGAACTTTTGATTCATCAAAGAATCCTGAAAAAAGTATCACAGTTTCCACACAAATATTAAATAACACAACTGTTTTCAAAATAATAAGAAATGATTTTTGTAGGATCATGTGACACTAAAGACTGGAGTAATGGCTGATAAAAAATCAGGGTTGCCATCACAGGAACAAATAAATGACATTTTATAATATATTAAAATAGAAAACAGTTTTTTTGAATTTGTAATAACATTTCACTTTATTAATGTTTTTACTTTATTTATGATTAAATAAATGCAGCCTAAGAGACTTCTTTCAAAAACATAAAAACAACAACCCCAAACTTTTAAATTGTACAGTATATAGTGTATATATTATGTGGACAAAACTAAAAATGTGCTACAAAAAATAATTGGTATAAAATAATTTTATTTCTTTCAATTATTAAAAAAAAACAAGGTTTTTTTAAAGTTTCTCCTAGACATGATATTAAATAGAAGGCAAAAAAGGCTTTTGGAGTCTTCTGCATCTTTCTACTGAGAAAAATAGTAGCGGGTCTCCTCTAGAGCTTCTGGAGTGATCTCAACAATATATCCAACTGTGCTAAGGATACAAAAGTCAATATGATTTCAAGATTTCAATATGAATTATTCTTATCATATGTGGTTCATATTAAATTGATAACTCCTCCTGCATGTGGATTTTTTTAAACTTCTGTATTACTGGTCTGTGTGGGTACATGAGACGAAAAAAAAGCTTTGGAAACACTAGATTTCAGGTCTCAACAGACACATGTATCTGTGCTGGCAGACACACACACACACACACACACACACCCATACACATACATAGCCTTGTGAGTACTTCTCACTTCTGTAGTTTCTAATTTGATAAAGTTACCAGTGATCAAAACATGCGAGTAGTTGACCTTTGGCCTGACAAAATGGCAGCATATTTGCCTTTGTGCGAGCAGCCTGGGAGAGCGCCGCCCCGTGACCTGCGTAATGCAGGGGGTCAGAGGGCAGGCTGTTTGACAGCAGTGTGAGTTGGGATCTCTAGGGCCTGCCTGAGCCGTGAAATCAATCTCTCAGGGCCAGCAGCAGGGCAGCAGACGCAACCGGAAAAAGCCCCATGCTGCGGACCGGCCCGCCACCCGTCTCTGTCTGTCTGGAACTACAGAGGGAGTGAAACCTGACTGGGGAAAGTATGATGGGGAGGAGTAATCGCACACAGGACAGACACAAGTGAAGCTAAGAGAAGAATTTCTTGTTTAAAGAAGCTCAGGACTATTCAAATATTTTTTGCAGTATTTGCAGTATTTTCAATTAAGCATTTGAGTACATTCCTATTAACCATATTCCTATCAAACATATTTAAATGACCTAAAAACAGCCTAATTTTCAATATTGTGTACTGTAAAAAATAAAAACAATGATAAAAGGGAAAAATAATTAAATAATAATAAAAAAATAAATAATAATGAAATCCCAGCATAGGATAAAGTAATAAGTAAGTAAGTAAAAAAAAGTATTTATTATTCGGCTTTCTGGAATGCTTGATTCTGGTTGGCCAATAGTAGCATTGGCCAGTGTGTGTGTGTGTCTGTACAAAAATACGTAATCGCAGGCACCATATTCTGGCTCTCACTCCTTTAAATTGACTGGGCAGGTGTTGTCAATACAATCTATGGTTTCTCCAGATTCCTTCAACACACACACACACACACACACACACACACACACACACACAAGTCTGCTTATTTACCAGTGCAAGTGTTTGACCTGATGTGTTTCAGTCTTGCAGAGCTGCGAGTTTGATCACTGACAGCAGCTGTGGGGTCACACTTGCCTCATAAACATCACGGGACTGTCAGTGGTCACAGACTAAGTGCTTGACATCTTAAAGCTCTGAGATTTACCCAGTTTCCATGCAGAGATCACACGTAATGTGATCTTACTCTGCTGATTGTGTTTTTTTTGCATTTGACAGGTATAGACAGGTTTAATGTCTCTGTTTGCAATACAATACATTTCACTTGGCCATTGGAAATAGCACAAACCAGGAAACTTTCTCAACTGACTCTATAGAGTGTTGTTTCAGTATAAGATTCAGTTTGTGATAGGGAGAAACCTTGGCCTAAGTTTAACTTTTGCTAAAACTCACACTCTTTGTTAGGCTAATGGGTTGTGCGTGAGGAGTTTTGAGTGACGTGTGAGCCTAAAGAGGTCGTGAAGGTAAGATTTAGATAGTCTGATTAGTGTTTATGTAGTCATTAACGTGACAGGCTGCTTCACTGCCACTGCTCAGTTCTGACAGTCTGTTTTCTAAAGGTCCCACTGCTTCAGTTACACAAACACTGGGGTTTCGCTCTCACTGCTCCCACTACCCTCCGAAACCTTGGCTCAGAAGTTCCTGTAATGCTGAGTAGCAAGATGAAACATTGGCCACTCTCTGCCCTTGTTATGACTGAAAGTAAAGTTGTGGGAACTCTGGAAATGTGCTATTTTTACATCACGTTGAGTTTTCACATGACTCCGGGTACAGATATATGTCATGGCCTGAAATGTTTGAGTTTAAAGGGTTTGTTCATCCAAAATTAAAATTCTGTCATTATGTACTTGTGGCGTTCCAAACCTGTTTGACTTTATTTTTTCTGTGGAAACACAGAAAGAGAAGTTTAGGAGAACGTTCATGCTGCAGTGTCCTATAGGCGCAATGAATGTTAAGCCTCGAATCATAAAAAGTGTGATAATGTTGATTCAAGTATTATGATAACGTTTGAGAAACAAATGCATTGTAAAGGGAGCATAAAGAAACATTGCACAAGGTTTGACGTCAGTGATGCCAAATACCTTTGGGTGTCTCCTAATCAGATCCTGAATTTAATTGAGGGAGCAAACAGGATGCACAATTATAAATTGAACTTGAATGTAAGCAAGTCATTAAATTTAATACAATCAAAAATAAATGGTTTCACTTTATTTCAATAGTCCACTATAGACATTTTACGAACTATAGAGTCAACTAACTCTCATTAATTTGCAACTACATGTCAACTCTCAATAGTATTAGTAGACTGTTAAAGGGGTTGTATAATGCCCTTTTCACAACATGTAAAATAAATCTCTGGTATGATGTCCCCAGAGTGTGTATGTGAAGTTTTAGCTCAAAATACCCCACAGATATTTTTATAGCATGTTAAAGTTGTCACTTTTTGTGGATGAGCAAAAACACACCGTTTTTTGTGTGTGTCCCTTTAAATGCAAATGAGCTGCTTCTCCCTGCACAGAGGGCGGAGCTACAACAACTTGTGTCCTTTTACCTCACACCGACATGCACTGAAAATTTCAAAAACTTTTAGCCTTTTATGTTCAAACCGGAGTCAGAAAGATGGAGAGACTCAAGAAGTGACAACATGTAGACAACATTTCTGAATGGTTAGTTGATGAATTTATGTAGCTTATGTGTTGTTATCTTCTAGTCATTGATTAGCATTTTCTGTCTTGATAATCTATAAATCATGTTCCAGGGGCGGGGTTTATGTAAATTTTAGGGTTGGTGATGTCACTAACCCGAAAGGAATGTGGTGTAGTCCCTACCAGCCGTTTGTTGTAGTCCTTAAAAAGCAATTTCTTTAAAAGAAAATATCTCCCTTTGCTTTGAACTTTGAGCATTGCAGATGTTGTTTATGGTCAAAATGCAACATTACACACTAACTAAAGTTAGAAAAGTGAAATCATAATCAACCACCCCTTTAAGTTAGAGTTAGGGTTAGTAGAATAAGTTGACATGTACGTGCAAAGTTTCTAAGAGTGCTTTTAACACTGGCAGTTTAGTTCGAACGGGGCACGGTTCGCATGAAAAATTGCTAATGTGAATGCTGTCATGCGGACCTGGGTGCACACTGGGGTACCGAACCCAAGACTACCTGGAGGAGGTGGTCTGAGTTTGGTTTCACTCGAACCGTGCCGCGGTTTGCGTTAATGTGAAAGCAAAACAGACTTGGGTGCGCACTTGTTCAGGAAGTAAAGTAGCCTGCACATGCGTTTTAGCTGATTATGATGTATTTAGTTAAATAAAACAGTAAGGGATGTGTGTGTGTGTGTGTTAGATATTAGTTTTATGTGCTAGTCTTATAATCAATAAGGTATTGTCTGTGTGTGTTAGATATTAGTTTTATGTGCTAGTCATAGGCTTATAATCAATAAAGTAGTGTTTGCATTTGAAAAGTGAAGCATTACTTGTGTTATGTGCTTACGAATTTATTGTCTTGAACTGCGATCTATAAGCTACTTATGCTTTTACCCTTGAATTATTTCTTAATTTAGCTGTTAGCTGGGAATTAGTCTTTCTTGGCCAGGAAGATATTTTATTTCCTAGAATTAATAATTGTTTATGCTTTCCGTTCATTGGATGAACTGATAAAATGATCATACTATTGATTCTGCAACAGTAAATTCTGAAAATAATCAAATGATGAATTATTGATCATAATCCGTTATGAATAATAATTAGTTATATTTATACGGGCGTATAAACGCTACATTATTATTGGTGGAGAATAATGCGGGCAGTTTAACCTAAATTGTAAGCATATACGAAGTAATTTATCTTTTCATTTTGAGATTTCCACGACGCATGCGCGAGAATTGCGATCTCCTTCAACGACTTCAGTTAAGTTCTCGCGCATGCGCGTCGTGGAAATCTCTTGAAGTCTCGTTTCAGGCCTACAAGGAAGACAAGGAATAGTCGAATAAAGTCGTTATTTTTGTTTGTTTTTTTCGCACAAAAAGTATTCTCGTCGCTTGATAAACTTATAGTTGAGCCACTGTTGTGACATGGAATATTTAAACATTTTCTTTAATGACTTTCTGGGCCGTCCTGTGTCATTCCCTTAGGCAGCCTATGGAGGAGTGATCAACCTCTCAGATTTAATCATAAATATCTTCATTTGTGTTCCGAAGACGAACGAAGGCCTTACGGGGTTGGTACAGCATGGGGGTGAGTAATTAATGACTTAATTTTCATTTTTGGGTGAACTAACCCTTTAAGAACCCTGTTGTTTTGTGTGCTCAGATAACTTTGCACAGATACGATCCGCCCGAGATCGCCATTGTTGCTTAACTGTTCCTTCCTTTAAAGTTAGACTCACTCTTAAAAAACGTGTGTGAAGCCCCACGTCCTAAGAACAGCTGCTACGAGTGGTGTCCCTACAGTTTGAAATGCGCCGACATTTCACGTGATATGATCGACTGTACGCGCATGAACATTGTTGAAATGTGCTGCCATTTCATGTAACATGCGTAACTGTTTACAAACTGTTGCAATTCACACGTTTACCCACTAGCGTTTGTTTGGTCGCCCTAGTTCGGCCCTAGTTACGATCGTGACACGGAAGTCTTAACCAACGCTTCCGGGGGAATTCTGACCTCTCGCAAGAGCCACAGTGTAAACAAACCCTTTGGTGGCTATGCCAGCTAACCCTTTGCTAAGCTAACCAAAGCAGTTGTTACAGTGAGGCCTATATCCTAAAGCCTTAAGCATTATTTACGGTTATCAGTAGTATTAACATCAATGGTTAAATACAGTGTCTGTTTGAACAACGTTAAAGTGATTTAACCATTTAAACACCTTGACTTTACACCTGTTGTTCTTTTCTGCTTTCTTATTTACCTTTCCCATATCTTCTTTAACCCATATTTTCCGTGAAAAAGAAGTCGTTTGCAATTATTAATTCCTTTAACTGCATTTTACTTGAAAAGGAAAATACTGGTTTATGATTATTAATTGTCAAATTCGAATTACATTTTTTTAAGGAATTATTAAATTAAAATGAAAATTCTATTTTTCTAAACAGGTAATTTCTAATGACTTCTCGATTTATTTTTACTAAATCTAATTTCATAATTTCTAAATTTCTCTTTTAGAGCTAATCACTTCAGGCGAATAAGTCTTAAACTCTGAAAGTTAAGAACTTATTCCACCAACATTTTCCCTATTACAAAATATTGTTAGACTCTTACTTGCTCCTTATTGTTATTGCGCGGTATCCTCCTTTTCTCATTTCTTTCAGTTGTGGTTTTTAAACTATTATCTATCTTACTTATTCAGTTACCTCTTTATTTAATTCCCCTTTTTCTTATTTTGTCCATACTTTCCTTCATCTTTATTACCTCTTCCTTACCTTTTTTGTTGCTTGGGAGTGACACACCTGAGCCTCAATAAGAGACATTGGTATCTCACTACGAGCTTCAAATAAATCAGAGATAACCCTCTCTTACAAAGTTTTATTTGTGAATGTTTAGTTGTTTGGCAACTGTCAATTCTATACTCGAAGTTCGACAAAGGCTCCAGCCATTTGTGGATCCAATCTCCTTCCCTCCTTCCCTTCTCACATCTTTCCTGTGCTGTCCTGTTTTATTCCATCCCATTCTTTGCACTTGTAGGGAACACACCTGAGAGAACCATCAATTGATTCAAAAGAAAGAGAAAGACCATCTTTCCAAAGAAATCATTAGGTATTTGATTCTTAATCAAACCCCCCCTGTTCTCCATACTCTCCCTGCATCTGTTTACGCAATTTACAATTTGACATCTCATCCAAGATCAATTAACAGAGACAAGTGTTGAGCAACCGTCGCCTTCAAAGCATCCCTGCTGTAAGCCTTCCAACTGACGGTGTGTGGTGTCAATCCTGTCAAACTCAGAAAAGGGGTATCAGCACTAGTATTGTATAATTTTTCATTGTAAACATAAACAATAATATTGTTTACCCTTCTGGAAACAGATTCTCTTTGATAGGAAGCATTTACGAGAAAAATAATATTTCTCCTAGTTAAAGGGGTCATGACATGAGAAACCAAATTTGCCTTGATCTTTTGGTATTTAAGAGGTCTTTGTACCATTAAAACCTCCTGCAAGTTTCATAGCTTAAGACGTCCTCCCCATTATAAACGAACCATTTATTTAATCAAGCTCTAAATACAGCTCGTTCTAGATCCTTTGAACTTAGTGACGTCACGGTACGAAGTGACGTACCAGTCGTTTGCATATGACCGCCTCCAGCGCAAGACAACTACGCCTCATTTGACATCATCGCATGCGTTGAAGTGCAGCGAGGGGGTCTGTAATACGCCACGCAGATGTGCTGTTCCTGCTGTGGACAAACAACATGTCTGAATGCTGCCGAACGATCCAGACGTCAGGGAAAGCAGTTGGATGCAGTTTATTTGCAGCATATGCAGCCCGCCAAAGCCTTATTTGTTCGGTGAGTGATGTAGATGAGTGTGACAGGGCGCATGTTACTAAAAGAACGAAAAGAGAGAGAGAGAGAGAGAGAGAGAGAGAGAGAGAGAGAGAGAGAGAGCACCCCGGCCGCGCGCGCGCCTTCAAACTCTCTTGCTCTCCCTCTCTCTCTCCCTCGCGCAAATGAATCAAAATCAATTGAGAATTGACACAATGGTAAAAGATCAGAAGACCGAAGTTTCACGTGGCGGAGCATTGTGTAGCTTACATGTGATACAAAATGATTAACGTTAATAATTTATGCATAAGCAGCACTGACGTTAGCCAATCATAACAATGGGCGTTAACACTGAACTCTTAAAGGGGAAACACCTCCAAGACAGACTGTTTGAATCGGAGGGGGAGAAACAGGGTGGGAAAAGGTCATAAATCACTACATTTTTATTTTTTTTTGTACAAAAAACTATAGTAATACTATAATTGCACATAAGGGAACATAATAAAACAAAACAAAAAACCATGTCATGACCCCTTTAATAATTTTCTTTCTTGTTTTTTTTTATTATTATTGGTTTTTAACCTCTCTCTCTTGTTCCCTTACTCAGTTGAGTGACATAGTCCTCACGTCACGAGTTGAAACCAGCTTTTCATTGATAGAAAATATTTATAAAAAATATTTCTCCCATTGAAAAAAAAAAAAACCTTACAATTGAGATTTGTTTTAACCTTTTTCTCTCTCTTTCCCTCAGTTGAGTGACGAAGTTTTCCCCATCACTAGCCTACCTGTCTACACTGAGACCAACACGTAGACATTACAACATTTCACTATTGGTGTACCGTCACTGAAACGACACTTAGCTGTTCAACCACATATAGGCTTACATTCCACACAGGTCTGTGTCAGTCTCTTCACCCCAGCGTACCAACATGTCGTGGACGATGAACCCCACTGCCCAAAGGGACGACCTGGACGCCTGGCTCAGAATCATTACAGACTGCCTCACACCAAAGACAATTGAACTGTTATTTTTAATAATAATCATAATTCTGAGAAGATTCCTGACACATGATTCAACCCAGAACCACAACCACGTGGAACTAACCAAAATAACCTGTTCCCTAAGTAATGCCTTCACAGCCCAGCTGAAACTAAGCGACAAGCACATCACCCACCTTCAGGAGGAGCTGACATGTGCCCAGAGCCGCATAGACAAGCTGGAAGTGAAAGTCCAGGACGACTTCAAGTGTCAGACCACTGAGTTCCTGAGAGAGCCGATGCACACTCAACAATGCACAGACCAGCTCAAAGCAAAAGCTCAAGACAAACTCAAAGTGCCTGATGAAGTGGAGCAAGAAACAAAGAAACAACTCGATAAGCTCCAAGAAGCCCTTGCAGTCACTGAACGTGACAAACTAGAATTAAAGACTGTCCAAAAGCACCTGGTAAACCAACTCCAGTCTGCTGAACATCAGCTAGAGAAAGCCAAAGCTGACATTAAAGATAAGAACTCTGAAATTAATGCTCTGAAAGACCACCTGGAAAGGTGCAGCGCTGAAATGGACCATCTGACCCAACAGCGAGATGACGCCAACGACGAGCTCTACGCGGTCAGAGATGAACTCCAGCACATTTTCCAACAGAAACCAGAGCCAAGAAGGGAGAGACCTCCCTCAGCATCACCCCTGCTGAGCAGAACAGAGTCCTCCATCCAAGAACTGGCATACAGTGAAAGAAGTGAATGGCCACAACCCAAAATGTCACAGGCCTTCACCACAGAACTGTTCACTGCCAACAAGCAACGAGAGCTCATCCAGGCAGACTACAAAGCTGCACAGGGCGGATGACCTTTAAAGATCTCAACCAGCTGGTTAAGAATATCACTCAGTTCAACCCGAACTCCACAGAGGGTCCCGACATCCAGACCTACATCCGAGATATCAACTTCCACCTAGAGGTGAGACCACATATGACTGACAGAGACAGGTTCTACCTACTCAGATCCACATCCAGTCCAGAGGTACGAAGCTTCCTAGACCGACAACCTGCTCATGTCAAGTCAAACCACCAGCTGCTAAGTGAGACACTGATTAAAGAATTCACAGGCCCAGAGTCGGAACATGGTGTGTTAATCGCCTTGGAAACCAAACAAGGTCGACAAGAGACTCCCCAAGCCTACTACCACCGCTTTCGACAAGCTTACTTTGGTGCACATAACAAACCTGAACATGAAGAGGATGTGAACTTCAAAACCCTCTTCCTAAGAAACCTGCACCCCGGATTGAGTCATCATCTTGGTATCATGGCCTGCCCAGGAACAATGACAATCCAACAGCTACGTGACCTGACGCACAAGGCCTACATCAAACAAAAGATGCCCTCAAAGAAAGATTTGAAAACATCCACAGTCTCAAACTCCTTCAGCCAAGACACAAGTCTTGCACTGGAAGACAACCAGTGGCATGACAACACAGTTCTTCGTAAGAAGCACAGAGAACGTGACTCCCATGCCGCTGACAGATACCACACCAACCGCATGGAAAAGTCATGGGACCAGCCACGCTTCTCAAGTAACCCACAAGAAGGAAGCCACTGGAAACCTAACTGGACATCCAAAGGCCATCAACCAATGCATCCAGAAGCACTCCATGTGGGTACTCAACAACGAAACCCACCTTGGCACCACTCAGTTAAACACAGCACCGAGTATGCCCAAGAACCAGGCAGTTTACCCTCAGAAGACATGGAGCAACTAATGAGGCAACTGAAAGTTTTCATCGGAAACGAGGTAAACATGGATGACGAACAGGATGGCGATGGAACGGAAGACCACCGATTCATCTGATACACCTTCATAATGAACATGACGACCACTTGTTCTACAACAACACAGAACAAAGTGGCCTCTCACAGTCAACCACTGACAAACACCCAGAAGTACCAGAAAACACCATCCTGGCTACCCATCACTCATAAAGAAACCACCAAACAAGCTCCAAACTCAAGAACCATGCGTGTGCTACAGCAACAACAGTAAGCACAGAAGGTCAGAAAGTCTGTCACAACCAGAAGGCATCGTCGGAGGAATGCAACAACGGAGACCAAGTTTCGCACTACATCTTCACCCATCCTTGCCAAACTACCTCCCAATGTCTGCCAAAGAACTTCCTGCCTTACTGGATTGACCCCCAGCAGATCACAGAAGATCCCTTTTCCAAGGCAAAGATGCAACAAGCTCATCAAAGCTAAGCCATCAAGCAAAGGGGGGAGCAAAACAGACTGAAACAGATCTGACCATACATACATACATACATACATACATGCGCTACACGACACCCCTAACATACTCACTAACACACAGAAGTTAACCACCTCTACCATGCAAAACATTCAACAAATATGTTTTCCCCCACAGGTAGAAACTAACTTCAGAAACTAGCTTAACAACTTAGCTACACTTACCATAGGAAACATGGTAACTACCCATCCAACAAGTACACCTGAGAACACCTCTCACTACATCATGATACCTGACACCTAAGCTGCGTAACCGTAGTTATAAGTAATATCAGGAACACTCAACTGCTTTGTTTTGTTTTACTTCTTCCTTCCTTTCCTTCTTCTTTTATTAGGTAAAATGCCTGTCCACCCCATAAGGGTCAAGGTCACAATAATAGGATTGACACACCACGCCTAATATTTCTAAGTCACCTTAAAACGAATGTGAGCCAGAGAACTCCCTGTATCATTCGTATCACAAATTGAAAGGTAAATTGGTCTAAACCTAGAACAATTTAGAGGAGAATAAAACAAACAAATCAAATTTAGTCACAATGTTGATCAAACACCGTACCGAAACAAACTAGAATAACGGTCCTAAAATTGAACTAAACTTTATTCAAGGTGATTGACTATATTGAGAGAGTGAACCTGTCTAGGCCTAGATAATCTAATGCCCTGCACCAGTAAAGTGACCAGTCATGGAGGTGTTGTCTTGTTGTTTGCTGTGTGTGTTTGCTTCCTCTACCCGTTTCTCCAGCGTTCACTGACGTCTTCTTCTCAACCCATCATCGAACGAAGGGGGGATAGTAGCGTTTATACGCCCGTATAAATATAACTAATTATTATTCATAACGGATTATGATCAATAATTAATCATTTGATTATTTTCAGAATTTACTGTTGCAGAATCAATAGTATGATCATTTTATCAGTGCATCCAATGAACGAAAAGCATACACAATTATTAATTCTAGGAAATAAAATATCTTCCTGGCCAAGAAAGACTAATTCCCAGCTAACAGCTAAATTAAGAAATAATTCAAGGGTAAAAGCATAAGTAGCTTATAGATCGCAGTTCAAGACAATAAATTCGTAAGCACATAACACAAGTAATGCTTCACTTTTCAAATGCAAACAATACTTTATTGATTATAAGCCTATGACTAGCACATAAAACTAATATCTAACACAGACAGACAATACCTTATTGATTATAAGACTAGCACATAAAACTAATATCTAACACACACACACACACATTCATACGAGTTGCAGAAAGAAAGAGAGTGAGGATGGAATGAGTTTTAGGAGTCAGATAGTGAGATCCCAAGTTTCTATATGCACTTAAAAGACATGACCTGAACAAACCATCAATCATTCTATCGTTTCTTAGGCAGGTTATTCAATTTTATATTAAACACCAGTTCAGTTAAAAGTCTGGAGAGGTTACTTGCTTGTCTTCGGTTTGCTTTGGGATTCTCCTTTTGTCGGTGTAAAGGGGGTTTCCCGGGTCCGTTGCTTGGCTGGCGGTCTCCTCGTGCCTGCTAGATCTTGGGCAGCCAGTCACGTGGTGTGTTGGCGGATGGATGAAAGTCTTTGAAGTTTGAAACGCGTTGCATTGGAAACGTTTAAACGAAACTTTGCAGCAAAACTTAACTTAGAACCGAGACTTTTAACGGAAAAGAAAGGAAGGTATGACGAGTAGATGGTTTAAAATGAAGCTGTTGTTTAACCCATGTTCTTCTGATCTTAATTTGGGTTCTTTGTCTTCGTTCGTCTACTTGGTTACTTTAACCATCGTCTGCTCCACCCGACTTGTTCTGCCGAGACCTTTCCCGATGGAGAGAGAGAGCAAGAGCACCAGAGAGCAGAAGGCAAGAGCGAGCACAAGAGAGCACAAGAGAGAGCACAAGAGAGAGAGATTCTGTGTTCTGGTCTAAGATTTTAAACTCAAAGTTTGTCCAACCTCCCGGATGGGTTCTGGCCAATTGGGCACTGGCTTAATTTAGGAGGTGGCCCTATTTTCTCCTTATCGTAAATCATGGGTTATCTGTGATCTCCTTGTTCTCCAGCACCAGCAGAGAGAACAATAGGCCAAAGTTTAGACATTATTACTACGAATACAAAACATTTTACACAGATTTCAAATCAAACCATCTTTTTGAATTAAAAATACGATCCTGCTGACAGAAAACACGGCACACTTTCATTCACACACCTAATATTTATAACAATTATGAATTGTATGGCATCTAAGCATATGAGACCTACACATATAACATGGAATTATGTGGTTGCATGATGTGATTATAAGTCCATCGAGAATTGTTCTGGGATGAGTTTTTGGATTTCGATATGTAAAGTGTTAGTGTGTAGAGTTTAGGGGGTTTAACCCATTCCAGTCTGAGGTCCTTCTTGCTGAAGTCTGTTTGGTCCCATGTCATGGGACCTTGGAACTTAAGAAAGAGTAGTCTGTTAGTCGCAGGGGTCAGGTGACCTCTTGTTATGGCCTCTTGTTTCACCATTTCTGAACAGATCTGTTCTTGCCAAATTATAAAACATTGACAACGTTCTTCCTTTAGTTAAACAATAAAAAGTCTTTTTGGTTGTAGAGCCTGGGGTAATCTGGAATGTGAAGCCTCTTTCGTGTGATTATGTATGAAAGCTTCAATTGTGTTTGGTTCATTCTCATAGTTGCTACAGTATGTATTTCCAACAGAATTAACATTAATTAAGACATTGCGTATTACCTCCGCGCACCTTGCTCACGCAGACATCACACGTCATCAGCTCGTTTCATGCAATGCAGCACCGCAACCGAAACAGCAGCCATCATTTACAGTTCCTCCTGAACCAAAACAACGAGCTTATGCTGCGTTCTCTCCATACCTACTGTAATTTGGAAGAGATGGAAACCCGTGACCGTATACTCGGAGAGGTTCGTGACTTGAATGTATGCGTTTCAATGGCAACGCTATCAACGGTAAAATGAATCTGCAGCAGTCAGTTGGTACAGCTCAGTGCTCTTTAAGTTGTTTATGTTCATTATTATTGTAATGTTATGTGCTTTGAGACATGAGGATGTTTAACTCTGTCTCTCGTGACGCTTTTGTTTGCTCCCTGCTGTTCATGTGTTTTGAAGGAGGCATGGCTTTCAAAATGCTCTGAAGGGAGGGTAGGATATGCTTTCAAAGCTAGCTAGCTATTGCTAGCCTCACCGAAAATTGCCTATCCTACCTTTAAGCAGAAAGTCTACTAATGCCCGGGACACACCAAGCTGATGATCGTCCGTCGGGCAACATCGGTGCATCAGTTTCCCTTTTTGAATGATGAATATAGACGAATATCTGAAGAAATAGACAGTTGTCTCATTTACACGTAGGCGCAGAACGCGCATGTTAGTTGACAGTCGGCTGTAGTTCTCTTGGTGTGTTCAACACGACGCGAGGCGACAACATAGTCGGCTTTTATCAGCGTTAGTTCGTCGGTTTGGTGTGTCCCTACCTTAATACTCTAATGAATACTAGTTGATATGCAGATGCAAAGTTACTTACAGTTAGTAAAATGTCTAAAGAAGAATATCGAAATAAAGTGTTACCAAATTAAATTTATACTAAACATAGTATATTGAATATGTGCTGTATTGAACTTCATATTTATATTTGATTTTTCTTTTAAATTAAAGCAAAGTTTGTCAAAATAACTTTAAATTTTGGCTTTACAAAACCTTGCTTTAAAGTTTAAAAAAGTTTAAAAAGCCTTGAGGTTAAAATGTGTATAGACCATACGGATAGACACCCAGCTAAAAGGGAACGAACTTTGGCTAACGTTCTGGCGAGTTTCTCTCCAAGTTATGAACAAACATTATTCCAGTAACGTTAATAGAACATTTGTTCAAAGTTATATGGTGTTTAATAATGCTCTCAAAACATTAGCACAAAAACATTATTTAGCTATACATCGTTCATGGAACTTTTTTTTCCTGAAACATTTTAGTTGGATGTTAGTCTAACATTTTTAATGGTAACTACTAGTTTCAGAATAGTTAGCGAACATTCAAAAGTAATGTTTTCATAATGTTAGCAATTATGATCAAATGGAATGTTCCATAATGTTCGCATAACCAAGAAAAAAATATTTTGTCGGTTGGTAGGTTGGATGGATGGATGGATGCAAACGCACGCACACACGCACACACACACACACACACACACACACACGCGCACACACACACACACACACACACACACACACACACACACACACACACACACACGCAGTGATGTCTGCATTGTAGTCTGGGCCCCTCCTTCCCTCCGTGACCCCCCTCTGGCCTGGTATCTGTTAGACAGCTTGTGTGGCTCAGGCTGAGATTGTCCGTAGACAGGGCTGTAGTAACGGCTGCTTACCGCCAGCCCCGCAGCTGTCTGTGCACGATGACCCTGTGTGTGAGACCTCCCCCTCTGCTGCTTCCCAGGCTGGGAGGGGGTCATGGATTACAACCGAGGACGTGTAGCCACCACACTCCCAATCCTGTACTTACAAAACACATACACATGGCCCACCCCCGACCCTTGCCCTGGAGCAGCTCTGATCAGAGGAAGCTGGGATGGGTGTATGTCTTGGGTGTGTGTATGTCTTGAGTGTGTGTCTGTGCAACTGTGCATTCATATGCAGACCAAGTGTGTGTGAATATATATCATGTCACATGCTCTCCCCTTAAAAATTTTTATAAGGCTGTACCGTTAATATTGGTAATATGTTGGGTTTGAGATATAAACAAAAACCCTAAACCAAAGTATTAAATTTTGACGCATGACTTGCACTGTTTAAGTACAGACATGAATGGTAATTGAAATCAACACTTAAGTAGGATTTAAGAACATCTTTATAAGTAATTTCTTTAATTACTTATATTGTTGAAATATAGTTAAAATTGTACTGCTGAATTTACTGAAAAGCGGTTAAGGAAAAACCAAATAGGCCTTTACTTTAATGTAATTTCTGTTGGAACTTGTATGTCATGTTTTAAATCTATTTTAGTACATTTAAAATATATTAACTTTAAATCTAATATTGAATAACACACTACAGTTAAAATTGTAATAAAGTACTTTACATGTGCTTTATGTGGTCAACATATAAAAATAGTGCGCTTCTTTAAAACGCATATTTCCCATATTACAAAGTGTGCTTTGTTAAAGTGTACTTAAGTGCGTTAAGAAACAGTCATGAAAGTGTACATTCAGTATACACTTCTTTTTCACAAATGTAACGTTTTTCACAGGCAGGCGCCACCCATATTTTCTCATACACAACTAAACTTGCACCTACTAAGCACGTACAAAGGTAGATGTGTGCTAGAAACCTGCATAGCATGGTTCAGAACATGCTAACTGCATAGCAATATAGTATTGTGACATTTTTCACAGGCAGGATTTTCTAAAAAATCATATTCAAGCTACAACTTTCTTAGCACACAACTGAAGTCAGCAAATACTAAGGACCTCTTCTGAATCTGTCACCCGTGGTTTGTTTCTACAAGCAGAAGCGCTATGCTGCCCTAACAGGAAGTGGGCAGCTGCCTCTGTGGTGACCCTTCAACAAGCCTGAGAAAAAGAACCAAGCATAAGCTGACTGAGGCTTAAGTAATTATACTTCACTTTTTTTCTCTCCAAGAAACGTAAGCTCAAGTAAAAAGGAGAAAGCAAACATTTGCCTTTTAGAGACATAATTTTCATGCCATTGTGTTGCTTATTTATGGAACTTATTATATCGGGCTGCTCCGTAATGCCATGTGAAAACAGCTTACACGGTTCCTGCACATTCCCTAACTTTGTTTAACCTGCACAGTATGCCGTTTATTTTCTTGAGCTGAGGAAAGGACAAGGAAGCACAGTTTCCCTGGCAGAGAGAAACCTGTCGACACTGGAGTAAAGCTGGGTGTTATCATCTGCACGACTCTACCAACAAACTGAGGTGGGAGGATTGAGCCCTCTCACTCTGTCACACATTACAAACATACGGAAGTACAGTACAGTGATGGTATCAGATGATATAGAATATCATGGTACCAAATAATGACAATATTCATATACCATTGTATTCACATAATACTCCAAATGTGCTTTAAAGAAAATTAGTAAAAGTTTAAGCTCGGTGAAATAAATTTTATACAAAAAAAGAGAATGCATTAAATTGAGCAAAAGTGACAGTAAAGACTTTTACATTGTTAACAAAAGATTTCTATTTCAAATAAACTATTTTTTTGACCTATTTGAGCTTATATAATACTATTGTGTGACACTGAAGACTAGAGTAATGGCTGCTGAAAATCTTTCCCATTCCAGGAATAAAATACATTTTGAAATATATTAAAATTGAAAGCAGTTGTTATATTAATATTTAGTAATATATAGTAATATTTCACAATATTACTGTAGTTTTAATCAAATATAGCCTTTGTGAGTCAAAACATTAAACAATCACAGTGAAACCAAAGTTTGGAAGGTAGTGTGCGTGTACAAAACTGATTAAAAAAGGGGTTCTGCAAATATTAACCATAGCTCTAGTTTTAGTTTTTCTAGTTTTAGCAAACAACTCAAATTGATACTTTTTGATATTTGTTTTAGTAGCAATATATAATATCGCACAAGGTACAAGATGCAGAATGCCACTCCAAATGCCGATTATTGGACCGTACCAGAAGTCACAAAACTATGAAAGAATAAATTGAATTTTCCAGTTAAATATTTATTCTCACAGAATTTCCACTATTCGCTCCTTTCTTCCCTCCTTTCTTCAAACGCTAATTTTTGCTCCAAGAAACCGGTTCGGTCCAATAATTTGCATTTGGAGTGGCATTCTGCACTTTTCTTCTTGTGAAAATTCTTCTAAAGTCACACTTCCTCGTCTTCTATGTGATTGCTGAAATCTCACTAGATTATTGGTCCAGATAGCCTTGTTCTTCTGTAAGGTTGTATCACTTATATTGTGCGACATTATATAATGCTACTGAAACAAATATCAAAAAGTATCAAGTGTAGATGTTTGCTCATAAATCTCCTTCTCTCTCTCTGCCCCTCTCTCCTATATACAGTATATGTATACCAAGATTTGGATTGTTCTAGAAAAACAGTTCTAGAAAATTCCAGAAAGTTCCAGAAAGTTCTCAACAGTCTTAGAAAGTTTTAGGAAGTGCTACTTACTCAAAATCCGTACGGTTTGTTATGTGGTTGTTCCAATTTTTCATCTGGAGTGACCTTAGAGGAATTAGGGCCTCTTTCATTGTTTTTAAGTAAAAGTTCACCAATTTATGACACAGGAAATCTTTTATTTGAAAAATTTGAAAAATAAGTTTAGAAAAGAACCTGCTTTACAAATACGCACAAACACTTTCAATACAAACTCAATCTCCTGCTCCCTCTCTCACACACACGCTTCCTTTGTCCCATGAGGAGCCAATTCCCAGGCAGTTTTGGGGCGGATTGGTTTCTGTCTCACCCAGCCACACTGCACTGTAGGTAACAACGCATTGTTCTTCAGCTGGGTCCTGACTGGGGAAGGGTTACAGGAAAGAGGGTGGTGAGAGAAGGAGAAGCTGGCCTGGTAAGGACCTGAATGGAGTTTTGTCTAGGCTGTGCGCTGCAGCAATCCGATCTGGTGGGAAAACCTTTGAGACGACCACAGAGTCACAAATAGAACAACAGGAACTAGGGACAATCACAGACTGCCCCATAAAAGAGGCACTATCCCCGAGTGAGATAGTCAGCCAGCTCTTGCCTTCCTCTCACACATGTGCGCAGTCTAATACAATATTAGATCTGATGTAAGGTTATGTACGAAGAGGGCTTAAAAGTATATTGGACAATTAAACAACAAATACAAATGTGTGATTGTCATTGTAAGGAAAAAATCTAAATGGCCTGCACCTAAAAAGGTGTCGTTTTTTAACTGTTATTTTGCTCATTCAGAAACAAGTGGTTTTAAATGAATGACCAAACTCAGCGTAGGAGTATCAAACTTAAACAGCTTAATTTATACGAAATACAACAAAACACCCTAATTTACATAACTGCGGCAAAAGCATATGTAGCAAAACTCAAATTGTTAAATCATCAGTACAAGACGTTTCACTAGAATAAATTGGACTTTCCTACGTGACATCTGAGAGAAATTACTCTTTGAGATGAACCAGTTGACAAAAATTAACTGGGGTGTGTTTCTCAAAAGCATTGAAAGGCTAAGTAGCCTAGATCGTAGAACCATTGGCACCGATGGTCTCTACGAAATGCAGCCCTGGTCTTTCCTCTTTCCTACATATGAGAGAGAGGGCCGTTTGAGATTAACCAATTCACTAGAACAATTTAGACTCTCCGATGCTACAAATGAGGGAAAGGACCGTTTGGGATGAACCGATTCACTAGAACGATTTAGACTCTCCGATGCTACAAATGAGGGAAAGGACCGTTTGGGATGAACCGATTCACTAGAACGAACTGGTCTTTTCTTCACTACATATGAGAGAGTTCCATTTGTGATGAATCGATTCACTCAAATGAACTGGACATTCCTACACTACATTTGAGTGCATTTTAGATGAACCGATTCACTTGAGCGATTTAGATTTCTGATGCTCCATATGAAAGAGAGGACTGTTTGGGACAAAAAACGGTTCACTAGTGAACAGAATTTTCCTAACTTTTATATGAGAGAAAGGACCGCTTGGGATGAACCGATTCACTACATATGAGAGAGAGTAGCCTACTGTTTGGAATGAACTGATTCACTAGAATGAACGGGACATTCCTACCATTTGAGGGTGTTGGAGATTGACCAATTCACTAGAGCGATTTAGACTTTCTGATGCTACATAAGAGAGTGTACTGCGTTTGGGACGAACCAATTCTCTAGAATGAACTAATTTTTCCTACTGTACATATGAGAGAAACAACCATTTGGGATGAACCAATACACTAGAACAAATCTGATATTCTACCCACTGTATGAGAGACAGAGAATGCGGAGGTGAGCACACTTGCTTGATTCCCTCAGCTTAGACATTAAAGAGCGATGTAGCGTTTATGTTGGCCAAACCGTGAGTCAATGGATAAAACTGGATAAATTAGCTCCTTCCTGGAAAAGCCACACTAATGTGAAAATTGCTGAACTGCAGTTAAAAAAAAATTCTAAGTTACTCCACAACAGTGGTTCCAAGTTAATTTCAGTGGATCAATTTAATCAGTTTTTACCTTTATAATAATATATAAGAAAATATAATATTATAAAGGTATTTCTCAGTTAGGCTTCTCATTAGGGGAAAAGCCTGTTCTTCTTTTAGCATTTATTGTTGACAAATGTTTGCTTTATTACCTCTCTTGAGCATGTCTACTAACGTCATTCCTAGACGCGAAACACATCATATTTTCCAAATGCATATGTTCTTGGATTAATGACATCCTCTGAAGCTGCAACTGCTGGGTGTGTTTGGAGTTCAGTCGAAAAAAAATTCACAGTACTGATGTGTCCCATAAGTCGGCTGTTGTGATTTCGTCTCCTTTATTGTTGTCTTGGGCTACTGATGTCACTTCCCCTGCCGTAATAAAGGAGAGCAGCCGTTGGCCCCAGCAGGATCCAGCTGTTCTAGCTGGATTGAGCTGTGAGCTGTGCGGTAATACTCAGAAGACACAGGGAAAAACAAGAAAGAGCTCACTGGAATTCAGCACATCTCTGTCACTGCGTGTCAATAGTTATGGGGACTGTACATTATTGTAATCACTGTAAAGTAGGCTATCATGAATTCATATATCAGCTCAGCTGGGGCTCAGGTTGGATGTTTGAGAGAAATGTTAGCAGATCCTCTGACATAAACCATTTCAAAATGTATGCTTTCCTTTGATGTCTTAAAGGGATAGTTCACCCGAAAATAAGAATTCGTTGTTCCAATCACGTAAGTCTTTCATTCATCTTTTGAACACAAATGAAGATCTTTTCGATGAAATCTGAGAGCTTTCTATCCCTCCATAGACAGCTACGCAATTGACACTTTGATTCTTCAAAAAGTTCATTAAGTTCAAAAGTTCATTATCCATATGATTTGAGTGGATTAGTCCAACATTTTCTGAAGAGACACGATCGCTTTATATTTAAGCTTTTATTCACATATAAACATTCATTAACCAACGAGGTTCATTCTCATGTTACGCAGCACGTTTGAGCTTCCGCAAGAACCAATGAGGATTGTTTTCGTGCGTCAAGCAGGTTTGGTTGAGTTCTGTTTATGTTTGCTGATCAATGTTTATATGTGAATAAAAGTCTAAATTCAATTTGTTCATCATATAAAGCAATCGAGTCTCTTCGGAAAATCTGGACTACACCAAAAAATTCATATGGATTAGTTTTACGATCTCTTTATGAACTTTTTGAAGCATCAGAGTTCAGTTGGGCAGGGACAAAAAGTTTGCAGATTTCATCAAAAAGATCTTCATGTGTGTTCCGAAGATGAACGGGTTTGGAACAACAAGGTGAGTAATTATTGACAGAATTTTCATTTTTGTGTGAACTAACCCTTTAAAGGAAGAGTTCACTTCACAAACTGGATAACCAATAGCATCAGTGATATCAAACTAGATGCGTGTTCGCTATATTTGAACATACACAAACGTAAATTATATTTGAGAGATACGGCGCTGCTGATTTAATGATAATAGACTAATCAACAGCACAAACCAATAATTAAATGATTAAATGATTAATTTCAGTAGTTATTGTGTGTGTATGGGAAAGCCAGATGCAGAGCTGTCCCACCCTCTTAAGTGTAGAGAGAAGATGAATCCATCCAGCTTTTGGTAGTCAGCATATCCACACAGATGTTCTTCTTGGCACCTCAGCATGACCGGGTCAGCCTCAAAACCCTGGTGAGAACTTCATCTGTGGGCCACAGCAGTGAGAGAGGACAGGGTGGATAAAAAAAGGGGGGACAGTTGCTTTACATGTAAGAAATTGTGAATTGCACTTGTTTGTGCAAAATCTAGGGAATTAGGGGTGACAAGGTCATTGTTATGTGGTTGCTATGATTAAGTAGTTTAGAAGGTTGCTCAGCAGTTGATACCCAGACAGCAACATAGTGTCTACCCAGATCCGGGCCACATCTGGTACCACATGTGGATTCCACGCATACCAGATGTGGGCCGGATCTGGGCCGTCACTATGTTGTTGTCTGGGTAGGTGCTGTTGGTGGTCAAGGTCTAAAAGTCTGCATGGTTTTGTGCACACAAGTCTAATTTTCTTTTCAAATGCAAACTTTAAAGGGTTAGTTCACACAAAAATAAATTATTCCATAATTCACTCACCCTAAAGCCATGCCAGGTGTATACAGTATGACTTTCTTCCGTCAGCCAAACACAATCTGGCTCTTCCCAAGCTTTATAATGGGAGCGAATGGTACCCTAGATTTTGAAGCCCAAAAAAAGCACATCCATCCAACATAAAAGTAATCCATACGGTTCCAGGGGGTTCTGAAGAGAAGCGATGTGTTTTTGTAAGAAAAATAACCATTATTTATAACTTTATAAACTATAATCACTGGCCTCCGTTAAAGTCGTACGCGAGTCTTGACCTCTGACCCGACGCATGACGTATTGACTACCGTGGTTGCGCAGAAGATGGGGCAAAGGCTTTTTTAAAATGTAAGGCATATCAAAATAAAAAAAGATGAAATAAAATACATGAAAAAAAAACTGAAGAATTTAAAATTGACTCCTGTTCAATTAATGAAATTTTGCACTTTTAAAGGTTTAAAAAAATTCTAACAAGGCTTTGTCAAGTCAACATTCAAAGTTTGCTTTTGTAGTTAAAAATGAAATTTCAATTAATTTTAATTCAACTTACTTTACATTCAAATGTGAATCCATAAATGAATCGGATTTGTAAATACTGGATTTGCAACAGATGTCATTTGAAATTCGTTTTTTATGAATTTGTACCATGTGATACAAACGAAAACATAACATTTTTTGGAGAAAAAAACTTAAGCATGAAGGTTCACCCCTCAGTGTAACTGTCAGTGATGTAAGCAGGTCAAACGAGAACAGATTCATATGAATTACCCCCAAAACATAAAATAGTTGCATGAGTGGGTGTTGGATAGTGTGTGGTCTTTTGCTTTTCACATTTCACAAATTAAGCAGATTTGACCAAAAAATTTGGTTATTGCTGATTGTCTGAACAAAGTCCAAAATATTCGGGTCTCTATGGCTCTTCTCCCTCTTTCAGTCTATGGGATCATTTGCACATATTGTTGTATAACAGGCAAAAATATGATTGTTTACAGTAGAAAAGAAACAGCACATTATACTAATACTTAGTGGTTTTAAAATATTTATACAATAAGTTCTTAGCCAGCACCACTAAAGGGTCCATAAATTGTTATTGACGGTGAGAGAAACATGGATGTTCAAACCTGTGCTTCTATTCTCCTTAGAACTCAGTTTGTCGGTCAAAGCCAAGTTGTCCGTTTTCCCCCGGGCCGTGTGACGGGCCAGGCGCCGGGAGGTCCGGACCTGCCTGACAGAACCTGCCTCTCCCATTGCATCAGACCGCGTGACTGCCAGACTAGGAACAGACTCATTCACTCCATACAATGGTTCGTAATGCCTGACACATAAACCTTTGAGTCATTGTTTGCAGTAAAGTAGCTCTGAATGAGAAGAATACATAGCCAACAATTCCTCTAAGAGGGCTTCATCTATGTCAAGGCGACCTGTGTTTTTCTAGAACTTCTCCTCACCCTGGCAACTGATGTCCTCTTAATATCTCACTATTTAAAATGGAACATTCTACTTATAGACAGGAATGTCAACTTTGACGGCAAGAACCTTCACTGGCAGAGCCGCAATAATGGCATGCTGAGCACCAAGTGGAAATTCGGACAGTTCGCTTGATGTGGGTGAGGTTTTAAAAAACATCCTTGTGAAAACCTGGATTAAAAAAAGAGAAAAAAAGAGAAGTGGTTTTAAATTGTGGAGCAATGACAAAGCTGGAAAAGCTAAGAATAACCGAGCTGTTCCTCACTGGGCCAGACGTGCTGGCAGGCGACAGAAAAGAGGGGCTCTGAGAATCCCCCTGACCACACCCTAACCACCAGTGAGAAAGAATGTGGGTAAAAAGAAACAGACATACAGAAAGAAGACAGAAAGTTGATTGGAAATAGCATGGAGATTCTTGTTGTTTTCCATCACTCTCAGGCCTTAACCACACCACACACGCAGAGGGCCCACAGTAAAGGACAGGGCCCCATCTAAAACACAGCATTGATCTCCTTCAAAGAGCTCATGTTAACTGGAGTTAACTGCTCTCTATTTACCACACAGCCCTTTCAGTGTAGAAGGCAGTTCAGTCTAAAGTTGTGGTCACATTTACCGCTGTTCTGCGAATTTTCACGAATTCAGTGATTTCAACCTTATTTTGCAATGCGGAAGTTAGCTAGAACGTGTGGGAAATCCTTAGCTGCTATAGGTAAATAACTAGAAGTATAACAGTGCAGGACATTTTAAAACTACACTACTAATTTGCACTACTAACCAATGCATTTATTATTAAGATTATAAATTAATGTAGCCTACTATGATAACAAATACCAGTTTATATTATCAAGCAGGATAACGGACTGTTTTTGTACAGCTAAGGTAACTGGAAGTGGATGACACAGGAAGCCTTGCACATTCAAGTTACAAATGGTCACACCCGCTCTTACAAAATTATGGTGGATCGGGAGTTTTGCGTGAAGGTTTGCCCCATGCAGATTTCGCAATGAGTTAAGTCGTTCACTTGGATTTGCCTCATTGAGCAACAGAAAGTTGTTTGGCTTGAAAGTGACTTGATCGCTACACTATTGACAATACACAATGAACCTTTTTTTGCCCTCAAAATTTATTTAAATGTGACCTCAGCTTTAGGCTTAAAACACACTCTATGCAAGTACATGAATGCAACCATTTCTTTACATCATGCAAGCTCTGTTGTCAGTGCATTCTGAAATGTGACAAATATGCAAGTAATTCGTGTCACATTTTCAGCATTGCCACTAGAGGCACTATAGCGAGCATTAGCGTAAACTTGGTTTCTACTTCTATAGTTCATTTTTTTTTCTCTGGCAGGTTAACTGTTGTCATGGAGGAGCAACTGTTTGAATCATATATATGTATATGTAGATGGGACGTTCGACCGCACCGGACACGTCAACGCACCCGCCATCTTGCAACAGTCAGCGTGTCGTCACTCACAGTAAGAATTAATGTTGCCACAACATTGCAGCTTCTGCTTGTGAAACTGACAGGATTTAAATTCCCAAAGAAATGGGATAACCTTTCACAGGTGAGAATGCGTTGGTTTGTGTTTTATACAGGCTTATTACAGGTTTTTACTATGGTACTTTTTTAATAATTTTACTACTTACTATGGTAACTTTTTAATGTTGTGTCAGCGGATGCCTTTGTCTTGTTGTATTGTGTTTAGCAAAATCATTTGCTGAAGTTTATTGCACCTATACATCACCCTCCCTGCATGACCAGACCTGCTGGAATGAACTCAGGGTGTAGGTGAGGTTAGTTCAATCTCGACAACTCTAAAAACAGTTTTAGCATGTTATTGAATATGGCCATGCTAATCTATTTGGTTTTGGCGGACTAGATCTGCTACGCTGCTGCAGAGCAAGTATGGACTTGCTATTATAGGTAATAGGTACACAGACACACTGCTGTTAGCATGTAAGATATGCTGATGCTGCATCAATAGACACACATAAATCATGTAGTAGATTTTAGCAGGTGGAGGTGGAGGTTTTCAGAGGGACTCTGACAGCACGCTGAAGGACTAGCTTACAGCAAACACTGAACCAGACTATTTAAATAAAAAGCAAGCAATATCATTGGCTGCAGGACCAGCAGAGGCCAATGAGCTTGTGCTATGCGGTAATTGCATGTAAAGATCTATCACCCTGCGCGCTCTGAACTAGATATATCACCTAAGAGGAGATGACAATTACAGACAGGCTCTGTATTTTTTTTAAAAAGGAAGGGAGGGAAATAATAGATGAATGACAGAGTGGGCTGATGTTGGGTCCCGAAACTTTGAACAGTATTGTTCTCATGAAGTTTGGGTTTAGTGTAAATAACCTTCAGCTTGCCAGAAGCAATGCCCGCTCAGGTAACACTGGAGATGAGGAAGGTCAGATTTACAAAGATTTAAAGTCAAGATGAAACGGCTGTCGCAACCCATTTTACTGTAATCTGACATATTTATGAGTGAAACAGGATATTCAGCAACAACAAAACGTTTTTTTTTATCCATCAAGAATGTGTTAGAGGGGTTTCCACCACATGGAAATGATGGTGGTGGAAATTATGTTTAAAACTTTTTTTTTCTCGATTTGCAATAAGCAGCATTTTATTTGTCCTAAACACAGTTAAATAGCATTTTCACTCCTTTTGCATAAACATTTTTGAAAAAAGCTTTTTTAACATAATACACAATAAAAGTAAATATGTTTTTGGGGAGAAACGGTGGTCATCACAGATGACAACTGCATGAGGAACAGTTGTAGTTTTTGTAAAAACAAAATAAACATTGAAATCGTTTAAAAAATATAATATTATAATTATTATTTTATTATATATCATTCTAAATTGTAATTATATCCATCTACCATCCATCCATTCTCCATACTATTGTTATACTTTTAGTTGTATCTTAGTTTTAAAATTTTTGTTGTAAATGCAATTGTGTGTGTGTGTGTGTGCGTGTGTGTGTGTGTGTGTGTGTGTGTGCGTGTACAAATTACAAGGGCAAACAATTAAATCAAGCTTAAGGTATTAAAAGTAGCAAAAGGTTTTCAAGGCTGTTTTAAAGTGATCTTCATATAATAAAAGGAAACATCTTTTTTGATAAAAACTAACCTGTTATGTCTCTATGCATATGGAGCCTCTATCTTTCTCTTTTATTCTCTCTCTTTTGCTCTGTGTTTCTCACTCCCTCTGCGTAGTTTTGGCAGTCACAAACAGGCCATCCTTGTGTGGACAAAGCAACTGCCGCACGGCCTGCGGGCTGATCCCATGACCCCTGACGACATGGGAAAGTGTTCCACTCAGCTGTCGGCCACCCCTCGTCCCAGCCGTGAGGCTCTCCTGAGAAACACACACTTCACATTAACAACGCGGAAGCTTCACTGTAACACATTATCTCTGCGACCTTCTGCATGAGAACGAGCGCAATAAAGCTGCGCAGAAATGTCAGAGAGAACTCATTAGTGATAACTGTGTATGGGCCCACTGTACAACATGAAGGACTGGCCGGACTGCATTCATATGGCCTGTAGCTGTATACGTCCTGAGCCATATTGGCTATTCTGGTCTCGTTTTTTCCCCCGAGTGGTTCTCACAGCGGCTGGGGTCGGAGGAATTCGTGGTATCTGGGACCTCCGCAAGCGATGGGCGGTTTGAGACGTGATTGAGCGCAGGTCTGGTGGTTCCCATGTCACAGGGCTGACAGCAGTGTGTGGAGTTTGTTACCGGCTGTGTGCCCTCTGCACTGTCTGAGCCCCGCTGTGGCACTGCACACACACAGACGGGCAAAAAGACTGCACTCTCAGCTGCTAACAGAGACATACACACTTCTCACTTTACCCACACACGCGCGGAGAGTTACAGTAACAAAAACCATTACCAATGTGAATCACGTAGAACTGGAAAATGAAGGCCCTGATATACTTCAAGCGAACTCAAAGAACTAACTGGTGTGTGACGACATTTCAAACAAAGTCAGGCGAAAACAAGTTCGTTTGGAGTTCGTTTTGGGAGTTCGAAACAGCTTGCCAAAGCTAACTTTCTGGAAAAGTTTGCTACGGCTGGTAAACACCATTGTACTACCATTGGTCTGTGGCGATTACGTAATAGGTGGGTTTGTATGGAGGCTCCGCCTTCTTTCACGAAATCTTTTCCAGTTCATTTGTCGCGTTCAGACATCCACAGGTAAAAGCATGAAGAGAGCAGCTTTATAGCAGAAAATTAAGTTGTACTTCTGATGAAATGAGACACTGACACTTTTTTTTCCTGTTTAATACAGTAAAGCTGCTTGATAATAAATAGACGTGACGTGACTTTACTAGAATGCTGAATTGCAGAGCTCGTGCAAACATCCACATTGCTATATGATCAGATGCGTTTCTTATGCTTTATTACAAAAATGCTTGTTGTTTTCTCAATTTTGTTGTGTTTATTTTGTTATTGAGAGAAAGCTTGCAGCACATATTTAGTGTTAAAAAGCATTATCTGAAGTCAGGTTAAATTTGATTTAAGTATGCCCTAATTAAATATATATTTGTATATTAATTATTATATTATTATTAATATCACATTATTACATTGAATAATTATTATATTAATATTATATATTCATTTATTATTACATATACTGATTTGTATATATATTTATTTATATGAATTTATTATAGGGGGGAGTGGGGTTAGTCATTCTTTCCAAAGATAGACATGTATAAATAGCCTACCTTACATTACGAAAAAAAAAAAAAACTTTTTATAATGTTGAACATTACCACCTATTGGGGCTAGTTGTCCCATTATATGGGACAAGATGTCCATTTTTTTTTTACATTTCAATTGAATTTTAAAGGAATTACAAAGCACAAAACAAAAATTTAAATATGTAACATACAAAAATATTTTCTATCTCTCTCTCTATCAAGATATTTTTTAGGATTTAAAAATTTAGTTTGGAGGACACAATTACAATACACCACTAATGAAATAAGATTTGGTTAATGTGCATGAATGACCAAATAAATGAAATTCATAGTATACAAGTTGACTGATTCCTTTAATACAGCCTTAAAATCATTTAAGTCTGTATTAAAGGAATTAGTCAAAATGAGTGAGCATGGCAAGTGTTCAGAGCAAGAATTAGCTGACCCTCATCCTCTGACCTCTTCATCTCCCTCCTTCCTCCTCACGCTACTTGTTTTCTCTCCTTCATTGATCAGATGAGACACACAGATGCACAGGCAGTGAGAGACACTCAGAGACCTGACATTGTGTCCTAATTGGTAAAGGGCAGAGGCGTACCTTTCATCAGACATGTGGCATGGGGAGTGCCGGAGCTGGGAGGGCCCACCACTCTCTCGTGTGCACAGCTGACTCCAGTTAATATTTCATAGCAAACAAATGAGGGCACATTCAAGCCTGACGGGGGGTGGGGGGGTGGGGGGGGGGGGGGGGGTGCAGGGTTTAAAGGGGTGTAATTACCCCAATTACACTGCTGTCAGCGCTGGGTCAAACACCCTTTCTTTACTCTCTAATCCTGATCAGCCTTAACCTTAAACAGAAAAAACACTGAATTTATTGGAAGAATTGCTCAGTAAGGATGTGATCTGCATTCATGTGTATTTTGTGTATTGTGTTCTATTAAAAAGACTAAAAAAATTGAAAAAAATTTCAGATCTGTTCAATGATCATTTGATTGTTTATAAAACAAGTAATAATGATTCATTCTGAAATCACTCGTTTTCGAGTTTAGCTCATTCGGTAATCTGCAGTGTTGAAAACGTAATTAGTTATAGTTACTAGTTACTTCTCACAAATAGTAACTGAGTTAGTAACTGAGTTACATCATTATAAAAGTACCTAATTACCAGGGAGAGTAACTATTGTTACTTTAAAAAAAAAAAATCAAATAGGCCTATGTCAAATAACTTGGATGCCCCAAATATTAAATATGTTAAATTAATGAAATGGACACTAAATAATTAATCTACACTATTTTAATGTTGATGCGGGGCAATGTGAGAGAAACCTATTAAATTAAAAATAATATTGTAAATATTATCATTACGACAGTGGAACAATAAAACAATAGATGGTTTAGAACTTTTAATATTTATTGCACAGACCACAACTTGCCAACAAATAAGTCTAAAAATAAATTATGCTTCTTAAGAAATGTACCAAAAATAAATAAAAAATAATAAAAATATACATACACTCAATAAAATTTTTAATTTAAAATCACTTAGCTTTTGTCCAGTCCGGCACCTCATAAGGTCTTATGGCTGAGAGAGAGCGTAGCGTACTCGGATGAAAACCGCTTCAGTGAGCTCAATTATAGTAACGCCACATTTTATTATTTGTCATTGTCAGTAACGGTAACGGCATTGTAGCGGGGGAAACAGTAATTCGTTTGATTACTCGTTACTGATAAAAGTAACGCTGTTAGTAACGCTGTTTATTTATAACGCCGTTATTCCCATCACTGGTAATCTGCTATGATATTTTAGGATACTTATGCTGCTTTTTCATCTTTCTTCCTTGAAAACACCATGGAGTAATTCTTCATAATTAATCAATCTATTATCTACATCAGTAGTATGCTGTTTGATTATCTGAAGTTTTCCTTGCGTTGCAGTAGTTATCACAGTAAGAAGTCAAAACTGAAATAGCTTGAGGATGCCCTAAACCGAACTCCACCAAAAGAGCGCAGTGAGGAATGAAAATAGCAAGCGGAAAGGCAGATGAGAGTAAAGGAGCAGGAGCGTCCCTCTTTGATGTAAATGAAAGGCCGGAATGATTGTGATGGGATGAAATTGGTGCTCTGTGGGGAACGCCATAGGGTACACACGGACTGAATGGGAGCCAGACCGAATACTAGAACACGATCTGTCAGATAAAAGGGTGTGGGTGAGGAGACAGATAAGCTGAGCTGGATGTGTGTGAGGATGTATCTTTGTGTTTGTGTCTATGTAAGCTAGCTATACTTTGGCGACATCCAAAAAGGGAGTTCATAGTTTGGGATAGGGTTATTCTCATCGCACACCCGTGACCTGTCTATGGACTCTCTGATGCATGTTGCAGGCAAAATTAGCATGATTAAGATGAGACTGTCAGCTGCTATCTGATTGCTTCTGTGAAATACAGAAGCCAGGGTGTGCAGGGTTTTCATCAGTAAAACAACAACACAAAGTCATGTTAATACGCTTATGTGACGCAACAAACACCATTGTTTGCTTTGCCAATGTTAATGAAGTCCAAGGCATAAAACTGCGGAGAAACTTTCAGTCAGTAAACAAGAATGACTGTAAATACCACTTTTTGTTTTTGATGATTTCCAATTTACTCACCCCTGAATGTAGAAGAAAGTGTTGTGGGTTGCTTTACATATCTGTCAGACGATCCCTTCTTTTTTAAGTGTATTTTTTGAGTGTTGCGGACCAGAATTTATCCAGATAATCAAAAGTTTGGCTACTCCAGACTGAAGTAGGGTTCGTGCATAGCTTTTATAATTAGCTTTGTTTAAAAACTGTAGTTGTCTGCGGCATATCCCCATTTAGATAGTTAGATAAACATGTGTGCGTGTTGGTTTACAGTTATAGTCACAAAACTGTCAGGAGAAGTGAGCAATATCTGACAAAACCTCTTTTTAATTACATATTAAATATTGTATATTATTATGTTTGTATGTATGTGTGTGTGTGTGTGTGTGTGGTAAGCCCTACGTTGTGTCCGCACATAGTAATACCAGACCTTTGACATTGTGCGGACTTTTTGGGGGTCCTCATGAGAGAACTGTTTTTCTTTAAATGCAGAAAATTTTCTCTGAGGGTTGTGTTTAGGGGTAGGTTGTGTGTGTGTGTGTGTGTGTGTGTGTGTGTGTGTGTCTGTGTATAGCTGGATAAATGTATGTTTAAATTTGCATATACATTTTGTAGGTAGGTATAATAACTAGTTATTAATAGTTAAGGGCAGTGCAAGAGTGTTTATGGTGTGCAGTACATCTGATCCTTCATGTGTGTGCCTTGGATTTGAGTGTCGGGTTGTGCAAGTGTTAACGGCGTGTGTGTGTCTGTGTGCGTGAACACTGGGCTGGCGTGAGCAGGCCTGCTGCATATGAATGGGCCTGAACATTGACGGTCAGGTGGCCAGGCCTGCAAACAGGTGGTCACACACAGGCTCTAATTGTGCTGAAGGTCAAATTTACAAGACGTGCACTCGCGCCACAGCACGAGAGAGAGAGACAGTAATGGAGGAACTGGATAAATTAAAAAGAGAGAAGGGGGACGGGGGTGGGATGGATAGGGGAGTGTGTGTTCATTCGCTCGTTCAGGGCTGTCTGTAGATCACTGGCCGCTTGACCGTGTTGAGCGCTAATGGAGCTGGCAGGGCGGAATCAATTATTGGCCAGTGTGGATTTTCCCACAGGCTAGAGCTTGGGAAAGCCGGAGAGCTCTTCGGCCAAGACAGCTGGCACAGAGGAGCTACTGGGAAAAGAGCCGGTGCCCCTGAAACAAGGACCTTTCTCTCTGATACATTTGTGACAGACCATTAGTTATGTTTCTTTTCTCCTACACTGTGAGAAAACCAGTTAAACCTCATCACCTCTGACGTCTTTATCTGAATTTACTTTATAACATCTAATATAGTGGGTGATTGTGACTCATAAAAGTCACATTGTCATGATTGTACCTTGTTCCCACTTTATGCATAATTCATTACGGCTCACTACACAGTGCCATCCTGCCTTCAAATGTCAAAATAAAAATAAATAACAATAAACAGCAATGACATTGTGCTCTTTTTTGTCATGTATTTTAAAGTACATTAAAATGCTATTCATAATTTCTGAATTTATTGATATTTTTGGGAGGCACGAAGTAAAAAATGTCAGGGTGATACAGTCATCCTGATATTATAATAAAGTAAAACTAATTTTATACGTTTTTTAAAAGACATTTATAAATAAATACAAATATAAATTTTCTAAATTTTTTAAAAATACATTTTCACTTCACTGCTTCACTGCTAACTAAAAACTTTTGTCGGATAAATCACAATCATGTAGAAACATAAAATAAAATAAAAATTAGAAACAGGAAATTATATCATAGAGGATCCCCACAGACCATCATGACTGTGTCAAGGTCATTAAATACACATTTTATATACACTCACCTAAAGGATTATTAGGAACACCTGTTCAATTTCTCATTAATGCAATTATCTAATCAACCAATCACATGGCAGTTGCTTCAATGGATTTAGGCTGTGTGTCCACCAAAGCGTTTTTCCACGTACCTGGCGTATGTTTTCAATTGTTTTCAAGAGTTCTGAAGGCGAAAGGGGGTCAAACACAGTATTAGTATGGTGTTCCTAATAATCCTTTAGGTGAGTGTATATAAAATATATATGATATATAATATCTTTTTGACAAGGCAAGGATAGTTGCCTACAGGTTGTAAAATATCATAGAAGGACTCCCCCAAAACTGAATATTTATATCCTTATTATGAGATTTATCAGAATTTATTCATTATTCATATTAGTAAAATTTGATATTTATAATGAATCCAATCAATTCTCGATGAACTCTTGTCCTTGTTCATATGGCTTTTAAGTTTCTCAAAAACCATATGAACCCAACACGAATATAAAGAGACCATTTCTAATAACTTGACATGTTTTAAACTAAATTTGAATTTGAAGGGGGGGGGGGGGGGGGGGGGGGGGGGGGGGGGGGTTGTCATTGACCCATATATAATATTATAAAAAGACATTTAAATGCTGCAATTGACCAATCAGAATCAATTACTCCAGAGAGCCCTGTAATAATATCAGTCAGTTTTCTGAAACATTTTCCATCATTGTTTTCGAGACCCATCAGCCTTCAAGCAGTGAGAGGTGAGAAGTCTTGATGTCTTTTAGACTTTTCCACCCATTCAGATGCTGGTCTGGAGCTCATGTGAGGCTCAGCATCAAACCCAGGGCCCTGAATGGCCCTTTGTGGGTTCAGGGCCCTCTGAGTGATGTCATGTGTCACTCTGCACACAAGGAGAGGGGACGTGGCAAGCGCTGGGGCCATTGTGCAGCTGAACTGGACCTTAGGGGGGCTTTCAATAGCAACAGGCCGGTGACACAAACCCAGTCGAATGGGCAAACTAGACAGATTCAAAGAAAAGGGGACAAGGGTGGACAGACAGACAGGGAGAGAGATGTGTGTTCATGTGTCAGCATGCGGAGGGCCGAAGAGGAACTGCAGGGTTTGATTTCACCACTTGGTTTCAATTCATCCGAGACTCCCTCAAGGCATGTGACATTGATGCCACTCACCCAACCATCATCACATATAAACACTCATGCTCACTCACACACATGCACAGACATTAGTATCTTGAGTAACTTTGGAATTAAATTAATACTTTTATTCAGCAAGGACTGATTGAATTGATCAAAAGTAACAGTAAATACTTTTATAATTTCACAAAAGATTTCCATTTCAAATAACTTCTGTTCTTTTGAACTTTCTGTGAATCAAAGAATCCTGAAAAGTGTAGTGCGGTTTCCACAAATATATTAAGCAATATTAAGTCTTATAATAAGGGCTTTTCTAGAAATAAATTGAGTAGGATTCTCGGCAGGTCATGTGATCTCAACATGGCGGATCTCCATTATGTACACTCGTTGTTTCAACCCATTTTTGGTCAAATATGGACAAACACATTTTTTAGAGTGTAGAATTACCGCTGCATTCACGCCATGTCGTAGTTACTGTAATTTGGAGATGACAACATGTGATGTACCCAGAGCTGTTCACATCCTCGGTCTGGGAATTATGCGTTTCTATGGCAACACTATCAACACCTGAATGAATCTGCAGAGGTCAGGTGGTACAGCGGTGACAAGTTGGAGCTCTCAGAAAATTCCCAGTATACAATGAGTTCTACGAGGAGTTGGAATCCCATAATGACGGTAATTACGACATGGCGTGAATGCACCTAAACCTTTTTTCAACACTGTAAAACAATTTTTCAAAGTTGTAAATAAAACAATTATTATTTGAATACTATTTTAGTCTTTTTGCTTTAAAATTTCATGTTTAATTCAATGTGTTTCAGGGTAATTATTTGTAAAATTTCCTAGCAATTTCTAAATTAAAATTAATTTGATGTAATGTGGGTGTTATGATGGGTTCTGTTCTTGTGTTTTTTGGGGGGGGCTGGGATTTGCACGTGTTTTAGCTATTTTTCCTGTGTTTGTATTAGTTCCCATGGTTTATCTTTGATTTCATTATGATTTTCACCTGTTCATTTCGTTGATTAGTTTGCCATGGTATTGAAACCCTGTGTTTGTTCAGTTCATTGTGCTTTCACGTTGCATATTTACTGCTTGTTCTGTTCCTGTTTTGCCCAGAGTGCCAGCAATTAGATCCTGATCATCTTAAATTTCCAGCAACCGCACGTAACAGTTTATCGTAATTACGCTAATTACGAGATGAAAGCATGTGACGGAGATGTTCACGTCCTCGGTCTCGAAATTATGCATTTCAATGGCAACACGTCAGAGCTCTCAGAGAATTCCCAGTATACAAGTTGTAATTACAATTTCTACAAGGACGTGAACACTTTTCACAAGACGTAATCTCGTAATTACAGTAATTACGACACCAATACACCAATTTATTTTTAGTATAGGCCGAATGATATGACTGATTTACATATTGGCCAAATTGTTATGGCAAGGCGACTTGGTCAGACTATCTCTGAAACAGCAAGGCTTGTGTGTTGTTTCCGGTCAGCAGTGGTAAGAATGTACAAACAGTGGTCAAAGGAGGGACAAACCACAAACTGACGACAGGATACTCTCTAGGCAATGTTCTGCTGGAAAACCCTGGGTCCGGCCATTCATGTGGACGTAAATTTGAAACGTGCCAAACATTGTTGCAGACCAGGTACACCCCTTCATCCCTGGTGGAAGTGGCCTCTTTCAGCAGGATAATGCACACAGCACACATTGTTTAGCAATGGTTTGGGGAACATGATAAAAAGAACAAGGTCTTGCCCTGGTCTCCAAATTTCCCAGATCTTAATCCAATAGAGCATCTGTGGGATGTGCTGGACCAACAAGTTCGATCCACCGCGACTCCACCTCGCAACCTACAGGACTTGAAGGATTTGCTGGTAAAGTCCCGAAACCACAGTACACCTTCAAAGCTCTTGTAGAGTCCATGCCTCGGTGGGTCGCGCTGTTTTGGCCGCACGCGGAATACCAACAGCATATTAGGCAGGTGGTCATAATGTATTGCTTCAGTGGCGTAACTATCGGTAAGCAGGGTACGCGGTTGCTTACGGGCCTGGACCAATCAGGGGCCTGCGTGACAGGAAGATATTGATTGACAGCCCTATCGCATTTTACTACTTTTAGTCTGATCGCATTTTACTTTATCTCGAAATTATTTGAATAAATAATGACAAAAACATTTTACTGATCATTAAATACATGTTTGAAACGAACAATGATGGATTTTGGTGTAATTTGTTTCGAATTGAGACTGGGGAATCCCCGGGTGAACATGCATATTGCGTCACTCAATTTGCCATACTGTCAATTGAGAATGCCCGTGCGCACCATCTGAATCTTAAGGATTTAATCGACAACTTTGCACAGAGGAAAGCACGGAAAATGCCGCTGTAATGCAAGTGAGCACCTTTGTTATGTCTTTGGATCTAAGCCTATGTGTGTGTAGTCATAGCAGTGAGTAATGTGTTATGGTGTGCCGTCAACAGTGTTTTTTTTTATTTTGTTGTGGTGCGCGTATGCTACTCCTGATTTTGTCAGTCATCTCATCTCTTATATGCGTCATCACGTGCAGTAGTAGGGGGGCCCGCTTGATAATTCTGCATAAGGGCCCGGTGTTGCCTTGTTACGCCACTGTATTGCTTCATCTGTGTACATTTAAATGAAAAGTAAATTGAAATGATTTAATGCGCATACACAAAATGCAACCCTTCTGCCTGATGTGGTACATCAATATTTAAAGGGGAAATGAAGCAGTCAGTCAAGTTTATATGATTTACAAGATGGATTTCCACTATAATCAAAAATTATATAAGAAACATGACAAATGTTAACATATAAAAGAAACACCGTGCCACCGAGCAAACCAACCCCGTGACGTCACCGGTTATAATACTGCACAATGGCGGCGCCCTTGCCGCGAAAGATATAACGGTGTTTCTTTTATTTGTTAACATTTGTCATTATTCTTATATAATTTTTGATTATAGTGGATATCCATCTTGTAAATCATGTTAACTTGACTGACTGCTTCATTTCCCCTTTAATATTTTGATGTCCCCTGTTCTCAGCACTCAAAGAGCAATGTTGAGTTATTTTGAATCTGCACAACTCACAAATAAACACACAGTGCACACATAAAAATGTTCAAATGAAATGAAAGCTGTCAAAACGAAATATATATATATATATATATATATATATATATATTGAGGGGGCTTCTGATTGTTTATGATGGAGGATGTCAGTGTAAAAGTGTTTCTCAGACTTGATGAATGATGGGGGAGGTGGAGGACCGTGAGAGAAGCGTAACGAGTGTGTTGTTTGTTTGACATGGTAGGTGGTGATGGTGAATACCCAATGTTTATTTTGAGGGGGCTGGGGATGGGGTGTGTGTGTTTATGTGCGAGAGAGTTTGTTTATCATGGAGCTGGGGGAATGAACGAGTGTGTGTGTTAAGAATTTGAGGTGAGTCGTAAGACGTGTGACTGGCAATAGAAGACGTGTGTGTGTGTGTCCTGAGGTAAAGTGAAACAGACAAGCCCTGACAGAGCACAGGATCCACAGATGTCTGACTGACAGATCTGTGAGCAGTGTGTAACTGAGCCTTTACTCTAGATGAGACACTGATGGCAGTGATTTAACACAGAGCACTTTCTGTAACAGTTACCGACCAGCAGCAATATATGGAAACCAATGAATATTTTGTATCAAGTCACATATTAAAGGGTTTGTTTACCAAAAAAAAAGGTAATTCTGTCATCATTTACTCATCTTCATGTCTTTCCAAACTATTTTAGCTGTTTTTTATCTATGATTTAAACAAGTTTCTGTAAATGTGTGTTTCACTATGAACCATTAGTACTCAAAATAGCTTCATTTCATAAAGCTTCAATTTGTCTTTTATAACATAATATTTGGACACCATATTTCGAGCCATTCAATAGTTCTGTAAGTATTTTATTAATTTGCTTTAACTTTACTACAGTGACAAACAGTAACAATTAACTCAATATTTTTCTTTAAAAAAGTATAAATTGTTCTACATTCACCTAAAGGATTATTAGGAACACCATACTAATACTGTGTTTGGCCCCCTTTCGCCTTCAGAACTGCCTTAATTCTACGTGGCATTGATTCAACAAGGTGCTGAAAGCATTCTTTAGCAATGTTGGCCCATATTGATAGGATAGCATCTTGCAGTTGATGGAGATTTGTGGGATGCACATCCAGGGCACGAAGCTCCCGTTCCACCACATCCCAAAGATGCTCTATTGGGTTGAGATCTGGTGACTGTGGGGGCCATTTTAGTACAGTGAACTCATTGTCATATTCAAGAAACCAATTTGAAATGATTCGAGCTTTGTGACAGGGTGCATTATCCTACTGGAAGTACTGGATGGGTACATGGTGGCCATAAAGGGATGGACATGGTCAGAAACAATGGTCAGGTAGGCCATGACATTTAAACGATCCCCAATTGGCACGAAGGGGCCTAAAGTGTGCCAAGAAAACATCCCCCACACCATTACACCACCACCACCAGCCTGCACAGTGGTAACAAGGCATGATGGATCCATGTTCTCATTCTGTTTACGCCAAATTCTGACTCTACCATCTGAATGTCTCAACAGAAATCGAGACTCATCAGACCAGGCAACATTTTTCCAGTCTTCAACTGTCCAATTTTGGTGAGCTCTTGCAAATTGTAGCCTCTTTTTCCTATTTGTAGTGGAGATGAGTGGTACCCGGTGGGGTCTTCTGCTTTGCGTTGTGCGTGTTGTGGCTTCACAAATGCTTTGCTGCATACCTCGGTTGTAACGAGTGGTTATTTCAGTCAAAGTTGCTCTTCTATCAGCTTGAATCAGTCGGCCCATTCTCCTCTGACCTCTAGCATCAACAAGGCATTTTCGCCCACAGGACTGCCGCATACTGGATGTTTTTCCCTTTTCACACCATTCTTTGTAGAAATGGTTGTGCGTGAAAATCCCAGTAACTGAGCAGATTGTGAAATACTCAGACCGGCCCGTCCGGCACCAACACCCATGCCACGCTCAAAATTGCTTAAATCACCTTTCTTTCCCATTCTGACATTCAGTTTGGAGTTCAGGAGATTGTCTTGACCAGGACCACACCCCTAAATCCATTGAAGCAACTGCCATGTGATTGGTTGATTAGACAATTGCATTAATGAGAAATTGAACAGGTGTTCCTAATAATCCTTTAGGTGAGTGTATATGCACAATATACCATTCAATAGTTTGGGGTTAATATGTTGTTTTAATGTTTTTGAAAGAAGTCTCTTATAATCCCCAAGGTTGCATTTATTTGACCAAGGTAAAAACAGTAATATTGTGAATTTAAAATAACAGTTTTCTATTAATATAATTTCAAATGTAATTTATTCCTGTGATGCAAAGCTCCAGTGTTCAGTCACATGATCCTTCAGAAATCATTCTAATATGCTGGTTTGATGCTCGAGAAACATTTCTCATCATCATTAATGTTGAAAACCGTTGTGCTGCTTAATTTTTTTTGTGGAAACAGTGATAAGAAAGAACCGCGTTTATTTGAAATAGAAATTCTTCGTAACATTTTGTAACAAAAAACCCTGATCCCAAACTTTTGACCAGTCTTGGGTCCCTTGCATGCGGTGAGGGGTCCTTGGCATCAGAAAGTTTTAAAAAATCTCCCTGGACTAAGGAGGAAAAAGTTGATCTCTTTCCAATGAAAGTGTGTATGTTTGTATGAACTTAACTTATGACTATGCTACATTTATGCAGATCTTGGAGCTTGAGAGCATTTCAACTGCATGGACGTGAGCAGCTTGGACATTCTTTAAACTTTCTCCTTTTTTGGTTCAACGGAAGAAAGCAAGTGATTCAGGTTTGGCACAACCATGTGAACTATTCGTTTAAGATCAGTAGTATAAATGCGTATATCAATCTGACAAGTTTTGGACTTCTTATTAGCAGAGCTGCTATGAAAACAATCCTCAACTGCTCATATGCATGCTCACCAACAACAAGCACACCAAATCAAACCCCTCCACCAACACCAGCATCCACCCGTCCCCCACAGCCCCGGGGGTCCATAATTAACAAGCATTCTTTCAAGGACTCCTGTTATTCAACTCAGTGAAGCAGGCCTTTGTTCCATGCACACACACACACACACTAAGAAACACACATACACTATCCCACACTCCTCCACATCTGTTTTTATTTCTTCTCTGTCTGTGAACCTTCACCAACACACACATGCAAACACGCACTCTCTCGTCTCCTCTCTCTCCTCCCGATGGTCCCGGCAGGCAAAATGTCACGAAACCCGACGCCCCCCACCCACCGCGCCTCCCAGCTTCTCTCCTCCCTTCTGCTGTTCCCTCGTTCCTGCAGTTGCTGAATGTCAGGTATAAGGTGTCAGGATGGTGTGCGCACAGGATGCATCGGGGGATGTGAGCGCGGCTGCTGCTGCCGGCTCCCAGAGTTGACATAGTAAACCAATCCGGGCGAGCCGCTGCGCCCAGGGGCCTGGGGGACTAACAGGGGAAGTGGCTGCCACACACACACATACAAACACACACAAATGCAGAGCCGATGGGAGGGAGAGCGCTGGCCGAGCGACGCTCACACGGAGATTGGGTTACAGCCGAATTAGATCAGAGCTGTGGGAACCAGCACCTCGTCAGGCACACACACACACGTACACTCACACACGTGTGCACACATGGCTGAGCACTCACATACGCAGTTGTGCTATGTACACAAACACTCTGAAGGATTGTTGCACGCACTCGTATTAACGTGCACGGCTGTAGACATAAACACACCTGTATGGCACGCATCTACCAACTGCAGACATTTATTATATTGCATATGTGTGCTTATGTTATCAAAACATGTGCATAGAGTTGGACGCACCAGTAATTCCTGGTTTCTTATTTCAGTTTTTTTTTTTAACTGGGGTCCGGGGACCACAAGGGACCTTATGTTAGAAGGTCCTCGCAAATATTCATAAAAAATGTAAATAATATAATGTAAATTGTACAAAATGTAAAGTGTATATAATTGTATATAATTCTTCTTCTTATTGCAGTTTTTTTAAACTCGGGTTTGGGGACAACTAGGGACCGTAAGTTAGAAGATCCTCGCAAATACTTATAAAATATATATATATATATATATATATATATATATAATGTAAATTGTACATTGTAAAAAAGTAAAGTATATATATATATATATATATATATATATATAGACAAGTATTAAATTATTTACAGTATATATATATATATATAGCATATATATATATATATTACATTCTACATGTATATATATATATATATATATATATATATAAAATTAATATAAATTAAACAAATTAATTACACACACACATATAATTATTATGTATGTATATATATATATAATTATTATTTAATTATATTACAATATAAATATATAATATATAATACATAGTTAATACATATATATTAAATTATTATTATTATTTAATATTTAAATATAGGCTACTACATTATACATATGCATATTACACATAAATAATAATAATACATATATATATATATATATATATATATATATAATATAATACAAAATAAAATAAATATAAAATAAATAACTACACATAGGCCTACTGTTTGCGTGTGTGTGTAGTTAGTTATTCTTATTTATAATTATTTAATTGTTTTTTTATTATTAAAATAGTTAAAAACAATATTAAATTAAAACAAGTTCATATGTATTTATTATAAATATTGCATCTTGCTTTCTTAAGACTCGTCCATATCTGTGAGATTAATAACAATTATTTTAAAAGGGATAGTTCACCCAAAAATGAACATTTTGTCATCATTTCCTCACCCTCAAGTTTTTCCAAACCTGAATGAGTTTCTTTCTTCTGTTGAACACAAAAGAAGATATTTAAAAGAATGTTGGTAACCTAAGAGTTGCCAGTAGCCACTGACTTTCATAGTAGGAAAAAAAGAAATACTATGCAAGTCAATGGCTACCATCAACTCTCTGGTTACCAACATTATTTTAAATATCTTCTTTTGTGTTCAACAGAAGAAAGAAACTCATACAGGTTTGGAAACAACTTGAGGGTGAGGAAATGATAACCATTTTTGGGAACTATCCCTTTAATGTTTCTCTTCAGGTTTACACATAACAGTACATGGTGGGTTAAAAACCTGTCAACATTATTATTTCCCCGATAATATGGTACAAACTCACACACATATATTGTCATATTTGGGGGTCAAATTTGGCATCAAACAGTCTTATGGCACTGTGGGCACTGGACTGATTTGTGTTTATATATATGTGTTTATGTGATGAATGCAGGCACAAGTGTCATCTGAAGTGTGTGTGAAGTGTCACACATCACCCCTGTGCTTGACTTCATGTTGAGTAGGGAAAACAGGGCTGGAATAAAGGGGGGGAGGGGGGAGGCGGTGTGGACCGAGCGAACTTGACAACTTTATTTCCTCCTTTTTCACATGCTAATGCCTCCAGTGTGCCAGGGCAGGGGAGCGACTGGCTCTTCAAAACTGACCCCCGTGATTCACAATACTGAACATCCTTCCAGCGTGTGAACCGAAGCGGCTTTTGTGACACAGGCCAAGAAATTCCTCCCAAACGAATCTATAACGGACAGATCTCTCACATCTATTCTCACAAAAGCAGCATAGGTCATGGAAGAGAAATGAAACATAGCAGCTTTCTTGATTCCTCAACATGGAAGAGATATTGCAGCTAAACACAGCGAATTCACTCGGTCAAACAAGACGTAGTGATATGGAAGCTTATGTCTGCCACGTTAAAAAATATGCTTTGGTAAATCAAAATTATGACATAAAAAGTTATAATATGACATACATAGTCAAAATGTTGACATACTAAGTCATGATTATAGGACACAATGTCATAATTAGGAAATACAATTATTTATTCATTATTATTAGTTAATAAAGTTATGTATTAGTTAAAATTATGACATAAAACTTATTTTTACAGTAATTAAAACATTTTATCTCTTTTAAATTTGGTCATAATTAAGACTTTTATCTCATAGTTATGACTTAGTATATCTCATAATTTCTAAATTGCTTATTACTGTGTAAACTTCAGTTTAAAGTAGGCTATACACAGTTTAATGATAAGTCTAAGAATTATATGGGGTGAGTCAAAGAAAAATATGGTGGAAAATCTATAACATTCAAACAATAAGATTGCATAAATCCCAACGTAACCAATAGATTGAACATTTTGAAAAAAAATGTATTAAGTTATATTTCTTTCATTTCTGACCCTTAAAATTACTTTAATTGGTGTAAGCTAATATAAGTTGATTCCGTCATTAATCATATAAAATTCTATTATATTAACTTTAGATAGGCTACATTTTATTTAGCTATATTTTCAACTGAAGAAAATGTTAACCTAAAAAGCTTTATGTTTTTTGTGCTTTGATCTAAATAACAGATTTTCTTCTTTAAGTCAAAATATTATTAAACTTCACTAAACCAACCTAAATACATTAAGTTACACCAACAAAACTAAAGGTTAGATCAGGTTAAAAGCTAACATTTTTACTCAAGGTTACCTGACAAATCCAAACAGGTAATTCTAACCAGAGTAATTTAAGAACGACACTACTGGAAGCAGTGAACCTCCAAAAAAATAGGGTTAATGACTAATAGAGAATTTATATTATTTATTTTTTTACATGAGGAATATGCATAGTGCATTACACCTGAAGTCACAAAAACCCCAGCACCCATGAGCCAAAGAGTTCCAGCTGAGATTGTTCTTCAAGTTAACACCTGCAATCCATCCCACCTGCCTCGTACGCCATGGGAGGTCCAGGGCAATAATCTCCTCACATACCTTCAATACTGCCTCAATCTCAGCCCCGTCCTCTATCTGACCTCATCGGCTCTTGTGAAACTATGCCGTCACAGAGGACACAACCGCATGCAACAGGAGACACAAAAGAGAGGGAAACCGACCACAAGCATTCAGTCCTGGCCTCAATAAACGGCCGCCACAGGCCACCGTCAACAACTGCAGCTATGACCGCACCATTACCTGCTGCTCTTTAATTTGCCCAACCACACTTTAGAATGAAATAGGAAAGCAGACAATAGTACCAGGAGAGAGAGAGAGAGAGAGAGAGAGAGAGAGAGAGAGAGAGAACGCAATCCTGCACAGTGGATCCGGTTTCAGGCACTGATGGGCCAAGCCAGAGGGTCGGAGCATGGGAACAGGCAAAAAGAAGGTCCTGTGTCAATAAGGGACAGTGGTCGGGCACAATGGGGCCAGCTTCACACAACAGCACTGACAGACACCCACACAAAAGCAGCCATCCATTCTCACACAGCCAGCAGAATGAGCCAGTGTGTGGCTGCCCAGGGGCATGTTTGAACAGCACACACACACACACACACACACACACACACACTCTCTCTCTCTCTCTCTCTCTCTCTCCCTCTTGCACTCACACCGTGCATAAACAAACACACACGCACAAACATTCCCTCTGATGAATGAACTTGGCCAAACAAACACACTTACACATAGGCCTATATATTTAAAAACTAAATTGGATTTTAGGCCGCACAACCTATTTACCTTTCAAATGAAGAAAATATGAATATATAGTCTTCAACTGAATATACTAAATGTATAACACTGAACACAACGGTAAAAAAAAAAGAAAAAAAGAAAGAAAAGTAAAAAAAATCAAAACATGAAAAACAATGTAGGCCCTATCAGAATCATCTTAATCGGTTGTTACAGAAAGAAACCATAAGTAATTAACATTTTCAAAACTATAAAACTCACCTGTGTGATTTAGCACCTTGTAGCAGGTCAAATATGAAGAGTTTTCAGTTTGAAGGTTGACCATAGTTTGATTTTATGTTTGTTGACAACTGTGGTGACAAGAGTATTACGCCTCTTTCGTCAGGACATAGCTGATATCTATGATTTTAGTTCAATTGTGATCTGTATGAAGTTTTGAGGACAGGTGGTTTAGAGGTAGGCCTACTGGGTGATACTGTCAGAATTTTGATCAAGAGAAAATCATCAAGAGTCAACCGCGGACTTCCTGATAGACGTCGACGAGAAAGTAATTGTCTGCCATCTAGTGGACACTGGACAGAAGCGGGTCTAGAAGGGACTCTGTGAATATATATAGTCATATCAGTTGTCTTGTCATCATACAGTTTTGACGACTTATTTAAAGCTACACCTACCAAAATTCAAGCAAACCATAGTAAAATAAATTAAAGTAACCGGTAGACTTACATGCCTATCTCAGTGAATCAAGCGTTTTATTAGTTTTTAGCAGCGAAAAAACTGCTAAAAAAACTGTCATTACAACTGACACTCTACTACCCTTCTGGTCCATAACTAACTGTAATTAACCCATATAGACCAAATTCAAAGCAGCGCCATGACAGTATGAAAGCGAGGCTGTGAGGAATAGACTTACCGTGTTTTCAATGGCATCCGCTGTAAAAAGCCGTATAAAGCTCATAGATCACTTATGATTTTACACAGCTCATGTTTTGTGGACTTATTTGTCCACGGAATATCCTAAATTAACTAAGTAAGTTATTAAAGCTGCAGTAGGGAGTTTTGAGAAAACGTTGACTTAGCCTGAAAATTTGAACAAGCACAACTTACTCCCCCTTGCTCTCTGGTGCACTACAGCCCTCCCTCCACAGCTCGTCCTCCACAGCGGAGCCTGTCGTGAACGCGCAGGCTAGTAAACTGGGCCACCGATAACAGCGGATAAAAAGTTATATGGCACATTCACTAATAGGGACTAAACGTCAATAATATGCTTTACATTGACTATGGCCTGCCCATATTTTGACTACAAACTTGGTCCTCAAATCATTATGTATTTTGCAATAGGCTACATGTAACTTTATAACGTTGCACTCTTTCTATAAGTTATAAATAGCTAGTAAGATAACGTTAATATAACGGTAACTAACGTTACAGTATGTAAGTAATTATTCTAGCCATATATAATGCTAGATAAGGTGTGCTCAGAGCCGGCCGAGCCACTTAAGCGACCGTTGCAATTGCAAAGGGCCCCGTGGCCAGCAGAGGACCCCCTAGAGTCACTGCTAGCTGCTAGGGGGGGGGGGGGGGGGGGGGGAATCGCACAACGAAAGTAACATAAAATAAATAAATAAAAAGAAATGGACCTACAGCGCTCTTTATCAGGCATCATGATAAGCACAGAGTTGTTATTTATTTAGTTCTGTATTATGGCAAATCAACCGGGAGCTCCCCGCGAAGGCGCGCGCGCGTCTTGATCCCGACTGCCCATGATGTCACTCGTTGTCACTTGGTCAGTCAGTTAGCGACTCCGAAGAATCGACGATGTCTGACAAGAAACGAAAATATCTTTCTGGCCAAGAAAAACGACAAAAAAGAGCCTGGAAGAAGAGAAGAAGCAAGAAGATAAAGGTACGTAAGCCTGTAGGCTTAATTTTCCGATTTCTGTAATATGGATAATCTGCACTAAAAGTCTTAACATTAGCCTAAATCGTGCTTGTATTAATTTTCTACAGTTGTTTAACTTACATGCTAATAACATGCTGCATAAAATTGGTTTAGTATTAGGCCTATACCATTTGCTGTGGTGTTACGGTAAAAACATTTAACAGAACAATATAAACCCAGTTTGGATTCTACACTAAAGGGCTAACATTAGTTTACTCCTTATGTCCCCTTAGGAGCACTATTAAAGTAACGTTATGCTGCCAGTAAGCAAAGCTCCAGCTGTTGGTGAGTATAAAGGGGCTGTAAAATGATAACCTTCTGCATTTTAAAAATTAAGTCTAACTTTATGTATAATTATTTTCTTTATTTGGATTGGATTTTAATAGTTATATTGAAATGTTACCTTATTCTTAATATTGTTACTATTGATCTTCTTTGTGGTGTTTTAGATGTTATTGTTAATTTTGTTTATTTGAAAAATCTATTTATTATTTTATATAATATTATATTTAAATGTTATTCTATTTGCTCTCTATTTAATTACAATTATATATATATATATATATATATATATATATATATATATATATATATATATATATATATGTGCTGTAGTTTGTGACTCTTAAACTCTGGTGTCAATAAAAATTTATCTTTGTTCAGTGATAATCACTTTATCTGTCTTTTTATTCAGCAAGTTAATCAGTGTGTGTGTGTGTGTGTGTGTGTGTGTGTCTTGCACTGCCATTCAACTCAGTGGTATCATAATTTTCCTGTTAGACATCAAACATAGTATATACAGTATAATATAGTTATATAGTATGGTAGTTATAAGGTAGTCATTGCTTTTCTTTAGGCCTTAAAACAGTCAAAGGGGCCTCCAACCAAATTTTGCTTAGGGCCCCCAAAGGTCTAGGGCCGGCTCTGGGTGTGCTAGTACATTATTTCAGCAACATGACAAGCCAGTGAATTAGCAGGTTTCAATTGTTGCTTAGCAGAGTGCGTGACATTTTATCTACATGTTATGTGGCTATAGCTTTGACACCGAGTCAATGGGCTCTGTGTAATTCTTTCTTTTTCGCTTGTTTATCGTCATCTGTCTTGTTCCTTTTATCTCTTTGTTTTATGAGCAGATGTCACTCGAGAATTGGCAGTTTAGGTTGTTTCTCCGTCATTAGCACAGCTGCAGCACGCCGGCAATCTTGAGTTTGAACGACGGCTCGCGCAACGCGCTGTGCAAGAGAGGGGTGTGATCAGCGCGTACACGAGCGTGATTGACACTGCTAAGACATTCCTCCTGGCTCTGATTGGTTGTTTCTGACCGGGAGCGTGTATTTCTTGCAAATGGCAATAGGACCACTGGGAGGAGCCAGAAGAGCTTGATTTTTACACAGATTATCTGTCTCACATTCTACTGTCAGGACATAATGACAGTTTTAGCAAATACATTTTTTCAAAAGTTACCTACAGCAGCTTTAAATAAAGCGTCAAACCCTGAAAAATAAATTTACTGTAAAGTATGATATCGGGGAATGGCCACGAGGCGGCAGTGCAGTGCGATACAGAAGTAATAACAGCACGAGGAGAGTATGAAATCACATCACGTCTCATCAGCCCTATTTTTTACAGTCTATGGTTCTATCCTAAAGAGGGACATCCTGGATTCCTGGGCCCTTCATAAACACACAATATTTGGGGGGTTATGCCATTACAACATTTGTTTAATAAATAAGGAAGTAAATATAATAAAAACCAATCATTCTGCAACATCTTTCATAAGACAATTGAGAAACTTTTTAGCAAAGTTTGGTTCATGTGCGTTTAGAGGATGTTGAGATTAGAGAGCCAAAGTGCAGGAAAATCAAATATTACATTAAACACAAATAATGTAATAGGCATACAATTAAAGATTTGTACTGTAACCTACATGTAATGCCACTGTAGGCTACTAAATATTGTGGATTTGAGCTTTTATTTCAAAATATTTCAGGAGCGTTTTCTGTTTATTTAACAAGGCTGAACAGCGTAAAATCCAACAAAACTGCATTAGAAATGCGCATATCCACCTGATTCTGTTCAATTTGTAGGTCAACGTTGACAAATACATAAAATTACAAGATATGACCCTTGAGCACCCTCACAACCTCCTTTGATTGGTGCAATAAGACAGTACAGCACAAAGAAATATCAAAGTTTTATTTTAAAATTTATAATAGAGGAACAGTAGTACAATTGAAAGAGAAGGAAAACGTATTCATTTAAATTCTTGAAAAAACATAAAAAGAATAACCTGATTTGATTTGTGTTTGAGGTGAGCCAGTGGCCCCATTTGCATCACTGTAAGAGAGTTGAAAAATACATCTTTGAAACAGCTTTTATAAAATACAGCTGAAAAAAACCTTCATCTGTAGTGTTTTTTTTTCTTTTTTGTCTGTTATCTCCATATACAGCATAAAGTCTAAGGAGTACATTAATGTGATTTGAACTGATACACAGACAAAACAAGAAAAAGTATAAACTGACATGATGGTGAACGTGCACGTGAACATAAAGAGAGAAGGTCGGTGAGAACAGTGAAAGCCAGGCTGAGGTTTTAAACCGGTTAACTGCAGCGGTGTTGCCATTATTTAATTCAAATAATAATTAAATATCTATATAATATCCCCCCCACAGTGATCTGAAGGTAAGTAATACAAACAGGATCTTCTATACAGCTTTTAAAATACACTTTCATCTCGAGTAAAGGGAAAGATAGACGATTTCTGTATCAGTATAGCACTTCAATATATCCACTGCATATGAACAGAAACTCCTGCTCCTAGGATTTAACCCACAAACAATATTTCTTTAAAAATATGTGCTTAAAGCGAAATAAAAAAAAAACACAATGGATGAACAAAAACAAAATATCCTCAAAAGTAAGGACAAATAAAACAATATAACCTCAAAAGGAAGGACAAATAAAACAATATAACCTCAAAAGGAAGGACAAATAAAACAATATAACCTCAAAAGGAAGGACAAATAAAACAATATATGCATCTAAGGGTAAAGTGAATGATTGATTTTAGAATAAAAACATTTCAATTTGACAACATAGACAAGCAAGGATCTACACTAAATATTTACCTGGATTTCTTATACATTTTCTTTAACAATTAAACAACGATTTTGGTAGGACAATAAAAATTAACAGTCTTGATTGCATTTTGGAGTCAATACACATATAGCATTAAATAATGAAATGTCAAAAGAAAAAAGAAAAAGAAAAGCTCTGCATGGAATAAAACACAACAGTTTCAATTTATTTCCATCCAGACCGGCTTTGGGGAAATAAGAAATTATAGAACGAAGAACGGTAAGTGCCCGTCTATGCGTTTTCATAGACCTTCCGTTCTACGTCAGCACAAGCAAAGTGTTTCCCACTCAGCAGACACATGACAAAGTCCAAATAAAACGAAACCGAAACGATCGCAAATGTCAAGGGGGACCAAAACCAAGTTTGGGAGTCTGTGGCAAACCACCTCTTTCCATCTGCATTCTTCAAAAACGGTACACAGGTCGTTCAAGTGATTTAAAGTAAGCTCAGTACCACTAACCAACTCAAGAACATCAGGTCGTTCCATCTATACAAGTACTGCCAGTAGTTTTAACAACAAATGGTATGTATGCGTGTGTATGTATGCATGTGCATTTAATAGAAAAGACGTTAAAAACAGAAAAGCATACCTGATAGGCTCCTTAGCACAACAGTGTAAAATACAAAGCTGATTAGTATAACTGAGTTGAGTAGGCTTTACGATTATTAACATCATATACAGCTTGTAGGTCCAGTATTTAAAAATAAGAATAAAAACAAAAGCGTTACAGCACCAAACGTTTCCATCATTTGGCAAAATTCAAGCTTTAAGTGAATGTCAAAATGCTTTATAAAGTGTTACTGTGATGCTGTGATTCAAATAAAGCTAGCAATAATATATTCCCCTTATATTTTATCATTTTCTATTTCTTTTTCTGTTTTTTTTTCTCTCTTCTCTTTCTTATATTTCTCTGCTTTACGTTCTCTCAGCATTTTCAGTAGTTTTGTGTCCTGCAAAAAATCTTGGTGTGCGTTCTGCTTGGCACGATCTAACAGCCCTGTATAATTTAATCATAAATATGGCTGTGGTCAATTAGAGTCACAAAACAGATTTTTGGTTCCAAGATTTGTGCAGGGAAAAGGAAAATATATATATATATTTATATATTTCATAAAAATTTCATGACAACATTTAACTAGAAAGGAAACGCACATACACACACACAAAAAAAGTCAATCTTCCTGTAGGCGGAATTTCTATAATGCTCCTTGTCGAGATCCTCCTCGGAGCAATATATGATCAGGTCTGTCAGGAAGCGCAGTTATGAACTGAAAATAAGCAGATGTACATTTAAAAAAAAAAAAAAAATCTAATTCTATCATTTCATAAGACTATAATATCTTTCTTCATAAATTAAATAATTATTATTTCTTTTAATATGATTGGCCTGTTATAACTCAAAAACGCTGTACACCCTCATCCCCTACAAAAGAAAAAAAATACATCACAGAAAAACCTGATTTTTTCGTTATATATCATTATACCTCTTTCTCTGACAGGCACACGGCCCAGACTCTGACACATAGACAATCTTTAAATATTGGAGTCCCTCTCTAACAAAGCTATATATCTCTTTGACATAACTCGACGTGCAACAGAGGTTTGATAGCACTTTGGAATTGTTGATTGTTTCCCAGCTATTTTTTCTTTGCATTTGATTTGTTTCTCTACCAGGTTATGTCTAAATTAGTCCTTCTCTGGGATGGCACCCGCATCACCCTCGCAGTTGGATTGGTCAATCTCATTGGGCTCCCCCTCTTCCGCCTCCATGTCCTCGTCTCCATCTACAGCCTCATCAAAGTCTTCGTCGCGTGCGAATTCCAGGTCCTGCATGCCCTCCAGACCCTCCTGCGTGCCTTGGTGGGAGTCTGCGCACTCCACACACACGCCATAGCGTCGGGAACCGTGCCGTATGCCCACGCTGGCCGCCAGCATGAAGATCTTCTTGCATACCATACACTTGTATTTCTTATCCTTTTTGTGAACCTGCAAATGAATGTCATGAAAAGGGATATTAGTCAGTGAAGCAAGATATTTTATTATTGAGTATTGGAAGATCAGTCTGTGGGTAAATTTCACAAAAACGTTCAAAATGTCTGTCATGTCAAATAAATAAGACATTATTTTCTGCATGGAACTTTAACATGATAATTAAGCATTTCCAGTCCCCAATTCTCATTACCGTAATGCAAATAAGATACAAGCATAATAGGGAACATGTAGAAATATAAATATTAAAAAAAAATTTGAAACCTTAATATATATATATATATATATATATATATATATATATATATATATATATATATATATATATATATATATATATATACATACACACACACACACACACACACACACACACACACACACACACAGACACATGTATCTCTCTGTTTGTGTGCATGTATAAACTTGATTAGGGTATTTATCCAACTAAATTATTTGTCAAAAAAAAAGCCAAACTACAGCTACAGGTTTTAATTTACTATGCAAAAAATGTATTACAAAAAAAGGTTCACAGGAAAAAGCATACACTGACAACAAAGTAATCAGTTTTTAATATTTCGTTGGATCTCCTTTGTTTTTGTAGTATCCAGTATCCAAGATTTAGAGTATCCAAGTAAACATAGTCAGATATGTGAACGTAAACATTTGAGAAAGTAAACATGTGTACAGTGTCAGACAGTATATTGGATCCATCATCCATGCATTAGGTCTTAAAGTGACAGCAGCCTAATATTCCTGTAGTCTGTTTTTAATGTTAATAAAAAAAAATTAAAAAAAAATTAAAAAAAAATCTCTTGCTCTTGACTGAATAACTTTTGTAACTTTAATAAGGATTAATTAAAAAGGTATAAATTAATTTATACAGTGAAGACTATGCAGTTATTTTACATTTGCTTATTTTATTACATTTCTGTACCTGGAAACTACTGTCAGACATACCTGAAAAACCTCAAAAGAACTGTTTATTTCATTTGTATATCTTTGTTATATTGTATTATTTGTGCTTTTGCTTCTAATTTGATTATTTGTTCACATTTTATTACTGACTGTTTACTTGTATTTAATAATGTTTTAAATTTGTATTAGTTAGGCTAGTAGTTTCAGCTGTGGTATCGAAATTGGAATAGAGAACTGTGAATTTTCACTGGCATCAAAATGTTGGTGTCATTACTGTCTGTGTCGGAAAATATGCTCAACTGTCATTACAAATTAGTGCATTGTGACTAAATTTGTAGTGGTTTTAAAAATAGGCTTTTTTTTCCCATCAAAAGAATCGTTCTTTGAATGTTTCTGTGAGATTCACCCACATACAAGACTTGATGTTTCTGTCTTACCAGGGAATGTCTCTTGACGTGTTCTCTGCGAGTGAACAGCTTTCCGCAGATGTCACAGCTGAAAGAACGCACGCCCGAGTGGATGATCAGGTGCCTCTTTAGTGTTCGCCGGTGCTTGGCAATGTAGTTACAGTGGGGACACTTCAGCTTATTAAGGGAATTTTCAGGCGCTTCACCTAGGAGAAACCACACAAACACATTCTCAGCACTTTTCACACCGGTTTCTGAGATATAGACAATTCAGAATGAGATTTGGCAGCAGATGTAGGTTGTCTTGTCAGAGACACAATTGTCTTCATTGGCATTTTCAGCTCTAACTGTCAGTTCCGACAGCAAAAAGTTGCTTTATGTGGCTGAAAGAGAAAATTAGTGCATGTAAATGATGTGTCTGCATGTACCTTCATGTGTCACCCTTGCAAAGAAAAAAACGAATAAAAACACACTGTGAAAGTGTGCCAGTTGCCATGGAAACCTCATGCCAGAGGCCGTAACTATATTAGTCTAATGCAATTTTCTACTGATAAACAAGCTGTATAATAAGCAAGAGCTCTTTCCTTCTGGTCACCATTCCTTTCCTCAAAACTAACATGCCTAAAAAGTCTGATTGTTTATCTGCGAGAGACTACTGTATAGTCGGAATTGCAATCTCTGCATTTTGCTGCTGAAAACACTCATCCCAACACTTAAGTTCTCTTGGGAGCGCTGCCTCATGACAATTAGACTAGAGCTGTCTGTACAACGTGGTATTTGGGGGGGTGGGATCCAGCTATGTTTGAGCCAAAATGAGCAAAACAAAAGGGTCGTCAAGCAGGTTGCCAAGGGAGTGATGAGAGCCAGATCACCTGGGAATTCAATCGAGGCTCTAAACACCACCTTGCGGACTGAAGGAGGCCCGACAGCAGCTGTGCTGTTCATTTGTGTCGACAGGCTCAAAATTAAAGTTCAATCTGTTGCTATGGGCTTGTAGGTACTTAAAATGGTTAACGATTAACCTGGAATCTCAATGGCCAGGCCTGAGTCATGAGACTGCTCAAAGATTGTGAAAATGGCCACTCTCCCCGCTGGGAATCTTACAGTATGCTGGATGAGACCTGCTAGGCCACAATTTAGAGATTGGTTGTAAATGGGCTCAATGTTTTAACCGACCCCACCCTTTATTTGCCAAGACTGATCCCAACCCCCTAAGGAAACACCCACAGGCTCGAAAAGGCCCAAAATATACTCAATTACACAATGACATGAATGCAAACGCTTCTAGCTAGTAACTACACATTGTTGTTTTCAGAAAAGTATATAAATATAATGCAAGTATGCAAATGCATTAGCATTAACTAAATAACCACATTTGTAGAAACAATACCCCTCTCTGAGTACTGATATTCGTGCTTGCAACATTTTAGTGAGGTATTTTGATGTTGCTGTACTTTCCAGCCTTACTGTTCACTCTCACTGTAACAGATCAGGGATAAATCCTTAATTTCACATCACTATATGTGGCTATTTGTAAAGATCACAACTTTGCATAAGGCAGCAACTGTAAATGTGTGTCTGTGTGGGTGTGTGAAGGCGATATGATGTGTAAATAAATGGGTGAATCCCTAACAGTGGATCATCTTACACACTGTGGATTAGCAGGCTGGCGGGCCAAAGCCATCAGATCCCATTGTAAGTACCTCTGCAGTGGGTCCACTCTGCCTGGGTCAATATTTGGAATGGCAGAGATAGTTAGGCTGCATTAGCAGGATTAGGGCGGGACAGCCCCTGGCAGCGCTGCACCTCAGAAGAGGGAATCGGGGGTAGCGCGTGTGTGTGTGGGTCACTACCGCAAATCAACAATTCAACCGTCCTGTTTGGAAAGGACTCAAGCATTTATGGTGACGGATCCTGTTGTGTGATGTGTGAGAGAGAACAGACAGGGCACATTCAGGCGTAACATGAAAAGTTTTTTTTTTTTTTTCAAAAACAGTAAATTGCCTGTCCACACCGAAAGTGAAAAAGCTACATGATACCAGTGTTATTATTGTTAACTAAAACTCTAAAACTCATTTATTAGTTAACTGATTTAGATTTTGAAAATACGAATAAAAAAATAACTTAAAAAAATATTAATTAATACTATAATCTATCTATAAATTACAGGAACGTCTGTCTGTCTGTGTGTGAGTCTGTCTGTTAATCGCATATCTCTATCTATAAATTACAGGAACGTCTGTCTGTCTGTGTGTGAGTCTGTCTGTTAATCGCATATCTCTATCTATAAATTACAGGAATGTCTGTCTGTCTGTGTGTGTGTCTGTCTGTTAATCGCATATCTCTCGAACCGTTAGTCCGATGGATCTCAAACTTGACAAGTGTCTTGCTACGGGCACGAGTAAGTGCAGTGCCGAGTTTGACGTTGTTTGGGTTAGAAATGCAAAAGATATCGCTAAATATATCGCTAAAAGAAGCGCACATTGGCTTTTGCCGCTCTAGCCGCTGGCCACTCCCCCTCTCACACTGTACACTGAGTGAGCACAGCGCAGGACCAGAGACACAGGGACGAAGATTTGTCCCTCATTTCCCTCATATGGCCATCATTTGTAGTAAATAATGCTATTAACGTTATGTGTCATGTGCGCTGAAGTTAGCATGTATAAACGTTATGTGTCATGCGCACTGAAGTTAGCATGTATATGTTAACTATGTGATGTTTAATGTGCTATGTTAACTATGTGATGTTTAATGTGCTATGTTAAATAGTTGCCCTGCCTATTAAACAGTATATAGCAGGCTTTAACGAGCTTAACGAGTATAGTAATCCTCTTACCGATCGTGTGACGGCAAATCTATGAAGGTAAAATGATGACATAAAGAATCGCATGCACAGGGTAAGATTTGTGCAAGCGTACATAAGATTGCAAGCGTAAATTAAATTTGCATGTGCAAGAGATTTGTAAAGGTGTAAATCGCCCTTCAAGTGTAAGAAAAAAATATTTGCCACATTTAACTGTTATTTGTAAGTGTAATTCATGCATTTTGAAGCTGCAGCTTCATGCTAATGCAAAATAAATAGGATCTGTATTCTTCAAACTTTCATTTTTCCGCGTTTATACTTTTGGCACGGTTTTTGCGCACAAATGCGGCCAAAAGCACTGCAAGCCTGTGAACAGCAATTTGCAACCGAAAACAACAGAGGCAGGAACTGCAAAACAGATTAACTGCGTAAATGCTTAATATGTTTATTTAAAGCTATGCTGTTTACTTCTTAATATATTATTTAATTCTGGTCCTTAATATGTTTATTTAAAGCTATGCTGTTTACTTAATATAGCCTATTATTTAATTCTGGTGCTTAATATGTTTATTTAAACCTACGCCGTTTACTTAAAGGGTTAGTTCACCCCAAAATGAAAATTAAGTCATTAATTACTCACCCCCATGCTGTACCAACCCCGTAAGACCTTCGTTCGTCTTCGGAACACAAATGAAGATATTTTTTATTAAATTTGAGAGGTGGATGACTGCTACATAGGCTGCCTAAGGGAATGAAACTTGACGGGCCAGAAAGTCAATGTGGGAAAAAGATATTGTTAAATATATCGGTAAAAGAAGCACGTAGAAGGTTGTGGTTTAAAAATAAACATTCTGACATAAACACTCTGTCAGCTAAACATTACGGTTTACTTCTGAATATTATATTTTATTCACGGCCATCATTTGTAGTAGCGCGTAGCGTTTTCTCTGAGTTCACTGTGTACCTGCTTCCTGAATTGTGTAGTTAAATTTTCCACGTTTATTGTATGTCATTATGTCAGTATCAGTATTTGTTTTCAACCATACACATGTCACTGAACTTTTACTGTGTAATTGTAACAATGAGCACTCAAACACACTAAACCAACAATTATTAAAAACACACACAAAAACTGATTTCGCACGGGCACTTTGCATTAGTTGTATATAAATAACACTGCGTGCCAGAACATATTTGATGTTTAATATAGAGCTATGTGTATATATACACGCATGGAAGGTTTTTGATTTCTCAGTGGATGAAGCTACCCATAATATTTAGTATTTACAATACAATTATAATAAATGTAACATGTTTTGTAGTGTATATATATATATATATATATATATATATATATATATATATATATTAGGGGTGTAACGGTACACAAAAATCACGGTTCGGTACGTACCTCGGTTTTAAAGTCACGGTTCGGTACGTTTTCGATACAGCAAAAAGAAAGAAATGCCAGAGAAATGTCCTATTTGTTAAAAGAATTTTTTTTTAAATAACTGAGTTTTCCTACATCTTGAAACTTTCAGGTTTATAAATGGGGGTTATCTTTGAAGGATGAACAAATAATGTTTTGGTCATCACATTAAAAATAGCATTTAAATATATATTTATTTATTATTTGAGTTTTGAAGTGCTGGAAAAAGATGTGTGAAGTACTTGAAAGCATTTCACTATTCCAGCCAAACTGGTTACAGTGAGTGTTACTATATTAAATCCATGGTGAATGTTGCTGGTCTGTGGACGTAAAGTATTAAGTTCATTCACGGCACAATGTTTCTCCTGGTTTCCACGTCAGCGCTGTTTGATCTAGTAATAGAGATCTACGGTTAATAACGGAGAAATGTGAATGCTTCTCACTAGATCTCGCAGCGATGTCATTACTTCAGTGGCGAATTCAAATGTTTTCTTCACTGGATCTCTTAGCGCTGTGTTGTAACAGTGTCGCTTGAGCGAGATCGGCTCGCGCTGCACAGATGTTGCTGGTCCGAGCTGATAAACGATCCGTGAAGCACATAATGAGTAGCGCAATTTCGTTCCGCTTTCATTACGCTTGCCATTTGATGTTGTGGTGATCGCGCCACCGCGAATTTTGTCGGATCGAACCGAAACGGTTCAATACGAATACATGTACCGTTACACCCCTAATATATATATATATATATTTATATATATATATATTTATATATATATATATATATATATATATATATATATATATATATATATATATATATATATATATATATATATATATATATTTATGTAAATTGATAGGCATTAAGCAATAAGCAAAATACCCCATACAAGAAAAACACATGTGTGAAAAAGGAAGTGGGTAGTCAACATGGACGCAAGTACACAGACGAGTACGTAAGCATACGTAGGCATGTTTAGGCAAACACACAGACACACACATGCCTTTCAGGTGTGAGCCGTCAGCTCTGCACATTTAAGTGCCCTCAGGAATACGAGCTAAGTGCATTTGAGAGTGTTTAGGAAGCCTGAGGGTAACGTTTCCTCCGCTTTACTTCATTATCCTGCATTAGAGGAGTCGACAACGGGGAGAGAAAGCCTCTCCTCAGAACCACGTCACTTAAGACATGATACTATACCACACGCTGCTCTGCTTAATGGGGGCAGAGAGTTTGAAGCATGACAGCTCGGCAGACTGGAGATTACACAGGTTTTTGTGGTATGAGGTGGAGGGAGGGTCGACTCCCTTAATAAGGGCAGAAGAAAACGGACTGGCCACTCTAATTAAAAAGGGAAGATGGTCTTGTGGCCCTGAGCTACACAGGGCCTGAGGAAAAGCAAACATAATGTGAGACCTTGGCTGGCTGCCTGCCATAGCTGAAGGTTGAGGCGTGTGTAAGAATGTGCTTTTTAAATTACAAGAGATATTTCTTCTTCAAAGGAAAGGACGTGACAACAAATCAAGCTTATGTTTTGAACTAGAGCCTGACCGATATGGATTTTTTTGGGGGGCGATGCCGATACCGATAAAAAAAAGCCAGATACCGATATATCGCCCGATATTATATATTATAATACAGTAGCAATATTATGTATTATAGTACAGTACCAGTCAAAAGTTTGGACACACTTTCCTATTGGTGTGTACAAACTTTTGACGGGTACTGTATATAGAATACACAGTATACAAACAGAATAAATATATAAATGTTTTGCAATGATCACTCAAATGTGGTGATCAAACACATGTGTGAGTGTGACAAATGTAATGGAGGCAGGGTGAATGATATAATGAGATTGATACATTTCAGCTGTAACCAAACTAGTTTGCATTGCATGTTATATTATATTATATTCTAAATACTGTTGCATAATCTTCACTAACGACTTTGTCTTTTAACTTAGTCGCATTATATAAAACATAACTTGTAGCCTATCAATAAATATATCAAAAATGTCACTGACAAAACCTTATTATCTTCTATTTTTAGTCTTAATTCCTCTAATCTCTACCAGTGGATGAAGAACTCAGATCTTTTTACTAAAATAAATTAATAATATCAATGAAAACGTTTTAATTATGCAGGCCTACAGTACTTTTATACTATTTTTTAAATAAGTAGAAAGCAAAATGTACTAAACGTGAAACAGTGTTATAATTATATAAATTATTTCTTGTGTAACGTAGCGGCAGAATGAGCTTTAACACTGTGTCTACACCGGACACGGCCGTTGTTGCCTGCGTCGCACCAGCTGTTTACCCGAGACGCGAAAAAGTGCCCGTTACAAAGCAGAATGGGGCATCAGTTTACTGTCGGAGGTTTGACGCTCGCGCAACGCATTTTAATCAATGTTTCATCAACCAATTACCTGGATTTAATAAATAAGAAGTAAATATAGCAGACAATATAATCAGGACTTCTCAGCTGCGCGCTTTCCCTAGTCATCACAAGCTCACACAATACGTGACAGAGGCTGGTAGCAGAGAAATTAATTCTGTGAATTACACTGCGCAAATCAAAAGTAATATGCTACTACCAACCGGATGATGAAGGGTTGGCTCTCAACAGAACATAAAATATTCATTTTATTTTATTTTTCGTGTTCACATTTATGAGGAAAAAAACAATGTTACGGATGTGACAAGCTCTGAAAGCAGCACTAACGTGCTTTAAAACTTTCACCATAAACAGAAAGCACAAAGCCTTTCACTAAAGCGAATTTCGTTTTGTATTAATTGTATCTTAATTTTAATAAATGTTTCATCAACCAATTGCCTGGATTTAATAAATAAGAAGTAAATATAGCAGACAATAGATAATCTCGACACGGTGGCGCCGGCGTGAACGGCAAATCGTCTCATTGAAATGTCTACTTTTAAACAGAACAATTCAAAGCGAAAGACAGACTGCTCTCTTCTGTAATCCGTATGAAATGTGCATTTCTCTCTGGCGTGTTCACTAAGGATCGCGAGTCAGCGTTGTCAACTTTGCAGTGACACTGACTGAAAAGACTCGTTATTAATAAACAATTAAATATATTTTATGTATTCACAATCATTACTTTTGTCAGTTCTTTGTGACAGATTTTTCGCCACCCTTACATGAATCACCGCACCCACATTTTTTAAAAATATTCATTTATCTAATGGCCGATACCAATAGTTTGGAAAATGCCTAATATCGGCCGATAATATCGGCCCAGCCAATATATCGGTCGGGCTCTATTTTGAACATCAGCTAAGTAATTTTTTTTAGCAGGAACTCTGGAATTCTTAAAAAAAACCTTTACAATTACTTACAACACCAAGAAAAAGAAAATCAACAGCTATAGTAAGTAAGCTGAAACAAAAATGTAGGATGGGAATTTTTTGGAACGTGAAATGTGGTCATTTCATACCAGAGTTTAAGGTCAAATGAAGTAAATGTCTTGAACATTGCCGACACCCATTGGTTGAAACTTAAGCAGCCTTAATGAGGTCAGCAGAAATAAAGTCATTTCAGAGACAGAGTACATTCTTGATAAATTATGAATAGTATAATTAATATAATATAATATAAGGCACAGTAAAACCGAAAGAGATTGATTCAAGGTCTGTTTCTACTACAAGTAATCTACTGCATCAGGCCAAAGTCCCTGAAAATCTGTTCACTTGGTGGCCGCATTTGCAGCGCCTCCTGAAAGTGATATCACTCAAGACCAACTACCATATACTTGAATGGAAAACACTGAAAACAAAGTTCTTGCCAAACTCACATTTTAAATGAGCAATTAATGTTTCTTATGCTCAAATAGCATTCAAAAATGTGTACTTTTCAGGTTGATTGGCCAGTCCTAAGCATGGGTTTCAGTACACTGACTGTTTCTATGGGAACCGGAGCTTGGAAGCAGCAGTGATGCTTTACCAATTGGCAATTCGCCTTATTCACCTCGAACGTTCCACCGAGCCTGAGGGGTACACTTACCACTTCCGGTAGTTCTCACAACGCGATTTCTCTCAGTGCAATGGCGCCTCACTGCTGTGTTCACCGCTGCACATCAACACAGGAACAAATCCAACAGAGGACAAACGTTTCACCGTTTCCCCAAAGATCAGTAGTATGCATGTTATTAAAATCTACCACCACAGATTCACTAGTATAAGCATATTCTGAGTAGGGTGAAACGGTACATGTATTCGTATTGAACCAAAACGGTACGGGCGTCACGGTTCGGTGCACGAATTTACACTAGGGCTGCAACAATGAATCAATTAAATCGATTAAAATCGATTTCTGAAAGAGTTGGCAACGAATTACATAATCGATTCGTTGCATCGCGCGACGCGGAAATGTTTGAGTATAAAAAAAAATTGGAGTTGAGCGCGGAGCACTGTCGCTCAATTGCGGAGCGAGCGCGAGAGAGAGACCGAGTGTGTCCGAGATCGCGCGTGCGCGAGAGAGAGAGACCGAGTGTGTCTGAGCATTAGATATTTGGTACATACTACATAGACATAGTAATATATAATTAGGCCTACTATATAAGATATAAATAAAAACAACAATTCAATTCTTACCACTGAATTAGCAGACTTGTGATTTGAATCAGATAGACAGACGATGAAAACACTTTCTTGTCTGTCCAAATAGCCTACCACTACAAGGGCAGGGGGATATTTTTTCCACAATTTGCAGCACTGAATTTTTCAATCTTTACTCTAATGACTCAGAGAAACACTATATGCTCAGAAAGGATGAGCTGCAAAATACCTTACACACCATTGGAGATGGTCAATCCATTGTATTTGTTTTTTTTTTTTATTATTTAATATTGTATTTATATTTTATATACATTGTATTTATAATTAATATTAGGTTAGACTAGAGATATTATCTTCTCTTATAATTATTATTTTTGCTATTATTATGACCTATTATAGGTAATATGATAATAGGTGTATTTGGATGTTAAAAAATGTCAAACATTTTGTTAAAGATTATAACATCTTTGACAAAAACAAAACACAAGTTTGTGAGTGTGTGCATCTGTGAGTGTGAGAGTTTGTGAATGTGTGCTAGTGTGGCGTAGAGAACAAGTTCTGACGTTCAAACAAATCCTGTTAAGCTTTCTGATTTGTATTTTTCTTTATTTTTTATCAATTATTTATTGTTCTGACAGCAGCTCACTTTATTTTTAAAAAGCCTATATATATTATTTGGCAGACGTAAAGCATACATGTGTATGTTTTTTGTTAGTCCATTTTTTTGTACTGGATTTTTTTTCACGGTGAATTTGCACTGTCAGTTCTGTTTTTAATAAAGGATTGGAAATGAATGTTTTTTTTTTAATATCCGATTCATCGATTAATCGGAAAAATAATCGACAGATTAATCGTTTATTAAAATAATCATTAGTTGCAGCCCTAATTTACACGGACAATAACGTTACACGGTATAAAAATGGAGGCGCGGGCGCGATCGAACTCTGTGTGTGTGTGTGTGTGTGTGTGTGTGTGTGTGTGTGTGTGAGGGAGGGAGAGAGAGAGAGGCGCGGGCGTGATCGGTGTGTGGTATTTTGCTTCTAGTCACAAGCTAACCTAGGGGATACATCACATCAGTTTTCCTAGCTAGGAGGTGGATGTACAGGAGTCAGATTGAGTCTGATCAATACAATTATACATGGAAAGATTGGTGGTCCACACAGAGGTTTCCATTGCTGGTGCTGCTGCGTCGGAGTCAAACTTCCGGGTTTGTGTACCCCTCAACGGCGTTCGAGTTTTCAAAATGGCCGCCAGGTGAATAAGGCGAATGGACAGGTCTTATTCCACCATATTGCTGCTTGTTGCACCCACTACGAAATTGCATACTGTATTTGAAACGCTTTTTTTAAATAGAGTACACAAAATGTTAGACCATAACCATATTCAAATTGACGTAAACAGCCTAAGATCTAATCGCATCCCCAGATAAAAGCCATTTTACTAATCAACTTTGTTTGGAAATTTGTTGAAATAGTAGATCGTAAACCATCTGCATTTTGAAAATTTGCACAGTATGTACTCTACATATCAAATTCTAGTAGTATGATAACGTGCTATTTGGAAAAAGGCATTAGCTCTTCCTCAAGGCTGTGTATTCAGCCTTTGATAAACAGTGATTATACCATTACGAAAGGCTTTACAGAAATGCATACTGGCCTTTGTGTGAGTGTGAGAGAGGTGTCAAAAACACTATTGTCATACATGACAATCCTAATGACAGCACTGAAGTGTGCTGATGAGTCTACACAACAGGGCGGCAACATTATTCAAATAACCAAACTCCCTTGACCTGAAAGACCTCAATAGACATTTCCAGCAAACAAGGTTCTTTTTTTTAAATCACACACAAATTTGTTGTGACTGATGATTTGAATTTGACTTGGCTTGAGAGCCATTGAGGTGCCTGAACAGGAGAAAAAGGCATGATGGGTAACGTACCAGCATTCTCTGAGAGGTAAGAGAAGTCCTCTCTGGTGTAGGAGGCAGATGGTTGGATGAACATGCCCTCGTCGAAACCCTCTTCCGGCTCAGGTGGGATGTTGTAGACAAACCGCTTGGCGGCCTGTTTTTTCCGTTTCCTGCTGCCCGGCTCAGGACGCTCCTCCCTCTTGATGGCCACCCCAGTGCCAGGATCTGGACCGTTCCAGATGAACACCGGCCCCGGACCCTGTGGCTCCATCTCCGTGGACTCTGACGAGTTCTCTCCTCCCCAACTGGAGCTTCCCAATGGGCAACCTTCTCCCCCGGACACCTCTACGTCGCTGGGTTCATCCTTCACGTGTCCACTGGCCTTGATGGACAACTTGGACAGGATACTGGTGGCCCAGAAGTTGCTGTGCTTCTTGTCGGCACCATGGCAGTCTTTCGCCACCGTCCGGCGCTTGTTGTAGTCGACCACCACGGAGTCAGGGGCTTCCTGCTTGATGCTTATGTTAAGGGCATCTTTGATGAAGGCGCGACAGGACTGGACCACCTCGGTCATCTGGAGGTAACTCGCCACGGACATCACCTCGATGGCATTCTGGCTGGTGAGAAAGAGGTTGCCGGAGTACAGGAAGTCCAGGATGACGGAAAAGCCCTGCACGGCCGCCACATCCAGGTGCGTGGTTGTAGTTTGGTCACAGCTCTCGCTCTTCGTCAGGCAGTAGAGGGTCTTGAAGTAGCGGCTCCCGGCGACCAGGATGTTCTTGTGTGCCCTGAATATCTGGCCGCACACCATGATGTTGACGTCGCAGAGGATGCCGCTCTTGCGTTGCTTGTCCAGCTCCTGCAGAAGCTGGTAGCAGTACGAGTTCTCGTTGGGCTTATTCCTGTAGTCCGCCACCTCTGGACTCTCAACGTCCTCAGGCCTTTCCATCTCCTAGTGGAGTGACAACAAACAAAAATGACAATCAGCATTAGTCTACAGTGTAAACACAAGGTGGAGGGCAGGTGTACAGTGACAACTCCGACAATAGAACTGGTTTAACAGGCTGGAAAGCTGCAATACTGTGGGAACTATAGCACTGGTAAACCCCCCCCCATTACAGGATGCACGCTCTGTGCCCTTGTTAATGCGCTTTAAGATGAGAAATATTTGGCCATTATCCCATCCCACCATCAATCTCCATCATCTGCTCTCACAATTAAGAGAGAGAGAAAGAGAGAGAACCGGCTGGTACCTACCAATGGGAGTGAATCTACACAATATATTTGTGGACTGCAAAGCAGATGTCCTAATCCATGCTGAAGTTTATATCACCCTACATTTTCCCCCTCCTACCACAAAGCTTTTTTTTTTTTTTTTTCTGCAGGAGTAATTCAGATTAAATCTATTTCTCAGGGCGGAGGCCTTCCAAGCCCCCTCCTCCACACTGCTGGGCTTGTCCTGGTAGATGGGGTTATTACTGTAGCCTGATCCAGCTACAGCAAGCCAGTAGTCAGTCAGTGAGTGTGTGAGAGAGAGAGAGAGAGAGAGAGAGAGAGAGAGAGAGAGAGAGAGAGAGAGAGAGAGAGAGAGAGAGAGAGAGAGAAACCCCATTTCTCCACACAAAGCCAGTCCTTTCCTCCAGGCTCATTGTTCACTACTGCTTAGTGCTACACTGAAGCTTTGTGAAGAAAGCACTTACAATTCCCTAGCACACTGGAACACAACTAAACACAACTGGAATTACAAAATCAGAGCTGGAATAAAACTCTGTCATTTACACCCCTTTCATGTTCACCTGTATGATTCATTTCAACACAAAAGATCATTTTTCAAAGTATTTTCACACTGCTCTTGTCTTTACAATATAATGAAATGAAATGTGGTCGGTGACGGTAAGATTTACTTTTTACGTCTTATACTCACCAATGCTGCATGTATTTTGTTCCAATACAGTAAAAAACAGCAATACTGTTAAATATCACAATTAAAATGCTATTTATTCCTTGAAAACAGTTGGGCTGCTTAATGTCTGGAATCTGTGCAAAAATTTTTTTTTTAGGATTCTCTCATAAATAGAATGTAAAACATTGCATTTATCTGAAATAGATATTTTTGTAACAAATGTGTAATGGTTGATTATTATCATTGTTACTGAACCAAACTTCTGAACTGTAGTAGTGTCTAGTGATCAGGAGCTGTTCAAGCTGCCAAAATGACCAACAAAAAAAAAAAAAAAACATCATAAAGTAGTTCAAATTACTGCCGGCAGATGCAGATATTTGCGTGTTTGGAGAACCTGTTTGAAAACAGCTTTTTTGTGTGTTTTTTTTAATAAAGGGGACATGGCAGGCCTGATTGAGAACTGTATGCAAAAAGGCAATTCTTCAATTCTTCTCTTTTTGGGTTACACTGACAAATATGGGTTTGGAATGACATGAGGGTAAATAAATGATTTTAATGAGTAAATGATGAGAGAATTTAAAATTTTCTGTAAACTATTTCTTTAAAATGAAGAAAAAATTCTAAATAGTATAAATGGCAGCACTGTTGAGTTCAGAGGGGTCTGGTGGAGAGCAGGTTTGAATAATGAGGAGGTGGTGGATGAACGGGGGGGGGGGGGGGGGGGGGGGGGGGTGTTAGATGAGAATGAACGTTCGTTTGTGGTGTCACAATGTCCCCACTATTGTTCGCCTCTGTCTATCCAGAGAGAGCCTGACTGTGCGCCAAGCCAAGCTATGGTGAGAGGACAGATGAGGTGGCAGTCGAGAGTGGGTGTCAGGACATACTAGTCCAGAATGAACCTCCATCTCTTTCTCTCATATACGCTCACACACAGTTCATCCTTTCTCCAGATGTGCCACGTGTAAACGCACTACAAGAGAACAGATGCTTTCAGAGGATTCCCCCCATTAAAATCAGTCAAAATGAGTCTGTGGTAACAATTTGAAATTCGACGTGGTCTTTTTCTTAATTGAATGTTTGTTATTGTTATTGTCTACAGTTTTGCTACTAGGTCGTTTGCGTTCCACTTTTGTACGCCAACTTTGCAAACTGTACAATGACAGGAAAATACATTACTTTTACAATATCTATATATACCAAAATTGTGATCTCATACAGTTGATGCTAATTGTGTTTCTCAGACTATTTTTTTACACTCACAGTTGCCTGGATATTACGAGAAACCCTGAGCCTTTCATTGCACAACTGTTCAAAAATCTAGGGTCAGTAAGATTTTTTCTTTTTGAAAGAAATTAATACTTTTATTCAGCAAGGATGCATTAAATTGATCAAAAGTGAGAGCAATAATACATTTATAATGTTACAAAAGATTTCTATTTCACATAAATGTTGTTCTTATGAACATTATACTTTGTATTTATTAAAAAGAGTCCTAAAAAAAGTATCATGTGGCTGCTGAAAATTCAGCTTTGCCATTCACAGGAATACATCACATTTTAAAACATATTTAAACAGAAAACTGTTGCTTTTAACTGTTGTAATAATATTTCACAATATTTTTAATCAAATAAATGCAGCCTTGGTGAGGATAAGAGACTTCTTTCAAAAACATGTAAAACATGTCTTACCAACCCTAAACTCTTACTAAACGGTGTAGGCCTATATCAAAGAAAAAACATATTCAGAATGAGACGCATCAAAAACATACAAAAAAGGAAACTGGTTCTTTTCTGATTAAACATGTCGAATACGAAACTCGCTGTGGTTTCTCTTTCTGGTTTCCCACCCCAGACTTTCATTTTAATGTGAAACGGGAACATATACATATACAACCACTTCCACAACCGCTGTCGTTCTCCTGTGCTACAGTTGAACAGACAGCCGTCTAAAGCTCTTCAGGCAACGAGTTGCCAACACCCATTATTCCATTGTACATTTCCAACATGTTCCATTCACAGTAAACCAACAATAGCTCCCCAAAATTTAAACACATAGCCTTCAGCAACAGAGAGCCGTGCCTTTATCACCTACCAGGGCCGCAGTGAGAATACACTACACAAGTGGCACGTTAGGGGGACATTGTGCCTCAGACAACAGGGACGGCGGTTTTGTTTTCCTTGCGCATAGTCTTCCTGAGCCATCCCAGCCCCTGAGGCCAGCGCCTGGTCCCCTCATCCAGATGCATGAACAATACAGCAGTGTGCTTGACCCAAGGTGTGGGAGGGGAATGCCAGGATCTGGGCCTCCCAACAAAGAGCAGGGCTCATCGATACAAAATTCCTGGGAATTCTCCCCCACCAGCACAACCACAAGCACCAACAACACAACAAGCCTCCCAATACACACATATATCACAGCGGCAGACAGTACAGGGGCGGAGACCCTCGTCTTCACTGGAGCTCACTAATAACGGGAAGAGGGGCCAAATACTTTGAGGGTGAAGTCCAGACTGGACAATGAGGCAACCCAGATACCCTTCTTTCGAGGTAATTGAATTACGGGAGTTTGATATGGACCAGTGAAGAAATTTAGCCTATTATGACGGACAGACACTGCACTGAAGAACATAATAGATCACAATTATGAAATTGGCTATTGGAGGATGTGGCCTATCAGAACAGCCTTTCTTTCCCCGGACAGCAGACATCCTAATGTTTTGCCCAATTAGTCTACTTTAAGACAGATACTATTCATCCACGATCTTGTGACCTCCATGTACGATACTCTTTATTTCCTGAGATTTCAATTACAAAATCACAAGTGAATCACATATGTATATATATTATAACATATATATATATATATATATATATCTAAGCTATACAGTTGTCAACATTTGAAGTGGATCAAAAAAGTTCATCAAAGTTGTCCTAAGACAAGAACAGGTATTGTTCAAAATTCATGAATAACTTTGATGAAAGGTTTTGATCCACTTTAAATGTTGACTACTGTATATCTTAAATATTAAATATTCGTATATATTATCAAACGTTTCTTCATCAATTTCTGTAAAATACAGGGCTCCATACTGCGACTAAAACAGTCGCATTTGCAACCAAAAATATTAATTTGCAAGTATTTTCGTTGAGATCGCCACTGGCGACAATATAAATTGACATGTTATGATTAAAAATGTTGTGCCTTTTTACCTGCATGTTCTGTGATGAGTAGCCCATCACATCCTTTATTGCGTTGAACTAATAAAATGAGACGACATGCAGCAAAGTTGCATGTGGAAAAACATATGCATGGGCACTGCGAGGATCAGCTTTCAGCGTAAGAAACATTTCAAAGCGAAAAATATCAGGCTTCTCTATCGAGCAACAACACTGATGCCAACTAGGAGAGATAGAAAACGACGGAGATGTGTCAATGAATGAACATGCAAGTATTGTAAAATAGATTGGGTGTGTGCAAGACATACAAAAACGTTTATAGGATCCATAATGAGACCGCCAAACTATACTCATTGTCCAAATGATGCTGACATAACATTATTATGGTCTGTGACACTGGCTCAGATTCTGTGTAAAGAACAATTCTTTGTGACTGTATGTAGTTCTCAAGTTGGAAAAACAATTCAGTTCCTACTTTAAATGAATCTTAGTTCCCAGGACATCCACAAGATGGATGAAAATGCTGATGTTGTAAAAGGAGGGCAGACGTGGCAACACATGACAAAATGAAAACATGTTTATTCTTTTGTAGCACAAAAAAAAAAAAAAAATTGGTGCCTATTTGTTACCCATATTGGAGCCAATGGCTCCTTAATTCAGTTTTTTTGCCTGGAGCTCTGAAAATAACTTTTTAGCAAAGCATTCCTGTGCTAGCTAGGCGGATATATTTCTATAGCAAACTATATTATATATCGTCATACAACCCACCCTATAAAAGTACTAAAAATGTATGGTAAAGTAATGCATTTGAACTATTTGGAAATTAATAATATATAGGCTTATATATAAAAAAATAAAAAAGTACCCACCATGAAATCAATATGGGCAATTCTTGTTTATGGGATATTGCAGTATTTATTATGAATGATTTATGCGTGCATGTAATAATTATTTATTTTATTTTGTGCCTTCATAATCTTTAATCAAAATGACTTCCTCTCCCTCTTGCAGCGACATCTCTTCACTGATGACGCGTTTACTGGCACAAGGCGGAACAACCTGTCACCCACATGACATCACAGCGATAGCAAACCACAACGATCCAACAACCAGATCAATTCACGATGGACAAAAAGAACTCCGCCCTTCATTCTTTCTTGTTTGGGCCGTTTCACTCAGATATACGTCACAATAGAGTAGAAACGTTCATTTCATGCTGACTTTAATAGGCTAAATGACAGTCCTACCCACAACCTCAAGTCATTGCATTATGAATCACATATATACTTTCAATTAAAAATGACAAAACATTCCTGGATAAGGATATATAGGTCATTTATATCATGAAACAGTTGTCAAATATTAACTGTTCAGCTACGTCTTATGACACTTTTTGACTGTTAATATTTCGTTGAACGTTAAACCCCGCCTTCTTTGATTTGATTGACCATTTCAATCATTCTGACTTTGATGGGCGCTGACAGACGATCACAGACCACTGATGCAGCTCAGATGTTATGTCGGCGTTGTAAAATATTTTTGCAATTTAGTTATTACTCAAACTCTTCCTCTTTTGCTTTTCGTCAGGCTAACTTAACAAAATTCAACACAAAAGTGTTACCAGCTTTAGAGTCGCAAATCATAGTGCACATTGAGGTCAAAACGCAAACAGGTTGCAGGTCTGAGAATGTCCCAGAATGTTTTATTAAAATATGTACAAACAGCTAAATATAAAATCGCAGCAGTGCATGTATATGTGTGTACACGTTGTCTACTAAGTTCAGTGTAATAAATGTAGTACCACATTTACTCCATACTTTATGCAGAAACAACAAAAAAAGTATTGTAAAAAGGGTTGACTGTCAGGGGTCACTTGAAAGTGAACAAACAGGAAAGCGTAACAGGGTTCAGATCTGCTGTAGAGTCTTAACCCCTCTGTTGCTAGGGAGGCGGCAGTAATCTCTCCTTTCCTTCCTAATTAGTGAGGGGTATAAATTGAGTTAGTGAAACACTTTGTGTCACCCTGATTAGACTGACTGGACATTATCATACAGCGCAATCCTAAGGGATTCTACTGCAAAACTAGGAACACGCCATCTTTCTGGATGGCAACAGTCATTTTATGAGTTGATAATAGACAGGGAATGAAATGCATAAAAAAATATCGATCAATACCAATTTATCGTAAATGACATGATAGGGAATATACAATGCATCCAGAACAAATACGAATTATATTTCACTATTACAGTGCATTATACTTACAAAAGTGGTTCTCAGATGCTGATATGATTTATTCAACCCTTATCTTATTCTGTTCATTGCAGTGGCCTGCATGTCGTTACAGATGACATAATTCACTCCAGCCCAATGTAGCAAGTGACACACACTATCTATGGATCTTGGGGAGTCACCTAACACAATGCCTCTAATTTAGGTGCACAGAAAGGGGAGGGTGAGATGTGCCAGAGGTCACTTTTTACAGCGAGGGGGTTGGGAAGGGGTGCGGCTCCCCAAAGGTAGCAGGGTCAGGCCCTTTCCATTGTGTGACCTCTGTGGCAATCAGGTTAGTTACCATGACAACCAGGGTTGATAATTACAGTGCAATCCAGGAAACAGTGAAGCAAACGAGGACAACATATTGAGCCACAATCTCTTTCGGTCTATTTAATAAAGGATAGCTGACATTACATTCCACAAAATCACCTAAATAGAGTATTTGAGCATATAAAAGTGGGATTGCACCTATAATCGGCGGTCCAGTTTCTATAAGGCTTCAAATGACCGTACAAATACCTATTTAAATCACCTAGTAGTGAGTCTTTCAGCTCATCTCACTAACTGACAGCGCTGATCCAGTTAGCTCGCACATGCTAACCTGCTACCTCCGACCTGAGTCTACTGCTAACAGACCTGTTAGCTCGCTAAACAGCTTCGAAAACAGCATTCCCGCTCCAAAAAGACACGGAAAAACATCAGCATTCGTAAAGTAAAAAACGAATAGCACAACCCAACTCGTCTTCGTCGCCTATCCGAGTGTCCCCGTCCCCATTATATCGCAGCGTAGACGTACCTGTCTGGTCGGGTCATTCCTGCCGTGCTCCGAGGACAGGTGATGTCTCAGCAGCAAGGCCCGCTTGTAATTCCGACTGCCTTTTACCAGCTCGTCGCTGTTTTTGGTGGCGATGTTATGGCACCAGGAGCAAGACATCAATCCTGTTTCCTGGCTGAATTTGAGCCAGGGAAACTCTTGCTGCCAGGAGTCCTGGAAGAGCGAGTGTTTCTGCAGCAGCAGCGTATGAGGTCTCATCTCCAGCAGCGGCTTTCTAGCGGCCGTTTCCTCCACCTCTCCCGTGCCACCGTCCTCCCGGTTCACGCCGTTACCGGTCGCCCACGTACAGCCCTCGGTTTTCACCATTACGCTGTTTAAAGCGCTTTTGACATTATGGTTCCCCGCTCTCCAACTGCCCCCTTCCGGGTCCTCGTCCTCCTCCGGCTCCGTGCTGTCGCTGACGGACCCCCCGCCCTCGACTTTCCCCAGCGATGGTCCTTTCGCCCCTAAATCCCTGTCGTCCTCTTGATCCGGCCTGTTCCCGTTCAAATGTCGCTCTTGACAAGCCGGGGCCTCACAACTGTTACCGTTGCTGCCTCCTCCGACGGCACTGGCACCGGTGACGGCTAATCCACCTCCTCGGAAAGCCAGCGACCTGCGGCTTCGCTCTCCGGACATTTTCTTGAAATAAATTACAATCTACACTTTCTCAACAAAACAAAACTCCGATCGCAGCTCTCTTAAATAAAGTATTCCGCATGAAATGAGCCGTTTTCCTGCGCTCTGGCCTCCTGGTGAGAGTATGTAGGTTATGCGGAAATAAATAGGGGTTTTAAAGGCATAATGAATTTCAGGGTTCTGTCTGCGTCCGCGCAGGCCCCGCAGAGGTCGAATGGCAACGACTTCCCCCAGAATGCATCTCGGTCAGAGGGAGGAGGAGGAGGAGGAGGAGGAGGGGGGGGCTCGTGTTAAAGGAAGATGGGGGTGACGACGAACAGCCAGGGGTCTTTTGTGTCGATGACTGCACCCATTTTCCGCATGCTTTTTCATCTATAGAGCTACACGTCTCGAAACAATAAGTCCTTGTATCCCTTTCACGCCCGACATTAAAGACGTCGCCCCATGTTTGTCGCGCGAGTCGTGTTGATCGGGACAGGTGGGCTGGTAGGCGTTATTATGAGCGCGTGCATATGTATTTTCCAGGTGGTGACGGAGACTGATAGGGTTTTCGATATATCAATATCTTGAGTCATCGTTATAAATTTAGTTTTTGATCCATTGTTTTAAAACTTTAACAATATACCGTTTTGTCAAATAGGCTACTGCATTATCTTAGTGAGCTTGATTTAAAGGAAAATAGTTTAATTGATTTACGGTCACTGTGTTTTATCGAATTGTCTTTTGATTTGTTGTTACACACGTTCACATATATTTTTTAAATACACGGTAAAAAAAACCCTATAGGCTAAATAAAAAGCGTCAAGTTTAATTATACGCTGCTGCTTAAAGTAAAATGTGCCTTTTAAGTAGCCTAAATCAAAGCAAAGTTCATTGCACTTTTTCAATCACTTTAAATTTATAGCCTAAGCCTACTGATGAAGGACATCGAGTTGAACCCCATATATTTTAGTAAAAACTATAGCCTACTAATATTATTTTGACAAAATGGATAGAAACAGAAATGGTCTTACAATATAATGATGTGTGTATATATATATAGCCTATACACAGTTTTAAAGCAATATATAGTTTTAGTCGTATTTTAGGCATTATGATGTGGGGGTTCAAAATACATAAAAAAACAAACAAACAAATATACTGTAGGATTAGGCTATTAAATCCTGTCACCCAGTGGGTGGCGTAATTTCCTACAGTAGCCTACCAACATGATTGACGATTTATAAACCAGCAATAACCGCCTCGCACTGTTTCCTCTCGATTAAAGGAGAAATAGTTTAATTGGGAAAGTATTTTTCTAGGGAAAATATGTAACTTTGAGCCCACCCTGTGAACATGAAGGACTTCTCATCTGCTGATAACTATCGCTATCATGTCGAAATTAGAAAGGTAAAATGCGTGTTATTCACTAACTAAAAGATAGGCTATCAAATTAATATTATGGCCTGGTGAAAAAAACTAATGGTTTCCTCGTTAATTTAAACTGTTCTTCTCTTCTCTGTTTCATAAAGAGAAAAGACTACATTTAAAAAAAAAAAATGCATAGCAATTGACATAGGCCTACCTCTAGTTATTTTTATTCTACTATGCAAATTTGTTAATTTAAAATTAGTTGTAATAAATTCTAGTTAATATTGTAACTATACGTAGATCACATTGTTTATTATTTATGTCAACAGACCAATATTTCTTTTAACCTGCATGGAGGAAAAGTAATATCTTAATTATTACAATATTAAACAATATTTTATAGTGAATTGCCATAAATATGAAATATAAAATGGTTATTTCACATATATGTCATATCTAGTTTATTTAAGTTCATGTAATTAACATAACAAATGATTTAGAATAAATTATCGTATCTTTAGTCGTCAGTGAGCGCGCCAGGTGGGACCTCGTGCCCGTCTCTGTCTGTTTACATCTCTACGTGCTTTGCGTCATGACGTCACACGACCCCACCCCATCTCGCGTAGCAGCAGCCTAGAATGCAGTGGCAGCTTTGAGCTCAAATTTGCAAGATTGAAGTGGGAAAGCGGGACCGCAAGGATCAGAACAATTCACAACATAAAGAATCCGCGAAGACAGGATGGAGGAAGCCGATCAAGGTAGATGAATTCTTTTGAGAACGTGACATGTTGGCACAGATTAGAAATGCAACAAAACTCAACTTTCAGAAGTTAGCTAGCTTGCTTATTAGCACAGCCAACAGCTGGTAATGGAATAGTGGTTGTTTAATTTGGATGATTATGGGTAATGTGGCAGTCAGTCAGGATACATATTTACCGGGATTTTACTCGGGTTATAGCATTTGTGCACATTTCTTTTGCGTTTCTAATAATTAACTGTCTTTATAAATACTGTTAAAACTTATTATGGAACTACCAGAACCATAGTCTCCCACTATCCAAATGCAAAACTTGAATTATTTTTGTAAAGGAGGATATTTGTGACTATTTATTTAACTTGCGTGTGCTTAACTTTCTTGCAGCATCATTGAAACATATGTTAGCTTTAAACACGTGCTGTAAATGCGGCTACTGATGAACCTTCTCTTTTCATCTCTGTATTATTAGCCTATTTCCAATCTTCTATCGTGCCAAATCCGTTAATTGAGTTAGTATTTGAATGTCTTGCAGATCAACCATCTTTCTATTTTAACTTATAACAATATGACCAGGAAGTATAAAATAAAGCATAGAATACAGTTTATGTTATCACTATTTTGATAGCTTTCTTCCTCTTCTATATCATCTCATGTTTCTTATTCCCTTTATGTGATATTATTCATATGCAGATTATGGACCTAGAAATTAGAATTTATGTTATGATGGTTAAGGTCAGATCATCAGCAGGATCATACTGTGTTAGTGATTCATATACCTGACCATTATACACTTTTAAAGTAAGTTTTTTTGCAATGTGGTGGTCTGTTCCTTCTGATATGATCTGGCTATCTTGGGTTCCTGTTCGGCCACTGCATCTTTGCGTAAATAGTCGGCTAAGATGACATAGTTTTTCTGCCGTGTGCTATTTTTCCAACTCAAAGTGTTCTTAAATTGTGTTCAGATGCCTGGTGTTGAGGTTATCATCTGGCAGGAAATGTCATCTGCCAGACCAGTTTAGTCTAGTCTTTGGTATTTAGTGTAGTCCTAGACTGGATGTCGAAATGGCCTCTGTTTTGACGTAATATTTTACTGAAAAAATGAAAAACAAATATAGTCTATCTATATTATGCAAGTATACAATTTTGGAGAAAGACGTTTTTTTCCAATTTGACTATTTATGATCATATTTTTGATCAGCATTGATACTTACCGATTATTATAAATGCAAAATTTTGCTGCCTTACTGTAAATGTATAATATAATATAGCTATCTAATCTCTGTACAGCTTTTCCTCTGTAGGGTCGTGTAGATGCTTGAGCCTTTCCGAGCTCCAGGCCATATAATGCTATAATACAAACCCAAATGTTTCTCAAATCTTGTTCATATGAGCATGACAACAAGTCTTTTAATTTTGGCAAAAAACAGATTCAAGACATTGCCCTTGTTTAATATAATAAAGGCCTAGCAGATACAGTCGTTTACGTTTTGGAAAAATGGACGTCACTAAAGGTCACATCGTGCTTTGTTTTCATAGTCCTTTCTGACCCCCTGACCATCTTGTCTTCATCCCGGTCACCTGGTCTCCGCCCCACTCAGCCTGTTCTCTCTCATCCCTCCTGGGCTGCAGTGTGTCAGCGAGCAGCCTCCCCGGGAGCCAGAGCCTTCCTGTCTGAATCTTCTGTTCCCCTCCCCTCATCTCTCACGCAGGGCAGCCATCTGCTCATTCCTTTTTTCTGCGTGCCCATGTCTTTTTTGCAGCTGGTGCCCATGGGCCGTTGTGCAATGTGACAAGCAAAGTGCTTGACAAAGCCTGAGATGTTTGTTTGTTTGTTTGTTTACCATAGGTATACTGACCTTATGAGAGATTACTCTAGACCCATGTCATCTTATGAATCCTACCAAGTGCCAAGAACTCAAGTTAGTAAATGTGTCTATGATTTGCAGAGTGATTTAGCATTGTTGCATCAGTGAGTGTGAGTCATCAATGGAAGACCTTTCACCCAAGCTACATGTAATCCTGTGGATTAGGACATCTGATCTAACGCTGTCAAAATCAGAATATGTTTTTAATTCATAGTTTGCCTCTGCAGTCACCAGTTGCTAGTTAGTAGATCTGCACACTGTTCTCCTTTTGCTGTCATGGCAACATAAGAAAATAAAAAAGATGAAAGACTAACAGAACTACAGGGAGGAATGAGGAAGCTGCAATCAAATGTTCTATAGCCAGTGTTGTTGCATTTGTTCTGTTATGAATTGCAGATTTTGCCTGAATCCGTTCGGTGGACTGTTCAGCAACTCAAGGTTGAAAGTTTACGTGAGTGCCAAAAGCTAGCAGAGAATTCTTTTGATCTCATCGGTGGAAATTTCCACTCCTGGTGTTTGTTGGTGTGCTGCAGTTTTTAACAATCTGCATGTTATAACAGTTACGCTGTTACTTCTCCATCTTTTATTATGTCAGTTCACTGAAAACATCAGAACTCCAAGCAGAATGTTAGGTTCGTGATAACTTGAGTCAGGTCATTTCTGTGTTTTCATGCGAAGTTGAAGTAACACAGACAGGAATCTTTTTTATTTTTTTATTTTCAAGAAGATATTTCAGATATTGCACCAAATACTCTCCTTGTTCTCTAAGGCTTATAGCTACATATTTGTCATTCTTTTCTGTCTTGGTATGTGCGTACAGATGCATTACATTACTGTTCAAAGTAAGAATTTTTTTTTTAAATACATTTTTTCAAAATGATCAAATTGATCAAAAGTAACAATATAGACTTTTACATTGATTTTTTTTCCCCCTAAACAATGTAATTTCAAATAAATGCTGATCTTTGGACCTTCTATTTATCAAAGAATCCTGAAAAAGAAGTTTCAGTTTCCACAAAAATAAAAAACTGTTTTCAACATTGATAATAAGAAATGTTTCTTGAGCACCAAATCAGAATATTAGAATGATTTCTGAAGGATCATGTGATTGAAAATTGGAGTAATGATGCTGAAAATACAGCTTTGCCATCATAGGAATAATACTGTGATTTAAAGGACTAGTTCATGTTCAAATAGTTCACCTGCAAATTCTGTCATCATTGAAGGCTGGAATACACTATATTATTTTAAATAAGCTTTCTTCTGTCAAACACACACACACAACTTAATATTACAGAATGTTCTGGATGATCTTTACTAAAATGGGGACTAATGCTATTGATTGTTTAGCTCTAAAAATGAAAAAGCCCCTTAAGGCCCGTTCACACCAAGAACGATAACTATATTAGTGTCCACACCAGCGGATAATATCGTTCTGTTTATTCTACGCACGTGCTTGTGACACTTTAAATGCTCAAGCTCATTACAGCAGGATGGATTCTGATTGGCTGTCAATGTTTTTATCATTCATCAGCTGGATAAAATTAAAGTTATTCCAACAATATTGTTTCTCTGTGCCGCTATTGTTATAGCTGTGGTGTGAACTCTGCTATTCTTTAATATTGAGAACGATTTTTAGAACTATATCTTTATCTTTATCTTTTATAGTTATTGTCCTTGGTGTGAACGGGCCTTTAGTTGTGTCCATGTGACTTGTGCACTGTATTCCAAGTCTTTTAGAGCCTTCATAGCTTTGTTGGAGAAATAGACCACCAAAAAATAGACCACATTTAGAAAACAACCAAAAATAAAGATTTAAGGTTTTGATCTGCTCCTCACACAAAGCTGTGATTAAATGTTTATTGTAAGTTAATGATACTTGGCCTAAATTGTACTTTTTTGGAGCTTAACAGCCCTCTTTACCTGTATGGAGAACAACAGAAAGAACATCCTTCTTTTGAGTTTCACATAAGATAGTCAGCATATAGATTTTGAACCACATGAGGATGAGTAAATCATGACATAATATAGCTAGATTTTAATGTCTGTGTGTGCGTGTGCAAAAACCCACAGAACAGTGGCTTATGTTTTCTGAGTGTCTGTGGGCCTGAATATTGGCTCTACTCTTTAAGACCGCCGAACCAATGTAATATATTTATTTATATCATATACATTAATTGTAAAAGTGTTGTGGTTGTTATATTACAAAAAAACTCACTTATCAATTCTTTACTGAAATAACACACATTTATTTCACTGATAGATTGATATCCGTTTTTGCAATATCTTCCTGAAGCGTCTGTGTGAATGGCTCACAGGTCCCTTTAATCACCTTTCACTTATAGTTTGATTGTAGCATGTAGAACCACTTTCTCACCGTTTCCAAAAGATGGTTTAGATCATTAAATCAGTAAGATCTTTTTTTTTTTCATGACATTAAACTGAATAACAGTTTTGTCCTTATTTTAAATGTGTCATTTGTCTTATTTATTGTATTTTTCACATGACTGGGAGTTTTGGCCTAATAAAGGTGTGGACTAACATTGCACTGAGGGGAGAAAGTTAAGGCCTCGCTGTGACCCTCAAACCATCTGAACTGACCCTCTTTCAGTCATGTGAACACAGACAATTTTAAACAGTCAACCTTTAGATTGTGTGTTTTCAGTAGCGTTGGAAGAACATAATCCCTCTCACATACCATGTCAGTAACGTGTTAAGCTAAAATGTCCTTCATTTTCCCATTAGTCATGCTTTTGACAATTCTTACACCCTTTGAAGAAATAAAGTTGCCCTTTACCACCATATAGGCTGCTAAACCTTTTCCATTTCCCGGCTCTTATTGCTTATATGTCTGTCCAGGGCTAGAGTCGCACTCTGTCTGTCCCATGATTCTCGTTTGTCCCAATCACGGGATGCAATGTGCTTGGAATAACCCAGTAATTGATTAGACGCTGTGGTTTATTAGGTGCTTCAAATGTCCTCTTTGTTTCTTTACTGGGGTGTTTATGTTCTTGTGCTCTGAGTTTAAATGCGAGTCATACGAGAGCCAGTTCAGAAGGGTTCCTGATGTTGAAGTGGCACGAGCCCATTGAAAGGCTTTTCCAGCTCTATGAAGTCACGGGATTCCATGTCCATCTTATTATTGGCATTGTAAAGATCACTGCCAGCCACTCCCTGTGGGGTCATGGATATGTTACTGGGCCAGAGGCAGAAGTTGGCATGTATCTAGTTAAATTTGTGTTGTTTAACAAAGAGTTTAGTCAAAACAAATGTGTGATTATTGCTTATTTCCCATTTTAAACAATACTTCTCGTCCATTTTTTTAAAAATGGGAAGTCAAGCACCTTCTTTCATTGAATGTCTCTGTTCCATTTCCGCTGTTTGTTTTACGTTGTCATGTACAGGTCCTCCTAACATGAAGGTTGGGGCTTGTCACATGATCTGAAACTCTCCCACAATGCACCAGGGCCCTGTAAAGCACATGAAAAAAGTATTTGTCTGAACTTGCCAACATGTGCCGAAGTGTTAATGAAAATGTATTGTATTAGGTTCGTGTGAAAATGATTTGGCAAGCAAAGGAACATAAATTAAATTTTTTCGATGATTGCAGATTGCATTCAAGTCTCTATTTGAACATCTGCAGGCTTTTGTTGTGCAATTTAGTCTGGATGGAAGCCAACAAGGACTTTGGTGGAAGGCAAATATCCGGGTACTAACCTGCACACAGTAGTGCGGAGGCGTCAAGGTTCTGCCGTCCTAGACGTGCGAGGTGAATGTAGTTAGGCTGTTAATTGATTGACATCTGCACATGTGTGTTTGTCACTGCTTGGCTCTTGTATATGAATATGTCGCCCACATATGATCGCAGCAGTTAGTAAACAACAACGATCCAATGATCCTATCAATTCCCAATGGACAAAATCAAGTTCTATCCTTCATTTTTTTTCTTGTTCGAGAAGCCTTTTCACTCTGACATTATTACACAAAGACACACACACACACGCAGTTTTGCAGTTATGTTTTGATAATATTAATAATGATCTTCCACAGTTTCATAAGACCTATAAAATCTGCATTCCTCGATATAATGCAGCATGGATGGAATATGCTTGCAGTATAATGGTGCCGAAGACTCACGAGTGTGTGTTGGCCTTTATGGATCAAACCATAAAGGTTGAATCCACTGCGCTTGGCTGAATCCATTTCAGTGTGTAGCTAATGGTTTGTGCAGCTGGTGTGTTTCTGAAGCGATGCGGAGGCCCTTTGTGGTGGATTAGGGCTGTAATCTGGGCCACCACAGATTACACCTTCCTTTCGTGGGCTTGCCCCAGAGTCATGTGACCAGGGGACACATGGATCTTAATTTCCCTTGGATGTGGATAAATGGAGTGGGCTGAGCATGAGAAAGCTGAAGACGATGGCGATTGCTTTTTTCAGACCTTGAGAATCTGGCATTTTTACAGGATTGTCAACAATCCCTATAAGGACAGTTAAGATTACAGCTGGAAGTGTCTGCTCGTGACGGAAATAGATCGCTCTGGAGAGGTAACTTATTAACGCGCTGCCGTCGTCGTCTTGTGCTGGACATCATGTGAGCCTGCGGCTTCCCTGCTAGTGCTGCAGGATCCGCAACACACACTTCTACTCGCAACCGTAGCTAGCAAATAGGACAATCGGCACAGTGAGCCTAACACGCTCAGTCACATGCAATCACTTAGTGTCCAGGGAGCTTCCTGTTCACGGGCAGCATGGAGGAACCTGTCGAGGAGTACACGTCTCCGTTCAACTTTGAGCAGGGATTGAACACTAGCTACCTCTACCTGTCACCCAAAGAGAGTTTCACTCCCCCTGGCTCACCCGTACCATCGCTCAGAGGTAACTATGTTTGTTCAGGTGCTGAGTGGATGTGTGTGTGTTTAGGTGTGGACTGGTGTTTGTCAGTGTAACAGTGAGAGACAAGCAGTGTTACGGAAAAGAGACAAAGAATGTTATTAAAAGTACGTAAGAGCCCTCTTCCTGTCAATTGCTGATGTTTTGGAGAAGCTCAGCCATCAGGAGCAGGTGCTGTTCATGTGGGCCGTCGGGTTGCAGAATAACTCCGAAAAAACAGGGATAGTGCAGACTGAGGAAGTGCCATCTCTACTAGCCATTCACTCTATTATTTTGAATTATTGTTTCTTCCCTGAGATCCACTTATAGTGGTTGTAATTTGTTTGTGCCTAAAACACTTTTTAGTCATATGTAGTTTTTCATGCAATTTTATATCTCTTTGGCTGTTGTTTGAATAAAATAAACTTGTGTGTATGTTTGAAATTTGAATTTTGATATGCTATTTACATCCCCTTCAGATAAGGAAACATCAGACTGAATAAATCTGGGAACTTGTTCAAAATAAAACCAGTTCCTCCTTTTTTATCATTGGGGTCCTGAAGGAGGATATGCAGAGCTGTAGGTGGTACACACATCCAGGAACGGCACAGAGTATGGCGAACTTGCTTACACATAATAGTCAGTTTTTCTGGTGCTTAAAGGGATACTTCACCCAAAAATGAAAATTCTGTCATTAATTACTCACCCTCTTGTCATTCCAAACCTGTAAGACCTTCGTTCAATTACCACTTTCAAGGCCCAGAAAGGTAGTAAAGATATTGTTAAAATAGTCAGAGGCACCGAGAATGTTTTTTTGTGTGACTTTATTCAAAAATTTCTGCTCTTCCGTTCCGTGTCAGTCTCTGACGCTTTTAATGTTGTAAACACAGTGCAGCTCTTCAAGGTTCTACGTCATAACGCCAGCTCAGTATTAGCTGGCTCCTGTGTCAGCATCACACGCATGCGTTGGTGTGCTCACGTGAATGGCGTCAGAGACTGACAGAAGAGGAGAAATTGTTGAATAAGTAATTTTTCTTTTTTGTGCACAAAGAAGTATTCTCGTCGCTTCATAACATTAAGGTTAAACCACTGTAGTCACATGGATTATATTAACGATGTCTTTACTACTGTTCTGGGCCTTGAAAGTGGGAATTGCGTTTCTGTCTATGGGCTCACACCGAGACTGGGTGTGTCAAGTTTCTGATCACTCATTAAGCTTCACTGATGTGTAAATGTGGACATTCATGTGAAGATTTTATTTTGCAGGTTAGTTTCAATAAATGTTCTTTTTGCACTAAGGAGGAAGTTTTGAGTTCTGAAAATACAGAATGGTTTCTAGTGATGCACAGATATTCCAAATCTGTATTTTTTTCATATTAGGGCAGATAACAGACAAATGGCCAATATTAAAATTATATTCTGTTTTGTCTAAATGAGTTTCAACACTAAAAACTAAATCTAAATAGTTTCAAATCATACAAGTGAATTTATGCTTCACAACATTATAATGTACAGTCACAGTGTGAAAAATAGATATTCATTATGGGATTTGTTACATTTAACATTACACTTAATAAATATTAGTTTATTTAACGATTTACTTTTAAGTGATTGTTCAATGACAGCAAAGGTAATCTAAATGTAAATTAGAAAATAGCATTCACAATTAAATAAAAGAAAAACGCTATTATGGACTGGTAAATTATGTTACTGTTATAATGTCCCTGTATGTAATCATATAAAAAATTAAAATTGCCATCCACATGATATGGCCCTTTTAAAGAAATAGAACTGCAGTGCAGGGCCCTTTAACAAACATTGTCTAAATTAACAGGACTAGCACATACTCAAATGACTAACGCTTAACTGGTCGGTACAGTAAAACTGTATCTATAAATTATTCCGTGGCCAGCAGTGTTCCTATAATGCAGTTAAGATTTTAATCACTAAATGGAAGAGCAGTGAGCTTGGTTGAGTTGAGTTAACTTTATTGTCCCCGAGGGGAAATTTTGCTTGGGCGCAGTGCAGAGTTGTTTCATAAAATGAACATCATACAAAACATCACAAATTACAAAACACATCAACAAAAACAGAAGCAAATATAGACAAAAAAAAGAAAAAAAAAGAGACATAATTGACAGCACAATTCCATGGATTAAAGTGCAAGTGCTTAAGTGCTAGTATGGTTGTTGCAAATTACTCCATTGTATTGAAGTTTATGTAAAGTTCATATGCTAAGGTGCTAGTATATATATTGCACATTGCCCTATTGCACTGAGATCACAAGTAAAGTGCTGTAGTGCTCACACAGTTTTATTTCACATCGTTCAGCAACTTAATAGAGACTGGCACGAATGATAATTTTAAGCGATTACTTTTGCATTTTGGTACACGGAGTCTTCTTCCCGATGGCAAGGTTTCATATTCAGAAAAGAGGGGATGTTGAGGGTCTGACTCTGATTTAATTTTCATAGCCTGTTTTATAACTGCCTTACAGGCTCTGTATAGGCTCATATTCTCTCCTCCCTATAACTTTCATGGCTATTTTGTGCATGTTAGCAAGCTTATTTTCACCTTAACTGTTAGGTTGCCAAACCATGCAGTAATTCCATATCGGATGACACTCTCTAAGATGGCATGATAGAAGATCATCATGATACGACTGCTCACACCACACAACCTTAGGCTCCTTAAAAAATATAGCCTCTGCTGTAGTTTAACAAATTACAAGTGTGTTTACACAGGGCCCTCAATCTCATTATACCGAGTCCGAGGTCATTGATCAAGCCTGTGATTGTGAACCATCATGGCACATCAGGGTTGGAAATACTTCTTTTATATGGTGATTCGTGAGATGGCAGCCTTTCGTAATCTTATTTCATATCTGGAAATCCGCATGTGGAGAAATCGATTCAACTCGAGGACAGATATTAATGTTGAACCACAAATGTATTAAACGTGAATTGTGACAGTAAAGCTGGTGATGAAATCAGGGATTTCTGAACAAATCTGAAACGCTTTCATTACAGCTTGTCTTAGCGGTTGGAAAGAATTGAATTACTTTCTTTTTAATGTCCTCAGTATTTTTTTTTAATCTAGTGTTTTCCACCACTTCAAGTTAATGAGGCCATTTTTTAAAGTCCCTGTAAAGGCAATTCTAAAAAAAAAAAATCTAAACTTGTTAGAAATGTATTGCTAAAACATTACAAAGACTGTGAACTGTGAATTACTGAATTGTGGAGTTAGACCGTTAAACAGTTTTTTTTGCTATTTTCCGGATTTTTTGGGCGGGGCTAAAACGGGGCTCGATGACGCACTGGACCCCCTGAGCTCGTGGACACGCCCCTACTTGATGACGCACAGAGGCCACTGAGGCTGGCTGGCCCCTCCCCTAACAATAGAGCACATTCGCATCAGTTTGGCGCTCGAGTTACTGTCAGTACTATTAGTGACTACAGCCTACAGTATGCTAGCTAGCTATGCCTTTGACATGGAAATGCGTAGGCTACTACCTGGATGCGATCATGTACAAAACAAATCGGTGTCTTTATTTAAATTTCCTAAAAACGATCACATCAAGAAGAGGTGGATTAATTTTGTGAAGAGCCAACCTTGATGGAGAGCTGAGGATCACTGCCAACACCGCCTCTGTAGTGATTATTTTACACAGGATAGTTTTATAAACCGTCGTCTGAGACAACTGGGATTCACTGATAATCCGCTGTTACTGGTGAATGGGGCCTAACCGACTATCTCCCGCCTCGGCCTTCATCTCCCCGTCCCGAAAGCAGTATCGCCTAATATCACCGTCGGCAGCTTTCCCGCGAGTGGGAATGGAAGTTGAGATCTAGAAAGTTAAACTGATATGATCTTGCATGAAAAAGTGTGTGTGAAAGTGTGTATAATAAGTAGTACATTTGTCTCTGTTTTTTTTTTGCATAGAATTCCTTTTCCCCAATTATTGTTTGCATTAAACCGGTTTATGCTGCCAAACAACTCTATGGATGAACCTTTCACCTTTAAATGCTTTCATGCAGTGCTCATCCCTGCTCAAGTTCAGTATGAAGTTCAGCTATTGGTTATAGTCATAATTACTGTGCAAGTGATGTCATGTGAGTCCTCCTGTAAACCACTCAACTGTTTCAAATCGACTGTTGAACTTGGATGACACTGTCAATATTCCTTTCCCATGATGAATGAACGTGACACCAGCGTCAGTGCGCTAGTGTGTAACTCAGAGCGTACTATAACAGTCATCAGATGTAGTTTCAAAAGAATTGTGTTTTGAGAGATAATGGTGTATTTAATAGACATTGTGAAAGTGAACATAGAAGGTGGGAAAAGACTTTAATTTATTCAAACTGAAAATTACTGCTACTAATTTAGGAATGTTCACCCTCCCACTTAGCCAAAACTTGTATGATCTGTATTTAATTAATCCTGTTCATATTAGTAAGAAAGTAACCAGTTCATATAATCATTGTTCAGTGCATTTCAATAACTTTCTGTTAATAATTGTATTATATTATTTGCATTATCAAAGTATGGTTAAGAATACTTTGCTGCTCGCATCAAGTCGCAAAAGTCTTGTCAGGACACTTTAAACATACCAAACACATATGCATATATACTGTATGTGTGTGTATGATTGACAGTGTGCTTTTCTTCCTATATATATATATATATATGTATATATAATTGTCAAACAAGCTCCTCACTTCTGTTTCTAATTACCTTTGTGTTAAGTTAAAGTGGGAGGTCAGCCTACCAGTTTTTCCAGAAATACCAAACAAGCTGCCTACAAATGAGTTGCACACCTTCCTCATGTGATGCAACTTTATATGCAGTTTCTTCCTGAAAACACGTTTCAAGCCTCCCAGCTGCACGCTGAGACCTGAATCTCTGATTTGACCTTTGGGCATAAAATGTGGTCCATCAAATGGATATAAGCAAGCTTTGAATTTTATTATTATTTACAATTTTTTTGTTTTTTTTGGTCAACTAACACAGAAAAGACTGATTCTTTTAAAGCTCTGGGATCAGTTTTTAACAAAGTGAATGGTCTTATCAGGTAATGTTGTTAATCCAATAATTATGTAAAGCACAAAAACACTGATTTGATTAAATAAGAAAAAGAACATCAGCTGATAACATTACAGTGCACTATACCGTGTAGTACAGATCTATTCATTCAGGGCTGTCATATTTTTTTTCAGTTTGATTGACAGTGTGCTTTTCTTCCTATAGTTATAAGTCCACTGAATAGTGTCATCCAGGAGTTTTATTATATGTTTAGTATTTCCATTGCATGGGCTGTCAGTGGAGGCATGAAAGTACATCTTCCAGACATGTGTGAGCCCTTGGGTGGGTGTCCATCATGTGACAAACACCTTATAAAGTTTTAAAGTTTTTTGGCACATGACTTTTCTCTGCCCTCCTCATCTTCCTTTGTTTTTCTTTCGCCTCCTGGTCTGATGTCTGACTACACAATCGCTAAATCAGAACCAGAATCTTCCTACCACTCACCACTGAGCTAACAGGACTTCAGGACACTCAGACAGTTCAAGTTGAAGTGAAATAAAACTTACTTGATGCTATAATTCATATCACAAAGAAGTGTTTTACCATAAGAAAGCCCATTTCTGCATCAGAATACAAAAGTACAAAGGTGATTGCCACTCACAATGTAACTTTATATTAATTAAAAATATAAATGAACAAATTAATAAATATAATGTGACTATTTCTTCTTGTAATTGTTTGTAACTTAATATCTCACAATGTGACTTGTAATTGCGACTTTTTTCTCGGAATTGTAAATTCACATATCACAGTGTAATTTTATGTCCTGTAATGTGACTTTCTCATTATTGTAACTAAATATCACATTATGACTTTCTCGTAATTGCAACATAATTAGAACTATATCTCAGTGTGTAATTTTATTTCCTGTAAATGCGACCTTTCTCATAGTTGTAATTTTAAATCTCATAGTGTGGTTTTATTTCTTGTAAAGTGACCTTTTCTCGTTATTGTAACTAAATATCAGAGTATGACTTTCTCGCAATTGTGATGTAATTAGAGCTATATCTCAGTGTGATTTTTATTTCTCGTAATTGGGACTTCTGTTGTAATTTTATCTCACAGTGTGACTTTCTTGTAACTGCAACTTTTTTTTCGTAATTTTTTCTAATGTATTTACAGTGTGACATATAAAGTGTCTCATCATTCCATTGCCCTTTGTGAAGTTAAAACCTGCAGCCTTTTCCAATGATTTCAATGATTTCAAAAATATTTCATAGCGCATGTCTTTGTTTTTGTAGGGACCCAGAGGCCAGACTTCATCCCAGAAGTAGGCGAAGATGCAGTGGATGCAGTACCCTGTTCACCCTGCACAGTCCTAACTGAGAAAGAGCAATCCGATCTCTGCAGTGAACTAGCTAAGGTCGACATCATTCAGTCTAGTTAGATTTCAACATCTCTGCAGCCATTCACTGCCTGTGATTCTCTCAGGACCAAGTGTGGTTGATTCTCAAGGCTTAACTCATTTTGCAATGCCCACTCTCTTCACTATTTTGACACATGCTGTGTTACATGTTGTAGCTGGAGCAGTCTCTAATAGATAAGCTATATCAGTGATTTCAATTTTTGGGAGTCGTACCACATTTTTATTTGTATCCATATTTTCCATGTCAGATGAATTTTTCTGTCCTGTTTCCCTACAGGTGGAAGATGAGATCCAGACTCTTTCTCAGGTGCTGGCAGCCAAGGAGAAGCAGGTGGCGGAGATCAAGCGGAAGCTAGGCATCACTCCACTCAACGAGTTTAAACAGAACCTGAGCAAAGGCTGGCAGGAAGTCACTACCTCCACTGCGTACGTGCCCTCACTCGCCTCTGGCATCTGCGTGCCGCCCGCCGCCTCTCGTACTGCTGCTGCGGAGCGGCTCCATCTGTCAATGCTTCTGCTGTGCATTCACACTTGCTATTTGACTGAATTACATTAAAAGAAGTACAGTTGTGAACATTATGACTTTACTAGCTCGCTCCAGCTGTTAGAATGACATGATCTGGTGTTTTATGGTTATGTTGTGCTGTTGGTAACATTTTCTCTACACATTCCCCCCCCCCCCCCCCCCCCCCATTTGTCCTGGACAGGTATAAGAAGACCTCAGAGACCCTGTCCCAAGTGGGTCAGAAGGCAACGACAGCGTTCTCCAGCGTGGGCTCAGCCATTACCAGAAAGCTGGAGGACGTAAGGTGAGAACGGAAATTGAAGTCCTTGTCCAAGTTATCATCCTTTGATTTAACTATCCCTTGTACCCTTTTGACCTAGTAACAAATGAATGAACACTCACTAAATAACAATACTAATAATGTCTGTTCTAAACCACTTTTGTTACGTTCACACAGCATGAGATGACGTTTATCACTCCTGTTTGGAGTTCTAAGTTCACACAGAGTTATTTTATGAGAAAAAGTGGTTGAATGGGACTACTTGAAGGAGTCACAAGTGCGATTTGGGAGGTTATGTGGTCAGAGAATGAGACTAAACTCCTGTTAAATGCTGGGTGGAGTTTTTGACCAGAGGACGAGTTGTAGGAGTTTTCAAAAATTTCACAAAATTGAATCTTTAAAGGGATAGGTCCCCCAATAATATATATTGAAAGTCCATGTAACCAAAACCTTGATACTTTTATTCAAATATAAACATTGATCAATTCTCATACATTTTGCTCATCAAATATGGTAAACTGAGCTTCCGTTCTCTTTAAGGACTCAATTGAACATCTTAGTATGTGCTTTATTTACCTGTCAGTGTGTTTACAGGCATTATTTGAGACAATTGAAACTTGAATTCAATTATCGGATTTTACAGATAGTATTCAGTCTGCTTCATTTGTGTGAACGTAGCCATTGTGATAACCACTTATACATACATGTGTGTTTAGCATAACACTACTGGACCAAATGGCAAAGGACTGAATTTTTCACCCACACAGTGGAATTACCAAAATTGAGGTAGAATAAAACCATTAATCATAGACACCCACATCATACACTGAAGTCAAAGGAATTGACATGCGCTCAATTTCACCATCTTACGACACTCTTGCTGCAACGCTGGCAACATTGTTAACTGTTTTCGCTAATGACACTTCTGCCATTTACAGATTACAGTCATTTTCCAATTCTTTTGGGTAAGACTGTTTACAGAGGCTTCAAACAAAAGCCGGTTATTTTGGCTGCTACACCTCTCCGTAGTGTGATGAATGGTTTTATAGTGTGGCATGCACTTGGAGGTAGTGCTGGTCTCCCATTTCTTCCCCTGCATGTTTCAACATTGCATGCATACTTTTTCTTCTCAAACCTTTATTTTAAAGGGTTAATTCACCTAAAAATAACAAACTTGTCATCAATTAGTCACCCGCATGTCGTTCCAAACCCGTTAGACTTTGGTTCATCTTCGAAAAACAAATGAAGATATTTTCAGTTAAATCTGAGAGATTGACAGTCCACACAACTGCTATTTTGTTGTTTCAAAAAGTTCATAAAGAGATCGTAAACCGAATCTATATGAATCGAGTGGTTTATCCCAAATGTTCTGTAAAGGCTTGATTGCTTTATATGATGAACAGATGGAATTTAGGCTTTTATTCACGTAATGAAAGTTTATATGTGAATAAAAGCCTAAATTCAATCTGTTCATCATATAAAGTGCTCGTGTCTCTTCATAAAATTTGGACTAAACCACTCTGTTCATCATCTTTTTATGAACTTTTTGTGGCATCAAAGTGGTGCTTGGACTGTCAATGGAGAGACAGAAATGTTCAGATTTCCTAAAAATATCTTCATTTATGTTTCGAAGATGAACAAAAGTGTAATGGGTTTGGAACGACGTGAGGGTGAGTAAATTACCATAGAGTATGAAAATTTGCTATATAAAATAAACTTGCCTTACCTTGCCTAAGTGATGACACAATTTTAATTTTTTGGGTGAACTAACGCTTTAATGTATAAATGTATCATTTACATCATTCCATATTACTTTTTTTCTTCCGCTGAACACAAAAGGATACATTTTGAAGAACTGTTTTTGTCCATACAATGAAAATCACTAGGTCCATAAGATAACTTTTCAAAATATCTCCTTTTGTGTTCAGCAAAGAAAAACAGTCAAGTTTGGAGTAAATAATGACAATTTTCACTTTTTTTGAACTAGTCTTGTAACTAAAAAAAAAAGTATTATGCTTTTTTAATTGATCTTGTCATCAAATAATGAATGAATAGAAGTCACTAAGATGATTTCCCATCAGTCTTATGCAAAGACTTGTTTTTTTCCTGCTTTCTGTCTAAAAGGCAGCATCATCTCTCATTGTTTCTCGGCATTCTTCATAGTGTATGTGCTAATATCCCACACGAATCTATCGCTCTTCAGGCTGTCGCTCTGCTAAACAAATCGTCCCCTCTGACGGTGATGCAGACATGTTTAAACCCTGTTTATTCCCTGCTAATTCCCTCACACACCCTGTTCATCCAAACTGGGCTTCCCAGCTGTGGTGTGAATCCGAGTCAATGATAGCGGTAATAAAGTCTTAAACCCCTCATGGATTAAAGCCTTATTCTCTTACTCAATTTCACGCAGCATGAAGGGCTGAGGTGTTTTTTCATGCTGATTATAAACTCAGACATGTGTAGGTGCATGACTCTATTTCCCCTCTTGTAATGCATCTAATACTCACAGCTTTAGCTAACTCCTATTTGCTCTTCTTTGCTGCTGACGGATAGTATACGCTCCATACAGCACTCGGCTAGCATGCCAGTGATGAGGTAAGGAACAGTTCTAGCAGACCAACATAATCCTCTGTATTTCACAGGAATACCTGATTCTGATTGGTCAGTTGTGGCATTCTGTGGCCAGACATTGTTTTATAATGACGTTTAATTGTATAACAGAGTGCAACAGTGCCCGCCCACTTTTTAAGTAGCGCTAGTTTAGGAAGTATTTTTTTTCCATTCATTTCTCCCATAGAGATTTTTTAAAAAGTCTTTGTTAAAGAGTTATAACCATGAATCAAGCCAACACTACAAACTTTGATTTGAAGCAAAAAAGTATTTCAAAATTGTTCAAAAATGTACTTAATGACTTTAGTGATGGAAAGAACTACAATGAAGAAATATAAAACTGCTCGCATAAAAGCACTATATTTTAAGTTTAATATATTCAAATATAATTATTTAGAGAGACCGATTTGATTACGTAATTGGTGGTGCTTCATGGGAGTGGGCGGAGCTAACAAGATCATTTGGAGCATTTTGCTTGTTTTGACACTGGTGAAATTTTTCTGTACAGCATCATGGGTAATGTAGTTTTTCACCATGGATTTTGCCGTTAAACAAGATCTTTTTAAAACTAAGTTGAAATAATGCGGGCTAACGGCTTCAACAGAAGCAAATACTATCGATTATCAACCTCGTAGCTCACAGTAAGGTTGTCTTTGAAGGTTTATAAGTTATCATTAAAAATTAATTTCCCTAGGGAGAAATTGAATTTTCACTTCCGGAACCCGACTGTTGCATTCTATTGACCTGGCAACCGATTTCCTACATGGCTGTGCTAGTTTTGTGTCTAACGTTTCACATTGTGGTCTCTTTCTGTTCACATTTTAAAATGAATACATCTAAAATATTTCATGTTGGTTTATTTAATATTTTGTAGGTTGAACCACACAAGATATTCATAAACACCCACAGTTCATTGTAATAATCTCACATTCAGCATGTAGCTAAGATAATTCTATTCAAATAAGTTTGGCATGGAAAATAAAGCATTATTAGTTTAATAGAAATATTTTCAATTTTTTTCAGTACTGAATAAAATATATTTATAATCAATCTTTGTCTCAGTTTGCCATCTTGGATTATAATGTTCAATTTCCAAACTAGGGTTGTGAGTTGATGAAAAGCTAATAATTAATTCAGTCTTAAATTAAAATACGCTTTTTTTCCCCACTTTACTTTTTTACATTTGCATAATTTCCAACATTTTTGTGGACATAAATTTAACCAACTTTGTAACAAGAAGCATTTCTAAACCTGTTGTAAACTAAACCCAGATGTAAAGGTCTCCCTTCAGTCTTTCAAAATAAAAGCTCAAAGGTTCAACATTTGAAAGTAAAGAATTTAAGACATTAGTATTGTAACTAGGGTAAAATAAAATTATTTTGCGTGCAAATATCCCTTTTTTATTTTATAGTACAATTGTATTCTTACAAATTTATTTCGGTCTTCATTTTTATCCATCCATGTTTTATAATTAGTTAAAAAAATAATAATATAAAAGCAATATTATTTATTAATTGTGCAGCTGTTTGTTTGTTTATTTATTGTGCAGCAAATATTTGAGCTGTTTTCCTGCCTGTTATGTGACCATTAGCCAACAACCAGAACCATGAACATGCAAAGTAGTTGTTAAGTTGTTGAAATATTAGCCTAAAATCTCAGGGGGTACGTCAAGTGCTTGGCATAATGGACTCCTTATCTATAGAAAGTATGTGCGTTAGCTCAGATTGAATCTTATAAAGCATAATTTTGTCTCCTACTGTTTGGAAAGACCTCAGGATTGTGTCTGATACATAAAACTGTTGCCTACATATGCAGCTCTAAAGGTGCAAAACATTTGATATACTGATATACTTTTCCATGTTGATTTTAAAGTGTGAAGATTCAGTCTGTTTTACATCATTATCACGTCTCTTGCAGGAACACACCCACCTTCAAGTCATTTGAGGAGAAAGTGGAAACCTTAAAGGTGAAGGATAATATCAACACTCTGTATGTGAGTTGAAAATGTGGGAAATCCCAGTCTCATTTCTGACTTTGCAGACTAAGATGAGCCCGACATCATCGACAGGCGATATCGAAGAGGTTTCAGACTCCACACCTGACGGAGAGCCCGTGGTTGAACAGCCAGAGGGAACGTTTCTACCAGATCAACAAGCGCACTGAGGATCCAGCCTCAAACGCTCCTCTCTGTTTACCTCCTGTTCTCCTCCTTCTACTTCACAGCGTAGTTAGTAAGCTTTGCGGCCATTTTTTGTCTACTGGAGTCTGGTTCATCTCCAGACGGGACGTGGTAGTCCTACACTGGAGCAGATGTGTCGGGAGTGTGAGATGTATGTTCAGGCTGTCCTTCAAAGGTCCCTTTTGAAGAAAATCTCCTGAAGTCATTATAAAAAATTGAAATACATAATTGAATTTGATTTTCCTTATTCGTGTACATTTTCTGTAACGCATCCAACTACTTAAAATCACCAACCAAATTGACCAAATTTCGTTGTCTGTGTGTGTATAGTTATTTTTCCATTTTAAAACAAATGCCAAAAATGCAGAACACGAGTTATGTCTCTAAGTGTGTACTTTAAACTAAAAGATTTTGCATAGTAAGTATGTGTATTACTTTAATACAAAATATGATCAAATGGTAGTGACGTTACAATATTTCATTAATCTTTTTCTTTACTTTGGATACTAGTTTTAGAGAGTTTGTGTCATAAAATGAGCATACTTCTGTGCTTTTTGACTTTATTTTCGTAGCGTTAGGATATTCGCACCACTGAGACCCCAGTGCCTTTTGTTGCTAAAGATGAGGTGATTTAAAGGGATAGTTCGCCCAGAAATGAAAATCATTTACTCCCCCTTTAAGTTGTTCCATACCTTTCTGCTGAACACAAAAGATATTTTGAAGAACACGAGTAACCAAACACTGATTCTATAGAATGGAAAAAAAAATACTATGGAAGTCAATGGGGTCCATCAACAGTTTGGCTTCTGACATTCTTCAAAATATCTTCTTTTGTGTTCAGCAGAAAACTGAAATTCACACAGGTTTGGAACAACTTGAAGGTGAGTAAATGAGAATTTTCCTTTTTAGATATACTATCCCTTTAATCCCACTTTGAGGGTGTTTCTGATGGCTTTGTAATTGGACCACTGCTGTAGTTTTTTTTTTCAGATGACAGGACATACAATGAGAGGGATAGATATCATAGTCTCTTAGACTATATGACACCTCTTTCCTGTTGTTTTAAACTGTCTAATGCAGCCAAAAATCCGTGTTGATATAAAATGATTAGCTTTAGATCCAGCGCAACTACATAATATTTCCAAGCACTAATTCCAGTATTGTTAATGGATCCGCTTACACTAATGGCTGCTGTCAAATTCTTAAACTGCAAATTAAGTTGATGTTATAGGTTAAATAAAGGTATATTTTTATTGATATAGTTTGAGTTTGTAGATATTAAGTCAAATGTATGATTGTAGTAAGGTGCAGGGGCTTCTGCATGTGGTTAACTGGTTGTTGTTGTACTTAACGTTGTTGCGTTCAAAGAAGATGCATTAATATCATCCTTGGCTCTTAATTTGAGTGTACTTTTATATTTCTTGCATTCTGCTTTGATATACAGAGACAAGCAAATGTTTTATGCTTGCTGCTATGCTGTTGCAAGATATATATATATATATAGGAATATAGACGTTTACAGAGGTTTAAGTTTTTGATCTATCAGTCTAGATCTGATAGTGATATCCTATATATAAAATACTAATATGAAAAATAGTCAACAGTAATGTGTTTAAAACAATGTTTGTGTGTTTTGTGTTGCGACTTACTAGGTGGAGGGTGGAAATCTCCAGTGCGACCAAAAATGTTTTAATGTGTGCCCCTTCTGCCTCACTGATGTCATACTGTAGCTCAGGTGTTGTATGTTTACGCTTTCTTCACATCCTTTTGAATATGGATGTTGCTTTTCACTGAATGTCGCTAATTGGCTTTTGTTTTGGGTAGCTGTTGTATTTAAATATGCTATTGTTCATTTATAATTAGCACCCTGAAAGACTAGAATTACTTTAATATAAGCATTTGTTCCTTATGTCCGGTGCATAATAAAGCACATCACACACCGTCTTTGTCCAGCAGTCATTCTTTGAAATGTTGCAGTAAACTCAATGCAGCTGTACTACTGCTACAGAACACTAGATGGCATCATAATGTTTACTTTCTCAAGGTGACTAATGTCAAACGATTCTACATCCTGTATTTTTTAACGGCTTAATGTAATAAATTATGTTTTCCGCTGTGAAGTATTAAATAACGCTGTACTGTAGCCTAACTGGGTCGCATTTATAATTGATAGTTGGCAACTAAACAATTCAGACGTTACATTTGTCGTTTTATCTTTGAATGACTACACTGTAAAAAGTCTATAGAAACTGTTTTATTTTCATACTATTTTCAAGCCTACAGTCCATATGAGATCTTCACACAGGACGTGTCTTGTAGTCTATAAACGTACACTAAATCGACATCTTTTTAGCGTTTTAACAGTATGTGGGGAGAAATCTATTAATCTCAAACATGTTCCCAGTCTTTCGAAATAGTTATATTTCATACATAATATCCTGGAGACTATTTTAATTGGTCTACTACCAAGGGGTCTGCAAACACTTGAAAGCTTTGTGTGCATTTTTTTTTTTGACCGAAGGCTGCTAATTAAGTAACAATTCAGTCTGCAACCTATTATAATCAAGCCCAGTTTCTGAAATAGGCACATTAAGCCATGATATATTTAGATTAATAAATACACACCAGCAGACATCGTGTAGTAAACAGCTGCCGGAAAAAAAATCGTTTTTATTTTTTCATGACCAATAACCAGGAGCTCATTTGAACACAGGCACCTTCGAAAGAAAACACCAAAGAAAACAACAACAGCGGCACTGACGAGCACCAGAACATTGTCACCGTAGCACAATTACAATGGCAGTTTCTATTTACACACAGCTCAGAGTAAAAACTAATACAGCCAGCAAGTGAGATAGATAATAATAACAGTCACCAAGTGATTCTCCCTCAGGAGGAGGGAGATGAAAATCTATTCAACTTTGGGGAAAGGAGAAGAAACAAACCGATGCATTTAGATAAACATTGTAAGACATTTTAGCCTACATAGCAAGTGCTTTCAGTTAATGTATTGCGATATTTTATCAACTCCATACAATGAAATATTATCAGTTCCATGATCCTGGTCCTATATCCACAGACGAGACTAGTGCGCGTAAATGCGAGCGGAGTAAAAAATCATTTATTTCCGTCTATAACGAGTTAGCGCGAACCTGTGCACTAAAGCATTACATTGCATAATTGTATCGAGTGAACACAGACTAGACACTCACAATGACAAAATAGTGGCATGAAGCCTTAAAAATATCCTCTAATTAAAGGCCCTCGTTTCTGCTGAAACTTGACACCGTTTAACAATTGGGCTACTTTTTTTTCTCATTCCATTAGAATTAATTGTTGCCTAACAGCCTTCAGCAGCAATCGTCATCATTAAGAAAAGCCTCTGAACCTTTGAAACCTGCGCCTCTTTCTGCACTGCATTATGATGGGTTTACAGAGATGAAAAGCTTGAGGGAGTGTATTAAAGAGGAGCCCGTGATGTCAACCCCCCTCCCCCCCTCCGCTGGGATTACGCACGTGAGCCTGAACAAGCGGCGGCGCGAAACGTCACTGCGACCCTCGCTTGACCTGGAATATGACGTCTGCATTAAACCCAGACCAAGTGTTGTCACTAGTGACAGTGATTATTAATGTTGAGATGAGCCGCTCATTTGTATCATCCCATCAGGTGACATCTACATCATCAACAACGTTTCCACAATCTAATAAATCAGACAGGGTCGTTCACACAGGACGTGGTTTTGCGGTCTAACACAAGATGCAACATTGAGGAAATTTAATAACGCTTTTAAAAGATAAAGGGGCGATGACTTTCAATTGGTTTTACTTTTTAAATATTTGCTACACTTACGCCTTTGACCTTTAGCCTACACCCCTTCTCAAGATGCTGCGCTGTTCTTTTATTGTTTTTTGGACTTTTTACTGGTCCTCTTTTATTGCTGGTTTATTGTTTTATGGACATTAAATGTGCTGTATGTATGGCGAAATTTCGCTGGTGAAATGCAGTCATCTCAATAGGAATCAATGCAATCTTTAATTTCGTATAAGACGACCATTTCCCTGCTCGGATTTCACATCGGATTCACATTTGAACTGTAAAGGGGCTGTTGAGGTTTTTCCACTCCACAGTGCTACTTTTCGGTTGTTTTTCAATAAACACGCGCTAGACTGACGTCTTTAACCGTTGCGAATTCAACTTTAAAAAATTATTTAACAGCAAAAACGCGTTTTGTGTGAACCGTCCCTTAACACTCGATTTTTAAAATATATATATTTTTTAGCATTTACGAATAGTAGCAGGTCAATTGAGCGTTTTTTTGTGTCTAAGTTTAACTTATTTTAACTTGAGCACTGCGTTTTTAAAATGCTGTGTCAGAGCATAAGCAAACGCAATGGTTAAAGACACATTTTTCGCATGTTTACGTTAAAAAAAAATGGAAAAGTAGTGCAGTGGAATGGAAAAACACGTTCTGTGTGACCTGGCCATAAGGGTGGAGTTATACAACTTTAATTGTACACCTTAGAGGGCATTTACACAGAACGCGTATTGCGGTTAAAAAACCGAAATGCAGGTTGGTGAAGTAAAAAAAACTCTAACTTGAGCGCCGCATTTTTAGAATGTCTTGTCATGCACGAGACGCTGCAAAAGATGTGGAAAAATGCGTTCTGTGTGAACCGGCCCTTATTGGGTCTTAATTTTACGTAAAAATTTAAGTGACATTTATACAGTTTACTTGCTATTAACTGTGTTATATCATGTCAAATTTGAGAGATAATCTTTGGGCTTCTTGATTTTTGAACGTTAGTAACAATTTCAACTGTAATCCTCGGTTTGTAATGTTAATGTCACAAAGGTATATAAATAATATGGTACAGATCCAGTTGAATTCATTTTTAGAAAACCCAAGGGTGTCCCTCATCTGGATAACATCATTTTCTTTTATAAGCATATAAATAAACCATCCGTTTATTCATAGCTACATTCATAGCTATTGCATCTACAATAAAATCTGTCCCCCATCAATGACTTTTTAATTCACATTGGCATAGAGACATCAAGTACCTTCTTCAATGAACAGCTTCAATATACATATAGTCAATGTGCAATAATGGATAATACACAGTTATTGAATATAGTCTAGACATTGCTTACTGGTCAAAACAATAATTTTGGTAAATGGCATGGATCACCCTAGCACACCTCTTTTCCTTTATGGCTTTACAACTCAACTGCTGCATCTTTTTTTTTTCCTGCTAGCAGTGGCATGCAAAGATGATGACATCCTGAGTTTTCCCTTTTTCTCTTTACACAGTAGACTTCCATCATGTGCACAGGGCGTCAGACGTCCGTCCTTAACATCAAACAATACTTGTAAAATCAGGAATGACAAAAGAACAGACAATGGGACAGAACGTGTGAATAAAAAAAAAAAAGAAGCACAGTTTGGGCCGACTACATTGGTCCTTGAGATGAACTGGTCCTCTGATTTGGATCATTTCGAAGTGCTTATGTAGTATCCGCCAGGCGTTTGTTTTTATAGCCTCTACTACGGCGGTCAGAAGCTAGTTATTTTATTGTCAGCATCTGTTGGTTTTTATGGCAGTCCATTCACTAGATGTGAGCACATGGCGCTAAGTATAGAAGAGGTCTAAGAAGAAGCCTCACATATTTGGATTTCGCAGTGGAAAGACTGAAGAATGTGGTAGTTTCTATCAGCGTTTCAGCCAATCAGTTTGGAGCATTCTCTCTTAAAGGGATAGTTCACCAAAAAAAAAAAAAAAAAATCAATATAAATTGTCATATACTCACTTTTTTTAAGTTGTTCCAAATCGTTATGACTAATTTTCTCATGTGGAACACAAAAGATGATGTTTTGAAGAATGTTCACGAGGCTTAACTGTTTAACTGTCCCTTTAAGGAATACGTATGGGAGAAGCCCTTTGTGGTAGAACATACCATGAAATTGTGTGACTCTTAAAAAATGGTGAAATCGCATGATGTGGTTTTTGCAAGTGATTCCTATAGTAACAGCAGCCTGCCTGCCCTGTGCCTGTTTTTACAGATAAAACATCACAAACAACACATTCATAAATTCAGATCATATATTTTTTGTGTTTGTTTTCTTCGGCATGCACATGCAGTATTACAAAATACAGTTAGATAAGTAAATACTTGAAAAAGTGTAAAAATCCAGTGCGACAGTCTTCGAGTTCTTGAGGTTAACATGGTTCTTGATTGACAATGGTCAGCAGTGAGATAATCCATTCAGAGCGCTTAGCCTACTTTCCCATGCAGTCCTTTTTGGTCGGGTTATTGTTTTTCTTTATAAATGCATGTGCTGCGTGTTTCATAGGGAAGCGCGGCACTGTGTTTGTTTACATGCAAGCAGCTCCGCAACATGCGCCAATCGTTTTCTCAAAAAAGGCTGTTGTCTACAAAAGAACTTTCTGCTAAAATAAAAATTTGGTTAAACACTTTAAAATTAAGAAATAAGAAATAAAACTGTGTAATATAGTACTCCCAGACAGAAACATAGTGTCGGCCCAGATCCGGCCCACATCTGGTACACATGGATTCCACACGGCCCAGATCTGGGCATAATCTGGGCCGACACTATGTTGCTGTCTGGGCTGTAAAATAACATTATTTTTCTTAAATACTTGATTTGTTTTTTTTAATGAAGTCATGTCATATTGATATATAAATTACTAAATGTTGGCCAAATAGTGCAGCCCTACAAACAAGTAAAAAAAAAAAAAAATCATTTTAATTAAAAAGGGTTAAAAAAAATAATAATAAAAAAAAATTTCCCCAAATCATGCAGCCCTACTTTGAAAGACCCGACCAAACTTGTGATTCATAACCCTAAGATCTTCTGGGCATGATCCTATCTGTTAGACTAGAGTTTTAGTCTCTGACAATAATGGATGATCTCACTGTTTAAGCATCTTGTAAGAAAAAAACGTCCCCCCCGGTTTTTAAAACGCATTAAAAGCCGTATTCAACAAACCCCTGCTTGAAATGTTGATTAAATGTTTCCCGCTGCGTTTCCAAAACCGGAGATGAAAACAACAAGACAAAAACAACTACAATATTGTAGCAAAAATCGTTTTACAAAGCACAACCAGGAAAAGACACTCCCACCCCAAGCTTCAAATGCATCAAAAAACACTTTGAGGAGGGGGGGAAAAAAAGCAAGTCCTTAAATCAGTAAAAAAAGGGGGCCTCAACTCCCACAAGTTTAAATCCAGACAAAATGATGAACTCAGACAAGCCGACACCAGAAACATTCCTTTGCTTTTCTGTGCATCTCCACGCACAATATCAGACCTCACCAAGGCACAGTCAGACTCCTATATATCCTCATACAAATACATTCCTGAAAGCAGTCAGAGGGACTGTCCCCCTCCACAGAAAATAAAAACAAAACATCTCAGGCCCCCTGAACTAGGATAGACATGACCTGATCATGCACCACGTGGGAACCCAGCATCTATTTGACCGGTACTACGCATTGCAGAATGCCAATGATGAACGACAGCTAATATTATAAGCCCTCAAAGAGAGAGCAAGTTCTATCCTGATGACTGTTTCATAGTAAAAATGTTTTTAAATGTGCAGTCTGGAATGTTCCTTTCGACTACTTTTTTTTTTCCTTCTCGGCACTATCTACAGCCTGTACTCTTTCTTGCTGTTTGTGGTTCGACACAAACATGCAAGTTACGTAATTAGACTACTGAGTGGCCCATCTGCCATCTGGCTGTAGCTGAGTGGTGGTTTGGAGTAACACAAACAATTCAGTCTACGCAAAGACTGTCAGATTGGGTCATCTGCATCTGCACAGATCTAACACTAAATACCAACAAAATCCATATGGGTATCCGATTAACATTCCATTTTTGATGTGTGGGAAAAGAGACGGCGAGACTTTTCCGCCTCTTTAGAAATGGCTAGCTAGCAACTCTGGACCTGGTGAAAGTTCAGAACTGGAAGCATCTTATTCTGTTCCCTGGTGTGTTAAAGTAGCTTAACATACGGATCAGAACATTTACACATTTTGAGTAATATAACAGTATTATTAGTTACCTTGGTTATTTCCTATACGGTGTGTTAACACAGAACCAGAAAAGACTACTTATAGGTTAAAGACAGCGAACACCTCGGTGTCCCGCTGGATCTGAACAATAAAAGCTTGGTACTGCATTACTATGAGACATGGACCCAAGTAGGTATTCATGAGCAGTGTCCTAAATACTGTTTAACAGGTAGCTTATATATGTATTAATGTAGGTACATTATATACGGTTTCACTTGTGAACAAAGTTGGCCATAAACAAAGAAAATAGTGAAAACACGACCTACTCGTTGCAGCTTGATATGCACCGTCCGTGTGTTTGTTCAATTTCATGCTGTACAACAAAACAAAGGCCAGTGCAGAAGAAAACTAGCACCCCTGATGAACACGAGTAATGCGCCGTGGCTAGCTAATAAAACCGCAGCCGAAGCACCATGGTGACAGGTGTGTGAAACATCATTAGAAATCAAACGCACCGTGATGTTACGTACAATAACTTCACACAACAGCTTATCCGAGGCAAGAGCGTTTAGAAATATATTACCAAAACTTGCTCTTAAAAATGACTTCAATCTCATTTGTAGGAAACATGATGAAAAGAGTTTCCCCAAGTATATACTGAGTGTAAACAGTTGTAGAAATCAACTTGCCCTCTTACGTAAAACGCCCATGAGATCTCGCAGACCCTTTGGTCTATTATAGCACCAGGAAGGGAATACAGGGACGGGCAGAAGCCTCTGAGATGTTCCTCACACCAGCTGAGGGGCCAAAATATGCAGCTATTAATTATTGAAACTCGTCTTCATCTCTGGCATAAGATCACAAAGTGTTTTGACGGGTATTGGAGTCGAAGTAGAGTGCTAGAGCCTTTGGGTGCTGATCTGTGGTTTCAAAAACAGGTTGCCTCCGGTCATACGGAAAGATGCAAGAACCTTGAGACCGTTTTCATGCAAGATCTGTTGAATCGTGTCAACAGAACGTGGGAGAAAAAAGAAAAAAAAGGAAAATCATAGATCAGAAACCGTCATGTATCTCTTGTTGAACTCTAAACAAGACTCAAAGCCGATGAAACCAATGGCAGTTTTAAAGTGTTTCTGTTCTGGAGACGCTATTTAAATATTTAAATGCATATTGATTTTAATTATAGATTCACATTCAAAATGTTCTTTTATTAGCCTAGTCTATTGCTTTAATTCAGATAAGCAGCACAAATCTGATTTTGGGGGGGGGGGGGGGGGGGGGGGGGGGGGGGGTGTAATCCGTTGATTTTTTTTAGTTTTGTAAATCAGGTGTGAAATCAGATTGAATCAGATTTAATGCATCTCAGTGTAAACAAACAAATAAGATTTCAAGTAGCTTTTCCAAGTACTCTACCCTACTTTAAGATGTTTGTGAGTCTCTTGTCGTCATCCTGATCATTCCTAAATAATCCAATTAACAAATGGAGCTAACTTGAAATTGGATTTGAAACCAAATCGGATATATGTGCAGTGTGAACAAAGCCTTAATGCAAGTTCTACCAATAACACCAAGCATGACTGTGGGCGTAAAACATTTTGTTTTGGAGAACTGAATACTGTATACCTTATCTATATACACATATCGACAGTAAGTAAGAGGGGAACCATGTGATAAACAAAACAGAAACAGACAATTGTGCTGATCACAATTAACACTGTTTGCATGCATATGGTGAGTTAACTAGCTTGTGTTGATGTTATGTAGATTATATCATGTTAGACTGTATCAGAGCCACCAAAACAGTGCCAGATTACAATAGCCGTATTCCTTGAAAGCCAAACTAAGTGTCGACATTATGTGGAACTCAACAAACAACTTTCATTCTATCCTGGTCATCTTTTGCAAAGAAGCCCATCGTGAAAAGAAGTCCGTCCTCCTGCAACCAGAATTCTGCCATGTTACACGATACTGTACCAATTACAGAGGAATAACACCATCACATCTGAGTGCTTCCAGCATGAGCTCCAGTGCTGGAGTAGATGTGGCATTTGCTATTTTTATTACTTCCTACTTGAACCTGTGAGGTCAGGAAAAAGGTGAGAGGAAAAGAGCTCTACACCTTTCAGAGGTAAAATTAACCACTTTGCAGAGTTTTGATACTCTTTACTCAGTCAGGCATGTTGGTCAAACCTCACTAGGCAACAGACAGTGGTGTGAAACCACCGCGGGCTCATTTATGGCTCTAATATGAATGCAGTTCATTCCTGCTGTTGGAGTCCGATGGGAAGGAGAGGTTGCGTTGCCTGAATGGCTGGTTCTTGCCACTGCTAACTTTGATGCAAGTCTGTGCTGTCGGATTTTAATGATTGCAATCTTTGTACTTCATTCAGTTGAAGTTACACAAGAAGAAGAAAAAAAAGAAGGAAAAAAAAGGAAAGAAAATGGCACGTAAAAACCCTTTTTGGTAGCAAGAAGATATTCCTGTGACAAAAATCACTGAGTTCTCTGCTGTTAAATCTAACTGCTGGTTTTGCTTTTACTGAACGCATCCCTGAAAGAAATGTCCTATTGGTAAACGCAAATATAAAACCAGAGATATAAAATCCGTCCTTTGTAGGTGCAATTGCTTGTGACAGCACGGCTGAAAGGGGGAGCTGAAAGTCCTCGTCCCATACTTGCATTGATGAATTCAAGAGAGTTGTCCAGTCAACATCCCAAAACTAAACCCAGTTGTGGTACATTCTTAAAAAGACAGGGTTTTCTGGATGTCCAACCCTTAACCTTTAGTAAAATAGGCAGGAGAAATGCCGTGGAAAAAGAAACACTTTCTCGGGTTCTGTTTTATAGCACTCTCACACAGTCTGAAAGAGAGCTTTCTTCTCTTTTAAAAAGAGCTTGGACAGAGGCTGGCCTTGCCTTAACTGGTCCTTTGAGAACTGACAAGAATGTCAGTTTTTAAGGAGTCTATCTCGAACACAAACAAAAAGAGATGGATCACAAGTCTTTTTTTTTCTTTCTTTCTTTTTTTTTGGAGTATAAAGCAACTCGCCTTGAGTGCGTCTGTTGGTTTTGGAGGAAATGCATAAGGGTTTGACCCCTGAAGTCCACATGGGTTTAAGGTGAGGCAGGGTGGGTCTGTGGTCTGTAACAGAGAGAAGGGACGTTTTTCATTATGCTATGCATGCATGCAAAAGGAAGCCCACCCGGTTTTCATGTCTCAGCCATCAGCTGTTTCAGTCAACAAATCTCTGGCAGGCTTTCTTCCAGCGGCAGGCCGTGCACCACATGTCTCTGTTTTCCATGCCGTACACCTTACGACACTTCTTCCCCTCGCCTCGTGACTTCCTACTGCACAGCACATAACAAAACACAAAAACAGTTTAACAAAAATTGTTCAACTAACAAAAGCAAACATTTAATAAAAATTGTGTACTTGCATATTTCAAATTTGGAGCTCAAGGCAAGTTCATCTGAAGCTTATGATTATTAACTAAACTAGATGTGTGTGAACTGCATGAGTGCGAATAAAATGTCTTAAATATCTTAAATGGTATAACAAACTTCTTCATTATCATTTTAAGAGGTCAATTTGTGCATGGAAAATAGTGATGCATCCCAATGTGATTATTAAAATTCCAATATAAACTTCAACTTTAAAGCTCCCCTGTGGTGAAAATCAAGCTTTTAATGTTGTTTACATGTGGTGTTTTAATATGCTTTAACAAACCATGTTCAAGTGCACAAGTAAACACCATTGCTGAGTATTTTCTCCTTAAAACTGCAGAGAACCAAAGACAGTCTCAAAAACACAGTTTGAAAATTGCTGGTGTCACAAATGTCAACGTGTGATCGTCAACGAGTGGATCTCTGAGCTGGTGCGAGTGAATGGAGACGGGGCTAATTTGCACACTAATTTGCACCACGTATACTAAATGAGGCAAATGTGTAGAGTTACATTCAAGCTATTTTAAGTCATGAATAATCTTTTTCAAGGAAACAATTTATTGACAACATGGGGACTTTAAAAACAATTTACAAACCAATGTTCTTTATAATTATTTTGCACTTTAATCTGTTTCAAACATTTGTTTACTTTTAATTGTATTTAAATGTTCAGTTTTTTGTTATTAAACCTGTTAGGGGGACAACAAGTTTTTCAAAAAAAAAAAGTTAGTGAAAGGAAAAAAGTAAGTGTCAAGCCCTGAGTAACTGTCAAATAGTATATATAATAATATAATACATAATACAGAATAAAACAGATTTTCAATGTCACTGATATGACTGGAGTTTTTATCTCAAGTGAGTGTACATCATTTTAATCATATTTGTTCGAATTATTATTTGAAAAAAATTGTTACATAACAAACATGATACATAGCCCAGCTAACGTCAGACCACGTCTCATTGACATTGAGATGTGGTCTGGGAACCACATGTTCATTTTCTCGTATTTGAGGCGTGGTTTACGAATGCCCAGAGCCGTTTATTGGGTGCTACCAAAGTCCTTTTAGGCAAGTCATGCCACTCGGCCGCCATCTTGGCAACGCCTCCGGGCAGCTATTTCGGACTAACAAGACCAGGCTCCTATCTAAATGAATGGGGAGAGACTCAGAACTGGACTTTCACTGGTCACTGGGACATAAAAACTGCATGTATACAAACAGTAATAAAATATGATAAAAATCGCTGAAAAAGTTTGATGACTTTGCCCCAAAATAAGGTTTAAAACGCCTTTTTCCCCATAGGTTATACTTTTACTGCGCATGCACAAGGGTTCTCTCGCTCTCTGTCGTGCGCGCGCTATTGCTCGCTCGCTCTAGAATCCCGGGAGATTTGAACTAATTTGCGGTCATCAGGGAGCCGCTAATCTACCGCCTTTTCAAACAGTAACATATTTTCCGCTGTCGCAAACCTCAACTGTGCGCATGCGTCGGTGGAACCAGACGATAGGCTTAAATGTTTTCCGGCTTGACTGTTAAAAGCAGACGATTGGCTTTCCAGCGGGAGGGGCGGGGCATGTGGATACAACCGCCATCTTTGGCGTTACGGGTTTTCCCTTTATAGTTGTATTAAGGATTGAGGAAGTGGCATGTCTCTATATAAATAGTCTCTGGTGCTACGAATGTCTATCTAATGCGCCTGTACGTAGCTCATAGCCAATCGTTTCAATTATACCAGATGACGTTTGTAGAGCGAAAGAAATTAGACGAGGAAGAAGACAATGGGTCAGATTTATTTGTGATCTAAACTACAACTGAAATCACTTATTTTCATATGTATGAAAAATGGATATTCATTTTGTGATTTGTTTTGGCAAGAACATATTGTTAAATTGTAGTTTTCTACACTACTTACAGATTTTATGATGTGCTGATAGATTTGGACGCTCGTAAAACATGTAAGAATATCCCTTACGGCCGCCACACTTCCAGCATTCATCAGATCTAACTATTTCACACAGCCATTTTAAAGTACAATATTCATTTCTTCAGGTGTAAGGCTCTTAATGAACACAAGTGTATTTAAGACTGTACCTGAGTGAGCCTGCAGCTCTCGGGGGAGACGAGAGCACTGCGATGGTCTGAGAGCGCTGCTCCCCAAAGCCCTGCGTTCGGCTGTGAGTGGGAGACGCCTGCAGTCAGAGAGAGAGAGACAAACACATCATTCATCCATTTCCTGTAATAAAAACCTCAAAGTGTAATTTACAGAAACACTCAGCATAAAATGGTGTCTGTTTAGCTTGTTTTGTGAGAGTTTTGGTATTTGGTTATCTATCAGTGATGATTGTCAGAATGACTCACATCTTAGAGATGTGTCTGACAGTGATGTCAGGTAACTCAAATGTGCAATAAAATGAAGGGCCAAACTGTGGTAGATCAGTGGGTGGTTATGAGAGACAATCGATGTGTATAAGGGGACAGTCTAACACAAGGCACACTGGAGTTCAGTGTGTGCATGTGTGTGATGGGCACCGGAGTGTGTGTGTGTGTTTACTCACAGAGGTGCCAGTGAAAGTGACAGGTGGGGACTGCCAGGAGATACTGAAACTGCTGCTGGAGGGGGTGAAGCCAGTGGAGCTGGTGGAGGGGATGGTAACAGGGGCTGTGGCCTGTGGGGTGACAGTCACACTGATATAGAGTCTCTATGGGCCCGGGATTCAATGTGATAGCATCTAGCATTCAAACAGTGGAGTTTCTTTCATTGGTCACCCTATTATTGGTCATTTAAGCTTTGTAACAGTTCAGCAGATGTATGATTACATTCATTGTTTAACAGGGTTATCATTATGTAACTTTTTTTTATAATTTTGTTTTGTACTTTGGTTTTCAGTTTCAGTGTTTAGTATAGTGGTTCTCAAATCCTGTCCTGGATTGTCAAGAATGCAGTTGTGAGTCCTGAAAATGTGCTGGTGTCAGTTCGGTTCTAGAATGGGGTTGTCAAGCTCCTAAAAAAACAAAACGCTGTATGAAAGCAACCGTATTAAAGGTACAATATGTAGGATTTTTGCAGTAAAATATCCAAAAACCACTAGGCCAATGTTATATATTTTGTTTAGTTGATTACTTACAATATCCCCAATGTTTCCAACTATTTGTAAATCGTGAGAAAATTGCGACTTTAACCAAGGAAACGGGATGTGTCAGCAGGGGTGAGGAGTCGCCAGTCAATGGCGTTATATCCGCGTTACCCCCGGTTTCCGCTCGTACTGCCATAGTAACCATGGCGACAGACGTGGACAACTGGGTTATGCTTAGCAGGACGCTCACGCTGTTGTTGTTTTGTTCAAACATTTTGGACCATGGCAAGCAGACTTTGAGACAAAAAGAGGACTAGAACGAAGATCAAAATCTTTCGAGATGCCGAGAGCTCCACGTCCGCGACTAACTTCGACTTGACAGAGACGCGAGTGTTCCATGTACTTTATTAGACAGGTGAGCAAATGTACATAAAACTAACCAATGTTATTTAGTTCAATATGATGAAATGTTAGAATATGATCTGTATGTTATTCTAATGTTGATCTAGCTTACTGCTAGTCTCATACACCCAACAAACAACCTAACTAACAACATCCAACACACTCAAATGCCGTTTAGTGTGATAGTGTAACTGTTAGAGCAAGTGAAACAGCGCTGCGTTACCTCAAGTTTAATTCGTCTAATAAACTGACCTGTGAGTAACTTATTAATTCAGCACTTGCGTGTAGTTCGATAGAATGAAATGTCCTTATTCCTTTATATCCGCGGGACTCGCGTTGCGTGTGGTGCTGGTATACGTCTCTCATTAGCAATCGCGCCCTCCTTCACACCACAGTTATGTTAAAAATATCACTGTATTCACTCATCCATAAAAGATCCATCACCTTGACGACAAGATCCATAATTCCGCTTGATGCTTTGCGTCATCGATATACGCCTTTGTTATTGTAAGAGATTAGCGTCCCCTGGTGGCCAAAAATTACATACTGTACGTTTAAGTGGCACTGCCATACTAGCCGTTAACATCTGGCTTCTGAAATTTCAGCTTCACCATAACAGGAATAAATTATATTTTAGAATATATTAAAATAGAACATTATCACTATATATTTCACAAAATTTCTGTTATAACTGTATTTTCTATCAAATAAATGAAGCCTTGGTGAGCATAAGAGACTTCTTTCAAAAAACATTAAAAAACCGACCCTAAACTTTTGAACAGCCGTGTATGTGATCAAGAGAAACGTGACTTCTCATCATAATTCTCCTCGTGTTGTGACCTTATCATCCCCCATATTGAAATTGAGTGGTGTCTTTATGCACAGCTTGGCCTGTTGATACTTCAATCATATTGAGGCTGTCATCTGATTCTGTAATCGCATATATCTACTAGGTCATATTCATTTTACTTCTGTCTAGAGGTTGTGTACTGAGAGCATCAGAGTGTATCTCTCAAGTGATGTTATGTTATGTAAATGTGTGTAAACTCATTGTGATTGGATGGGCTGTACCTGGTAGGCGTGGTCTGTGTGCACTAGGTAGAGTGCGCTTGGAGCGGAGCGACTGAGAGGGGTGGTGGTGCTGTTCTCATTCTTCGCCCCGTTAGTGCCATCCGGCTGTCTCTGGTCCAAACCCGGCGGGGGAGACAGAACAGACGGGGACACAGGAGACAGACTGCTCAAACCGTCCGCCACAGAGTCTGTGTTCAGCTTAATCTCGGTGTAGTAGAAATCCTCCTCACCGTCACTACACTCTGAGTCACAATTCCTCCTGAAGAGAGACAGATCTTTGAAACATTGTTATATCAACACTATGACTTGCTTTCATTTAACATTTTTAAAGTGCACCACTAATAACTGCTTTCAAGGTACTCTTCTATACAACACTATACTTTTCTGTCATACTGTAAAGCCCTATAAAGGCAAATCACAGTATTTCCACACTGAAGCTGAAAAAATGGCTTCAAAGTTTTTGAATTGCCTGATTTTTAATATGAATTCATTTTTAGATTTGATATAAAGATTTTTACTCTGAATCTGAGCATATAATAGTTAAGCCAAACCTGTCATTTTGAAACTATAGTAGTAAACATTTTTACTACTTTATACTTTACGTAACTTAGATACCAATAGAATAAGAACAAATACAATAGAGCAAAGTTACATAGAAAAGTAAGGGTTACACTTTATTTGAAGGCGACGTAGTTACATTGTACTGAGTCATATTAATTAACTACATGTACTTACTATAGAGTTACGGTCAGGGTTAGGGTTAGTTACTTGTAATTATGCATAATTTACTGTTATTACTATAGTAAGTACATGTAGTTACGTGTAACTACGTCACCTTAAAATAAAATGTTACCAAAGTAAGGTCTAACAATAGTATAGTAATAGTAAATTTCAGGTACAGAAATTTAATAATTACAGTGGGGAGAACAAGTATTTGATACACTGCCGATTTTGCAGGTTTTACCACTTACAAAGCATGTAGAAGTCTGTAATTTTTATCATAGGTACTCTTCAACTGTGAGTGACAGAATCTAAAACAAAATCCAGAAAGTCACATTGTATGATGATTGTTAAAGGGGCATTATGCAGGAATCCCGTTTTTGTCAAACAGCGACCCCTAGAGTTGCTGTGGAGTACTTGAATTTAACGTTACTGTCGTAAATACCAATCACTCAGAGCGTGACATGGCCTATTACATAGTATACAATAGTACATTGTGTTTAATTTGTCGTTTAATGAGATATAATATATGTTGTTAGTGGTGAGAATTTTCACGTGATTAAATACATAGATCCGACAATTATCCCATGAACTTTAATGGTCCAGAGGCAGAACTTTTGCCAAGTGTGTCAGAGGTTCTGGGTTCTAATCGGTACTAGTAGTATAGTTTATTTTCCTCATCAAAACCGATTGTTTATTAGTGGTTGAATTTCAAGCAGGGACATGTTTTTTGTGCATTAGGTTTTGTGATTTCACCATCGCCTCCGTGTGCAGTCTATGGTGAAGACAGTGCGCGCGTCACAACAGAACACTGTAACTTATCTGCACCACTGATCGCAGAGGCAACGAGCACTTTGGTCACTTGATTTAAAAAATAACACATTTCAGATCGCCTCTTATTTAACAAACAAACGAAATGAATGCTCTACTAGAGTTACCTGGAGATGTTTTATTTGTTTGTAATGGTACATCCGTGCCGCGAGAGGTTTCAATGGGGACATAACACACCCGCAAATTATGCCTATGCTCGTGTCCGACTCCTCGCTCGGTCAGTCTGCCGTTTCCTCTTTCTCTGTTCCTCCGACAATGCTTTCCTAGCTTTCTGCATCTTATATGCCGGCTCAGCCATGACGATAGTGTGACAAACTCCATCCCTCTATACCTTGTTCCTGTGTTTGTGTGCAGTTGCCGTAAAGGAATATGTTACATCGCGAGAGCTGATATCACGCGATACTTCCTGACACTGAGCACGGTGGCCCGCCGCACCGAAGTTGCAAGTGAGATTTTTGCGCTCACAGGCACCAGGGGGGGTCGAGACGCCCACCATTCAACCCGAAAGAAGTTATATAACCATTTCAATAACTCTGAAGCTGTTCAGTTAAGCTAAAAAAGCTGCATAGTGTCCCTTTAAGTAATTAATTTGCCTTTTATTGCATGACATAAGTATTTGATCACCTACCAATCAGTAAAAATTCCGGCTCTCACAGACCTGTTAGTTTCTCTTTAAGAAGCCCTCCTGTTCTCCACTCATTACCTGTATTAACTGCACCTGTTTGAACCCATTACCTGTATAAAAGACACCTGTCCACACACTCAATCAAACAGACTCCAACCTCTCCACAATGGCCAAGACCAGAGAGCTGTGTAAGGACATCAGGGATAAAATTGTGGACCTGCACAAGGCTGGGATGGGCTACAGGACAATAGGCAAGCAGCTTGGTGAGAAGGCAACAACAGTTGGCCAGTGTTTCCTCTAGAATTTTTTCCAGCCGTGGTGGCAGGCCCATTTCCCCAGGGGGAGGGGGCGTGGCCCATGAGGCCATATTCCCATTGGCCACGCCCCCTTGCCCCAGGTGTTTAAACCTCCCCTAAGTATTATAACATGGAAGGCTCCAATAAGAGCGGCAACGCGATTATGCGCATCTTGTGCGCAGAATGATGCACTTGAAGCTTTGTTCACAGCGCGCAGCGCTTCGCATTGAAAAGTTCAAAGCACAAAGCGAACAGAAGAGATTATATCTATCTATGCTTAGTGTATTCTATCTATGTAACAGTTTATTGAGCCTTTTTTTTTTACAGTTTTAAATTTCAGTTACAGTGCGCATGAAGAACAATTCATAGTGCTCTCTACTCCAGTGCTGTAATCTAACAGACACCCGGGAGAAAGGAATATGATTTAGAAAGCGCAATAAACTCCAGCAAGATGAAGTCATTTTAAGCAAACCATAGACCTTTATCTACAAATAAAGAATAATAATGGGAACATTGATCTTGATGAGTGTCGTCGTGTTACTGTCGTAACCGAACGCGACGCGCTGTTTGAATGCTGAATGGAGAATGACTGAGGAGAGATGAGTTTCCATTAACTTTAACGACTTAAATATTAATTTTTACCTCACATTATGCTATTGAAAGACTTTAGAACTCTTAGAATATAGTGCGAAAACTTTATTGTGCTTTACAATGTTTTTTATGCCTTTAGAGGGGCTTAACAAATATATCGGACCTCACTGAGAAGCTGCAGCCGTGGCGGGATGATTTTAGGTGTGGCGGCCCGCCACGGCGGAATGAATGTAGAGGAAACACTGGTTGGCACAATCATTAGAAAATGGAAGAAGTTCAAGATGACAGTCAATCTCCCTCGGTCTGGGGCTCCATGCAAGATCTCACCTCTTGGGGCATCAATGATCATAAGGAAGGTGAGGGATCAGCCCAGAACTACATGGCAGGACCTGGTCAATGACCTGAAGAGAGCTGGGACCACAGTCTCAAAGAAAACCATTAGTAACACACTACGCCATCAAGGATTAAAATCCTGCAGCGCATGCAAGGTCCCCCTGCTCAAGCCAGCGCATGTCCAGGCCCGTCTGAAGTTTGCTAATGACCATCTGGATGATCCAGAGGAGGAATGGGAGAAGGTTATGTGGTCTGATGAGACAAAAATAGAGCTTTTTGGTCTAAACTCCACTCGCCGTGTTTGGAGGAAGAAGGATGAGTACAACCCCAAGAACACCATCCCAACCGTGAAGCATGGAGGTGGAAACATCATTCTTTGGGGATGCTTTTCTGCAAAGGGGACAGGACGACTGCACCGTATTGAGGGGAGGATGTATGGGGCCATGTATCGCGAGATCTTGGCCAACAACCTCCTTCCTTCAGTAAGAGCATTGAAGATGGGTCGTGGCTGGGTCTTCAAGCATGACAATGACCCGAAACACACAGCCAGGGCAACTAAGGAGTGGCTCCGTACGAAGCAGCTCAAAGTCCTGGAGTGGCCTAGCCAGTCTCCAGACCTGAACCCAATAGAAAATCTTTGGAGGTAGATGAAAGTCCGTATTGCCCAGCGAGCGACAGCCCAGAAACCTGAAGGATCTGGAGAAGGTCTGTATGGAGGAGTGGGCCAAAATCCCGGCTCCAGTGTGTGCAAACCTGGTCAAGAACTACAGGAAACGTATGATCTCTGTAATTGCAAACAAAGGTTTCTGTACCAATTATTAAGGTCTGCTTTTCTGATGTATCAAATACTTATGTCATGCAATAAAATGCAAATTAATTACTTAAAAATCATACAATGTGATGAGAACAGGAGGGCTTATTAAAGAGAAACTAACAGGTCTGTGAGAGCCGGAATTTTTACTGGTTGGCATGCAATAAAAGGCAAATGAATTACTTAAAAATCATACAATGTGACTTTCTGGATTTTTGTTTTAGATTCCGTCACTCACAGTTGAAGAGTACCTATGATAAAAATTACAGACTTGCTTTGTAAGTGGGAAAACCTGAAAAATCGGCAGTGCATCAAATACTTGTTCTCCCCACTGTAAGTGTAAAGTAACTCCATAGTGTTCACTGTACAAATTAAATACAGATTAAAAGATTTAAAGTTGCATTTTGTTGTTTGATTAACATTAATGACACAGACATCTGAGGGATTTTAGAGGCAGCGGTCACTTTAAGACCTTATGCACGGATCCAATATAATGCTATACGTCTGATTTCTTTCTCAACTATTTATGTAGTATGGTAAAGGTATAGTGTAGCATTCTGTGTTACAGTATGATATAGTATATTATAGTGTAGTGTTCTAAAGTATAGTATGATGTAGTATAGTATGCTATGGTATATCGTACAATACTTTCAACCGTTTCAACAGTTACTTGATGCATAAGACTGTCAGTTTCTCATGTCCTTCCGTTGAACGATACTTCTGAAAATGAGATTTTCTCAGAAATCCTCCCGGTATCTCCCAGCAGTACTTGCGCTTGTGTGGTTTAATCAGACTTCAGCAGAGAGAAACATAAACCTTCCTTCACAATCATCTGGCCTTTGCTGTCATTACTTTGTGCCCCGCAGTAATAGTGTAAGCGTGGTGATAATCCTGCTGGAATTAGTCTCATGTTTTGACATTGAACCAGGAGCAGCCTGTTTGTCTCTTATCTCTCACTATATGCTATCCAGAGATCACTGTGATGAATATCAGCCAAGAGATAGTGTAACAGCATAAAAATGTGAATGGGTTTAAGTGTACATGAAACGTTTTGAAAATGACATGAAAAGTTTTTTTGTTAATAAATGTTAAACTAAAAGATTTTTTGTATGCTTGTGTTGATGTACTGGGTTTGTTTCAAAGTGTTACCTCGATTATAAAATGATCAGGGTGAATACACAGGGAAATGCACCGAATGCGTCAAAATCTGCCATAATTAAATGATTTTCCCACACTTTATGGACATATTCTGCCCATGTACACTACCATTATAAAGTCCGGGGTCAGTAAAGGTCCTTGCACAATGAGTCCGAAATTCTCGTCCGAACATTTTGCGCGTTAAAAAATAAACACGACCTCACGTTATGGCAATCACGTTTACACACTGCCTCCGAAACTTTCTTCCGTCATAAAAAAATTCGGATCTGGTTCGATTTTCTGTCTTTTTTGCATCCGTAGCAAGGATTTTGAGAGGCGTTTTGACAATTGAGAGCCACTGAATGACGAAAACGAAAAAAACACATACGAGAATTTCGGACTCAAGGTCACTTAGATTTTCTGCGTTTTACGCATATGTAGCAAGCATTTTGAGAAGTGTTTTGACAATTCAGAGCCAACGTAAAAAGCAAATGCCAAAATCTAGAACTGTTCAGGATCAATTGACCTATGGCTAAGCCACGCCCCCAAACGCGATGAGCCAATCACAGTGCGCATAGCTAACCCAATACACTCGGACATTCTCTGCTTCCACGTCCATTGAAATGCATTGCAGTTAGTCAGTTTTCATTCGTTTTTATGTTTTTTCTTGTCATTTTAAGTTTAAAATGGTCAAACGGTGTGCACGGGGTACATGCAACTCCGACACTAGGTATCCCGAGAGGCTGGGCGACGGTGTGTATTTTTTACCCTTTCCCAAGGCACATCTCAACCGAGATAAGTGTCTGCTCCGGATAAAGTTATGTGGTAACTTAGACCACAACACCAACTAAACGTGGATAAATTAAACAAGAATTAAACAAGGATGTCTACATCTGTTCTAAGTCAACAACGTATTTGAACGTTATCTTTAACATCTCTAACGTAACGTTAGGCTAACGTTAGCCTAACATTAGAAAACGTTGACGTTAGCTACTAGCTGCGTTGTACATCATGTCACTTAGCTACATTAACGTATCTGTAAATAACCGAGATAACAAATGTTAGCAATGTTGTGCTGAATGATTCATGTAAATACTGCAGTGCATGAACAATGCTGATCCTCTATCTTCTTGTCTCTATCTAGCTGAAGCTTTTCATCGACCTTCTCAACAATAAAATTATTAATATAACCCTCCAATGAATAGTTAAGGCCCTTTTGGTGACTTCGAGATGATATATAATCTTTCTGTCTCCAAAAATCATCAATTGCCTCCCGTGAAATGTCTCCTACTCTGACAGCGCCTGTCACCGAATGTTGACTGTTTGTCCAAGTGAGTGGAGGGGGCGTGGCTTAGCCAGAGGTCAATTGGTTAATGTAAATTGGTGGTCTTCTTTTTAATATGTGGCTCCAGTATCGCTAACACTGCATCAAACTGGGCCACTGACATCCTGAAGTAAATTTTGAATCGCTCGGGATAATCCCGCAGCTCCTTGATAAGAACCAAATCAAAACCCCACACTTTAGAACGGTAATGTACCAAACACCCCTCTCATTAACAATTTGTATTACCATTAAAGGCTAAATCTATAACAAGCCTAACTGACATAAAATGAGGCGTGTTTGCGCAGAAAAAAATGACAATGACTTCATTTAAATATGACGCAATGCTATTTTAGCGTATTTAACACCTGTATAAAATGTATTTTGGGTGGTTATTGAATACGACACAATTTTTTGTGATACCACAGGTGGCTTACCCCAGGTGGACGGTTCGAATGTGCCTCTGGATCCCGGCGGCTGTGCTCAAGACCTTTCCGCAGTTCTTCCACAGACACTTGAACATCACCTTCATGGAGTTCTGTCAAGGACACAGGTGCACAGTGAGTACACTAATCAACATTAATTGGCAGACCTCTTGTACCCAGTATTCAGATGCTCACAAAAGACTGACACGGGGAGGATTCACGGGGTGAGAACAGAACCCAGAGCCTCAGCAGGACGCCCACCTTAGATGTCTCTCTTGCTCTATTCCGAGGCTGGTAATTGGTCGGCATTGAGAGTGACACTATAGCGCAGTCTTTCAAAGCTCATGTCATTTTTCACACAATGTGTCTGCACTAATTACACAATTGTCATTTGAGAACTGCGGCTCCCGTGTCAAAACTGCACTCGAGTTGAAAGCACAAGTTAGCGTAAGTGAAGATGAAAGTCTTAATACTTCGATCTCTCGACATATGCTTTTATGTCGGGTGGCGTGCTGTAGTTTGTTTACCATTGTCATGACGCTAATTTAATTTTCTCTAGATGGCCATTGTGTTGGTCTGGCAAACAAAGCAGCTCATTGCCACATAATCGGTTCACCATGTCCCTGGATGACAAGAGCGCCGTAATTCCCAGTGCTATAAACCAGCTCCTAATTAACAACAGTTGAAACCGGCTGGTGTCCTCGTGTTGAAGTCAACTCTCTAGAAGGCAGCTGAAGGTCAAAGCAGAAAGCTTGGCCATTTTTGTTCTTTTAGGAAAGGCTCTTTAGAAGCTGCTGCCAGGAAAGACACTGAGAAATGACTGATTGATGTGTTTGGAGGCAGCTCGTGATTCCTAGAACCGCAATTCCTAGAAATTAATCTAAAAGGAATTTAACTTCTTCATCAACAGCATTATTAATTAGATATATTTGTAGGAATTGGTGTGAAATCATTACTTTAAATGTACCATGGTGGTACTACCAAGGTTTTTAGGTCATGGTACCAAGGTAATGTACCATGGTAGTTCCACGGTATTATTTTAGGTAGCATTGAGTGTGTAAATGCCATACAGGTAATGCATAAATATGGTAATCATTCAGTAACACAGTATTTATGAAAGTACTACGGTATTACCATGTTTTATGGACATAATATTCGTTAAAATACTTTGGAGAATCACCACCTATCAGCGCACAAAAAGTGGCAACAGTACCATGGCACTTTTTGAACATTTATTCCTCTTTTTTTTTTTTTTTTAAGTATCTAAACATCATGAAGAGTACCATAATATTATCACATAATACCATCAATGTACCATGGTACTATCAAAGTAATTTTTGTAAAGGTTGTAAGTACCATTGTACATGAATATGGTAAATATTTAGAATACTCTGTATAATAGTATACTCTGTATAATAACTTGATTGTTCAAAAAAACGCATTATTTTTTCACATATTTGACATTATTACAGCTCCTCTCTTGTAGGGCTGCGGAACGATTAATCGTGATTAATCGCATCCAAAATAAAAGTTTGTGTTTACATAATATATGTGTGTGTACTGTGTATAATTATTTTGCATATACAAATACACACATGCATGTATATATTTTTAAGAAAAATGTGTTATTTATATGTAATATTATTTTATATGTCGATTTAGTTATTCATTTTTTATTTTAGTACATAAAGTTAAACTTAATGAAAATGACAAATGTTTCTTTGGCAAGTAGCTGAAATAAAATGAATAAAGTCCTTATAATACAAAATGTAACAAAAATGTAATATATTTATGTCCATGGCATGAAATGCAAGGATATTATCCCTCGTTCACACTGCAGGGGCTTAATGCTCAATTCCGATTTTTTGAAAAAATTAGATTTTTTTACAAGGCCGTTCACATTTTCAATTAAATGCGACCTTTTGTGATCTCCTGTGTGAACGTGACATGACCTAGAAATGACCCGCATGCGCAGAAGAGTACTCAACTGTCAACGACGTCACTTGTTGTTTGCGGAAGTAGCTAAACATGGATCTCAACAGTGGAGCTCGTTTAGTGACGGGTCGGATACATGCGACCTGGCCGTTCAGATTGAAGTCTCATTTCAAAAGATCGGATACATATCGGATTTGGACCACATACCCAAGTGGCCTGGGTCGCATTTGAAAAGATCGGTTCTGTGTCGTTCAGACTGTCATGAAAAGATCAGATACAGGTCGCATAGGGGCAAAAAAATCGGAATTGGGTCGTTTCAGCCTGCAGTGTGAACGTAGCCTTAGTAGTAATAATGAAAACAAGGCACTGACAAACACTGGTATTGCTGTTGTTCTGGAATCCTGAGCTAGAGAGACAATAACTGAGATAAACGGAGGTCTATTCATTTCCACAAATGAGGGAAGACTGACAGAATCTGGGATGCACCTGACATGAGCCTGATGAACTGGAAGATAAAGTAGATTGGTGCCTGTGAGCAGCCTAGTGCATTGGTAACTTGTCTTCGTAAAGACAAGTAAATTGCCTCTCTACACAGCATCATCATGTCTAGTAATGGCACCTCCAAATGAGCCACATCCCAGAGAGGACAGTGTGTTATTAAAAGTAAAGAAATATGTACCCACGACTTCTCAAATAATCTGTCTGCAATGCAAGTATGAGTCCAGATATAAATCACTTTTACACGCCTTCCTCTAAATTCAGGAGTCATGTCACACGCAGGAATAAAATGCAAAGTACAAGGTCTGTCAATCATATAAAATAATATAATCATTATTTATTCAGCTCAAATTGCATATTTCTGAATCTGCATTGAACTACATGCACTAAAAAAATCCACTGAACACAATGTATAAATCATGTTTGTTTGCGCTAGTTCTTTGATTAGGGCTTTTTCCATTCATCATGGTTTTGAAATGTGTTTTGGGCTGATAGGTTTTTTTTTTATAATATTTTTGTAATGTACCATGTTGGAATGGTCCCCTAACCATTTATAATCCACTCGAATCACATACATTAACTAACATCCCTAAAAAAAAGAAGGCATAATGGCCTTAACTAGTGGTTGACTGATGCTAGACTGATGCTTTTGTAGACACCCATAACTTAAGAGTTTAAAAACCTAATTTCTGATTTGCCTGATTTGAAAATTTTAAAATAAATATGCTGAATGTCAAAAAAAATCAAAAAATGTCTCCAAAATATATGAAATCCCAGGAGCAGTTTATTGTGCAACCAAAACTAGAAAAATGATTAGGCCTATTCGCGCAATTCAGAAAATAAAATAAAGCAGTTTAAATGACACTCAATACACTGTAACCACCGCTAACTTTCTTTCTCCTCATTTTAACCCCATTTACACCAGCCATAATTAAAAATACATCTATAATACTGGCCCTTATTTTTTTCTACAGATATTCAATATTTGCAAACGCCATTTTTGGTGCCGATGAATATGCAAATCGACCTCTAGCATACACATGAAGTATTCAGCACCCACATAAGGGTCTTTGTCTCATTCTAAATTGCATTTGAATTTCACTTCAAGGATCACAGACCGCGCCAGGGACAAGGGCGGCAGGGTGGCTGCGGATTTTTGTACCGCTCATTGTAAATCTATTATCTTCCTTTATCCATTCTTCCTATCGTTTAACTAAGTTACGTCTGATCAAATCTCCATAAGTGAAGGTGAGATGACAGTGGCTCACCTTGCGTTTGCGGGGGATGGGTTCGTCGAACAGCAAGCTGTTGCCGTCATGCTCATCGATGTTGTCGTCTGTCGGGCCGTTGTGGCTGGGCATCCGAAAGGGTTTGAAGCTGTCAGCGGACAGGGGCGGGGATGGCGTGGACGGGTTGGACTGGTCACTGGGCGCGCTCCAGCTCCAGTATCCACTGCTGCTGTAGCTTGATGGAGTGAAACCTCCGTCCTTCCAGGAGCCATTTAGACCCTCTGTATGGAAAGAATAGAACTCAATGAGGGCCATAAAGACACATTAAGTGCGTAAAGTAATAATGACCATCATCCCGACATATATACTGCTTTATAATACACTAAACTTTCAATTAAGTGTAATGAGGAGTGTAAAGACATTAACGTCACGTTGGTTTATGAAACTCTCAGTGTGCAGGAGTGCTTTAATGCACTGTCATAACAGAAAGTTCAAGTCCTGATTATATTACATAAAAGCCACAATTATAGTACTCCATTAAAGGCCTTCAAAAGTTATAACACGTCTTCATCAAGATCTTGCGCCCGTTTCACACATGATCCATTTGTCTCATTGTGCTTTCAAACAAGACGCATTTGCACTCTACAGTGCGCAGCTGATCCCCAGCCACAAATACAACTATTAGTTATCAATGTACTCCATGTATTCAAATAGAAATCTTTTGTAACAATATACACTACCGTTCAAAAGTTTGGGGTCACAATTTGTTTTCTTTCTTTTTTGAAAGAAATTAATACTTTTATTAGCAAGGATGTGCCAAATTGATTAAAAGTTATAGTAAAGATTTATTTTGTTAGAAAATATTACTATTCGAATAAATGCTATTCTATTTGACGTTTTATTCATCAATGAATCCAGAACAAAGTATCACATTTTCCAAAAAAATAATAAGCAGCACAACTGTTTCCAACATTGATAATAACTGAGTAGCAAAACAGCATATTAAGAATGATTTCTGAAGGACCATGAGACACTGAAGACTGGAGTAATTGTTATAAAAAAATTTAAAAAAAAAAAAAAAAAAAAAAAAAAAAGTATCACAGATATAAACTGTATTTTAAAGCAGATTAAAATAAAATAAAACTATTTTAAACTGTAATAATATTTCAAAATATTACTGTTTTTTTATTAAATAAATGCAGGCTTAATTAGCATAAGAGACTTCTTTCAACATTAAAAATACTATATATATATATATATATATATATATAGAGAGAGAGAGAGATTTACCATATATATATACACTCACCTAAAGGATTATTAGGAACACCTGTTCAATTTCTCATTAATGCAATTATCTAATCAACCAATCACAAGGCAGTTGCTTCAATGCATTTAGAGGTGTGGTCCTGGTCAAGACAATCTCCTGAACTCCAAACTAAATGTCAGAATGGGAAAGAAAGGTAATTTAAGCAATGTTGAGCGTGGCATGGGTGTTGGTGGCAGACGGGCTGGTCTGAGTATTTCACAATCTGCTCAGTTACTGGGATTTGCACGCACAACCATTTCTAGGGTTTACAAAGAATGGTGTGAAAAGGGAAAAACATCCAGTATGCGGCAGTCCTGTGGGCGAAAATTTCTTGTTGATGCTAGAGGTCAGAGGAGAATGGGCCGACTGATTCAAGCAGATAGAAGAGCAACTTTGACTGAAGTAACCACTCGTTACAACCGAGGTATGCAGCAAAGCATTTGTGAAGCCACAACACGCACAACCTTAAGGCGGATGGGCTACAACAGCAGAAGACCCCACCGGGTACCACTCATCTCCACTACAAATAGGAAAAAGAGGCTACAATTTGCAAGAGCTCACCACAATTGGACAGTTGAAGACTGGAAAAATGTTGCCTGGTCTGATGAGTCTCGATTTCTGTTGAGACATTCAGATAGTGGAGTCAGAATTTGGCGTAAACAGAATGAGAACATGGATCCATCATGCCTTGTTACCACTGTGGAGGCTGGTGGTGGTGGTGTAATGGTGTGGGGGATGTTTTCTTGGCACACTTTAGGCCCCTTAGTGCCAATTAGGCATTGTTTAAATGCCACGGCCTACCTGAGCATTGTTTCTGACCATGTCCATCCCTTTATGGCCACCATGTACCCATCCTCTGATGGCTACTTCCAGCAGGATAATGCACCATGTCACAAAGCTCGAATCATTTCAAATTGGTTTCTTACACATGACAATGAGTTCACTGTACTTAAATGGCCCCCACAGTCACCAGATCTCAACCCAATAGAGCATCTTTGGGATGTGGTGGAACGGGAGCTTCGAGCCCTGGATGTGCATCCCACAAATCTCCATCAACTGCAAGATGCTATCCTATCAATATGGGCCAACATTTCTAAAGAATGCTTTCAGCACCTTGTTGAATCAATGCCACGTAGAATTAAGGCAGTTCTGAAGGAGAAAGGGGGTCAAACACAGTATTAGTATGGTGTTCCTAATAATCCTTTAGGTGAGTGTAGATGTATATATTAAGTTGTAACATGGCACATACAGAATAAACATGTGGTACTTCTCTTACATTAAAAGGTAATATCAATTTAAAGTGTCCCTATTATGCTTTTTCGAATTTTACCTTAAATGCAGTGTGTAATGTAATGTAGCTGTTGGCAAATGTACAATGTCTGCAAAGGGTTGTAGATCAAAGTGCACAACAAATAAAGTGGTTGTCTCCTAAAAGAAAGAACTATTCTGACCTGTCGAAACGAGTAGTCAGCAATTCCAATCTTGCTTCCTGTCACATATTGTTTTGGATATTGACATTGCTATTTACCTGTTTCCAAGAAATGCTATTTTGCTTGCTTTTAAGGTAATGCCATATATACTTGCTTGTATGCTATTTGAGTACCTAAAATACTTAGTGATATGTAGGGTGTAAACAAATACATTTGGCTTCCTTTGTTTATTAAGTAGAGCAAAAGGTGTGAAAATTAAGTTCCTTGAACTTAATGTTTGTAACCAACCACAAAGGTTAACAAGAGGGCACACGGGGATGAAGAGAAGGTGTTAAAACCACAAGCGGAGGTGAAACTAATGAAGGCTAATGCGAAGACGGGGAGAAGAGCTACAACAACGTAGGCGACAGCAGAAGGACATCCGGATGATTAAACAGGATTTACAGAGGTAAAGCTGACGCGTTTGTTACTGTTTGTATTACTGTGTATCAAGTGCTAAGGAAGCCTACGGAGCTTAAAATTCAGATATGGTAATAGCCATTTTGTTTCCAACAAAAGACGGAAGAATCTTCGAACAAACCGTTTTCAAACTCTTTTATTATGAGAAAATTAAAGGTTGTTGTTTTTTTTTTACTTTGGATGGATGTAAATTTATTGAAGGAGATCTCCAAAACAAAATTAGGAACAGTTAAAATAGCACAATAGGGGCACTTTAAATAAAACTCACCATTTACACCATTAACGGGTAGACACTTGACTTTTCTTTTGCATTTAAATCTTGGGGGTCATACAGAACTTTGTTTTCCCACCTCCACGATGAGATGAGTGCGATCCAATATGTTGCCTTGTTTTTCTAAATGTGAGGTAAGATGTAGTTTTACATTATGCAGCCGCTTTAATGCCCATTTCCCACATGATCTGTTTGCTGTGAGTATGTGGTACATATTTTCAGTGCTCATGTTAACAGGTTAGAGCATTCACACTGCACATGAATGCAGTCCAGCAATGCGTTCCAGGAGCGGCAGCGGTGCAGATGCAGTAATCGTTTCTACACAGTCTATTTTTGCTCTGCTGCACATGCAGAATTAAAGTGATAGCGCATTGTTAGTGGTGAACTAAAGGAACAGTGATTTCACCAGAAATCCATAAAATTAAAGTCTACTGTCAACGTATGACTTTCTGCCCTGGGTAAAGCAAAGAAAACATGATTGTTTTTCCAGAACTGAGCACTGTAGCAAATTAGCAGCCATGTTTACATATTAACACATGATTTATTAACTTATCATTCTGAGCAATGTTGCTGTTGTCAACTAAAAAACTAAATCGTTTTTGTTAACTTAAATAAAAAAATTAATTATAGACTAAAAACTTTAAAATTAGAAATGTTGCATTGACAACTAACAGAAATAAAATATTTTGAAGTACTAAAATCGACATGAGCTAAAACTAATGAAAACAACAAAAGCACATAACAAAATGAATCAAACTTTAAAATTTAAAAGAAAACTGAAAAATAAAATACTATAATAGTACATGCAGTAAAAAAAATAAAAAAAATAACACTGTTTCAGAATGGGAATCAGCAGGAAACTGCTATATTATATTTACTGTATAATATTTTTGAAACTGTGATCTGTCATATATTTGATGTGATATTTACTTTGATTCTTTCTTTGTGTAAATATATTGTTAGCTTATTCCAAGTCTCTTTTTTCCCCAAATAATATTTATGTGAAAAATAAACAAACATTTTGTGAAAATATTGATACAGTATTGAGAGGTAAAATAACTCAGTAAAATATTGTTGTTGTTTTTTGTACCCACCCCAGAATATCATATGCAAAGAGGTTAGCTAATCATAACAGGTCATTTACATATAGAAGTCTTAATTTGTTATGGCATGTCAGCACAAAAGGCGATATGTAGACGTATATTAAATAGATATGTAAATATATATATATATATATATACTGTATATTTATTTATTTATTTTATTTTTTGCAAGAACAAAACATTTTCAACCAATAAACTAATAAATGTAGAGCACTTAAGGGTACAGTATCAAAAGTGAAAGATCAGAGAATAGAATTTTAACTCATTTATGACAGTTTTGGTGCAACACACCTTTACTAACCTCTGTATGACAGCAAAAGCTAGTCTCGTGATGGCTGAACTAATTGCACCATCTCATGTGACACTTTTTAATGCGCATGTGACAGTGAAAACAGGAAATTGCGGAGTGAAAAGCAAGTCGTTTCTGCAGCTCATGGCAGGCAGTGTGAAAACTTCTTCATGACGACTGAGATCACTGTGTAGTTGTGATCTAATGTTACTTACCGCTAACTTTTACAGGAGGGCTCCGCACCAGAGGACTAGTGGACAGGCTGGTCAACACCATGGCAGCCGTCACTTTGTCCATGTCCACCTCCTCCTCGGATTTCCTGTAAGAGCAAGAAACATTACTTAAACTCACCATGAAATCAAAAACATTAACTTCCCCTCCCTCTCGCATCAACATCTCTTGAGTAGGGGTGGGAATATTACTAGACAATAGATATATTGCTAGACAATCCTATAATGATACATCATGAAATCTGTCGAACTATGAAAACAAAATGCCCGTGAAAAGGTTAAGTGCAGATTTTCTCTCTTTATTCAAGTCCGAACTGTTTAGAAAACAGCACAAAAAGTTTTTCAGTCTGTAAATTAAATTTAACATTTTAAGTAAATTAAACATTTCATGCTTATACTTTTTGAAAGCTTGAACTTTTCTTTGTGTGTAAACTGACACATTTAACTGCTTATCGACTAGTTTTATATAAACCTGGATACATTTCAAAATTTACCAACCTCTTTAATTTAAACCTGGTAGCATCTCAGTGTTTACCAGCTTCCTTAAAATAAACCTGGGAATAGTGTTGTCAAAGGTACCGACTTGGGTATTTAAAAATTTTCTCTGACTGGCTACAATGATCAATGCTTTCAAAACATGTTGTAAATAGACATCTTTGACGCTCTTCACCAAACGCTTACACAGGTACACACGGGAGCGTTTGAAAGCAGGTGTCTATCAGCGGATCCCTAATATATCCACTGATAGACGCCTGCTTCCAAACGCTCCCGTGTGTATCTGTGTAAGTGCTTAGTGAAGAGCGTCAAAGATGTCTATTTACAACATGTTTGCCCCATCAATGGTATAAAAGCCAAAGTGCGTCTGGGGCATCTTATTATTTTACTCACACTGCTGTCCGCCATCCCGTTAAAAAAAATTTTTTAGGCTAGTTAACTTATGTTCACGTTTCCCTCATTCATGTGTTGACTGCCACCTCGAAGGAGCCATGAAGTAGCGATGTTTGGAGCAGGGAAATCTATTTAGAGCGCCTTATTTTATTAATTAAAAAATATTTGGCGACAGCGTATTGATTCTCGTATCGCACGGAGAAGGACAACAAATTCAAATAGGTAGGTGTGCTCTGGGACACCGCCACCATTGACATGGAAATCTTCTCCAGTTAATTTCTTCAGTTGACCGTCGAGGTCAAACGCGAGTAAAAACATGAGCACACTGGAGAGCCGCTTCATAGTGGAAATTGAAGTTGTAATTATAATTGAAAGCGACAGTGAATGCTTGCTTTAAAGCAAACTATTGTGCCATAAATAAATGTGACGTGACTGGAGTCCGAATTGCAGAGCTAATGCAAACATATCCACATCGCTTTGATCAGATGCTTTCACAACTGCCGTTTTCTCACTGCTGTCCTTTTTGTTGACTGTTCATTTTGTTATTGAGAGGAATATGTGCAGCATATATTTACACATTCTTCTAAACATCGGGATGTTCACTGCTGCTCAGGTATTTCAAACTTGTTTTTACCTCTTAAGTGAAGAAACAGGACTTTGCCTTGAGTATATTGGGGCCTTAATGGTTAGGTATTACAGACCTCCCCTAAAATGCTATTACATACATGTTGCTCCAAACTTCCACGCCAGCTGCTGCGTTCATTGTTCTGGGATCTCCAAAGCTGCACTGCACAGCGTTCCTATGATGGACAGAACAGGAACATCTGTCCTGACAGATGACTCTCATCACTCACAGATGCAGTGTAACATGTCTCTTTACGATAGCATGATGGAGAATGATGATATCTCAACACAACCCGTTTCTGCTTTGGGAACGGACCAGCTGATCTTGTGCCGTTTGCAGATCTTTAAACAACAAAAAAGGGCTGCGTGAAAGATGTCACTTGTTTTTATATAGCAATGGACATCTGCAAAATCTCAGATGAGTATTACATGCCTGTGATTGAAGGACGGACAATGAATGCGTTGACGTGTGGAAGGAGTAATAAATCTTCTCACCTGTCAGCTCACAGGAGCACATTTTCTCTTGGGAAAACCTGAGCTGCCCTGCCAAAGAGAGAGAGAGAGAGAGAGAGAGAGAGAGAGAGAGAGAGAGAGAGAGAGAGAGAGAGAGAGAGAGAGAGAGAGAGAGAGAGAGAGAGAGAGAGACCTCTGGCTGACAGTGAAGCCCGGCACCTCCATTAGAGATAGGCCTAATTTATGTTTCTCGTGCGGCAAGAATGATGTCATTACGGCTTTCGGATAAATCACGGTAGGCTGCCATCGATGCCGCTTTTCCCAGGACCACACCATTACGGCTACTTCCTGGTCACCTTGGGAGAGCACACTGGGAGTGATGGAGCTTTCCAGATAATGCCACGCTGGTGGTCCTGGATGACTGCTAATTAAGAGCTTTAACATCTCTCATCCAATGGAATATTGTAAATTTCCAGAAATGCATTAGATCCTGTGTAATTAGCATGTGATATATTGCCACACTTGAACAAAAATGATCTCTGAGGTCCCAAATCACACGAGTCATTAGTGTCCTTATCAAGCCATGGGAGTGAAGCCGGCCGCACATTTATGAATAGTAATTAAAAGAGAAGGTGAGCAATACATATTACATTCAGCTGCAAAACACACATATGATGGGAGACTAAGGGAGCTTCACATTGCTGCATCCTAATCATAGCCTATACCATCATCATCACTAGAATATCTTCAACCATGAAGCTGGAAAAACACATTATGGGAGTTACTGTTCTCAAATAGAGAAAAAGAACAGACAAACAGACACTCTGCTGTGAACTGAGCCTGTGCTGTATCTGATGTTGGCTTACTCTCACTGGCTTACTTTGACGTCTTTGGTTTGGGACTGGGACAATATGATCATGCTCTTTCTGCTCATTTCCAATCAGGCAGATATAAATTAATGACCATGTTGTAGAAATGAGCTTGGCTATGAATTACCCAGATTTAAGAGTCATTAATACGCTTCCAGTGGTATCCCTCATTTGCAGGAAGACAAACGTCAATGGGTTTTTTTGGTCATGGGGGTAAATGCATGAGATGGCCGCCAGCCAAGGGGGGGAGGCAGTCCGCAGACATCTGTTGCGATTCAAAGGACAGATGTGCCAACTTTTGTTGCCGTCAAAACTCGTAAGACAAATGATAGAGCGGGTGGCCAGAGAAAGGCTATCCTACATACCTTCAGACATCTGGACCTTTGTGTTTAATTAGTCCATTGAGGAGGCCTGTGCCCACAGTGGGGGAAAACTGGAAAGATGTTTCCAGTTTCAAAAATAACGGTGGTTTAGGAGGATATAATAACAACTGATTGTATTACAGTCATTGTCCTAAGCCAATATCAGTCTTCCTGCATTTAATCACTGTGGACTCATTCAAGCCATTCTTCCTTGCAACAGTGGCACAAAAAATCTTTGACAAAATAACAGTGCTACTTCAACATACCAAAACGATCGATAACAAATTGCAGTCCATTCAAAATTCAGAGAGCATTTCAGGATCAGTAGACACTGATAACTCTGAAATAGCACTGGGGAAATCAGGGGAATTCCCCGAAAAACCAGAGCACTTAGCTCCTCCCCTGCAGCCATCCCCTTCCTGTTCGGTTTTAAGCTAGAACAGGAGGGAGCAGAGAGATGCCTTTGAAGTTGTTCGAGCTGGGCCGTCCATCGTTTATTACAGTCACTAGTGTATGACGCTCATTTCCTTCTAAATAACGGGCAATAAATCAGACACCTCACGCCTCCCGGCATGGGCTCCTATGTTCTGTTATCACTGCCATCCACGTAAAAATCTGCATACGACATAGGACAAATATGCATGAGAGACATTAAGGCATTATAAACCTTTAACCTGCTATAAACATGTATCATTGTGACTGTGACCTCTGACTGTCAGATACTAATCAGATGCGGTCATGGACTGAGCCTTCCGCGTTTTTCCACGGCCGTGTGCAGATTCAATCAACGTCACATACCTTTAAAATCTAAAATGGCGGAGGCATATATATGGGCTGATATCTATCAATTTCCTGTGCAATATCATTACAGTGCAGCTCTGGTTGATATGACTGTACTGTATATATTGTATGGCAGTTCAAATAAAAAATTTGAGCCAGGATAGTTTCTGAAATTTGGTTGATTTGACCTGAAATGACACTGAGAGTAATGTCAAATCTCTAACTGTGGTTGGTCACTTCAGGAAGCGTCTGTCTAAGGGTACGTCTACACGACAACGGTATGCTTAAAACAGAGAAGTTTTTCCTTTGAGTTTTCCACGTACAGGCGAGACACTTGTCTAAACCACCTATTCTTAACCATAGGGCCGCGGCCCACGCTTGGGCAGTGAGCGTCACCTGCAGGGCCGCAAAAAACTTTACTTTTTCACCTGTGGGCCGCGGGACCAAACAAGTTATCAATTGAAGACACCAGAATGACCACTGTTATCCACGAGACAGTTACAATACACCATCCCACCACTAGTGGCAGTAATGCCTCAGTTAGTTGTTTAACAAACGCTATTAAGCAGAAGACACTCAGTCATTTGTCTCAAATCGTCGTTAATGCACATACTGACTTCACCCTGTGCTGCCTGCAATACACATTTAGTTTTACATTCATTTACAGAAATCAGCTGGTTGAATGAAAATTGCTGATGTTATCGGATTTCCAGGTGATATTCTCAATTCATCCAGTTAACAGACGCTCTGAGGTAAAGTGAATTCAGCCTGCAGACTAAGCAACGATTGTATTTAATTGTATAGTACAATCATAACATAGTACAGACAGGATCTTAATTCCATAATGTCCTTAAACATAACAATATTGCTGGCCATAAACTGATAAAGTGCGCGTCCGGTGTGCGATACCTCGAGTTGTCCTAGACGTGACGCTTCTCGTCCGATGTGCGACCCCCTTATGAAAGCATTCACAATAGCGGAGGAGTTGGTTTTACCTGCCTCTGTGGATATGTGCCGTGAGATGATCGGAGAGGCTGCGGCGTCTCATTAAGAGGGGAACATAAATAGGGAGTTGTAGCTTGTTCAAAATAGACTTTTTTGACTGTTATTGTTCATTTATAACAGATATGAAGAGCAACTTCAGGTTCTGCCATGCAAAAATGTAGACTGCTGAAACAATTATCAAATTATTTTGCAGATTATAAAGATATATTTTTTCATTTGCACTCCATTTCAATTTTCATTTACAACTTATTTATTTAATTAGAAAAATATTATTTTGAATGTAAGCAACACATTTTTTTTTTCTATACATTTTCTATTTTTTTGTAAGTAAAATTTGTCAAATAACTGATTTTTGTGTTAATATGCCTGACTTGAGCCTTTACATTTTTTCTTGATGCAGATTGATTTGTTCCATGAATTGTTGTGTGTTTGGCATCTTGTATGTGCAGGTTTACATACACATGAATAATAAACTGTTAAACTGCAAGTGGATTTCATTTAGTTATTGAATACAAATCAAACCAAGGGCGAGATCAATAAACCAATACAGTGCTAATATTTGAATGGGCCCTGGGCCACTTTGTTTGTACTGTAAAATTTGGGCCCCGACATCAAAAAAGTTAAATCCAAATTACACGGATCCGCGAAAACTAATAAATATGCTGTATTCTGCTGCCAGGCCATTAGATTGTGATGAAACACTATAGACTGAGCACATAATACGCATGTGCATGACATCATTGTCTTCAGAGATTCGTGTTTTTGTTGTTTACACGGAGACCGTATTCAAAAACGTGCACTTTGAAACCTGTTTTCAAAAGTTTGCGTTTTCAGGCACCCAAAACGCTGTTATATATAAATAAACGGCCAAAACGCATAAAAAGTTTTACATTTTTTATTTAAAACGGTGTCGTGTAAACAGCCCCTAGGTAAACAGCTCTTGGACGGAATAAGCTGCAAAAAAGGAACAAACTGTATTTTTAACTAAAAAAAAACCTGTCTATAATAGAAACTCTAGAAAATCTCTTGAGTCTCCTCTACCCAGAGGACCAGTCCAGGACTGTTTCCAGTTTTGATAATGACTGAATCTACTGCACGCTCTACCACCCAACTGTTCTGGAAATCTCCCCCCTTTCTCTCTCTTTAGAAGGAAAACTTAACCTTGGCAACCTGACATACATACACACTTATTCTATTTTTTAATTTGATTAAAGAAAAGATTAATCCATTCATCATCTATTACTTTGTATCATTACAGGTCGAGCGTGTCGTTGACACGGGGCACAAACACACGCACGTTCTTTGTTCTCAATGCCACGCTCGTTTCATCTCGCCCCCTCCACCCCGGCTCCAGAAGTGCTCTCCTCACGCCCGTAGGCTGAGCCGTCGCACAGGATACGTTGAATGTGTGGGCTGCGCCGGTCTCAGGGGCCCGAGGGGGGTACTGTCGGTCAACACAGGGATGCTCAAGGCGGTCCAGAAATCACAGTGGTTGGCACCGGCCCAAAGCCAGCCTCCTCTTACCTCACACACACACGGCCCAGCTCCCTGTAGTATGGATAAACATCGTGCCTGTGAAACCTGGCCCACGGCCAGACGCAAAGCTGGAGTCAAACAATGATTTCCCTTAATACTGGACAGCCGTGTTTACTTGCTAATCTGCAAACAGAGAACAGACAAAATACAGTGCTGCGTTTCGGCTACACTGGCCACTCGTCCGGCATTTATAGCCACCCCTGCCCCCACCCCGCACGGTTGGGTCGAGTTTTTACAGTTCTCCGCAGTGTTCATGAGCAATGTGAGGAGGATAAACACACTCACAAAAAGGGAGGTTTCCACATTCCTGCAAAACATGGGCTGTGTAAGAGCTCAGGTATTAAGGGTTAACATTGACCTCGGGAAGGTGGTCTTTTTTACTAGTAGGACCAGATCATGTTTGTAAAGGAAAAGAGAAAACAAGGCTGTATCCGTCACACAGTGCCATTATAAAAGAGCCTACTACATGAAACAAAGAAGAACAATCCCAGTCATTGGTGCTATTGGGTAAAAAAATATGACAAGTATGCTTGATATATGAAGTATGAGCTTTTCACAAGCATGTCGAAGAAAAATGTAAGACAGGCTGCAGTTGCAGGTGAACATCTTTGTTCTGAACCAGTGGTCTCAAACTCGCGGCCCTATTTTGTGGCCCCCTACTTGACATTAAAGTTTAATGTTAGTGCGGCCCATCGTTGCGTGTGCAGCGTTTTTTTTTTTTTTTTTTTTTTTATCCCTCATGGGCTACCACAGATAGTCTCGTGACAGCTTACGGTGGGTTTGTTGTCAATAGTTGTCATAGACAACCGCGAAGTACAAACATACTGCGCCTGGAAAAAATAAGCGTGTCGCTTCATTATGAGCGCGCTTGCCGCACGCCTACATTTGAAATAACGAACTTGAGCGCGCAAAATATGTGAGCGCGATATGTGAACAGCCCCCTTGGCGAGCTAACACCAATCAGGCCATGAGCTACTGGTAGCTCGCGAGCGACGTGTTGGAGACCCCTGCTCTAAAACAATGTGAGAATAATTATTTTGAGCTTGTAATATGTGTCCAACAGGTTGATAAGAAGGTTTGCTTTGATTTGTGCAAAGTCAGTAATTTGCCTGAGACACTATAACGTACATGTGTAGATAGAATTCAATAAGATGGGCAGACATGACTGCAAATATTTGTATTTCAAAAGCAATAATTGTTGTTCTAAGTATAATAAAAGGAAATGTGCCTTCCAAAAAACATTCAATATCATATTGAAAATAAAAAGGACATGAGCAAATATAAGTAGGCTATCACAAAGTTGTTGTGTATAAGGAAAAGACAAAGAAAGTTTGTAAAATGAACTTCAACTGTCAGAAGGACAGCTCATGAAGAACTAATCATGTACAGAAAGGAATGTTCAAATTCAGAGGAACAGTTCAGAAGAAACGCTAATAATAAAGATTGAGAAGATTGGATCAGTTGTGCTCCTTTTTTGGAATACTTGAATACTATTTTTTTGTGGAATACTTGATGCGGCCCAGCCTGACCCAGACTCTACCTCCAGCGGCCCCCAGTTAAGTTGAGTTTGAGACCCCTGTTCTGAACCGTTTATCTCAGTTTTAACGGAATATCATTTGGCATTATTATTAGTTATGGCTGTCACAATCATGAAACTTTGACTGATGATAAAATGTCATTTAAATAATTTGTATGAATGATGTAATTGCCTGTTTTGTTCACTTATACCTATAATTCAATCCAATAATGTTTTATTTCCTTTGTAAACAAATATTGCACAGAGGTAGAATGACATGAAATATATTAGAAATATGAAAATATTCAAAATTATTTTTGTTTTATTATAAATATGATACATATTATGCTATTATGCTATTTAGAATTCCTATTTCTTTTAATATGAACATTAGAATAGTATCAACAAATAATTAAAACAACAAAGCCATTTGTCATAAATAAATTTTCTTACATCATTTGGTCTGACCTGTAATGTCCAAAAATATTTACAAAAATGCTATTATATATAAATATTTACAATTATGATTGTTTCATTATGAATATTAGAATATCATAAATGACAACAATGATAATTAAAATAAATAGATTTTCATATGGCATTTAAAGATGGTCTAACTTGTAATGGCCAAAAATATTTGCTATTATGCAAAAAAAAATATATATATAGATCGATATATAAATATAGTAAAATAAAGCAAAACTTTTACATGAGTGTCGGTCCACTGCACACACCAGAGGAGTTCACAAATGAATCCTGAAATTTTAAAAGTGATTAGATCAAATAATGCTGATTAGGAGATTATGTAATAATCGCATCAGGCCTAATAATATTAAAGTCACTTAAACAACTAAATAAATGTAATAATGAAAAATATGGGTCACATATCACGATTACTTGTATTAATCAAATAGTTTTCCTGCTTTATAGGTTAAACAAAAGAAAAACTAAATCGTTCCAAGTACCCAAACCAGCTTAGTTATCCCAGGTTGGGAATCAGTGAAGAATATTAACCTATATACTTCAACCTCAAACATTGTCCCACCTCAGGAGACATGAATGTGAAATATGGTAGTGTGCGCCAATGAGACGTGGCATTGGCGCCCTACATTTCAGTCTACATCCCATGGTATAGTTCACACAAAGATATGACCCACAAAAGGAACCAGCAAAAGACCAACCGTAGACTTTGCGTCACCTCCCCCAGAGATGTGCCATGATAGAGTACCTGAACTGCATTCACAAAGCCAGCGCTGGGATGTTTAAGAGCCGGGCCGTTCAGCGGGCATAGCAACTGCTTTGATGGACTTGGAGAATTGATGTTTCTGTCTGAACTAATGAGCGATGGGAATACAGAGCTTGTTGCTGCTGCAAGCCATTCATTTAGGCGCCCCTTTTGTCAGGAAAAAGAGCGAGGTGATAGTGAAAGGAAGAGGCAACCACGTAAAAAAAAAAGAGTCTTTATAAAGTCTACAGCGGCAACAATGACTGCTGATCACACTTGGTCCTGTTCTATTCCCTGAATACTGAACTCACATCAATGCCAGTGTGTTCCTGCTGGCTACCTGCCAGATTCACATGTTGTCTTCAAGTCACGTAGGAATGATCAAATTTATGAGATGGGACACTTCAATGTCGTATCAACCAGCTGGAAACTCGGGGTTTTCTTTACAGGGTTAGTTTAACCAAAAATGATTGTCATTTACACACCATGTTATTTTTTTTTTGTTCCTTCATTGAAAGTCAAAGGGGTTTAATGTTGTTTTAAACGGATGAAGCATTCTTCAAAATATCTATCTTTGTTCTTCAAGAAAGAAAAGTCATAGTGGTTTGGATTGACATGAGGGCGAGTAAATGACAGAATATGTATTTTTGGGTGAACTTTCCCTTTAAGGTCACTTTCTGAATCATTGTGGAATGGCAATTGGAATTCTTAATAATAAATAAAGTACATTTTATTTGTAATGTATAGCACCATTCACAATGCATACAGTCTTATTTCAAAGCAGGTTTACAGAAAACCAAGCCTTAATTCTCCCATAGAGCGAGCCATAATGACATAATAAGTCATAATAATTGTAAGGGACAAATTAACTAAACAGTTACTGCACTTTCTGCAAATTCTGTTGATTTTCCACTAAGATAACCTTATCTAGCTGGCTAACATGGATAAGGTTTTGTAGAAATTTACTTGTTAGTGTTAGATGCATCAGGTGTTTAAAAACTACAAACCAATCAGCAAAGATTTGCATCGCATGTCAACGGTTTCCAGCAAAAGACTGTTTATAAATGTACGAGTTACATTAAAGCTATTTTTGTGAAGAAAAAAAATGAAGAAAACAAATGTTGTAAAAAAAAAAAAGTAAGCACAAGTAATAAATAAAAGTAGTTTATTTTATTTTAGTTTAAGTTTATACAGCTAATATAAAAATACTACAGTTCAAAACAAAAGTTTGGTTTATACGTTTTAGTATGTTTTTTTATGCGTTTGAAAGAAATGCTTATAAAGGCTCCATTTATTTTTTAACAAACATACAGTAAAAAACGGTAAAATTGTGAAATATTATTACAAATTAAAATTACTTTTCTATTTTAATATATTTTCAAATATTATTATTACTGTGATGGCAAATCTGATTTTTCAGCATCATTACTCCAGTCTTCAGTGTCACATGATCATTCAGAAATCATTCTAATATTCTGATTTACTACTCAATTACTACTCTGGTTAATATTATCAATATTAAAAACAGTTAATATTTTGAAAACTGCTTAATATTTTTGTGGAAACTGATTTTTTTTTCTCAGGATTCTTTGATGAGAGTTTAAAAGAACAGCATTTATTTGAAAGAAATCTTTTGTATTATTATATATGTCTTTACTGTCACTTTTAATCAATTTACTAAAGAAGCTGTGGTTTACAGTGAATTTTGAACAGCTAAGGGACTGGAACTATCCATTTTATTTAAAAAATATATTTATTTATAAAAAAAAAAAAAAAAATCTTACTGACCCCAAACCTTTGAATGGTAGTGTTGCTAAAAATAAATATGGATCATTCTTTTGTGGTCGGGCCAGTGAACATGTTGTCAGGGCACGTTAAACTAAGATCTACTGTTTTAAAAAGAAATATATCTACATTGCCTAAAATGTCTAATTGTGTTATGACCAAAATCACTTATATGTAACATACCTTCTGAACAACTTCTAAACTCATAAGTAGGAACTTCCCTAGAGGAAGGCAGCTGTCTGTGGTAACAATAGTGATACGCACAAAGCTGAGGTCAATAGTACAAATGTCACACTGGAATTCACTAGTTACAATGTGATTCTTATTGAGTGCAAGTCCACAAAGCACCTGTGCTTCGTCCCGTGAAAAACATTCCTTGTTCCCTCCACATAAACAACAGAACGGAAGCAGACTGCCTACAAAACTTTGATTTATGGGTAATGATGTACCTTTTAAAGTCTATGCTTCAATGTCAAAGCCAAAGTGTCCCTTTCTCTCGTAGATTCCCATGCCCAGAATCCCTCACGCCGGCACGTGACCCCCTCCATCCCCCCGCCAGCATCACCCGGATCACCCATCTCCCCAGGGAGCCATCCCTACGACAGAGACGCTCCCAATTACACAGTGTGGGGGGTATTGGAGTGCCTCATAAAAGTCCATACTTCATGAGATGGGGCTGATGGGTAAGAAAGCTTGTGTGTGGTGGGGGTAGACGTCTTCCCCTGAACATCATCTCCTAACTGCCTCAGCCCGGGACAAAGACCCTGTCACTTGCGAGCGTGTTATGGACACTTATTAGGGGATTTGTTGTGGTTTCCACCGCTTTAATTCCGCGACGGAGCCGCCTAAAGGGTGTAATAAAAATGCCAGGTGCATGGTTAAGAGTGAGAAGTTGACTGTGGTAAGAAGCTCAAAGGAACACTGCTTCCATTAAAGTGTGATCAGTTTATCAACATCACGCCTGTAGAACAACAATACACACACAACATATTCAGAAAGGCGTGCTTAAAGGAATAGTTTACTTCAAAACGGAAATTCTGTCCTCATTTACTCACCCTCAAATTCAAACCTGTATGAATTTCTTTCTTTTGCTGAAAAAAGGACGATATTTTGAAGATTGTCGCTAACCAGATAGTTGATGACTTAGACAAGAGATTTCCACGACGCGCACGCGCGAGAACTTAACTGAAGTAGTTGAAGGAGATCGCAATTCTCGCGCATGCGTCGTAGAAATCTCTTGAAGTCTCTTTTCAGGCCTACAAGGAAGAAAAGGAATAGTCGAATAAAGTCGTTATTTTTGTTTTATTTCCGCACAAAAAGTATTCTCGTCGCTTAATAAACTTATAGTTGAGCCACTGTTGTGACATGGAATATTTAAACATTTTCTTCATTGACTTTCTGGGCCGTCAGGATTCATTCCCTTAGGGAGCCTATGTGGTAGTGATCCAGCTGTCACATTTAATCAAAAATATCTTCATTTGTGTTCCGAAGACGATTGAAGGTCTTACGGGGTTGGTACAGCATGGGGGTGAGTGATTAATGACTTAATTTTCATTTTTGGGTGAACTAACCCTTTAAGGTATAGCTGGCGCCAGGCTACTGTTCCTTATGTAAATGTGAAAGCCAGAGAAGGCGTAGCTCAATCCCCTGCACAGTGGTGGACGAGCAGCTCTCTTACACCGCAGAAAAACACCAGCCACGGAGACAAAGGGGGAGAGCAAGGGAGCGAGAGAGCCAGGGTACAAACAGAAAAGAGAGGGTAAGAGAGAAAGACAGTGAGATGGAGCCACTCAGCACCTGAGAGTGAAGGAAAAAAAGAGGGAGAAACGGGACAGAGCTCTGGTTGTTTTTAAGTGGCTGTGGGAGGGCCGCTGCTGTATTTATGACCGTCACATAGAGCTCTACCCTCGCTGGGAATGACAGCAAGCTGCTGAAAGGGGGGTTAAGTTAGCCACAGGGGTCTCAAGAGGGCTTCAGCCGCATTTTATCAGCGGTGAATCACATTACGGGGGTTTTCACACCAGTGCTCGCTTTAGTGTAAATAGTCAGCGTAAATCTGGAAAATACAAGAAGAAAGAAGGCCAACTAGTTTATCTAGTTTCTTTTTCCATGACATTTTTTGTAGCCACTTTAAAGAAATAGTTCAGCCAACTAGAGATTGGGTTTTCTGAATGATTACTGAGTTAACATTCAGGCTAGATTGACCAATAGTAGATTTTGCCAATACCAATATCTAAAATGTTGGAATTGGCCAATAACCAATTAATCAGATGATAGATTAAAAAAAAGAAAAGAAAAAATTAATTATAAGAACAAAAACGTCCCATTCAAATGTAGAATAGTGCTTTTTTTAATAAAAAAAAACCTTTTGTTACAAAAATATGACATAAAAAATAATGACATCTCCACGAAAATATGTTGCAATTATTAAAAAAATAAGCATTATAAATGATATAATGCTGTTTCTTCACTAATAACACAATTTGATTTATTTTATTGTACTGTACAGTATATAATATTATAGATTGCATATTGTGCTGATAACCTCTTGAATTACATCCTAGAACTCATCTTCTTCCTGACTATTTCTCCAGTCTTGGGTGGCTTCGAGTGGAGAGGGTTTCTCAACTTAAAATGTGTTTAGTTTATAAGATAAGAAATAATCTGGCACCCAAGTACTTATGTGATTATTTTTCAAAAATTAGTGATACGCACAACTACTGCACCAGGGGGAGTTCCACAGATTACAGGCCTTGCCGTTTTAAGAGCTGTGTGGGAAAGTACTCTTCCCTATACTCTGCAGCTGTCTTGTGGAATGGTTTACCTTTAAACCTTAAACTATTGAACTCTTCCTATTATCATTTTAAATTCTCAATAAAAAAAATGGTTATTAAACCAATAAAATAATACAAAGAAAGAAAAAAGTAAGGAAATAGAAATAGAAAGTCTTGAAGTAGTAGGAATATTGTATTGTCTGCGTGTTTATCTGGGATTTTAGCCCTTGTTTCGTTCTTTTTATCTTGTTTTATTTGTTTGTATTTTGTATGCCCCCTTTTTTGTTTTCAATTTTTTTAGTCCATGTACTGTTACTCATCTTCCATCTTAAGGACCACAATGGAAACAAGCCTTTGGGCTTTTTTGTGTTTTTATCCTTTTGAACACTTCATGTTGACTGTTGTTCAATAAAGTTATCAATCAATCAATCAACCAAAAAACAACTAAATGATAAAAAAAAATAAGTTTCATGACTACTAACACACTGACAGTTTTTAAAATTATTTATTATTATTATTTTATTAATTAGAAATAGCTGCTTCTTACAGCCACTCCTTAGTTGCCCTGGCTGTGTGTTTCGGGTCGTTGTCATGCTGGAAGACCCAGCCACGACCCATCTTCAATGCTCTTACTGAAGGAAGGAGGTTGTTGGCCAAGATCTCGCGATACATGGCCCCATACATCCTCCCCTCAATACGGTGCAGTCGTCCTGTCCCCTTTGCAGAAAAGCATCCCCAAAGAATGATGTTTCCACCTCCATGCTTCACGGTTGGGATGGTGTTCTTGGGGTTGTACTCATCCTTCTTCTTCCTCCAAACACGGCGAGTGGAGTTTAGACCAAAAAGCTCTATTTTTGTCTCATCAGACCACATAACCTTCTCCCATTCCTCCTCTGGATCATCCAGATGGTCATTGGAAAACTTCAGACAGGCCTGGACATGCGCTGGCTTGAGCAGGGGGACCTTGCATGCGCTGCAGGATTTTAATCCTTGATGGCGTAGTGTGTTACTAACGGTTTTCCTTGAGACTGTGGTCCCAGCTCTCTTCAGGTCATTGAACAGGTCCTGCCATGTAGTTCTGGGCTGATCCCTCACCTTCCTCTTCCTGAGTTGCCTTCTCACCAAGCTGCTTGCCTATTGTCCTGTAGCCCATCCCAGCCTTGTGCAGGTCTACAATTTTATCCCTGATGTCCTTACACAGCTCTCTGGTCTTGGCCATTGTGGAGAGGTTGGAGTCTGTTTGATTGAGTGTGTGGACAGGTGTCTTTTATACAGGTAACGGGTTCAAACAGGTGCAGTTAATACAGGTAATGAGTGGAGAACAGGAGGGCTTCTTAAAGAGAAACTAACAGGTCTGTGAGAGCCGGAATTTTTACTGGTTGGTAGGTGATCAAATACTTATGTCATGCAATAAAAGGCAAATTAATTACTTAAAAATCATACAATGTGACTTTCTGGATTTTTGTTTTAGATTCCGTCACTCACAGTTAAGGAGTACCTATGATAAAAATGACAGACTTCTACATGCTTTGTAAGTGGGAAAACCTGCAAAATCGTCAGTGTATCAAATACTTGTTCTCCCCACTGTAACTCCACGACAAGTTGATTTTTAATATGTTGTTTTGCAGATCCCTATTAGGCAGACAGCTGTGAAGCAGCAAGCAACAGTGTATGTGTAAAGAACGACTGAGACAAAGAATGAAAAAGGAGGGGGGGAGTTGGCCGAGTCATTTGTGCAGTGTTTCCTGTCACTACGTGCTGTGAGGTAGTGCCAAAGCTCTAGCCCCTCGCTTTCACAGTTCCTCAAGTTACACAAGAGACTTCAAAACGCACACAAGCCCCCGAGCGCAGAGAGGAGGAGCAGCCTCTCGGGTTTGGCAGGACTGATCGCCGTTCTTCCAAACAGAGCAAAGTTCAGCGCCCGTAAGAGGAGCGCAGTCGCTCCCACAGATGCTCACGGGACCGCCTATTGTTTACTCCAGCACACAGGCTTTCAGAGACTAGGAAGAAAAACACAACACCACCCACATGTTTCTCGAAGGAGGCGTTGAGGGGAGACTTTGCCTGTTGTCACAGCCACAAAGAGAAAAAAAGGAACTCAGAGAAAAAAGGATCTGAGCCGTTCTCCACATGCTTCTCAAAGCACAAGATGCGAAGATCAGCAATAGCAGCTCTTCAGAAGAGCTCGGGATCAAATTATTTCACTCTTATTGAAGTATTGTTTGCTAAGCATTGTTTTAATAACGTCAAAAGTACTTTGGCACCAAGACAATGCTAAAATTAAAAAAATAAAAATTATAAATAATAATAAAAAATACAAATAAAAAAACAGCTTAATAAACCTGCTTGTCTATTATGTCATTTGTTAAACTACAATTTGTCAAGAAAAAGAAAAACACTCACTGTTCTTAATTTATTTCTTTGTTCCATTTTACTGATTGTTTACTTGTATAAGGTACATGTCTACATGACAACTTGAAGTGGATTCATTCACTTAGATAGTCGAAGCTACAGGTGACCTCTGACATGACGTATGTTGTAGGACGTCATAGGTGTAGCGTAAACTTAGGTGAGAATTGGTGATCGCAGAGGATAGAGGGGGAAAACTCCAGTCATGAATTAAAACGAGAAGTTTTCAAGACAAATGTCGGTGGATTCATACGTCGGGTCAAAGGTCACTCTTTTGCAGAACTCGACTCTCTCGTACGGCCGTTGCCGGAAGCCAGTGGCTTATCCATATTATCAATATGGATAATATGGACCCATCGCTTCAGAAAGCATTTATTAACCCACTGAGTCGTATGATTACTTTTATGATGGATGGATGTGCTTCAAAAACTCGGACACTATTCAAAGCCATTTCAAAGCTGGGAAGTGTCAGGATATTAATTAATGCAACTCATATACACATAAAGTCATACACCTAGGATGGCTCAAGGGTAAATTTGATAAACTGTATTATCAAATAATAACAAAATTTTGGTGACCTATTCCTTTAAATACTTTGGTCAGTTCAAGAATAATTTAAGCAATTTCATATTATTATTTGAAAGAATTAAGAGCAGTTTCATGTCTATCCTTGTATTGGTCAAGTGATCAAGGTTGAGATGGGATTTAGAACGTAATTAGTATAAGTAATGCAATACTTTTTAGAGTGAGTAATTAGTACAGTAGTCTAATTACACTGTAGAATATGTAATTAGTAGCTAGCAATTATTACGTTTTAGAGTAACTTACCCAACACTGATTAAATGTCACAGGTAATGGTATCAATTACTGCCATTCATTTATATTAAAAAAATCAGATTCAGAGTACCAGTGGATAAAAATCTAAATGTGAAAACTGCAGTATCAAAGTCCTCAAAATTTTAGAACCTCGAATTATGCATATAACAGGAAGAGTCTGACAGTAATTGTCTTGAAATGTATTGTTGAAGCTGAATAATTTGTTTAAAAGTGCTGCTTTGATGACTGCAGTAGCGGTGAAGGGAATGAGTTTTCGTGGAGTGAGTTTTAGCCCTCTGACAGTCAACAGTTAGTTATTGTAATCACGTTCTCTGAGAAGTTGTGTCTCTAAATTCATATGCAGATAACCAAACTAACTAACTAACAAAAAAAAAAAAGGTAATATTAGTTTCACAGAGCAAAGGGAAAGTTGCCGTGCCTCTGTGCAACAGGCATAGTATGAGGCTATGTGTCTGAATGATGGAGCTGAGAGCTCGCGATCACAATGATACTCCATCCCATGGGCAACGAAACCTCAGTGCAAAGGCTCTGCAACATGTAATGCATATGGTGTTTCAGAAGACATTCTTTAAACATCTGGAACATAGTGTACCGCTCTGCTGAAAGATCAGCAAGAGACCAAGAATAGTATGAGCTAACCTCAACTTGAGTAGCCCTTTAAAGTGGTTAGTCTACTAAAATGTCTGTGGTCAGTAATTGACCTTCCATATAAAAAATGTGTTATGCAAGAATTAGGGAGCTGTATTACAGCATGCAGGAGTAAATCAAAACATCTAATCTATACAGTGTTGTTTTGGATTAAGCTTAGTAATCTTGGCTTTATAAGCCCTAAACCTGTGGGAGAGGGATATAGATTTAGCAAAAAACCTTTATAATCACATTAATCATAAACAGTTTTTTTTCTTCCTCCCTCAGAGGAATAGCAATTCATTCCCTTCCCTTATTGTGTGTGTGTGTGTGTGTGTGTGTGTGTGTGTGTGTGTGTGTGTGTGTGTGTGTGTGTGTGTGTGCGCGTGTGTGTGTGTGTGTGTGTGTGTAAGACTGCAATAAACACCATATATAACTGGATAGTCTTAAAATCAAATCTTAGAGGCCAATATATATATATATATATATATATATATATATATATTATACATTTATACATATATACATTTTCAAATTAATATTTAATATAAATTTTAGATTAAGTTTTAATAAAATTGTATGTGCTTTTGTCCATTTTTTTAAATATATATTTCTATTTAGCTTATAGTTTTAGAGTACTTCAACTTATTTCAGTTAGTTGCCGAGGCAACATTTCTAACTGTTAAGGTTTACGTTTTTATCTAATATTTTATTTTTATGTCATATTTTATTTTATTTCTGCTTCAGTTCAATTAACGATAATGATTTTTAACAGTAAATCTTGTCAATTTAATCTTAATTAACCTATTAGCCTAAATGTTTAGATTTAAAGGTGATCACCAAGATCTGTTGTGGCCCTGTCACACATTGTTCAGACAAACAGGAAGTCCCGGCTGCCTCAAATTCATGCCATTGAGCCACACAGTGAAATGTGTTAAACCTTTTAAACAGAGCCATGTTTTGAAAACACCACAGAGCCACAATGTTCCTGCTCTTCCAGGAAGTCAACCCAAGTCCACACATTGAACTAGGATAGGAGAAAGTTATGTATTTTAATAGTGGGAAAAAAATCATCTCTGTTCTTCTGTTCGCCTGCTCATTACTCTTTACTGTCACATCTCTAGCTTAGAGTCTCCCTTCATTTTCATTTCTCAGCCACAATTGGTGAGCGACACCTCCATGCTGAGAGCTTAATTAGTACATCTCCATTTTAATTAATAAAGCCTTTCAGCTCGACAGAGATCGATAATTTATGTTACTAACTACACTATCAAAACTGAAAGGTATAATTATAAATGCAGAAAATTTTACGCAGGTTTATTTTAATAGGACACTCTTGAGTAACTCAAGCCCCCCTGCCAGACAATCTTTGCCCCAAACTACAACTCAAACTGAATTAGTTCCTCTCAGTAGCCACAAGAGGAGACACATATAAACTAGGCTACAATTACCTTTACGAAACAGAGCAACAGAGAAATGTATATCCAGACTTGAATCTAACCAACCATTTTTGTCAGGTGAACTCCTATGGCTTAAATTTTTTACTTGGAATGAACTGTGATTTTATCTAATATTAAACTTTTAATAAATAAAATGAATTATACATCTTCATATTATAAATATTTTCTCAATACATTTACTTAAGATTTTATATTGAATTACATTATTGGGGTTTATTGTTAGTTTAGTTTAAATATTTCATCATAAGAATTACATAATAAAAATGATATATTATTGTATATAAATATATACTTTTTAGGCAAATATATAAAAAATAAGACTAATGTTATCAGTCAAACAATGTGTTAACCAATTTAAAAAATGTGTCATATATAATATAGTTATAAATATATTTTATTTCAAAGGTTTTCAAATGTTTTTTTTATTTACATTAAAGTTCCACATTCATTTATATTATTTTACTACATTAGTTAACATGAAATAACAATGAAAAATCATTCTACAGCATTTATTAATTGCATTTATTAATTCATTAATAATTTAATTAATTTCAACAAATGCACTAATTCATTATTAAAATCAAAAGTTGTATTAATATTATTTAATAAACCTAAGCTAACATGAACAGGTGTATTTTAAGATTTTATATTTAATTACTTATACATTATTGGGGTTTATCGTTAGTTTAGTTTAAATATTTCATAATAAGAATTACATAATAAAAATGATATATTATTGTATATAAATATATACTTTTTAGGCAAATATATAAAAAAATTAGACTAATGTTATCAGTCAAACAATGTGTTAACCAATTAAAAAAATGTGTCATATATAATTAATATAATATAGTTATAAATATATTTTATTTCAAAGGTTTTCAAATGTTTTTTATTTAAATTAAAGTTCCACATTCATTTATATTATTTTACTACATAAGTTAACATGAAATAACAATGAAAAATCATTCTAAAGCATTTATTAATTCATTAATAATTTAATTAATTTCAACAAATTTACTAATTCATTATTAAAATCAAAAGTTGTATTAATATTATTTAATAAACCTAAGCTAACATGAACAGGTGTATTTTATTAACTAATGTTAACAAAGATTAATAATCACTGTAACAAATGTATTGCTCAATCTTAATGATCCGCTGCAGCTCGTCTCGTCTTCAACGAGCCCAAAAGAGCTGACGTCACTCCTCTGTTCATCTCTCTGCACTGCCTACCACTCGCTTCTCACATCAAGTTCAAGGCATTGATGCTTGCTTACAGATCTATCACAGGCTCAGCTCCCTCCTACTTTCACTCGCTCCTGTCTACGTCCCTAGACTCCCTACCAGAAGCCTACACTCGGTCAATGAGAGACGGCTCGTGGTCCCTGACAACAATCCCTGACAACATTCAAAAGACAACTGAAAACTCGTCTCTTCCGTGAGCACTTAACCTCATAAAAAAAAAACTTAAAAAAAACTTTCCTTTTCCCTTAATCCTCCCTTGTCTGACTTATGCTACTCTGAGAAATGCCTGCATTTTGTATTTTGAGCACTTCTTGCGTTGTTTTTGCCTCTTCAAGATTACTCGCTTTAATTTAGTCCTAATTTGTAAGTCGCTTTGGATAAAAGAGTCTGCTAAATAACTAAATGTAATGCAACTTACATTAACTAATGGGAGCTTATTGTAAAACATTATCAAATCTTCTTCGACATTTCTATGGAAATCTCAGTATCATTATGAATCGTCCATTACAGTCCATTTGACTTTCAAAACAACTGAAAACCGTGATATTAGTCCTTTTGATTATTGCAACAGCACATAACATATCAATTCACACATGCGCAATCAATTCATCCTTTCACACGGATCCAAGTTGGAGCCTCTTAAAATAATGAGACAACCCAACAAGCCTCCAACAATGATTTAAACAAAGCACTGCATAGGATCCCAGTATTGATGTAATATTTTTTCTTGATCACACTGCTGAGAATGCCACATGCACTCTTAACACACCTTCAAATTGGCGGCATGCAATGAAAAGCTATGCTGCAATTACATTTAAAGTAGTCCCTCCACCGCTTTACATTATGATTTACAGGAACATGACTGTCAGAATTACACAGCTGGAACATTTGTTTCTACTCCCCTGACTGCAGTATAAAAGTGTTTAACGCATAAAACGAGGCGATACTTCATTATTTACAACATTAATAAATGTAAATAGACCTGTCCATTTAAAGCTCTCAACACATCAGGCATTGTTCATAACTGAATGCAGCGTATTACACTTGCACACACATTATCGTAACTAGAAAGGCTGATGGAATCATACTTTGATCTTTTAAACAAACGACTCTGTTCAGGCATCTTTAGGGAGGTTGGATGTTAATGGGAAGCCATTTCTGATCTGGTATGTTTGGTATCGAGCTACGGCAAGCATCTGAGCCCTTCATGTTGGTAACTTCAAGCAGCTAGTGAGGACAACCTAACGCATTATTGCTGAGAAAGACATAATCCATTCTTGGCCACTCCCCCTCACTGACATTAAGAGATTTTTAATTAAACCACTAATTTGCATTAAAAATACCAGCACATCTCATTCCAAACCATCACAGGTGGCCGCGACATGCAAGCGTCCGGTGATTTAAAGCTTCTAATGGAAAAGGCTATTATTGCTTAGCAATGAAAGAGAAACTATTCACGGATGGCCCTTTTGAACACAATTTCCAGATGACTGATTTTATAGTCATCTACATTCAACCAAAACCATTTTACCATTAAATTGCCACCTAACTCTTTCATTTTTAAACAGAAAACACAACAATAATGTATTTTTAATGGCTTACGCATATCACTAAGGGGGAAATAGTTGAACCACTTTTGCACAAATTTTTTTTTTAGCTTAAAAAGTGTTAGTCACTGACCACCAGCTACTAAGTTTAACCAGGTGCATATGGATTGTGTAGTCATCTCGCTGCATGTCGAGCCAATCAGATATAGGAACTATTTAAAAATGACTTCAATCCTTGTGAGGTTCAGGGAAGTCTGAAAAAAGGGAAAAACATGCAGTGCCCAGTCTGATAAGACACCCAGGATCAACACCAGGCACTGTGTTGTTTGCTGTGAGAGTGCTGGAAAGAATCCAGCATCGCAGAAGAAAGGCGCTTTTCAGATGGTAATCACATGTTCTCTAAAGTTGCAGCCCAACCACCACCCGCTTACTGAAGGAACTTGTTTTCTTTGGCAGCCACTAAAGCTGCTCTACTGAGAAAGCATACTGTTTGAACAGAGCAGTCCCATTCCCAGTTTATTCACCCGGCACATATACGGACACTGGATCAACAGGGGGGGAAAGAGGAAGGAAAAAGCTTGTTGTTAAAAGAAAAAAAGCATCAACAAAGGTCACACCCATATTTCAAGCAATATGGCTGTATGAGAGTTTGTAGGAAACCTAGTAATTTGGTTGCATTCATTTCCGTAGGGTTACCACTGTAATGCAAAGGCTTATTTTGATGGACTCTGGGGACTGAGCTCTCAGAGCAATGAGTTCATTTGGAGAATCCTCCCATGTGGTTTTCTGACCACTGTCTCTGCTACAGTCTCGGTCTCCCACAGGTGAATGAGCTATAATTCAGGACCCATAAATAATGATTCAGGATCACAAATCTCTTCTTTTAATGGTTTAAAGATGTATGTATATGTAATAACACTCTAAACTCTGTTTATTGTGCAGAGACGACTATAAATGAGGCAGAATTTAAGTCACAGTTACTAATAATCTGCATCTCCACTGAAGCTCTTAAATGCACTACAAAAGTCATATAAACTATAAAAATGCTGCAAATGATGCCATTCGGGTTCTCAGAACTCTTGGGCGGGCGGGGGGTCTTTCCAGAACTTTCATTTCGGAGTATCACCAGTGGAAACGAGTGGGCAGGACATTCTTTAAAAAAAAATTTTCTTCTTCATAGAAGTTAAAAAGTCATATGGTTTTGGTTCATAATTTTAAGGGTGAGTAAATAATGCCCAAACTTTGGACTAGAATTTTTTATTTATTTTTTAGTCTAACTATTCTTTTAAAGTGGCTAATGTTGATTTTACACAATTTTGAACGAACACACACACACACACAATCATCATTCATTTCCTGCTTGCAATTAGTCTAGTGAAGGCTATTTGTCAGGCCTGCAACTTTACAGTCTGACTGCTCTTGTACAAATAGGTTATTTCCTGCTATAGAAAAAAAAAACAAAGCTGCTGTAGATTCTTGTTGTACACTAGAGAAAAGATGAACCAAAAATGGTTTCCACATTCTAGCATTCCATCTTTTAACAAACCTCTCTTTTAGCAAAGCAGCCGGGGCGGGGGTTAGGGAGGTCAATAATCATGTTCGGTCAACTAATACAAGACAGAATGCTTGTGTTGAAATTATGTAAACAAATATGATGAACTAAGCTATTCGGTATCCAATAACAAACATAAAACACCTGACGTGAGGTGGAAAACGTGTGGCTCCATTCACCCCCCCCTAGACCTGCAGGTCACCAAACAAACTCCACCACACTCTCCATTATACGCAGATTGAAAAGAAACCAAGTGGCTACTTAAGCTCCAGCCTTGTGATATTAAACTGAGTTACTGCATCTAGGTCACTGCTTTTTGCAATCACAACTTCAAGAGCGTGTAGCCTGGTCTCCAATAACATGTATGTGCTCGGATCACCTTCCTCACAACGATTTAGTCTTAAACGCTTCATTCCCTTCCCATGTCACCAGTTGCCATTTAGGTAGAACCAATGACTGTTTCAAAGCAATGAGTCACAATTTCAGAATAATCACACCAATAGCCATTAGGCCTACCGAATTTTAAGGAAGCTGGTGAACCAATATCTGATCTTTTCTTTTGTCAAAGGGCCCCGTGTTCATCAACTTAAGTGCTTGGTGCTCACATGATTTCATACAATACACTCTTGGGCCATGGGATCTAATGATCTTCTCAAGTGCGCAATAAAATAATTTGTTGCAAGGCTCTATTGATTTTGACATTTTACACAATAACATAGTGAAGCTAATCCTCATGTTACTTTGGCTTAAGGGGTCGATCAACTATCTTGGAGCTAAGAAATGAAACAAAATGAAAAATCTATCCAGAACTTTTTCTGTTTGTCTAAACTGACCAGCCCTGCCAACAAAAAGGCAATTATTTTGAGATATTTAAACGTGTGGCTGCTTCTTGTCCAAAGTCGTGACTAATAGACCTCAGAGCTTAACATACACATGCTTTGAGGTTTGTGTTGTCCAAAAGAAACAAAGGAAAGATAATATATGAGCAAACATGGTTACACGCACTGAGACTGAGTCAATTCAAGCACGCAAATCTAAAAATTGGTTCGATTTTAGCCAGGATGTGGTGATGATGAATTGCTCAGTACATGATACACTATCATTCAGAAGTTGCAGTAAGATTCTTTAATATTTTAAAAGAAGTCTCTGCTCACCAAGGCTGCATTTGATAAAAATAAATACAGGTTAAAACATTAGTATTGTGTTACATATAGGGTTACATGATCCTTCAGAAACCATTCTAACATGCTGATTTGCTGCACAAGAAACATTTCTTATTATTATTATCATATTATCGACATATGTTCAAAACAGTTGTAGTGCTTAATATTTTTGTGGAATATTTTTTCAGGATCGTTTGACGCATAGAAAGTTTAAAAGAACAGCATTTATTTGAAATAGAAATCGAATAAAAGTGTTCATTTCTTTCAACAAAAAAAGGGGGAAAAAAGCCTTCTGACCCAAAACTTTTTAACAGTAATCTATATTCATGGCCGATATAATATTTACAGATAACTGGGAAAATGTCATTATCATGGATACTGTTATTGAAATTATAGCCATTTTTAAACTTCTAACATATTATAGTAAATATCTCATGTTTTATACATAATCTGTTCAGAAAACTATTTGATATGACCACAGCACAACTGAATATCTGTCAGGATGGACACGTAGCAAAACAAACATCACCATGGTGTGCATGGAGGAGTAATCGCAGTTTTCTATAAGCATTAAAAATAATGAGCTTCATATATTGAGCACCACTCAGGCACTCAATATAACACCCAGAGATATCAGTAGTCAACCTATAGTGAATCAAACATGCAAGGCCAATTAACGCAGATAGAAATAATAAACATTTTTGTCTGCCATAAAATAAATTCAGTGCTCAATGAGACCTTTTTTTTCTGAATGGATGAATAGAATGTAAATTGATCTAGGAGATCAATAATTCGTCAACAAATAAGTCCATATCAGGTCTGAGTGTAGTAATAGAGCTATCAGACGGCAGATGTTTTATGTTGTGCTTCACACAAAGCTGTAAGTCAATTGATTTTTGATATTTAAAAAGTAAAAAGTCACACTAAAAACAGTGCGTGTCAGTTATGTTACAAATTGCATGTGACAAACAAAAGGAAAGAGCCGTTAACGGTGTTTTTGTAGTTCTACAACTTGCTGCATGCTAGAGGTGTCAGAAAAGTAGTAATGCTGTAAAGCATTCAGACCACAAAATTCACAAACCACAAACAAGCTTATATCAATATACCAGTGGTCTGCACTTCACTTAGAGTGCTAAATAAACATAACTATAATACACGCTTCACTTTATTTAGTGAATATATAACAGTAAATCATAAAATTAAAGGGGTCATGACATTATAAAAACTAATTTGCCTTGATCTTTGGACATATACAAGGTTTTTGTACCATTAAAAAATTCTGCAAGTTTCAGCTTAAAATGTCCTCCTCATTATAAATAAAGCATTTATTTAATCAAGCTCCAAAAAGGCTCTTTCGATATGACTCCTTTAAAGGACAAAGACATATACTGTGAAGGTATACCATCCTACAATAGCAGTCAGTGGAGTCAGTCATTTTCATTTTGTTTGAGAAATTAATACTTTTATTGAGCAAGGACACATTAAATTGAGCAAAAGTGAAAGTAAAGACATTTATAATGTTCAGTGGTGGACGAAGTACACATACCATGTACTTGAGTAAAAGTAAAGATACTCAAGGTAAAATATTACTCAAGTAAAAGTAGAAGTGTTGCCTTTAAACATTCACTTGAGTAAAAGTACAAAAGTATTTGCCTTCAAATGTACTTAAGTATCCAAGTACTTTGATTTTTTTATGGCTATAATGTCCTATTATAATTTCTCACAAGACTCTTGCTCAACTCAGTCTAAGTAAAAACTAATGTCACTCTTGGCACAACAGTCTATTAATGAAATGACATTAATTAGTCTGATATATATACTGCATATATATATATACCTCATATATATATACTGCATACGCCATTATATATATATATATATATATATATATATATATATATATATATATATATATATATATATATATACACACATGTGTGTGTGTGTGTATATATATATATATATATATACACACACACACACACACACACACATATATTCAGCACACACACACATACATATATATATATTCTATATTCTATGTTATGGGAGCAGCCAATTTCCCTCCAAAATTAAACACAAAAACGCATTAATGCAGTGTTTCTGCTAGGCTAAGTTACTCCCCAGAAAAAAAAAAGCTATTATATGCAAGTCATTTTAGTGGCAACATAAGCAATGTACATAAGCTATGCGTCAATACTTACCGATAATTGCTGCAATAATAGCTGCTGCTTTCGTCCCGCTTAAAATCATTGTCAACGCGATTTGTTTGGAACTATTGAGAGCTACACGAATAACGTGACCGCGCGGCTGCGAGATCACTGTCACAACCATGTTCGCAACTCTCATTTTTAACGGCTCTTGTTCGCGCTTAGTAGATACTACCGCCAAGGTAAGTTCAAAACAAAGCGCGCGCGCTGTACTATGACTGGTGCACTCATAAATAAAAAGGAACGACTGATTTTGAAAATGTAATAGAGTAAAAAGTACGATATTTGACTTTGAAATGTAGTGGAGTCAAAGTAAAAGTCTCCCAAAATGTAAATACTTGAGTAAAGTACATACGCAAAAAAGCTATAGTAGGCCTACAGTAACGAATTACATTTACTTCGTTTCTGTCCACCACTGATAATGTTACAACAGTTATGTTTAAAATAAATGCTGTACTTTTTAACTTTCTATTCATGACAAAATCCTGAGAAAAAAAATGTATCACCGTTTCCACACAAAAGAAAAACGCTGATAATCAGAAATGTTTATTGAGCAGCAAATAAGGATATTAGAATGATTTCTGAAGGATCATGTGACTCTGAAGACTGGAGTAATGATGCTGACAATAGGCTTTATGCACAGCTTCACTACTTCCTGAACTTCAGCCAGCCCTTTGTTTCCTGTCTGCCATTATTGGACAAACTGATTAATCCAGGTGTGCCTGATTATTGTTGAGGCCAGGCACACCACACACCACCATCACAGATCACGCACTACATTACGCACTACGATCACGATTAACATTACATTTGAAAATATATTAAAATATTAAACTTTTGTACTATTGTAATATTCCGGTTTGTACTGTATTTTTGAACAAATAAATGCACCATTAAAAAACCATTAAAGTCCCCGTGAACCGGAAGTTGCAAAGGACTGTTCTCCAGTGTTGTGACGTATTTCCGAGAGAAACGGAATACAAAATGAGGCAAACTAGTGGGCGTGGCTTTTCTTCCAACTAGCACCTGATTGGATCTAGAAAAGTAGGTGTTTTCATTCAGCCTGTCTACTGTCAGTTGGAGGGGAGTGGTTACGGATGTTAAGCAGACACCTAAACCGTCAAACCTACATCATCAGGGAAGGTCCTCCAATGCAGAGGGGAGGGGACATTTCAAATTTTGATTAAAGATTATGAAGCCAAAAAATTTTTTTGTGTGGATTCACTTGCATGGATGAATTGTTCACCACAAAACGACCAATTTAGGCAAACAAAGTAAGTATGGTCAATTTTGAATTCATGGGGACTTTAAAATCTTACTGAATGGTAGTGTATTTACTACAGTATTTCCCAGTACTGCAAAGAATACCATGGTGTTATGCTATATAATATAAGAGGGAAATACTTCAAGTTCTTGGAATCAATAACTTCTCAAAATGAAATTAAATATACGGTGTGCACATCCCTTTTACTGAAAAATATCAATAATTATAAAAGATAAGACCAAACCAGAACTTGTTAATGTCCTTTGGGATTCTGATGTTAGTTTCTATGGAGACTGACGCCACTTATAAATAACGTGAAACCAACATCTCACCAGCACTTCAGTCCAGGGGTCTCATTTATTAAACTTCTTACATGCTAAAAGTGTTCGAAAGCCAAAAATGGCGTACACCAAAAAATGTTCAGACTTTCAAATTTGCAAAACACACCAGAACCTGCACAACATTCCCTTTATAAAACCCAGTCAGCGGAAGGTTGTGTACATGCATCTTCACCCCGTCTCCTCCCCGAACCAGTTTTACTATGCATATCCTCATCTGCATATCATTTGCATATGCATATTCATCCACGTGATACCATGTTTTACGGACAAGACATTAGGAACATATGAGTTGAGGATTTCCTGTCACATTACATTGATAAAAATCATTTAGTAGCCTATCCTTGCCTTGTTTATGAATAAATAAATCAAATACATTTCAGAGAAAGTTTTTCTCAATCTTTTCCGATGGCCAAATGGTATTTTTAATTGCTTTATATTTTTAATGGAAACAGATAGGCCTTATTGTGCATTATTGATCATTATTTGTGCAAAAATATTTTCTCAGACCATGAGTTCTGCTATTTCCATGCGCTAAGCAATCCTCGCTGTAGTTAAAACATTAAAACACAGCATGCCACAGGTAAAAAGTGTTAAAAAACAATGCATCCACTACTGTAATTTAAGTGCTTACCTCCATTAATGAGAATGCCATATATTTATTTAAACTGTATTGCACTGTATTTATGATTGGGACTCATAATGAAGATTTAAAGTGGTTTTCCTTCATCTGCCGTCAGTCCCTCAGCTCACCATTGGTGTCGCCAAACTGCTTTGTCTCCAAAATGTGCGTACGCATTGCTCAGAGTTTACTTACAGGTGCGAAAATTCTCCCGTCAAGTTTGTTTTTAATAAAAGTGGGTTATAATAAATGAGACCCCAGCTCTTGTTATTCAGTGCACGAAAGCAAACTATTTACTAAACAATGCCATTCATAGTTCTTTCAGTTCTCATCAGTGCCTGTAGGGGGTGCTCATCCTGTAGCGTTACCTGGCTTGTGGTACGTCGATGCTAGAAGAGACCACCTTGCGTTTCTGTTCCAGCAGAGAAATGGAGCGGGTGTGATCCTTCTCCGGCTCCAGCGCCCGGCCCGTTCGCTTGTGCTCCAGCACCCGTGGCTCCTCTATGCTCTCCGGGCTGAGGGAGGGCGCCTCTCCTCTCGGCACACCTCCATTCTGGCCCTGCGTGGGCCAGTCCCGCTGGCCACCGTTACAGGTGCTCTGCAGAGGGAAACATATTCAAGTTTTTTCAGTCTTAACAGTCTCTCCACGTGCCTCCAGTCAATGAAGCCCCATTTACACCTACGGGGGCCGTTAAAGCTATAGACCCCAACTGTGAGGCTTGTTTGCTTGCAATCACAGTGCATTAGGCTGTATTTAAACTGTTTGTAATTTATACATCGGTCCATACATACACCTCACCAATGTTTTGGATCAAGAAATCATATTCATTGATCTGCAGGCTTGTTTGTTTTAGAAGATCTTTGCGCTGCTGAAAAAAGAAAACTAAACCCCCCTCACTCTGCCATTTCCCCCTTAGAACAACAAGCCACCATCCGTGACCACACTAATGCAAAGACGAGCAGATTTTCCTCTTGCACGTCTCATCTGCAGGTGCCGTAGACTTTTCTATTTATTGTGACTAAAGCTGCGGTAAACTAAACCTCAAGCTACAGAGAGGACAAACAGGGGCCAAGACAACGCACATCACCGCATGCACCAGCGGAGAGCATGATCTAACAGTGAGCAGCGTGCAATACAGATCTTACCGGAACATGATTAGTTTGACTGAAGAGAGGGTAAACCCCTATCGTGCTGAGCTTTGAGCATCTGGGAGTTTACATACTACAATGGAGTTAAAAATAAAATGGATTACCTGCCTCAATACCCATTTCATCACTAGTGAAGTGTGGTTATCTTAATAAACTCTACTGAATTAATAACATTTTTATTTATTTACCATTTGTCATCATTTACTCACGCTCATGTCGTTCCAAAGCTAAATGGGTTTGTTTCGTAATTCGTAGAACACAAAGGGAGAAACTTTGAAGAATGTGCTTGCTGCTCTATTCTATGCAAACACAGTGAATTAGGACAGGAGCTTTTAAGTTTCAAAAAAGTATACAGATGCACCATAAAATGTTCACAAACATGAACTATGTTACAATATTCCAAATCTTCATATAATAGCTTTGGGAGAAAAACTTGGGATGCACAACAAGATTTTATTATTTATTTACTGTCACATAGTAGTATTAGTGTTGTATATAAAATTAGCTAGGTAATTGTGAATATTAGTTTTACATTGTGCTGTTATCTAATGCTCACTTAATCTTTAAAAATGCTAATAATTGAATAATGTTAAATACAGTAGGTAGTTCAAATTAAATATAAAATATTCCCACTGTAATGCTGTGATGTGTAACTTCATTTAAAAATGTATTTTTGTGTTTTCTTTTATTTTAGACAAATTAAATTATTGATCAATGGCAGATATTACAATTCTATTATCAGCTATAGCATGAAAATAATTATCAGCGTATCTTTATTAGCCATAATTCTAGCCCGTATGCGCTATTCGAGGTCTTATTGACCCCAAATGATTTGTTGACCCCAAATGTTTGCTGAAATAAAATAAAAAAGACTCCCTTCATCTAAATGGGATGAGACTTGATGTTGTGACACTTGCTAGCTCTACAAACAATAAAATAAATTGGAATGATATCTGGTTGTACATTAGCTGAAAAAAAAAGTCCCTCTCAAGGATGTTCGGGGTCTCCCGAGACCCCAGACAATACAATGTGATTTTGTAACAAAATAATGTAATTTTTTTAAACAAATGTAATGTCACTCACTGTATAATTTTTACTCTACATTTGTGCAGTGTTGGGGGGATTTAAGGCATTTTTTTTATATTAACAAATTAAAAAATATTTTTTTTTAAATAGGATGAATGTGATCATTTAAAAAAAAAAAAAAAAATGTGTCAAATATAAAAAAATAAACCAGCCAAAACACAGAACACAAATACATTGAAGTGAACTGGCAACCTTATTGCACATCCACAATGTGAAACGCTCTGCTCACACACACACACACACACCAAAAAAATTTTAAAATAAAAAATTATTCACCCATAGACATCAATGGGAGACTATAAAAAATAGAATTTTGTTACATGATTTGTAAAAAATTCAGTTACAATACACAAAACACAAAAAAATGAAGGGTTGATACCACAACACATCCCTGATGAAGTAAACACACACACAACATAATGCTATTCCATCTAGAAGATGAATGCCAGGCTTTGGCGTATTTTCACGAGATGAACAGATTTGTTAAAGCGGCATCATGTTGTGCAAGACTTTCAAGCGTCAAATCAAAAATGCACAGTTGACAAGTTCAAATTTAAATTTCACACACTATTAAGTTCTGTCTTTCTCTCTCAAAACACACACCCTTGTTTTGTGCATTTTAATGGCCACAGCTTTCTCACATCATGTGGAGCACAGCCACAGCCAAATATGGGTCACAATTCATATGCCAGTCAAACTATTTAAATAAGTTCTTGTTTTTGCTAAAGAGTTAGAGGGTTTTAATCAATTTAAACAGATCTCGGCTGATCTAATAAGAGAATTAATTAGATTTGAGAGCAGGATGCACACAGATGAGCACTCGAAATTAATTATCTACAAATTATTTATTTATTTATATTTGAATATTCATGAGGAAAATAAACACACGCACTATGCACGTTCACGTGCGAGATGCTGCACTCAAGGTTTGAAATATCTACTGCCAAAAGGAACTATGCCACTCTTTATAAACCCATAACAAACACATCTACTGCTTTTCTGCCTCTGTAACAAGGTTCCATCATGACAAAACCTCAACCCTTTTAATATGAGTGAAGTGTAAACCAGCAACAAAGCCTTGGTGCATAAAGAGTTAAGACTGGTAGACAGCCTGTGTGGGTTAATTACATTTTGATATTAAGCAGTGGAAACAACAGGGGAACAAAAACAATCCAGTCCGCCTTTGTCTGGAAATACCACACTGTAACACACTTAACGTGAAGCCCCTCCTTATGTCTTACTATACCAGTCAACAAGTGGCATTCCCCCAAGCCCCAAGCCGAATGCCTCTCGTTTGGGAATCCAGGCGCCTTGCCAAAGCCCCAGATTCTATGAGCATGACCTCTGTAGAGGTCCGTTTTGCACCGTTACGGAGCAGCTGCTCCGGGACCATTAGCCCCCACCCTAGTTTCACATCCCTCCCTGCTTGCATCACTTACATCTTAACCTTTTCCCCCATCATGCGTCACCAGAGAAAATGTCACCGTGTCTTGTATATAATAGTTGCTTGTGTTACGTTTGAAAAGTGCCACTTTATTTTCTCTGATTGCAAATTAAATGAATGTCTGTTTGGGAGTGCAGATGTACTAAGGTGTAGCATACTTGCCAAAAACAAACATATGCAAACCATTACATACAGCAGCATCCAAATAAAATTTGATTGCAAATATTGCATGCACATTTCAGTTATTGCATTTATTTTAATTTACATCAATTATTTCCCCGATGTTATTAACCTTACAGTCTTACAGCTCTGATTATAAGAGAATGAAATAGAAGAACTGGTCCCATTCTTGTAATTCTGACCCTCTTTGTTTTGATATGGCACCTCGGGCTGTTTAACTTGATGACTGCAATTAGGTCATTATAAAAAAAACCTTTGTATTTTGCAATCACGTGCAAGCGACTCAGCCCGGTGTGCAATCAAACAGAGTTCGGTGAATAAAATTAACATGATTTCAAGCATTAACTAAATATCAAATGACATATTTACAAAAACGCGATCACTGTAAAAGCAATTAATGTCGAAAACGCTAAAAAACACACACTAAAGAGCCGGTTTCAGCGGAGAGATGTACGCGCGCGCACATATGCTTGTGCTGGCGCGTGAATGAATGAATGCTGCAGAGTTGTGTTTGTTAGCCACTGTTATCCACCCACTGAAGTCAGATCATCAGCGGCTTACACGGGCCCTACAGGGCTACAGACTGCGACTAAAACGACCACAAATGCAACAAAACAACACTATTTTAATACAATCATTTAGAATCTAGTCAGTCGGCAAAACTTTGTGTTTGTTTACCACAGGGAGTTTCGTCAGATTTAATCTCGTGATTGGGCATACATATGCAGTGTTTCCAGCACCGTTGTTTTGCATCTATCTGTTGCGTTGTATTCGCAACAGAAAGATGCAAAATAACGGTGCTGGAAACACTGCATATGCAGGGGCGGTTTCTTCATTAGGGCGATTGGGCGACGCACCACCAAAGTGTGAAAGTGATTTTTTTCAATCACATTCACAATCTCATTCAACAACAGTTACGCTAGCCGTCACTATAGTCCAATCAGCGTCATGTCACGTTCTGTGGAGTACCGCCTCTTTTTGGGCGATTTCACTCTGGCTGAGAATCGCCCCGAGTGTTCCCATAGACTTCCATTCAAAGATGTTTTTTTTCGAACTGGAGGCACTGCAATGCATTCTCTATGGGTTCCGGGAGGGCTCGCACTAACGTGCTTACGTCATCATACGTATCCTTAACTTGTGCAGCGATTGGTGGGAACAAACATACACTATTAAATATCTTTAAGATTAAGTGACAAATAATATTTAAAAACAATTTGAATTTGAATAACAAGAAAAAATTAAACACTACAATAATATCTTTATCAAATGTGATTAAAAAAAATTAATAAAAAAAGAATGAGAGCGAGAGCTTGAGAAACTGTTGGGATAGGGATCTCGCGACTCGCGCGTTGAGGCCAGCTGAACTTGAACAACGTCATGGCAAACGCAGTCATAACGCAGTCATTTATCGTGTCATTAAAATAAATACCAGTCAGCCCGTCGTAGTAATCAGCATACATTGAGCAGGAGCAAGTAGCAACATGAACAACAAAATCTAGGCGGGCCTTGGGAGAAGAAGACAAGCGGAGGCTGTCTAAAGAGGTATTGCTGAACATTTTAATACTCGAGTGTTGAAAAATCTCACTTTGTTTTTACAATCAGTTGAGGAAAGGATGGTAGCAGTCTTTTTTACTCCTAGCATTTTACTTTGAAATTTGTACATTTCCATTCGAACACCAACACAATCTTGTATGTCCAAAACTGTTACTTTTCAGGAAACGAAAGAAAACCTTTTTTTCCCCCAAAATAATTTCCAAGCTCTTTTAATGCTTTCCATTGGTAAAATATTTGTAAAACACATTGACAGATGTAAAGGGTGACCAATAGCATTAATTTTTGAAAAAATAGGGAGATAATACAATATGGATTCTGCCTGATACATTGTTGCTGTCGGGATGGAAACCTTGTATCTCTATATTTATATTATAATAAATAAATTATTTTATAACTAAAATAAATGTATTTATTTTGTCAGGTCTGCGACACAATCTTAAAGTAGTGAAGTTGCCTTTACATGCTTAAGCTGTTAATTTATCCATTGCATGGGTGGACCTTATCCTTATCAATCATCCAAACATTTGCCCCCCCTGAGAGATTTTGCAGGAGCCGCCACTGTGCATATGTATGCCCAATCACAAAATTAAATCTGTACCAACGTTAGACTTCAGCTGATTGTTCATATGACAACATGTAGCCTAAATCGAAATATATGCTTGCACAGTCGAGTTAATTATTCTAATAGATTAATGAAATTGGTCATTGTCATGAAAAGTTAATTGTCGAATGAGATCCACTTGTAAGATGGATTCGTGCTTAATATTCTCACAAAATATTTATATTGCACAAATACAGTCTCTCACAACAGCATCGTTTAGCCCTGTTTTTATAACAATTGCATAGTTTCATTCACAGTGAAGGTTAAAAAGTAAACTATACGAACTCAAATTGCATAACGTTATTCAATTCATACACCACTTCAATATGAAGCCTACTTAGTCATTTGCAAATATTCCCATCTAACAATGAGGCCAAATTGTCCATATTAAAAAAAAGTTTCATGTATGGATTGTGAGCATGGGCACCGGCGCTTCTGCGATTCTAGAATTTGGTAAGCTAAGTAATTGGCCCCTAAATGTTTAATTTGAGCGACCAATGACTCAATAGTCATTTTAATCTGTAGCTTCGTCCTCAGCATGATTACTGCAATATCCACTCACACACATTATTTGGATCATGAAACAAACAATCTCTCAATGCACTGTAAACAATAGGTACTGTGTGCGACAACAGCACAACAACAACAACAACAACAAGCCCAGCTGACCACACACACACACACACACCTTCAAGCTCGACTTCAGCGGTGCTTTCGCAGTCATCTGTGCAATGTCTTCCTCCGAGTACTCTTTTAAGCTCCCGTCTTGCATGAGCACCGTGTACACGTTACGCCGATGGCCGGTTGAAGCATCTCTGTTGTCTTGTTTGACAGCCTGGATCACTCCCGTGAGCGGAGTCGCGTCTCCCGTTAAACCCGGCGCGTACACGCGGCTCCCAATGACCGAGCGCTTCACCAGCCGCCGCGTATGCATAGTTGATATATCAATGAAATGCGCAAATATAAGTACTTCGATCGTTGCACAGCAATGCCGCTTTAAAAAAAAGAAATGTCACGTTGACAAAACATAATCGGACCGAACGTCATCATGGGCCGTAACGTTACATGCGAATAATACGACAACATCATCACCACAGATATGAACCGCATCCACATCTTTCAGCCGGCGTGAGCGCGCATGTTCAGGACACCGAACCAATGAACCGTTACAATATGCAAATTGACTACGCTTAATAACCTCTCTGTCCGACCGACCAAACAACCGACCGGCAACCGATATCTTTCTTCTGTCGACCTGTTTGTTTTGCTTGCCGTTCCCTTAAAGCTGGCGGGTTGTGGTAAAACATGGAGCGGAGCACCCGTTTTGACTCGATAAACACGATGTATTTTTCACAATACACACCACGAGCATTATGTCATAAATCACCGAAGACCGGCCGAACTGAATTCTAATTAATATTATAATATTAATAAACGTCTCCAGTGTCGACTGTGCAGTTGTAATAGCCAGTTTGTACCCCCTAGATTAGCGTAAACCCGGTATCATTTGAGAAAGACTCCATTCCATAAAATCCATCCGGGTTTTCAAGAGCCTGGCTGTACCGGCGGAATGTCGCCTGTAAACATGTGCGCTCGCGCAGCCAGTGTGCGTTCTCATTGGCTCACGGCACACACGCCTCCACTCGCTCGCGCTCGCTTTCTTCTGCAGTTTCCCTCCAAATACGAGCAACTGCGCAAGGATGGAGAGATGAGAGTCCATCTTTCTGTGTGTGACCTGTCTTCACTATGAGCTTCTGAGTAGTTATTATTTAGGTAGGTAGGTTGGTCAGTGTGTACATAACATTAATAATAGTGATGATAATAACCTGTCAAAACCGGGTTATGAGTGTAATGTGAGGGTGTGTGACCCGGCGAGAATGATTGACAGGCGGAGGGGAGGGTCCATGTTGTGAGTGTGACCTGTCATTAGTAGTCAGTACAGTAGAATGATGACGGTATGTGGCAAGTGAATCAGTTACACTTGCCACATACCAAAACATAAACTTCTGTGACTCTGAGGATAATGCAAATATTTAAAAGATTTGTTATGCTGAGGAAGGAAACGCTGTGGACATATTTCTATTTTTGACGTCTTAAAGGTATAGCTCACCCAAAAAATGAGGATCTTATCATCAGTTAGTCATTCTCATGTTGTTACTAATCTGTATGAATTCTTTTGTTCAATTGAACACACAATGAGATGACAGAATAACAGCCTCTGTCACCATTCACTTAAAGGAGAACTCCGGCGCAAAATGAACCTTTGGTCTAATTACACATTGTTACCTAGTCAACCGTTATCTGAGATTTGTTTTCATGATTATCGAATGTAAATAGTTTTATCTCTAAAAACAGTTTAGCCTATAAAGCTAGTATAACGCTAGTATATTGGGCATAGAGTAATGACAAATAAAAATCGCTTGTTAATACCACTAACAAGGCTCAAAATAGCCCCACACTAACACGGTAGCATAATGAGGGTCCCTACCTTCAAACCGAAGCATTGAGAACTTTGTCAGTGTCCAGACAGTTTAATAAGAACATATTTTATACATACAGTCAACTTCGCGTATACAGACAGGAGCCATCTTTGAAATACAATCTTTACCAGTCGATCTACGAACGCCGATCCAAGCCTGCTGTTCGCGCTCACCTTATCACTCGTTCTTATCTTCTATTAAACTGTCTGGACACTGACAAAGTTCTCAATGCTTCGGTTTGAAGGTAGGGACCCTCATTATGCTACCGTGTTAGTGTGGGGCTATTTTGAGCCTTGTTAGTGGTATTAACAAGCGATTTTTATTTGTCATTACTCTATGCCCAATATACTAGCGTTATACTAGCTTTATAGGCTAAACTGTTTTTAGAGATAAAACTATTTACATTCGATAATCATGAAAACAAATCTCAGATAACGGTTGACTAGGTAACAATGTGTAATTAGACCAAAGGTTCATTTTGCGCCGGAGTTCTCCTTTAAGGATAAATGATGTCATAATGTTAATTTCTGGCTGGACTATCTCCCCCTAGACTATGTCTAAATGAAATGTAATGACATTTGATAAGTGACACACTACTCTTTTCACATAATGTTTTGGGAAGTGAGCATATTTGGAAACAGGGAATGACTTTACCATTCAGACTAAATTCAGGATACTCCCTTAAAATGTAATATCAGTGTAATTCTAGGCCTATCAGTCACAAACTTCACAAACTTGAATCGAGGTGTTTACAATGAAATTACCGTAACTGCATATCCCAAACAGTTAGGCCTACTATACACTATACTTACAATAAAGAGAGACCTGTCTCGGTTCTCATCTGAACATGACATAACTTTCCTTTAGACACATGGAAAATACCACTATGCCTCAATCCTTTTATTTGCCGTTCAAAAGGCTAATTTAATAGTTTATTCAAATGTTTACATTTCACTTTTATGCCATTTATGCACTTGCCATTTTTATTCAACGTGACTTACAGAGCATTCAAACCATACATTATCAGCACATGATAAAAAATTTAAACTAGCCGTAATAAAGATTTTTAGATTTGAATTTAAAACATGTGGTAAGAAACTATATGTTAGTCTCTTTCTGTTCTTGATAAAGGTGTAGTTTAAGGATGGAATATGCTACTTGTTGTTTTTTGTTGTAAAAATAATAGAATACAATGCCATCTCAAAGATTCTTACATTATTCAAAAATTTTGTTGTGCAATTTGTACCGATTACATTTCAGAAGTAATCCACCGTCTTTTGTGCATTATAATGCCTTAATTTGACATTTTTACCTTTGTGTCCCGTTAAACACGAACATGTACATGTTATTGTATGTGCTTGTCAGTGTGAGTTCTGAATTGATGGTAGCATTGATCATTTCTCAGTGTATATGATTACTGTGTGCTTGTGGGCATGATAACAAACTGTCTAAGTATAACCCCTTAAGGAATGGCTGAAAAGATTTAATCTTTTAAGAAACAATTTATCCTTATGAAGTGAAAATAAAAAATCTATTCAGTGCCCTTGTTTGCCCCCGCTCCCTTATAAGTACTTGCATTGAAAATTAATGTTGCTTTGACCACAGATTCAATCAATAGCAGGCTGTGGAGTGAAATATGTTCTTAAACTCCCCTAATACCAGTGCATTGACATGATAATAAAACTGCCTTATTGCAGGTTGTTTTTCTACACTTGAGAATTTAGTAGGATGTATCGACAGATTAAATATCAACAGATTATACTGTGTTTTTGCACTCTAAGGCAATATAAATGTCCTCATCTTACTGAGATTGCATGTAAATATAGCACTATTAAGGACAAATTATTTTAATGTTTATATCAATCAGTTGATGTGGATAAACAAACACATGCACACACATTATATTAGTCCAGCATGACTATATTGTTTAAGAAGCAAATACCACTATACAAAGATTATGATGAAATAAACAAATGCAAAATTCATTCTTATTTACAACTAAATACACAGAATTTGGTTAGAGGGAGAAACAAAACATACAAAGTTTCACCATGATATTAACTATAACAAGGATCTTCTCAATATGGAACCTGTACCAACACAATGTACCATTACAAGCAAACACGGACAACATTGGGACTCAATCCAGTCCTTATTTAAACCTCACATTAAAATAAAAATTCCAAAGCAATATGTATTCCTGCTATTAACCTGTTGAATGATAAACCTTGACAGTCTTCAAACTTTCTTGAATTAAAAATGCATCTAACAGCATGTATTCTACTGACTCTTAAAGTTTCATTAGTTCCTCAATACAAACAAACTAGAAAATGTCCTCGTGCTGTCATTTGAGAGCTGTTGCCAATTATTACAGAAGCATACTTAAACTGATATAATTTAACAGATCAAAATAGTCATTTGAATATTTACAAGTGTCTCTTGGCATGAAGTTTCCCATGCGGTGTCTGGACACGCTATGCTTTTTGATTATACTGCTACATGAATGTCAAAGCAGCTAAATGCATACCTGATCATAAAGTACATTTACTAAGCTGCCAGGCAAAGCTGCAGTGTGGCAGTACCATGTCTCTTTCCCCCTGTGCTTTTTAGCCTTTTGAAATGTTGCGTACCTATTCTATGTAAAAATCAAACAATATCTGAAATATATAATGTATCTGATACACTTAATCAATACAGCTCCGACAATAAAAAAAATAATCACACATACATATTGATGCAACATAGCTCAATTACACCACAAATGGCAATTAGTGTACAACTGAACACCAGCAATAGATAGTGGTCAACTTTTCATTAATACCCTAGTACACTCATAAATGAGTGCTTAACTTTGCGTACCTTAAAGATCACTTCCTCACCTGAGCCGGTCAGTTGACACATTAATTATAAAACATGTTAAGCGGCTCAGAATGATGGCTACATTTATATGTTCTTCTTTTATATTTTGATATGCGTTACGTGAATGTCAGTTGCGTACTACTTGTAAAAACGAAACGCTCCAGCCGTTCTGAATGATTAAAATGAGTGTATTTCCTTAATGGACTGAGCTGAGAGGTCTGCTGTTGAATGTATCTGATTGGTTCTCTTTTTGGGGTTATATAAGGACACAACCCCGTCAGTTGCTCAACTAGTATCACGTGATATCGGGCAGGCAGAGTGCAGCTTACAGCAGGTGCGCTGTGCAAACGCATGGAAACTACAAGTACACAATGAATAAAATATTTCTCATAAGACAACAGCCACTGGTGTGAATTTGCTTTGAAAAGTGCTGGGGACATGTGGGAAGGGGGTTACACAGATGTGCTGTTATGTCACAAAATCGTGAAAGCTTAGCTTCTGAATATTAATTAGGATATGCAAATTATATGATATTTTACGGTTCTAATAAGTAGTCTGTAATTTACTGATCAAGTGTGTAGTAGCGTATTTTTGAGTCAAATATGAAAAGTCATTACCATTATAAGTGTCTTAAAATCATTTAAACTAATCCATTTGTCACACATTGTTGCTAAGTTCTTGATGCAGCAGTCATTCTCGCTGTATATTCCTACATTTGAATTCTGAATCTTTAGTCTAGCAAAAACAAGTTCTTTCTATATGAGGGGTTTGGTGTTCTAATCCGCCCTAATTGAACTCTGACCATAATTACAGCTTTACATCAGTGGATGTAAAAAATTGTTCGCAGTTTGTTTTGTGATTTCACTTGAACAGGAACGAGCCATGGAAAAATGATAGATTAGATAGAGCACATATACTCATATCTGAGCAGGCGTGTGTGCTGGAGAGAACATTGCTATCCTTGCTTTCAGGGACATTATTATAACAACACACAAATGCACTGAAAACTCTCGCTTAACAACTAGAGATGCCACCTCTGTATTAGATACATCCCTATTGCAAGTTATTTCAGAAAGTGGTGGGGACAAAACTGGCCATGGCAAAAAGTGGTGGAGACATGTATGTCATGTCATGATGCCAATGAACACAGCTTCAATAGGGGCATCTCGGATTTGTGGTACCCAATTATTCACATGAAAAGCATAACAAGCCCTCTTCTGAGCGACTCTAGAGTGTTTCATTTCCTATGCTGGGTCACAGGTCTGAATGAACCCTTTCATTAATAATGTTTAAAAACAACGGGGTGCATAAAAGCTACACTGAAAAACATTCAATCAGGAAAGGTTAAGTGCATTATTCTCATGATACCACCCCAAATTCCACTTCTAAACCTCAGAGAAGTGAGTTCTCATTGTCCACGGTCCCCTAGATAGGTGGTCAGAGACGGGAGATGTCCCCTTTCAGACCCAGTTCCCCCACGCTCTCATAGTCAGGTTCCCCGATCCCATTGCCCTGATGAGCCTCTTCAGCCGCTTTGGCGATCTTGATGGTCTCGTACGCAGGGTCTGCATTCTCTGTGAGCCCCTCCGGAGGCTGGGAGCCAAGAGCCATTGGGTAATCATCCCCAACTGTGGCATAGAGATCACTGGAAGTCGACTCCGGCACCATTCCCTTGATCTCTCCGATGCTGCTGTAGTCATTCTCTGTTTCCTTTACAGAATTCTTCACTACCTTGGAGTACATGTCTGATAACTGAAATGTAACACAGAATGAGACATCTTTACTCCACAGGCTTGGTTCAGGTCGATTTTAAAATGCAAATATTATTAATTGTTGGTAAAACCTACAAAGACTTCAAAGTGGTCTTTACAAGGCTTTGAGATGTTGATAGACCTTACCTCACTGTCCGGAGACACATTGTCCTGAAGCTCTGGAGTCATCACCGGGGAGTGTAACTGTAGGACAATGATTGAAACGAGACCATTAGTTAAAAACATATATAATCAATTTAAACGCACAGGAAATAGCTCACTTCTACTGACACATGCTAGTGTCAAGGACTGATTGATGCAAAAACGAAGCCACTCATTCATTACTTAAGAGTTACTGATTGAAATCAAATGTACAGTTCCTCTCCAAGCAAGAGCGGTTGTATATTTACAAAAGGAATCGATAACGGAGTCATTAATGAACACAGTAAATCCTACAGCAGGTCAATAAAGGACACCTTAGCTGTTGGAGAATAATATCAATCCTTGTCTCAATCACCTCACTGACAGAGAGACAACAGTCAAGTGGGAATATTTTGCTATAACCCCTCCAAGATTAATCCAAAGCAATTTTAGCACCAACATTCTAAGCCTGTTCTTATTAAGCCACCTCACCCAATAAACCTGAAGTATGTTTTGCTTTGATTATGATCATACAAAATGAGCATCATGAGCTAGCCAGATGTGCTTTGATATTGGTTTAATTAGCAAAGCAATTAATTTAATAGCCCATCAAAGTAGCTCTGCAAAGACCCCCCTGACCTCATCACAACTAACAAATGTCTCTTACAATAAAGCTTATCTGCTAATTCACTCATGCCTTTGTCTCTGTCCAGCCCTCTATATTAATTAAAGTGCATTTTCCATTGATTTGCCCATATAAGAAATGAATAATCATCATCAGCGTTTAAAAACACTGCAACGTCATCACACATGAATGGATATCAAATTAAGATGTATTTACATAGAATTCATATTGTTAAATATTTAAATTAATCTACAAAGTAAATTTAGTCATGCTTAGGACTGCACATGCACATTTGCTGGACCAAACTTAAAATATTCACTTTTAAGAAAACATTTATGGGACACTGATTGGAAGTTTAGCAAGCAGTTTCAGTACTTCCCTATTCAGGCAGATTGCAGTTAGAATTGCTCGAACGAAATAGCTGCCTGGAGGCGTTGCAAATATGGCTGCCGAGTGAACTGGCTTTCCTTGAAAGGGACTATATCCACAAACACCTGCATAGATGAGGTGGATCAAACCGTAGCCACATAGTACTGAGGTGATATGCAATGACTTGTGGGTAACTTCCCTATTGATCTCCGTTTGCAGTGCCCTTGAGACTGAACACATAAGTTCCCTTGAATACCCCAATGGCCGAACACCATGTGAAGTTCACATTGGAAGATATACCCTGAGTGTGACAGGATGCTGACAGTACAGCCCGGGCATGAGGCAACGGCATGTAGCGCTGCACTCAATGGTGTCCATTATTATTTTCTTTCACGCACATGTCAGCATGTGCCCACACATCCTTTGCAGGCAACAGCACTAACAATAAAAGTCCTTCCCTTCAGCAGGAGACTTCTGAGTGTTGATGTGCTGAAATCCCAGTTTATCAAAGACAGCTGCCCTCAGTCCATCACGCTAGCATAGTGATAGTGGCACCAATGCTTAATGACACACATGGCGCTCCGCTCAAGCCAGGCTTGCGTGCTTCGCTCAAATAACCAAGCATACAGTCCACACCGTAAACTAATGAGACAACGTGTCCGATGTGCGTAGATGTGTTACAGCATGCGCTTGTCAGTTTGGGCATCCCAGCTTTAACTGACTGATTTTCTTTTCAAACACAGACTGATGTACCTGTAAACACATGCTCTGCCGTCTCATTCATCATGAGGGTGAGCTGTCAGGCAGTGGACAGCTGGAACGCTCTGATCCCTATACGCATATGTTAGCACAAACATGTGACCGATAAGACGAATCACTGCTGCCCCATTACATGTCTACATCAAGCCAGGGCGAATGGGATATGGAATGACAGGTGTCAAGTTTAAACCCACAGTGTAATAGGAGAAGGGTACAAACAGTTTCTCGAAATGATCATGAGGGTAATAGAGTAAACCACTTATTTTACTGAGTACTGGAGAGGACCCTTTACCACAAAAGTTTCAGGTAAGTGACTCAACATCTGACATCTACAGATTCACTAAAGCCTCTTTCCACTGCCAGAGTGCCAGTGCCAGATCCAGTGGCCAATCTGGAACCATTACACACATTTCTGGTACAGAAAGGTTGGGAAAAATTGGCTCTGCACTGGCCCCGGCCCCTACAATCTGCTGGTTTCGAATCAGGAACAACTCACTTTTGGCAAGTCTGATGCAAAGCAAAATTTGATTGCTCACTGTTAGCATTGGTTCAGTTGGTGAACATCCCGTTCCTATACAAGTCACGTCGCATCTGACACTTTATTTCTCAATCCGACATTCTGACTAAAATGATTTTGTTTACAAATATCAAATGTGAGTACTGATTGCTTGATTGGAGTTTTATTCATTATAAATTCTGATCGAAGCCTTTTTGATGTTAAAGTATGTTCTCAAATATTGTAAACAAAGCCTCATAATGCATACATACTGTAAACAAAGAAGTCATAATGTAGCTCAGCTCAAGTCAGTGGAACCGTGGGTCAGTTTTGGTTGGAGTTTTCCAGATCTCTGGCCGAGTATGAGCACCATTAACTCATGAGAACCACCAACTAGCACCATTTTTGGTGGAAAAGACATGCACTTGATATTGTACAAGTACAAAGGAAGCAAAAATACAGGCCAAAAAAAAAACCATGAAATGAGAACAACAAAAGGAGAGAGAGAGAGCAAAAGAGAGAGACTGACAGAGCGAGAGTGGATGCGGGAGTGATGAACAAAAGAGGTGCGGAGCGTCCTCGACTGGCGACAGTAGCGTGTGGCTGGATGCTTACGCCGTGTGCAGACATTGACTGCGGGCACAACAGCAGCCTCTCTGCTCGCCTCTACAGATGGCTTCATTTGTATGCTACAGGCGCATGTACGCATATCACCGTCAACCTGAGCACATATCCTAAAAAATTGTAATTAAACTGGAAACACACTGTTCTCTATTGTTCTCTTGTGGTCTTAGCTTAGCTTGCACTAGAGAATGTTAGTGCAGTCCTTTTTGGTCTGTTTCTGAGAATATTCTTCTTTGTTCTCATGTTATACTTCTTTGTTATACGTGTGAAGGGTCGCATCATCCCTGAGTGAGAAACAAAAGCTCCTGCTAAAGGAAGCGATTATGGCAGGAGAGCAACTGATGCTGTTAACTCAGTATTTAACACCTTAGTGAAACTTATAACAGTACTGTGGTGGTTACCATGGTAATCCCATGATACTATGGTACTGTAAAATGTATCATGGTACTGAATGATTGTCACATTCATTAACCATGAGATTTACATGCTACGCCAGGAGTGTCCAATCATGCTCCTGGAAGGCCATTTGTTCCAAGCGTCAACCCTTATTGTTTAAAGCCCAAAGTGGGCGGAGCCGGCCGTCGCCATCTTGGCAACACGTCATCGCTCGTCACTCCTTGAAAACCGAAAATTGGCAAAGAGGCGGGATTAGCTTAGTTGACGTGACGGCTAACAGACATCAGGCAAACGGCTAGTAGTGACAGCAGGGGCAATCCACCTGCCACTCAAGTGGCCACGCCCTTAATTATGCAGAACTTTAAGGCTTAATATAATTTAAACGGATGAGTTATAAAAAAATTCACCCCCTTCACAGTTGTCATGAAGGGCAAAATTAGCTATATAGACCAAAACCACTTTTTCTACTAGGCTATAAAAAAAACTCTGCTGTAAAGTTGGGCATATTGACATGGGGGGTATATCGGATTGACTCTCTTTTGGACCCTGTCTCTGGCGGCCAGTCGATGAATTGCAGTTTAAGCCACTTCCGTGTTGGTCTTCAAGAGAGAGACCGGAAGGTTGCCGCTTGGTTGATACTAAAATGTATAATAACATTCCTGAAGTATTGGTAGTATAGCGTTTCAATAACGGTAAATCCAGTACCAGTACAGTTTCTGCCAGTCAAAACAGGTGCAGGTACGTTATGCATTGCAGTAATGTGGATGCATGCATTGAACTTTTTGTTAATTTTTTGTTAGAATGAACTCTACAGGTCAACAATGGTACTTTTATAAGAAAAACAGTTTGGTAGCCCCACCTGTCCATTTGGAATCTGCTGGTTGTCATTCTCATCCAGTACTTTATTTGGTATGGGAGGTGGTTTTTCTTCCTCGGGATCTGCGTACGCCACAATGGCGGCAGAGCGCCTGGCCTCCAGGTCAGTGCTGTAGCGGCTCTTCTTGCTGAGGTTGACGGAGGCATACTCGACACCATTGGGCAGCATGGTGTGGTCTGGTGTAGCAGGGCTTGGGTGGCCGTTGAGAAGAGGCGCAGGCGGTTCCTCTGGGCTGAGTGTACCGTTGGGTAGGCCAATGTCCTTGAGCTCTTTCACTGTCTCGTACAGACAGTCCTCGACACTGACATCACGGGAGGCGCAGTCCTTCACCACCTCGTATGTGCCCTCTCCTGAGGCAACTTGAGCATCGACCACAGCTGCTTTGAGGTTATCAGTGGGTGGAATGCTGGGTAATTCACGATCCTGGTGATACTTAGAGGATCTGAGCTCTGATTGGCTGGACAGCATGTCTTCTGAAGGCTGGGGACTTGTGTCCATTGTGTCCGTGAGTACTGAGGAAAAAGGTAAGGGGAAAGAGGTTGAATATCTGTTACACAGAGTTCCTACGCAGTTTGTAAACGTATGGAATTTGATTTGAGTAATTCCCAGGTCTGGAAAAGTATGGATAAAACAGCTTGTGAACCAGGGGTGCCCAATCCGGTTCCTGGAGATCTACCTTCCTGCAAAGTTCAGCTTTAATCCTGATCAAACACAACTAAAGCAGCTAATCAAGATTTTTTATGTAGGTAGATCTCCTGGAATGGGATTGGGCACCCCTGTTGCAAATAATATGCCACGTAATGTTATATTTACCTCAGAAAAGCCATTCAATGACCATAAACTTGATAGGCAGTTAGAAAAATGAACTCTAGAGGAGTATTTTGCTAAATATATGCACTATATTGCATATTTATTGTGTTTACTTAACATGTTCTTTAATATTTAATGTATGTTTGAATAAATCTGTTTTTATGACAGACACCATTTTAATGTATATATTTCAAAAAGTGAGTAGAAACATAATTATGCAAGAAAAAGTTATTATAACCAGGGCTTGACATTAACACCCGTCAACCCACCAAACGCTGGTGGATTTCAGCAGTGGTGTGAAACGCAGTCACTCCTACTAGCCACTTTGGCCGGTTGAATTTTATCATTAATATATATAAATGTTTCAATTGTAGTCTTTAAAAAAGTCATCTGAAATAATAAACTATGTGCAGTTTAGTGTTGTCAAAAATATAGATTTTTCAATACATATCCATACTGAAATACCTGAAACGCTTCCAACACTACCTATTTCCCGCAGAATAGATACAGGATACCAGCTGCTCTTTCCCTCTCTCTCATCTCTCCGACGGCGAGTTACACACAAACCCGCCTTCCTTCACTTACTCGCTTCATTTGCTCCGGATGAATATTGTTGCTGTTACAGAGCTTGAATTTCGGCGTGGGACAGCGTGTATTGCACATAATTTAACTCATTCCCTCAGATTTTATGCTCCCACCCAAAATACACATAAAGCCGCCTCTCAGTACTAAATTGAGTTCTTTATCGCTGCTCTTTGTGCTTAAACAGTCAAATACACACAAAATAATGTCAAAATGCTGGTCTTGGCGAGTAATATTATAGTAATGTACTGGGGTTCCCTGTATAGTATACAGAATTAGTTGACGTGGAACATGATCGAAATTGGAATTGAATTGAATCGCATGCTTGAGAATCTAAATCAAATTGTGAAATGTGTCAATACACAACCCTACAAGTAGAGTGTTTTCATGGTAAAGGTTTAGTAATTGTTTTATTGTCGAATATGACTGACTGAGTGAATGAATTCTTTACCATAAGCAAGTCTCTTTTGAACTTCACTAATTGAATTTGCATGTGCCACTCAAACAAGATTGAAGCAAACAATCATCTACTGTAAATCAGACTGTACTTTGCTGTTTGGTGATCGTGCAACATCAAACCACATTTACAGTAAAGCTTTTTTCTCATCATGCAAGTGCATGTTATCACTTTGAGAAAACAATGAAAAACTGAGAAAATACAAATATTTACAGATGACTGTACTATATACCGAAAATAATGCTGTGTGAACCATTTAAGTTAAATATGGTCTAAGAATCGTTTGGAAGGAGGTCTGGAAATTTGAGTCTGGAAAAGTATGGAATTTTGAAATGTAAAATGTGTAGGAACCGTGAGACGATCATTGAGGACTGTTACCTGTACCACTTGTAAGAGGCCCATTATGGGAGCTGCTGACTGCCAAGTCAGTTCCATGACTTTCTATTGACTGACTACATGTTTCCTTTTCTGACACCTGCAGAGAAACAGGATAGAAAAGTTACTATGCACTATTTGTGAACTAAACAGTATTCATTGATGCAATCACTATTCAGACAGCATGCAAAATCAGGGTTGTCACAGATGCACATGGAATCCGATTTGAATTATTTGTTATAGTCACCGAATCAATTCTAATGCTGTTGCCTGAATGTGAAATGTGTTATATCCGTTTAACATAATTTGTCGCGTATGATACGCTAACGTACATAGCTTAACTCTGTGAAACTGGTAGGGGTGCAAGGATTTAAATTGTACAATTGGGTCATGGACCAAAAAAATGTGAAAACCCCAGCTATAAAGAGACTAGAGACAAAGACCCTTGGATTGAGCTCTTTGTTTTCATCTTTTCACCCATAGCAAAAACACCATGCAGTAGCACTGTGGGACCACCTAGTGGCAGCCCATTGACAATGCCTGTTGCCAGGGCAATGAAGTCCTTCAGATACAGAAGGTTAAAGCTGAGAGCCACTCAGATTGTCACAGCAAGACAAAGACCCCATTTAACCTGTCAGGCTGTGACTGACACCGCCATTTAAATGAACCCTTCCTCAATATATCGACAGGCAAGATGTATAATATCATGCAAAGGTTAGCCTTCGGATATCCATCAAAACTAAAGAGGTTTACAGTGTAACAGAGAGATAATGTCAGGCAATTGCTTAATACTCACTTTGTATTATAGAGAGGATCTCAACCTTGAGGTCACAACCCCATTTGTTGATGCCAAAGCAGTTCACTTTTTTTATTTAAAAACAAAAAAGTTATTTATTGACGACACCCATGTCTGACCACCCGTAGCTCCTCTTGAGCGTAAAATATAATTTCAACTATATGTGAACTAGGTGCAATGTTTATTAAAAATGTAGTTTTTACAGTTGATTAAACTATGAACTGCTCACATTTAACTTAAAATAAATAAATTACAATTAATTCAATGGCATTTGTCTGATTAAAGGTTAAGGGTCGGTATGATATTTTTGTTCTTTAGAGCCGTCTCTTTTGCTCACCAGGGATGCATGTAACTGATAAAAATAAAAAAAACAGTAATACTGTGAAATATTATTACAATTTAAAACAACCTTTTATATTTGAATATTTTTTAAAAATCTTTTTTCAAGATTTACGAATTTCAATTAATAGTCAAATTCCACCAATCCTTAAATATGATTCATATTATGAATTAAAAATTTAGTAAAATCTAGAGCTTAATAAAACATTTTGTGTGAATCTTTAATTTAAATTGAAACATATTTTCTTATATATTATATATATATATATATATATATATATATATATATATATATATATATATATATATATATATATATATTATATATATATATATATATATATTTTTTTTTTTTCAATTTTATGAATACGAATCACATAAACGAAATGGTCCATTCCCTTGTTCCATTAAGATTTATACAAAATTTTACTGTTAATTGAAATGCATAAATCTTTTTTTTTTTTGAGTGTGTAATTTATTCCTGTGATGGAAAAGCAGAATTTTAACGATGTAGAAGTTTTTACCGCCACTTTTGATCAATTAAATGTACCCTTGCTAAATAAAAGTAATAATTCATCTTTAAAAAAACTGACCCCAAACTTTCGAATGGCAGTTTATATTTACCATTTCTAATCCTTGGAACATTTGTAAAACTTCAACTTTATTTAACGGTCTTGATCAAAACAAAAATGTAATTTCTTTTGCAATTTCTGTTTGAGGCAGTAAAATTGTTTGCACTCAGCTATTTGACATCTAAAGTATCTAAAAGACTACATGCTTTGGTTGCAGCAAGTGGTGGTTTATCTCTTTTCCAATGCGTGGCAGGATGCCCATTGAGTTTTATAGTTCGCCCACCTCTTTTTCACAACTACAACCCAGTGCCCAAATGATTTGTTCAAGTTCTTGTCAGAGTCAACAACAATTAAACTGTAGTAAAATGTGTTGTTATTCCTCCTGTAATGTCTTGGGTCAAATAGACCCCAAAGTAACTTCGGGCATCTCTGAAAAATATGCTAATTGCATTTATTAGAAGAATTCATAAACATGCACATCTTTTAACAGAGTTTTACAGAGCCTGTACACATTTTTACCCAATCGGTGATGTCTGAGGGCGTTTTGATCCCACACAAAAACATTGATGAAATATACACATAACAGGAGGGTTAAGAACATAATTTTCAAATCATCTAATTGCACTTGTGAAATCCAAAATGAGTAAAAATAGGTTGCAAAACCCTGATATACAGGTAATGTACCCCTGTTTCTGTTTTACTGTGCGCATAACCAACGGCTGTCATTGATCATTTCCGTAAAGGCATAGAGTTTAGACATTTGTACAGCTTTCGTGGTTCTGTTATTCTAGTGCACAGCATGCACATGTAGCAGTTAATGATAAAGTTGAGGTAAACACAACCTGATGAACATTATAATAAACATAAAAATCAACATCTGGCTGTAAAGTGGCCCCATTTGTTCATTGAATGTATGTGCTTCAGAAGCCTTCACAGTCAGTCAACAAGCCATGAACACATGCTTGCCCCTCTCATTTAATAACAGTTACAATGAACAATTCAAGCATAACACAATCCCAGAGACCCTGGCTATACAGCTGTTTATGTGTAAATGCATGTGTGTGTGTGTGTTTTAGCAGTCAATTATGCCCTCAGTAGGTCACGCTAATCTCCTGATTGCTAAACATCTCCTGAACTCTTGAACTCTTTCCTCAGATGATAATTTCACACAAGACACCCAGTCAGACGCAGCAGAGCCAGAGATAAAGGCGACTCATGCATGAAGTTTCTCATCTCCCTGCGGTCAAACAAAAATGTTAATCTGTCTGCTTCATGCTTTCCTCCCACCAAACCCGGGCCTCACAATGACCGTCCATTCTCCTCTCCGTTCTCCCGACTTTACCAGGCCCTCAAGCACAGCGGTCACACATTCTCACGACTTAAACACTCTAAAGACGGTTCACGTAATCTCGGGACTCTGTGTAATTGAAAACGCCTTTTGAAATTAAAAACAGGGACATTGTATGGCTCTGTTTGAGCCGCAGTGAGGCAGCACAGGCTAAAATCTCTTGAATGAAAAGCATCATGGTAGCACATGCTTACCCCATTCATCAGGTTTTCATGGTCTCCTGGCGGCCCCCCCTTTTTTTGCCTGTGGAGTCAGAGGGAGAGCATTACTGAGAAATGTTGATTAAGTCTGTAGATTTGGCCGTGTACTCTGAATCATTCAACATTGTATTCCAAGATGCAAACTAAGCCTTGTTCTAGACAACAAAGCATTTAAAATCACATTTAATATAGTACCGAATCAAGGATTAAGCTTTATCTGTTGCAAGGGAAACCACCACTGGGAGTTTACTGCTGGTTATATGTTCAAATAAATGGAAAACTATTTAATAGGAAAATATTGATACATTTTACATCTTACTATTATATTAAAATATGTATTAATAATAAATATTATTATTTTCGTTTAGACAGATCTTGTCAATAAATGCATGGATTTAATGTAAATCCATGATATAAGGCTACTAAATATTTGTGACTGTTTATGTTTTATGAGCCAGGCCAATTTTTAATTCACTATTATTATTTTTTTACTTTTTTGAGATAATACTTAAAATCCAAACATCCAAAAATATTTGTATTAATATTTTATAATGTATATATTATAATAATTATAACACACCCACACATACATATACATATATATATATATATATATATATATATATATATATACAATTTTATATTTTTTAATTATTACTAATTTTATTCACTTTTTAATAGTAACAGTTTGTATTCAGAGTGCACCTTTTGTTTTCAAATGATTTAGTGAATTTTCAGTAAATATTGTGTAAAATAAGAGTTAATTTTACGGTGGCCGAGAAGGGTCACAAGTCTCACAACACATACAAACGCCACAACAACTACATATTCAGAAAACACATACAAATTCAGAAAACACATGCAAACAACGCCACAACAACTACATATTCAGAAAACACATACAAATTCAGAAAACAACTTCGTCGATTTCACATCACGTACGCTGCAAATATTCGCAGCACGAGCAAATAGGGAAACGAACTGCAAACTGCAAAAACACAACGGAAATGTTTCTGGGGGGGCCATAATCAGTGACGGACCCGCATCCATCCGGTTGTCTACGGTTTTAATTTGCAGCGTACGTGATATGAAATCGACGAAGTTGTTTTCTGAATTTGGATGTGTTTTCTGAATATGTAGTTGTTGTGGCATCGTTTGCATGTGTTTTCTGAATTTGTATGTGTTTTCTGAATATGTAGTTGTTGTGGCGTTTGTATGTGTTGTGGCCCTTCTCGGCCACCTTATAATTTGCATATTTTTGCACAACTCGTTTGCAGCTCCAAATTAACTTTTTGTTAACATTTTTCATGCTGATTTTGGGAACAGAATCAGTGGAATCCTGCAGAATGAATTTATGGTCAGATTAGTTCAAATGTGTTCAATGGAGATGAGCGCATGACTCTCATGTTAGTAGCTGAAAACATCAAAACTAGAAAGCATAATTAAATTAGACAAAATATGTAATATAAGGGGTGCGTGGATGTTTTGAATTCTGTGATTGATGGCATTCCAATTCTTTGGAACTCTGGAACTTTCTGAATGTGATTTTGCTCATTTATCATGAAATTGTATCGTATTTCAGCCTGTTCTATAGACCCTTTGGGTGTTTTGTGGGCGGAGCCAACCTGGTGGCAGAAAATTACAGTTCTGCAGTAGCGGTCTATGGAAGCCATGGAATAAAAGAATAAATAAAGGTTATTTCAAGAAAAATCTGAATTGACAGATTTGAACTCGATATTCTGCCTTTTTACCCATCAGAATATCGAGTTTATGTCCTGCAATTCTGAATTTATTTCTCAGAATTGTGATATAAACTCACAATTATTAAGTCCGAATTGAGAATTATGAGATAAAAATGTTTTAGGTTTAAATTGTATCTATTTAAAATGTTATAGGTTTGAATATTATTTAACTGTAATAGATTATGCCCCCTATTAACTGCACATGTGAATATTATGTAGATCTATTGTTTACATCAAACTCATGCTATAATAGTAGGGTAATCATTGCAGGTTTCATCAGTCCAGTCTATTAATTTAATGGCTTGCAACCATAAACGTCTGCGTTAAGCTTCAAAGGGCGTCTTCGACGACGGTATTCTGTAAAAATGAACACCATCTTTTTTTGAATTCCGATTCTGACAACCTAAGGCACAACAGGTCATTTATTCTGTTATTCCGTGGATCTCCCCGTTTTCCTCCACTTTTTACCACAGTTTTATACCACCGCAATGTGTGCGCAACTGCAGTGACGTAACCAGGGCCGTAGCTAATCCGGGGACCCTGTGTAGGTTGTGTGGGGCCCCTTAAAGCTGGGGGCCCCTAGAATCGTCACCACCTTTCTACCTGCTAGCGACGGCCCTGGACGTAAATGTGACATTAGCTCCCAAATGGTCTATAGGTTCGGAACAACAATACAATATTCATGAAAAAAATACAATGTTTATACAATAAATTTTTTTAAGATGTTTCAAAGAATGTTACTCACCCCTGGCAGCTCGCACACAGCAGCAGGAGGACAGAGAGCAGCAGGAAAGCCGTGAGTCCCGTGAGTGTGCCTACAAGTGCCAGCTCCCCTTTAGCCAGCCACGCCGCCCCCGCGACCTCTGACCCCACGGCCCCTGACCCCAACATTGCACTCAGAGCAGGAGCCATTATACATCACAATGATGAGCCGCCTTCATCGACCAAATGCACCTCACTGCAGAGGCTGGACACAAAAAATAGATAGAGTCAGAGAGAAAGAATGGGGGAGGAGAGAAGAATAAAAAACAGTTTCAAGGTTTACCAAAAGACCTTTGCACTTGATAGAATCACCAGGCCAAATCAGCTTAAAAAGAAAGTCTGAAACCTTATTATAAATCAGAAACATTTTTGCTCCAGATCCTGAGTCCAATTGTTGATATATGTAAGTGAAATAACTTGATAGATAATCTCAGATTCAAATGACGTCATGGAAGAAACTTGCCATCGTCCCTCACTGACGAACAATTCTTTGTCTACAAGAGCTTTGCGAATCAACATCCACAAGGGGGCAGACTAGTGCAGATGCACAATCCTGTCATGCGGTGCTGCAGTGAACTCGGCTCCTTCAACACAAACGGCTCTTGGACTTCTCACTCAGTAACCTAAACATGTAGGCTAGTTTTAATTGACAGCAGTCCAAAAAGCAAAGCCAGATTAAACAGAGCCCTGGTCCAGGATGATGTGTGATGGTGGGCCCCACCTCCACAAGCTGAATAGACAGATAACAATCAAATGGCTGGCATCCCAGCGGAGACTGAGGCCCGGGCAGCGCTTCTGATCTTTTGTGTGAGAGGAGATGGACAGCTCAGCTGGCTCTCCGAGGGGTGAGTCTTTTCTCTCCACTCGCTCAAACTCTCCGATAAGAAACAGAAGAATGGAAAGCCACCCAAATTCACGAAGAGCATAAAGTTGGCATTCATTCTGAACAGATGCAAAGTTTTTAATGTTGGAATTATTCAGTCTTTTGGCTTTAAAAAAAAAATGCAAATACAACCGTCCTACTCGTAAAATGAATAGTTAATGCATACCAGAAGAAGTACTGTAGGTTTGTGTGAGATGAAAAAGCCAATTGTGCAACTCGAGAAAATATGCAAATGTGACTGAGGCGTAGGCATTTACATAGTAACTCATTCTTAAACTAATTTTTTTTATTTCATTAATTATTAAGTTTTCATCAACGCACAAACTGCGAACCCCAGTTTGGGAAACCTTGATCTATATTAATAATGGTGATAATAATAATAATAATAATAATAAATTTTATTTATTATTTGATTGTTTTATAATTAATTATCTTTGATTTATTTAAGAAATAATCAGAAATCTGTGTGTCTGTGTGAGATAAAAAAAAGAGGATATCCTAAGACAACATTTGTAACATATCTTTTTAAAATATAACTACCATAAAAACCTCGCATGGCCTACGTAAATACATTTGGAGAGAAAAAAAAACACATTTCCCAAAAAGCTGTAAAAACATGATCACATTAAAAACCAAGCATTGCACAGTTCTCTGTACCAAAAAAAAAATACACAAACGGGTCCTACCTGAAGATTTGTTTGGCTCCGGTGATTGTTGCCTGCAGGGAAACAGAGAGAGAAGACGATTACATTCAGGAAGGGAGCTCTGCATATACTGTAGTACCAGACAACCCTACTGAAAAATAAATATACTAATATATATTTTTAACTACATTTTGGTATAGGTTTTTTTTCACTAGGGAACACATTGTGGAGAACATCTTGACACGTGCAATCCTGAATGATCAGATACTCATAGTCAAACTTACAAATGACTGACCATAAATCACAATCTGTTACATAAAGCATCATATTATAAAAAAAAAAAAAAAAACTAGCAAGACGAAGTGACTCTTGTATGCAATGATAAATTCTGCATTCAGGGTCTATTGGAGTCTATGGATCATTGAGCATTTATGAGTCTCACAGCATGAGCACTAAGAGTCTCACAGCATGAGCACATATCAAACATCGGCTAAAATGCATGCGAGAACTGAAGAACATCCACCAAGAACCTTTTCTTGATCCTCATAAACGTGCTCCAGAGTAACTATAGCAACCATGATCTGAAGATAGTTTGCAATGATTTGCTCTAATGAATGTATTTAATGCCACATCAGGGAGTATAACATGCAGATGAAGATACATGGAAACCTTAAAACGAGAGTTTGATGTTACTGCCACAGTACTGTGATTGTCTTAATGTTGCTATGCACTTGCTAAAGTGTTCTGAGTGTTTTTTTAGCATGTTGTTATGTGGTTGCTAAAGGCTGGAATGCTCTATATTACTGTTGCCCCCCCCCCCCCCCCCCCTCCCCCCCCCCCCCCCCCCCCCCCCCCCCCCCCCGATTTACAGTCTTAGTTGCCGAAAGAAGACAGATTTCACAGAAAATCGTGATGGATGATGCTTTTTAGCTTCAAAGTTTGATTCCATCCAGTCGGAGGATATCAATCACGTTTGGTATTTTGAGACGATTATAGAACACAGTCTAAAAGCAACAAGACATGAGTTTGTTCTGTTGTAATGGCTTGAAAATTTGTTAGTGTGTGATCCTCGGTCATTTAGTGTATGATGCCCAGTTTTTACACTGTATCTTTACAAACTCGGCAAGTGCATGATGCCTAGTTTTTTTCAAATCTGTTCAGATTTTAAAAGTCATGTTTGTGCTGCTTTTTGTTGGTTGCTTATAGCCCAAGTCCAAAGTACCCATCCCAAAGTCTCTACAATATTTGTCTATGGGATTTTGGTTCCCATTTCATTGTCCATCATCGACCATTCAAATATATAACCCTCTAAATAAAAGACCTAAATCAAACACCAGTAATATTATGAAATACAGGGCCCATTCTCACTGAAATGTTAGACTGAAAAATTATTTGCATGGAATGTTAGGATTGTGTGTTTCATGCCATATAAAATAAGGTACTGGAACAGCCATTTAATGGGGGAATGTGTTTGGAAAGGCTGTAGTCCCAGACCGAGGTGAGCAACTGTGGTCCTTGGCAATACACTTTGTTCAAGCCATTGGTGGATTCTTTGCCAGAATCACTAAGAATCTTTAAGATCCAGATCATGTTTAAGAACTACCTCTTTCTAGACCCTTTAATATACCATCAAATAAGATCCCGTGTATCTGACACAATAAATACGCAGTATCTGGCTGCCAGAGGTCAGAATAGGAAAAAAAGTGACAAATACCATACTGAACCTGCCTATAGATATCTGGCATATAGTTACTTTATAGTTACAGCAAAGACTTTCCTCCCCAGGGGTCACAGAGAGGGCTGGATTTTGTGTAAAAGCACAGCTGGATTGCTGCTGAGAACGCATCCGGTAAAAGATTCTCATGCGAACGCCAGCGGCAGCTCTTGAATAAATAATTGCACTGGAGCAGGAGTAATGCAATAAGGAATTTTGTGGATGCTCTGTTATTATAAGTTTTTCTGCTGACAGAAGCTTTGATAATAACTCAACTCCAGCAGAGGAAGGAGCTCGCTCTAAAAAAAGAACATTGCAGCATTTGTAACCCCTAATGGAAATCGTCTGCATTCTGTGTAGCCTAAAATGAGCAGCAGGAGGTGGTGAGAATAATACAGTTTCCATAGGTGTCAATCAAGATGCTATTAGCTTATAAAGCACCAACGGTTTCACAGCTTCTCTCTGGCCATGTTAGAGGAGAATGACACATTCGACATATGTCGCATTCTGGCTCTCTGCTGGACACGGGGGTGCATGTCGTCTGTCGTTACATTGCACTCGCTGTGACAGGAAGCTCAGTCTGGTTCAGGGCACTTTTAAGTGATTTAAAGGAAGAAGAGTTTACCCACATATAGCTTTCTTTGGAACACATAAGGTGAATTTTTTAATATTCTAGCCTTTATTTCTATAAAATGAAGGTGAATGAGGAATGAAGTTGTCAAAATGCTCCAAAACGTGCACTACATTTCAAGTTTTTCATCTGAAGTCGTTCGATAGCTTTATGTAAGGAACAGACCACTGTTCACTGAAAATCTTGACATTTTCCCAAGATCATGAATTTATGAAAGCAGTGGCAAAGTTCTTTTGAATAAAATCTTTTCAATGAATTGCGTGATCCAGTTCACAAATCGAGTCTCAATGATTAGAGCTTTTATTCAATAAGAATGCACTGAGATTAACACTTTTATTCAGCAAGGACGCATGCAATTGTTCAAAAGTGTCAGTAAAGACATGGTACAAAAGATTTCTATTTCAAATAAACACTACTCTTTTGAACTTTCTATTCAATAAATGTAATTTGAATGACATTTTTAAAATATACATGAATTGTAATAATATTTTACATTATTGCTGTATTTTTGCAGCCGTTATGAGCATTTTGACCCCAATCTTTTGAACGGTATTTTAGACTACTTTTTTTTAATCCTTTTTGAAGCTTGAAAGCTCCAGTCCCCATTCGTTATAACTGAACAGAAAACTGAAATAAAAAATAAAACCGGTCTGGAATGGCATGAGGGGTTAGAAAATGATCACACTATGTTACATTTTGGCTTAACTAGCCCTTTAAGACCCAACACAGCTCTTTTTTAAATGCAACACTGCAGCGTATGTACAACAACATACTGCAACATCCTCAGTTTCACAAAATGACCAATATGACAACAGTCAGGACACAGTTGTCCGCCCAACCCCCTCCTCATCACCAGACTGAGGCCAATTCATAGTGAGAGAAGGAGAGAACACTGGCCATCTTGAGTCTGGATGCAACAAGGCCACGTGTCTGGGTGAAAACAGAGGGATGAGCGAAGAGGACAGCCTGTTTTGAAGAATAAATCTGATCCTCACTGTATTCACATATTCCTATGAGTCAAGGATGATGAAATAATACCCTTTACAGACAGCTAATGAACTGTATAAGGTTTCATTAAGACCAGTCTTGAGGGCAGATGAACAGGAAGCAATTTCATTGGGTCAATGGTTTGTCATCTGTGCCTTACAGCAACCGACTATCCAATCAGCGGGCTTGTAGTTGAGCGCGAGCCAGAGGGCCCTTCCAATTAAAATGCCCACATTTGATCAACTGACTTTGTGTCTCTATGGCAACCGCACTCATCCCATAGGTTAATCAGCTGGCATGGAAATCGATCCCCTGATGGTTTGCATATAAAGAGAACTTGCAGCGGCATGTACTAATGACCCGGCTAATAACAATCTGCGCGAAGGTCAGACGGCCTAGAATTGCTGCATCACCACAGAGAGACTATAAAACACAGATCAGAGGAAGCGACTGCTTGCTGAACACTATTACATTTCACAGATAGGTTGAAAGTGTGTGTTTGGATTGCCGTCCTTCTCTGAAATGTGACAGATGTTTAAAGAGGACACGTTCCTCTCGAAAAGCCCATGAGTTATGAAACCACAGTTTCAGCTTCCCGTGCAGTGTGTATTGGAGTGTGTATGCAACAGCTGTGCCTCTCTGTTCTCCCACAGACAGACTGATGTACCATTAAAGCCCGTCTCCAGAGACACTGTCATTTCCTACTGCACGTACCATGAGCCTGCTTTGACCTCCCTCAAATCTACACTCAGTAACCACACAAAGAGATGCATCGTTGGCAGGTTTGTTGGTCTTAGCTGGTTTAAGGGTGTGTTCACACTTGCAGTTTGGTTTTCTTGGTTGTTTTGGTCACGACCAAAAAAGAAAACGATATATTTAGGGTGTGTTCACACCATAGACTGTAAAAAAATATGGATGTAGTGTCCGTGACGTCACCCGTAGGTTTCTGAAGAGCATTTTTGAAGCCCAAAGTGGGTGGAGCCGGCCACTCCCGGATAACCGAAAATGGGCAAAGAGGCGGGATTAGCTGAGGTAACGTGACGGCCAACAGACAGCAGGCAAACAGCTAGTAGTGACAGCAGGGCAATCCACCTGTCACTCAAGTGGCCACGCCCTTAATTATGCAGAACTTTAGGGCTTAATATTATTTAAATTGATGAGTTATAAAAAATAAAAAAACACCCTCCTCACAGTTGTCGTGAAGGACAAAATTAGCTATATAGACCAAAACCACTTTTTGTACCAGGCAGTAAACATATTTTTTCCACTGTAAAGTTGGGCATTTTAACAGGGGGGTTTCTATGGGATTGACTCTCTTTTGGAGCCTGTCTCTAGTGGCGAGTCGATGAATTGCTGTTTAAGTCACTTCCGTGTTGGATTCAAGAGAGAGATCAGAAGGTTGCTGCTTGATTCACACTTAGCATGTTTAGTTCCATTAAAACGAACCCTGGTGTGATTGCTCAGTTAGTGCGGTTCATTTGAATAAGTGTAAATGCTACCATCCGAACCCTGGTGCGCACCAAACAAGCGGATCGAAACCACTGATAAGATGGGTCTTGGTCTGCTTCCAAACAAACTCTGCAGTACAAATGAAATATGAATGCAACACGGACCAAAGACATGTAAACAAACCAAACACAGGACATGATGTCACAAGATGCGAGCATAAAAAGGACCGAATGCTCAAGCATACCTGTTTTTTCTCGTCACATCCACGATATTGCCCATTACAGTTTGGTACTACAGCCATCAGAACTGCGTCTCCTCACAGCAGATCTTCACTTGTGTGTGTGACGGATAAATTCCTCGCTGTTTTGACTCCTTTACATATTTTATTAACTCTTCACGAGTTCTCAGCTGGTCAAAATACCGCACATACAGCGAGCCCATTTAGCCCTGCACACAGCATTTTTTGGAAGTTAGATAAGTAGACTTAAGTAGTCTTAAGTGGCCTTTTATCTCATTAATATTTTATTATCTATAATATATAGGCTACATATTATATACAAGTACAGCTTATTAAATTACTTAGATTTTAATCACACTACAAGTGCGCATTCAATAAAATTAAATACACTTCTTTTTCACAAGGGTTTAGCACAATACAAATGAGGAACGATGTTGCCAATTTATCACAAGAGCCACAATATTTATTACAGTACACAGTGCCAAGTGTAAGCAATAGTGCACAAATTAAAGCAAGATGCATTACCTAGATTAACATTAGCCTGAATCTCTTTAAATAGAATTGATGCTAAACTGTAACTATTAAACCATGCATGACGTTTATCTTGTAATGAACAACTTCGACTAAGTGTTATTGTTCCACTAGAAGTTTTGAAGATTATTTAAACCCTTAAGTTCAACCACAGCAAAAACAAGACTAAACCTAAAATAAAAACAGTGTTTTAACCACCTGGAAGTGGATAAAAGTGCAGTAAATGATGCAGGGTATTTGTAAGGGTGGGTGAGAGGTGCATGTGGCAGTGATCCCTAATTTAGGATTTGGTATATTTGACCAATAAGTACAGACCCCTTATTTCTTTTTCCGTTTTCCTCTCTGATTTAGTCTCTTTTCACAGTATCCCCTGTTTTGACCAAATTAAATGAGCAAAGCCTTGGTTCACTTGGCTGTCGGTCCAGATCAGCTTGTGTAAACCTATTCCACTCACTTTTCCGCTTTCTCTCTCACACTTTAGTAAACACTGGAGAAAAAAAGCCGACTGTGCCAGTTCAAGTAAATGACTTTGCCACTGCTTATTTAGAGGAGAGAGAGAGAGAAATCAGCTGAAAGCAAAGCACTCTGGGGCAAATTGTTCTATTTCTGCACAAACTGTCCGTACAAATTGAGTTCAGCACAGATTTTGTAGGCTTGTTTGCACGTTACCTGATTTGCAAATTCCTTTAGTGAACTGGACACTAAAGCATGAGCAAATAAATGACGACATCAGTGGGAGCAATTCATTCTTATTGAATTCCCCTTCTCTGTATTCAGCACAAACAAAGAGAAATCAAATTTCCCTGCCATTGTGGTGGAGATAATGCTCAGGTGCTAATCAAGCTGAGCAAGAAAATGATCACTGCTGTGGATAGATGCAAAGATTGGGCAGAAACGGGATCATTTTAAAATGCTAAGCACATTCAGCGCTGACAGATGAACAGTGACATGTTGCAGCGTCCCAGATTATTCTTGACCTTTATCTCATTCGTAAACACATTTAGACCAGATCTGAACCACTGAACTGTGTTGATAATGGCAGCCAAACAATGCTTGCACTCTGCAAAAAGAGGCCCGCCCAACTGTAAATGTGTGTGTGACTGTCAGAACTCAGTCAAGTGTATTTCCCCACACTTGTAGTGAGACTTCAAATAAACATGCCTGCAAAATGTCTGCCAAACTATCCACTCGCTCAACTTTACTGCAGTGTTGCACGGTGCACCGATACTTCAAAAGTACTGCGATACTCGGAAATTAAAAACCTCACGATACCTAAATTTATTAGTATCGATACTTTTATGAATGACCGCGTTTCAGATTTGTAAGAGACGTATTTCATGTTGGTGTGTGCAACGCACGCTTCCAGTCCCTCCAAATGGACATCTGTTTCTCCTCGCACACTGCAGCTGTCATGAGACAAACACTACAGCGAGATGACTGCATGTGCGAGCACAGGTAAAACTGTGGCCGCCGGCCAGTAGCGGAGTGGCAATCCGGAGAGTCTGGACTTTTCCCGGTGGGCCGGTAGTGTTTCGAGGGCGCGAGGGCAGGTCTGACTGTTATACTTTGCAAGTTCTTGGCAACACCATCCGGCGGCCTGTACACAATAGTCTCTGCAACGGCGATAGATTGAAGCGCGAGTCCGAGTGAAGATGGTGCGCGACTGCGCGAGCCGCAAAAGACACTGTACCCATGCAACTGATAGCAGCGAAAAAGAGCGCTCCGCTTGATTTATTTAATAGTGAACTAAATTAATTCTCTGCTAGTTAACTGGAGATGTTTTATTTATTTTTGTATTAGGTGTACAACTTTCCCCCCAACTTTCATAGATAGCATAAATAATTTGCAAGCTGCTAAAATAAAGCATACAAAACATCAGCTAAAATGATCTATAGACTATATGATTATAATCAGAGCATGTGCATGTTCGTCAGTGATTTATTTATATTAGGTTATTACAGCATTTAAAGAGCAAAGACCTACGCAAAGGAGGTGCATGTGAAATGCTTTGTCAGAAATACTTTTCCTTTTCAGGAAAAGTATCGATAAAGTATCGAAATCGCAATTCTTGACTTGGTATCGGTATCGAAACCATAATTTTGGTATCGTGACAACGTCTCTGGTTACTTGCGTAACCTATGTTCTCTGAATAAGGAACGAGATGCTGCGGAAAGCGCAGTGGGATATCCTCTGGATGTGCCGATTGCCTGAAGCCCTATAAAATCACGGCGATTCATTGGCTGATGGCGCTCGCGCAAAGCTGGCTCCACCCCGACGCTCTTACGTCGTAGCATGATGAACGCGCGCACACCATCCTCTCCTCAGATTTCTCTGCCGAAAAGAAAAACTGTCGGCAGCGCGAGGAGCTTGGCAGCGAACGCAGCGTCTCGTTCCCTATTCAGAGAACATAGGTTACGCAAGTAACCAGAGACGTTCTCTTTCATAGGTTCACTCAACGCTGCGGAAAGCGCAGTGGGAACGAAATACCAAACTCACCAAGCTAAGCGCTGCCATAACTGGTACCAGACCAAATAATAATAATAACAACCATGATCGGTTCAAGCAGATAGATCCTGGGAACCTGGAGTCATGTCAAGATCTAAATTATAGAACCTCACAAAGGTGTGCGGAGAGGACCAACCTGCCGCTACACAAATGTCTTCCAAGAGGGCCCCTCTAAAGAGAGCTTGAGAGGAAGCCACACTTCTGGTGGAATGTGCTCTGATGCTAAGAGGTGAAGGCAAACCACGCACCTTGTAAGCCAGTGAAATAGCGTCCGTTACCCAGTGGGAAATCCTCTGCTTTGATGCTGCAAGCCCGCGGCGGCCAGCACCAAAACATACCAAGAGCTGGTTTGATTTCCTCCAACCGCCTGAGCGATCTACATACAACTTCAAAGAACGGACCGGGCAGAGCAAGTTAAGTTTCCTTTCTTCCTCAGATGCAAAAGGAGCAGGGTGGAAAGCGTTAAGGTTAACAACCTGAGAGCGGAACGCCGTGGAAAGAACCTTGGGTACATACCCCGACCTCGGCCTCAAGGTAACCCTAACCAGGCCAGGAGCGAAGTCCAAGCATGACTCACTAATAGAGAGAGCCTGCAAATCCCCCATCCGCTTTAATGAAGATAAAGCCAACAAAAGAGCAACCTTAAGAGTCAGAATCCGCTCAGGGGCTGACTTTAAGGGCTCGAAGGGAGCCTCTGTCAAACCCTCCAGGACGACTGACAGGTCCCACGAGGGAACACAAGAGGGGCGAGCCGGTTTCAGGCGCCTAACCCCACGCATGAAGGCCAAAACTAACCTCAGTTTCGCCAGGGGAATTTCATCTGATTCTCTATGAGCGGCTATAGCTGCGACATATACTCTGAGAGTGGTAGCAGCCGCTCCGGAAGCAAACTTTTCCTGCAGGAATTCCAGCACTGAGCCTACTGGGCAGCTAACTGGGTTCCTATCATGTGCTAAGCACCATGCCTCAAACACCCTCCACTTGGAGGAATACAGCCTCCTCGTAGAAGGGGCTCTAGCACTCCCAATGGTCTCCTGGACGTCGGTTGGGAGATCAAAGCTTAAAGCTAACGGCCTCTGATAGGCCAAACGTACAGCTTCCAAATGTCGGGGCGAGGATGCCATATCCTGCCCTGAAGCTGGGAAAGCAGGTCCTCCCTGACCGGGATCTCCCAGGGGGAGGATTCCAACAGAGGGATGAGCTCCGAAAACCATGGCTGTGACGGCCAGAATGGGGCTACCAGAAGGAGGCGGACTCCGCTCTCCCTCACTCTGGACAGAACCACCTGGATCAGCATGATGGCCGGGAAGGCATAGAGTTTCTGCATCGGCCAAGGGTGGGCGAACGCATCTATCCCCAACAGAGCTGGAGGGCTCAGAGAGATACAAAGCGGGCATTGGGATGACTCCTGAGATGCAAAGAAGTCCACTTCCGCTTTCCCAAACACCTCCAAGATCAGGGCCACGGTCTGGCGGTTCAACATCCATTCCCCAGACCTGAGTTTCTGCCTCGAAAGGAAATCTGCTGCGAGGTTCAGAATCCCTGGGACATGAACTGCTCTCAGAGAGAGGAACTTGTCCTGGGACCACAGGAGAAGGTGACGCGCATGCCTGTCTAGGGTGCGCGATCGTGAACCCCCCTGTCTGTTTACATGGGACACTACTGCCATATTGTCCGTTCTGACAATGACATGGTGTCCTTCGAGGAAAGGGAGAAAGTGGCAAAGAGCAAGGAAGACAGCCCTCAGCTCCAAGCTGTTTATGTGCCACGAGAGGGTCTCACCAGTCCAAACCCCACACGCTGGCCTGCCCTCGAAAACCGCTCCCTAGCCGGTCAGAGAGGCATCCGTCGTAACCATCTGCCGACGGAATACCGCACCCATACCGACTCCTTTCTGAAGGAAGAGGGGGTAGAGCAACTGCGCGACACCTTCAATAGGCGAAGGCCTGGCCCCATGGGCCGAGCCCCTGAGAGCTTCATCCACCACAGAAAAGGTCTCATGTGGAGTAGCCCTAGAGGTAGCACAGGAGAGGCCGCGGCCATAAGGCCCAGAAGTCTGCAGCAGGTGCTCACGGAAACATGCTGGCCTAGCGCAAAGCGGGACAGACATGTCACCGGACTGGAAATCCGTGCAGGAGCCAAACGGGCCTGCATAAGAACGGAGTCCATGCGTACCCCCAAGAAAACCGTGCTCTGAGCTGGAGTAAGAACGCTCTTCTCCGTATTCAACCTCAAACCGAGAGACTGAATATGACGGAGGAAAATGTCCCTGTGGTGAGTCACCAACTCTCTGGAGTGGGCTAAAAGGAGCCAATCGTCCAAGTAGATGAGTATATGGATGCCCTGCAGCCGCCGCGGGGCCAGAGCAGCATCCATACACTTTGTGAACATCCTTGGTGCTAGAGCGAGGCCAAAGGGGAGGACCCTGTACTGGTACGCTTTTTCTCCAAAGGCGAACCTGAGAAACTTCCTGTGTCGCCGTACGACCTGGATGTGGAAATAAGCATCCTTGAGGTCTACTGTCACGAACCAGTCCCCCAGCCGGATATGAGATATGATGGCCTTCAGCGTCAACATTTTGAATTTCCCTTTGTAAAGAGAGAAATTCAACCGGAGAAGATCCAGTATTGGCCGCAGGCCGCCTCCCTTCTTCGGGACCAGGAAGTAACGGCTGTAGAAGCCTTGTTCGACTTCCCCCGAAGGAATCTCTTCTATCGCCCCCTTCAGCAGAAGGGATGAAATCTCCTGCTGTAGTACAGAAGCCTGAGCGGCGCTGTCGACTACAGTAGGAAAGACCCCGTTGAAGCAGGGGGGGTTGCGACAAAACTGAAGCGTGTAGCCGAGCCGAACTGTGCGAAGGATCCAAGGCGATACCCCTGGTAAACGCTCCTATTCTTGAACGAAATGTGATAGAGGGAGAGGAGTGTTGCAGTGCAAGGTACACACCTGAGGTAGGGTGTCGCGCTGGCTCCCATGGGGAGGCGTGGTTGACCGTGGAGGAGAGCGCTTGGCATCCTGACACGTACTTGGGGGTACCACCACCTGGATAGAAGTAACTGGGTCCGCCTGCTCCAGAGGAAAACGAACTGTGCCTCCGAGGAAGCAATTGGCGGGTGTAACGTGCACCGGGAGCGAGGGGAGAAAGCAAGATGTGTCTCCTTCCTCCTGCGCCGGACTGGGTGAAGAGAGTGAAACAGGACCTGCACTTTGAAACACACTGGGTGGCGAAGGTGACAGGGTTGGAGGAGGAGAGCCGGTTGGAGGAGGGCAGAAACGCTTGCGCGGTCTGTCCCAACCTCATAGATCTGGTGAGGCTCTCCTCCTTCTGACCTGCGGGTCAGGAACGGCTCGAGGAGGCTGGAGCGGCCGATTTGTTGGACCGCTTCAGCTGAAGGCGCTTGTGAGGGCGCTGGCGGGGAAATGGACGACCTCGGGCTCCTCAGACCGTAGTTGGTGGGTGGTGAGCCGGGTCACTCCTGCTAGTAGGGAATTCAGCCCTATGAGCAGAGCGTTCTCGAGTTTGTTTGAAGGGGGAGGGTTGGAGTCTCTTGGCTCTCTAACCCTCCTGGGCATAAACTGCCTGAACGCGGCCGACTGAGACTTAGCGGCACGGAACTTCTCAACCACCGTGCTGACCGCCTCCCCGAAAAGACCTGAGTGGGAGATAGGGGCATCCAGGAGGAAACTCTTATCCTTGTCTCGGATCTCCGTGAGATTCAACCAGAGGTGGCGCTCTGCGGCAACCGAGCCCGCCATAGAGCGACCTACAGCCCGAGCAGTGTGTTTGGTGGCTCTTAGGGCCAGATCTGTGGCTTTGCGAAGCTCTTTGACAGCTCCGGGCGTCAGTCCCTCTCCTTCATCCATGTCCTTCAAGACGTCCGCTTGGTAGGCTTGAAGGATGGCCATGGTATGCAGGGCCATGCCTGCTTTACCAGCCGCCATGTAAGATTTCCCAATAAGGGAGGAAGTAGTCCTACAAGCCTTGGAAGGAAGAAGGGGACGCGACTTCCAGGACGGTGCAGACGACGGGACGAGGTGGTTAGCCAGCGTGTCCTCGCCCGCTGGAATAGCGGAATAACCCTGCTCCACAAAACCCACAAGGTTGGTGAAGTCAGCGGCTGCCGCATTAGTTAGGCGTGCGGAGAAAGGCTGCTTCCAGGATCTGGAGATCTCGTGATGCAGATCACTGAAAAAGGGCAGCTTTCTTCGCTCTGGCCTAGAATTAGGGCCACGTAGGAACCTCTCGTCGAGTTTGGACGATTGAGAATCGCGGGGCTCATCAGGCCAGTCAATAGAGAGCTTCTCTGTAGCGCGCGATAGCACGTCAATAAGCTCAGTGTAGGCCGGAGTAGGCCGCGCGTCCTGGCTGCTAGGCGGGATAACGTCATCAGTCAAAGCAGGCCCGAAATCCTCGGAGTCGGAAGCTGCAGTGTAAATCACGTAATCCAGACCGAAAGAAACCGATTCGCGGGCTCCCGGGCTGGGGCATAAATAATCATGCGCGAATTCAACCGCGCCACGTGCGTGCTTTGGGAGAGGGAGGGAGAGAAAGGGCGAGGCCCGTCTGGTCGTACTCAATATCCTCGAGCTCAACATCCGAGCCCCAGGCCGCGGATCCACGAGAGGCCTCAGCAGTTTTGGGAGCGCGATGGGGGGGAACGAATGACTCCTTCTCAAAAACCGCGAGTCTAGAGCGGAGAGTTTTGAGAAGGAGATTGTCACAAAATTTACATTTCGACAATCCTAATACAGCCTCACGCACATGCGAAAAACCCATACAGTTAACACACTTACTGTGAGGGTCGTCGTTCGAAATAAAACGAACGCATGGCGGAGAGCAGCGTCGATAATCCATGACACTTCACTGTAAGGAGAACACAGTTCCACTTATACCAGTCGCTGAAGTGTCGAGACGAAAGCTGTAGTTGAATTAGAAGAATTCGGGCTCAGAAAAACTGACCGAAGGGCAAGATGTGACCGCTTCGTGAAGGCAGAGAAATCTGAGGAGAGGATGGCGCGCGCGCGTTCATCATGCTACGACGTAAGAGCGTCGGGGTGGAGCCAGCTTTGTGCGAGCGCCATCAGCCAATGAATTGGCGTGATTCTATAGGGCTTCAGGCAATCGGCACATCCAGAGGATATCCCACTGCGCTTTCCGCAGCGTTGAGTGAACCTGAAAGAGAACACTACTTTACTGTAGTAAACGCTTATACTGGTTTAATTCAGCCATACAGTATATGTTTGAACCAGAAACCGAATTATACAGGGGTGTCTACAAGTCGATGAATCAGAATGGTAATGGGTTTAATGTATCGCTCTATACAATGTCAGACACATAACGGTAATTAATATGATTAGCCTTTTGTTTGACTACGTTAAGCAACTAGCTAATAATGTGTTGCTAATGTTACACAAATCATGTTCCCGTTCGCCCTCTCAGTCTACCTTCTAAAAATCAATATCCTTAGAAATGCTTTGAACAACTTAGACAGTCAGTAGAGAAAGGCATATAGTTCATCATTACATTGTAATATCCTATATTGCTAAATGTACACAATTTTTCATACCAACAGAAAAACCTACCAGGATGGCCTGGCTTCTCCTGAGACTCCACTGCTTCAGTGATTCTGCTAATGATATGCTAAAGCCTGCTAACACGTTGACGGGATTGGTTACAACATTTTTGTGACCGAGAACAACGGCGATTTCAAAGACTGTCTTTGGTTCACTGCAGTTTTAAGAAGAAAATACACAGCAATGATGAATTTGCACATGGTTTGTCTTAAAGCATATTAAAAACACCACAAAGACATATAAACGGCATTATACCGGGGGTCTTAAATTTTGTGAGGGGTAGAACTGATCCAAAGCGACTTACGGTATTGTCAAGGTATACATTTTAATATACATTCTCTATAAGAATTTAATCCTGATGTTGCGAGCACCAAATTTGTAGAGACAGAGTGATCTGTCTCTATTATTATATGCAGATTCAGAATACCACAAATATTGTCCTATTTGATCTTATTTTTCAACTTCTAATTCTGAAATCTCTTATGTTTTTTTATTTTCTGATTGATCATTTCTATTTATCGAAATCATTTTTAAAATAAAATTAATTTTAAAATAAATATTTTAAAATAATTTCTAAGATGTTATTTTTAATTGTATTTTCAAAAACTATACAAATTGTTTTTTTTCATGCCAATAAAGCACACTAAATTGAAACAGACAGAGAAAGAGAGAGAAGGGGGAGGAGGAGACAGGGTTGTCTTGGTGAGACAATGTTTATTAGATTAACAGGCTGAACATGCCTCTCAATGAGAACCCATATAACTTTGATTGATAGAGATGCCGATAACTTTGCTGCCTGACACTGGAGCTCCGGTGAGAGACATCGCTCTGCAGATAAAGGGATTAGCACACAGTATGAGAATAACTCCTGCCCTGCTCTCTGTCTGCTCTGCAGGGAAGGTACAAGTGTACCACCTTTCAAGGGATTAATCACAATACAGAGCATCAGAGCTTCCTCCCTGTGAATATCCCATCGTCATCATCATCATCATCTTAGTCATATATTAAAACCTTTGAACCGAGCATGACCACGCCCAATCACCAGTCCAGTTTATACACATCTCAGCCTATCAGAGAAGCTCCTGCAGGGCAATGAGATTTTAATGCAGCAAACGAGGAATGGACTGGACACATGACATGGATGGGAGTATCATATTTCTTAATAAGGGCTCTTAAGTTTAGCAATGGCAAATGGATTTATTAAAAGCTATCTGTAAGCGCCTAAATGAAACCCCACCCCATCCTTTTAACATGCACTTATTCACACACTTATTCTGATTTCATGTTGAAAGTGAGATGTGAAACTGTCCAACAACTGACAAGTGGTTTGTTCCACCCTTATAGGAGTAGCTAACAATTCTTTCAGTATCAAATATTCTAAAGATACATCTCATGATTATATGTATATACACGTGCATAAATGTATACACTGTGTGTGTGTGTGTATGTATATATATATATATATATATATATATATATATATATATACACATACATACATACATACAGTATGTATACACTCTGTATGTGTGTGTGTGTACACCTTTCTTAAACCTTTACTCTCAAATAAGTGTTCATCTCTTAATTCTTGCAACATACACATGTTCTAAATACTTGTTTATCTTTTTAGGGAGTTTTTTCTTGCCACTGTAATTCAGAGCTAACTGTACGACACTATATTCGACCTTTGACTTCAACTGAAAATAAACAATTATAATATTTTTGGGGGAAACCCACTATTAACTTAAAGACTATGTTAACTTAATAGAAAGTAAATATTTTCCAGATAGCATATTAATATTTAAAATAAATAAAAGATCAATTATTTGTCTTCATAATATCATTATACTATTACAACACTAAATAGGCCAACAAATTGTTGTAGGCCTATTGAGGGGGGCCTTGAAATCAAAGGTTCAAAATCCTTGTTTTATAACAATGTGAACACACACCTAGGATTCATAATGAATAATATTTAACAATCAAGTCATCAAAGTAACTGAAAAAATGCTTTCGCCCCTCTACCCTTCCTTGTGGTTGTCTTGAAATGCGAGCAGAGAGGTTGTCTGCAGAATTGGGCTGCACCTCCATGTGATTTATTTGAAAGTGGGGGAGGGGAAGCTCCTCATAACAGTATCACCCCTCCTCCTTCTGATTTATTTGATTTAGTACACATGGAGTGGGGGTGCTGGTCAAACAAGTGTGTGTCTGTTGCGCGTTTGTGTATGTATGTGTGTGTGTGTAGACGTGGGGGGGCACATAGCTCTTGGCGATTACACTGACCTTTCCAACACACCATTTATCAGCAGAGCCACCACAGGGTATGAATCCATATTGCTTTTGTTAGGATGTCTCTTTCTCTATATCTTATCACATCCTCCGCTTACACAATATGTGACCCTGGACCACAAAACTATTCACATGGGTAAAAAAAATTAAATTGAGATTTATACATCACATGAAAGCTGAATAAATAAGCTTTCCATGGATGTATGATTTGATAGGATATAGGACTATATTTTGCAGAGATACAACTATTTGAAAATCTGGAATCTGAGGGTGCAAACAATTCGAAAGATTGAGAAAATCGCCTTTAAAGTTGTCCATTTATGTTCGCGATTGTGCTGCATTCTCTCATAAAAATAAATGTTTTATATATTTACGGTAGGAAATTTACAAAATATCTTCATGGAACATGATCTTTATTTAATATCCTAATGATTTTTGGCATAAAAGAAAAATCAATAATTTTGACCCATTCAATGTATTGTTGACTATTGCCACAAATATTCCCGTGCTACTTGTGACTGGTTTTGTGATCCAGGGTCACATATGTATCATCAAGAATCAGCCTGTAAAGATGCGAAATATGGAAGCTGTACGACCTCAGTGTGAAATGAAGGGCCATTTGAATGACAATGAGGTTATAATGGTGGAAATGCACCAACACCCCCTGGTTGATATCATACTGTATATGCAATATACAAGACTTTATCAAACATGATATTTTTTAAGTAACATCTGATTTAAGAAATTGTAGTGTGTATTTAGTAGGTGTCATTTTTATGGCTGTCATTTTAACACATTCATTTAGTACAATTAACCAAAAAATTAAAACCCTATCATAATTTACTCTTCATATTGTTCCAAACCTGAATGACTTGCTTTCTTCAGGAACAAGAAAGTTTTTTTTTTTTTTTTTGTCTTTGTTGTTTTTTGACCCAATTAACTTTCATTGTATGGACAAAACTATTGTTTTTTTTTTTGTTTTTTTTTTCTCTGCAGAAGAATGAAAGGTCTGGAATGGCATGAAGAATAAATTATGACAGAATTTTTCTTTTTTAGGAACTGTGCACTGAACATTTGGGTAAAAAAGGTTCACTGGGTTTCAATATAGAACCCTATAGGGTTCTTGACTTAATTTCAAAGGGTATGCCAAAAAGGTTCTATACAAAGAGAAATGTCTTAAATGATTGCATAATACATGTTTAATGGGTTATTTAAAAAAGATTCTAGTGATAAAGTATGTTTGTCTAATACATCAAATTTCATCCAAATAAAAAATGAATTAAAACAAAATGTATTTAAATTAAATCCATAAGATGATCCCATGATCGGAACCCCTGAGGTTCTATATAAAGCGCCTAAAAGAACCCTTAAAGATTCTATATAGAACTTTTTTCTGAGGGCCCTCTTCTGGTCTACCACAACAATATATTGTATTAGAACTATTTTCATTGAGGGGATTTTCTCAGCAAATATTGATTAATAAGCATATATCATGTAATTAGCACCATTACATTTTTCATTTTGATTAACACCTATAGTCTTTTTTTCTTTTCTTTTTTTTTAAAGGGTTTGAATCCATAATAGGGAGTGATTCAGCTGAGCGGAGTCGACTGAGATGTCTGCTAATGCTAACAGAATAGAAATGAACCAATTAAAGCGACTGCCTGCCCAACAGGGCTCAGTCTGAGCAGGAGAATACATTAGCACGCTGTGAAGCTGTATCTGCAGATGTGTTTGACACTTTTAGGTGCTTAGTTGGCTGTATTGTCAACACCACACATTTGAAAGCAGTCGATTATAGCAGAAAGCGTGACTGTCTGAAGGGGAGGGTCTTTACCAATCGTATCTGGTGCTACAAAGTGTACATGAATGTTGATTTAGAATGGTACTATCAGCTACAAAAAGCCTGCTCGGGTTCTTCCCTTTAATTAGGAGTTTGCAGACCCTGATGTGCTTGCTTATATATGAATTTAAATATGAAATTTTTTTAGAGATTAATAAAGGCATTTCTGCACATCCTTAAGGCATGTTTCGTTTATTTCCTGTATAGTGAATAATGATAAATAAATATGCATACAACGTGTAATTGCATTCTCTTGAGAGCTTCTGCTGCTTTCATGTCATGTCAAAATTACCATGATTACAGATTCCAACTTTTGAAAACCATTCAAAGTCCTAATTACAAGTTTGAAATACTGAATTTATTAAAAGCTCTTTATGCAACCTCTATACTGTACATATTTTCTTAATAAGACACTTATTGTTTAGCAATAGCATCAAGGTGAATTTATAGTTTTTAAAGTGTTTTGCAGTCATCAATAATAAAGCTGCACTTCCTCATTGCCATAGAAACAAAGAACTCAAGGATGTGAACAGCTCTCAGTAGAATCTCAGTAGAGTTGCCATCTATTAATTACAGTAATTTCAATAACATGAACATATTCGTGCAGTGTGCCGCATGTCATAAGATCAATTCCGATTTGAAGCTTGCGACATATAAACATCAACCCGATCACTTTTTAGCGTTCAAGTAAACAGCATTTCGGATTCATCAATCGGAATGATTTCATTCAAACAAAAGGTGTCCGTGTAGCTAAATTCAGCTTCAGATAGAATATTTTAAATTCAAAATTTAAGTGACAACAATGACATCATAGGCTATTGAATTCTGAATCTCCTCTTTTAGTGTTTGTACTGAAATCTGGCTTAAAAGGTTTTGAAAAACCACCTTCCATTAGCAACAATTACATCTCAATTGACTGCCTTAATTTCTCCTATCAGGGCATTAATTCCCAAGATACTTAAAGCCGAAGAAGTAAAGCTCTCTCTCACACACACACACACACACCATTCTTCAGTGCTGACATATTGCCCATCATGTCTGTCTGGCTTTTTGCCTGATCACTTTATCAGGATGTAATTTGAGCAGCCGTTCAAAGCCAACGTCCTTAGCATGAAATATGATGAAGCACCCGAGTCCCAGCGCACTGTCCGGCAGCTCGCCTTTCATATTTCCCTCAAACCTACGGGGTCATTAATAATTCTGTTCAAATGGTTCTATAATGGCTATCATATTTTTTTGCCCTCACAAGCTGGAAAACCTTATACCCACTGCGGGGCCCTGACCTCAATCCCGTATAAACAATAACCATCCAAATGCTGGACTATCGTTACTCTCGTTATATTATATTATATTATATTATATTATATTATATTATATTATATTATATTATATTATATTATATTATATTATATTATATTATATTATATTATATTATATTATATTATACAGTAGGCCTATATATTATGTTATAAAAAGGAATAGTATATACTTTTGGGTGAACTATCCCTTTATTTACACATTTCCCACCCTTTAAATATTTGATATTTTTCTGATAGAGAGACAGTATTATATTTTTCCTTTTATAAATATTAATATATACAATTAAAATAAACAAACATAAATATAATATAATATAATATAATATAATATAATATAATATAATATAATATAATATAATATAATATTTAAAGGGTGGGAAATTTGTAAATAAAGGGATAGTTAACCCAAAATTATTCAGAGACAGTATAATTTTAAAAAAATATATAATATAATATAATATAATATAATATAATATAATATAATATAATATAATATAATATAATATAATATAATATAATATAATATAATATAATATAATATAATGGGTGGGAATTTCTGTACTTTTTGGGTAAATTTTCTTTTTGAGAGCACATGCAGTAATAATTAAGAGATCGCATTTCTTTCCTACACTGCCTGTAATGCTAGAAAAGAAATATTTGTAATCCTCTGTGAGCAAAAGCAGTATTTCTACCTGTGACAGAGGACTTTATGCCATTGCCTGGTGTACACATACTCAGGACCGTATTTCTCCAAAGTCTCTCTCCACATATCAGGCTGCTTGAGACTCCCGCTGGAGTTGACAAACAGGATGATGGATTAGTTCCTCTCTGAGCCTTTGCAGTAAACAGAGTACAGCCTCTCATAATTAAAGAGAGAGCAAATCCAGTCCTAATGCCACACCACTAGGAGGTATTTCTAGGGACTCTTTCAAGGCTAGGGCCTTGGCCCAAGGACCCTCAAGGGCCTTAAATAAACCAGACAGAGAACAAGGCCACAGGAAACATAAGTTCAGCGGCATAGAAAGAACCCAGCCTAAAAATACACCGGCATTAGGAATAACAAAAGAATATGGATCAATGTTTTCAATGGCATTAAAGGAATGTGGCCCTGTGGAGACCTCGGAAGATGAACTGGAGGTTTATGATCTCAGATGTATGTATGTGAGCTAAACACAAATCTGTATTGGATAAACATGCTGTTGCATCTGCGTGAACACAGAAACAAGTAATAGTACAAGTGAGGTGAAAAAAGTACACAAGCCTACTGCTTCCACTTTCCTTCGAAGGCCTCACTAAACATCTGGATTGTGAGACGAATGGTATCATCGTACTTGTACTTGACATTCTGCTTGGGACAATGAATTTTCTAGGTCAATAAGAGATTAGGACAGTGTCTCAGAGCAGGGATGAATGAGGTCTCAAACTGGTCAAACTCTTAGTAACACGGTCACCAAAAGAAAAGAAAAAAACAAGTGACCTGGTATGTTGAGAACATGGAGTTAGAAAGAAAGAACTACAACTTCCCATTTTCTTATGTGGTTTAAAACTGTTTTGCGGTTCATTTGAAAAGTTTCAGTTTCTCATATTGTCCCATGCAATCATAAGCAAGAACAAGTATGCTTTGGACAAAAAAAACTGTATCTGACTATTACACTAAAAATCTTGGTACGGTAATCAGGGTCATTATTTCAAAATGCTTCTTTTCAGTATTTTCACTAGAGATTATGAGCCTGTTACAGTAAACAAGGCAAATCCTTCTCATCCATTATAGAAAAGCTCAATTGAATAAAGTGGAGTGTCACAGTTCTGATTCATTCCCTGAAACAAACTTTTTGAGGAACCAAAAGGAACTTTTTGAGGGCCATTTGGGTGTACATACATATATGACGTGTACATACTGTACATGAATACATTATTATAAATTTCTATTTAGTGCAAACAGTCAAACTCTGTAAAAGTACGTTTTTTACTTAAAAAATAATGTATTAACCTTCTTTTCTTTTAGGAATTTTTAATTTAACAAAAAGGTACACCCCAAAGGTGCACCCCACTGCTTTATGAGCGCACAAATCAGGACCATGTGAGGTTTGTTTTTGACAGAAAATCATTATGCAGTCCTAAAAACCCAACACCTGCCAACCAGCAATAAACGGGTGCTTTGATGTGGGCTCCTTTAAGATGAGAGAGAGTATACGACAAGAAAGAATGAGAGAGAGAAGAAAGAGAGAATGAGGAAGGTAGAGTGAAACTCCCTTCTGCTAAGCGAGTCGTCTTTAGACCTTCGGAAGTGGCCTAGCATTTTTGTTTAAAGACAAAAATGAAAATGCTTTTTCTCAGAAGTTTTGCTCAAGAGACTAAAAGTCCTTAGGAGAAATAAAAATAGACACAATGAGGCATTTGCTGACATAAGAGTGCAGAGATATCTTCTGAAACTCTCTCAGTATGAAAGGTGTGAGGGATCTGTTTTCTCTGGAGAAAAATCTGAGAAGCGGGAAAATTGACTTTTTTCCTACAGGGAGAGACTGAGTCACACCATGATCTGAGTCTGAAAGATATACCACTCAAAAGTTTGGGGTCAGAAAGATTTTTTTTTTTTTTGGAAAGGAATTAATATACTTTTATTAAGCAAGGATGCATCAAATTGATCAAAAGTAACTGCATTTATAATGTTACCAAAGATTGCTATTTCAAATAAATACTGTTCTTTGGAACTTTCTATTCATCAAAGAATTAAAATAAAATAAAAAGAATCACTGTTTCCACAGAAATATTAGCTCTTTCCCTGCCATGGTTTAAAAAAAATGTTGCCAGTCAATGTCAGGATTTTTTTATAATTTTCACAAAACATTCATGGTCCACAGAATATTTTTTGCATAAATATCTGAACATACAATTAATCAAAAGAAATTGGATCTGATTTAGAACGATGATCAAAACATACTTGCACAGTTCTATACCTCGTTCTGGGTCGACATTTCATTCGGTATACGCAGTTTTGATTTATATGCTGTTTAATGTTTGATGATTGCATTATTTTATATGTGCATAAACAATGCTTCTATCGATTGTTTCTGCTTTTTCTCTGCCTATGTTTTGACCCTGAGATTCTATACTCTTTCAGAAAATGCGTATTAGTGCCTCATACCGTATAACGGGATTTCAATGGCAGCGAAGGGTTGTGTCGTAAATAACGGAAAATTTCGTCAACAGTAAGGAAAGAGTTTAAACAGTTTTAAACATTGATAATAATAATAAATGTTTCTTGAGCACCAAAATCTGCATATTAGAATGATTTCTGAAGGATCTTGTGATACTGAACAGTGGAGGAATGATGCTGAAAATTCAACGTTCAATATTACTGCATTAATGTATAAAGCATCTACTGAAAGAAAACATGCACACAATAAGTATAGTTGACATTAAATCCACTAAAAATAGCTAACTTTAAACCCCACACTAACAGTTGCAAATATTCAAGATGTGTCATCTCTGAGTTTGCATTCCATTCTATTCTATTCACATTCCAGAGTCTAAGACTCTATTTTAAAACCTAGCAAGCTGCCTCGCTGTCTTAATGAATTCATAGACAGCTGTCTTCTCAGGCAATATGAATGTCCTAACTACAATGAACCTTTGAAACACCCTGATTCCACAATCACAACTGATTCCAACAGAGTTTGATGGATGTTAGCATGTTGCTAAGCTAACACAATGTTGCTAAGCAAACACAATGCTTTAATGTGTATAAAAATACACAGCACATACAAAATATTGAGTAAAATCATCAATTTGTAATATCATTTGTCTGTTTTCTTAATTGATAGTTTTTGCCTTTTCAGTAAATGTTTTAGCCATGTGAGGCAACAAGTTATCTTATGCCTGGTTCAGATTACACGGTTTTTTTTGTGTCTGTTACGATAGTCACTGTGTCAGATTACGCGATTTTGACTCCTAAAATCCTGTCGTGTCGTGGACAAGAAACATGTCAGACTACACGTTGCTTCCTGACCAGTCATCGCGTGCCGTCTTTAATGACGCGCGTGATGTCATCGAGAAGGCGAAACTAGTAGCGAGTGACTTCCGGAAATGAACGTAAACAAACAATGGATGAAGCGGTGAGTGTTGGCTGTCCTGTGTTCAGAAAAACGTAAAAAAAGAAAGAAAACCCGACAATGGACACGTTCCTGGATTGCTCGAAGAGGACAGTATGGGCTGTCAATCCTCCAAAGAGAACTTGAGGTAAAATATTGTTTTCTGTTACTGTTGCCACAGCTCCACAAACCTTTCCTCCATGTCATAACTCCACCTAGTAGCACAATCGTCTCTCTTTCGTTTCGCCATTTTTGAAAGTAGTGTACGGAAAAGCTTCTGTGCTCTTATTGGTCAACCTCATACACGTGACGGAACCCGTCGTGGACGACCGTTAAAAAAATTAAACATGCTAGTCTTTTTGTCGTGAAGCATCGCAGACACGACGTAGGTTGTCGCCCACTATGACACACTATACGAGATGATATGATCGAATCTTGCGTCCCGACGCCCGTTGTCGTTTACGAATCCCCACGACACCCTACGTCAAACGGATCGTGCCAAAATCGGGCTAAAATCGTGTAATCTGAACCAGGCATTAGAAGCATCATAATTACTGGTCATTAGAACAGCTTCTTTTTAATGTGTTCTTTTCTTTCAACAACCTTGTATCTGTTCAGACAGTCCATCTCTTTCTCTCTCTCTCTCTGAGTGGTTGGTTTGTAAAGATGACAGCACACAAAGGACCTTTAATGGAGTTACGACACAGGGCATCAAAGCCGTGATACTATAATCACTAGTGATGGACTCCAGCTGCCGATGTAATTCTCGCTCCCGTCTGTCCTTTCCTCAGAGGGGACGGGCTGTTTCGTATGACAGCCACTTTATCTCTCATATACACTACACGGTAAATTAAGCTTCAAGTAAAACAGTTTGACTGAGCCTTGAATGGATGTTGCAACACAACATACCTCGGTGAATTGGACGAGTGAGAATACAATAAACTGTTCCAATAAACCGTTTTCAACACTGATAATAATAAGAAATGTTTCTTGAGCAGCAAACCAGCATATTAGAATGATTTCTGAAAGATCATGTGACATATTTCACCATATTACTGCTTTTACTGTATTTTTGATCAAATAAATGCATCCCAGATGACCATAAGATACTTATTTTATAAACTTTAAAAAATCTTACCAACCCCAGACTTTTGAACAGTAGTATATGTAGGTGGTTACACTTTATTTTAAGGTGATGTAGTAACATTGTACTTACTCAGATAAGTAGATGAGTAATATATTAATTAACTACATGTACTTACTATAGAGTTATGGATAGGGTTAGGTTTTTGATTTAGGGTTAGTTACTTATAATTATGCATAATTTATTTTATTACTATAAAATAGTAGTAACTAGTAAATACATCACCTTAATTTAAAGTGTTACCTATTAGTGATTACCGTTTCCAATAATTGTAGATGGCATGTGGAAGTACATATCCTGTATGGCCACAGTCCATTTCAAGAATCCACATCTGTGTCCAATCACCACATCAGACAAACATGTAGCACACTATGGGTGGGCAACTCTGCTCATTTCTTATTATTCTCCCATAATCCTTAGCTTTACATTCGTCACAGCTGCCAGCATTATAGTGATGGCAAAAAGAAAACCAAATCAACACATGTGGCCTGATCATTCCCGCGCACATTATAGTTTCAAATATTTCCATTTTCATGTCAATGTAAACTTGTCTTCTCATATAAATGTTAAAGTGAATATGGAAACTTCCTCTAGCCACAAAAAAAGAGAAGATCGCTTTACAGTGATTGCCAAATATTCTAAAATATGTGACATTTCCAGCCTACAATAACATAACAATTCATGACGGTTTATTTAGGTAAGAATTTACCAGAATTTCCCTCCCGCCTTTGGCTGAAATCCTGAACTTGGGCAGTTTTTCTGGGAGACGAGAACTGTCGGGAATGCTAACTGTGGGATTGAAGGCCAATGAAAACTCTAAGTGCCCATCTGGCAGATGACAGGCACCTCTCTGCTCACTCCACCGCTCTGTATTAAAATACAGAATGCTCGGGTCATGGCACCAAAAAATGTTGCATCCTCCCTAAATCCCAGCACAGACAGGCTAAGTAATTAGAGAGATCAGAAGAAAAAGCTATAAATAAACAGACAATGGACCAAGCATGTTAGTGTGAGACATTAGCAGCCGATGAATCACACTAAAATATTCTCAAAGCGAATTTAAAAGAACTTTATAGCATCTGAGTCACCTTGAAGCAACACATACTTATGTTACCGCCCATATTGAAAAGTAACAGTATTCACACAGTCCGCCCAAGCAAAACAGTGTTGCGGACAAGAAGCATACAGGGGCTTTGGGGTTGAACTTAGCAGATAGTAAAAATGTACTATAAAACTATTTGTCAGCATAAAGTTTAGCAAGCGAAGTCGAATCAACGGCCATTACTGGCGTGCAAAGACTGGAGGGAACTACTCACCCATTATTTTGAAAAATATGTCAGTCAGCCTTCCTGGAAGTTAAACAAGCAGTTTCTATTCAGTAAATCTGACTGAATTCAGATGAGTTAAGCAGTTTGTGGATACGCCATGGGGTTTGGGTTCCATTTTAGGTAGATTAAATATTAATTGGGTGTAAATGGGCCTCTCCTCTATGTGTAAATTAGATTTCACTTTTATCAAGTTTGTAATAATTCACCATGGCCAACTTTTGATAAACAATTTTATAATTTGAATTAAGTTATTAAAGGAAATAATCGATATTGAATAAATACATTTTATTTAAATTACTGCATGAAGATGCAGTTAAGTTACTAACCCAAAACACCATCAGTGTGAAACTACAAGGCGTTCCTGTTGTTAGTTTGTCAGGTGCTTTGCTTTCGTGCCACTTGAGTGAAATGGCTTTAGTAGAATATTTCTGATGGAGAACTGTGTGTGAAGTGAAGAGACAAAGCAAGTGTAATGTGAGAGATCTTAACACCAGTCCAAAACATAAAGGCTCATTCACAGTTCTGGAGGGAACCTGAAGCATCTGTTTTGATGGTCTGTGCCTCTCTCTGGCCTCTCGGCTCTCGCTGAGATTCGGTCGCAAAGTCACTCTCCGGAAGGTTCTGTAGCAATTATTTCTGCTCCGTGGTGGTTAAACGGCAGCAACAGCTGGGGTGGAAGTTTGATGTCTTGGGGGAGTGTGTGTTTTATCGTATGTATACATGTGATTTAGGGTCCTGTTAGTTCACAGTCCCTACTCCCTACCAATGACAAATGAGGGTCAGTATGGAAAAATGACATTTACGACTTTTACAGGTCTCACAGAAACCATGGCAGACAGGTTAGCTAAAGATTTATTTGCATGTGTTCTTTAAGTACTTTTTCTTCACTTACAAACCACAAGTTCTTATAGTACTGGCAATCAGCCTAGAAAGAGCTCAGGCGATGAAAAGAGACACTCTCAAATGACCCGTCACATATTTGGAGGGATGAGATTGAAAATGAGGGACAAATGAAAGAGAAACACTTTCAGCCCCATCCGCAGGAATCTGTTGAAATGTGAGGGATGCAAGAAGTCAACATGAAATCAAAATGAACCCTAGTTAGGTTCTTAATAAGCTTTCCTGGTCTTACTATGCACAATCCATCAGTGTATGTTCTTCCAAAGAAAAAAAAAGCATATTTTTTACATGTGTTTGAATGTCGGTAACCAAAGAGTTGATGGACCCCATTGACTTCTATTTTTTTCCTACTACAGTCAATGGGGTCCATCAACTGTCTGGTTACTGACATTCTTCAAAATATCTTCCTTTGTGTTCAGCAGAAGAAAGAAATTCATACAGGTTAGAAACAACTATTCCTTTAAATATTAAGAACAGTTTTCAAAGAATGTTTTTTTCCCCCACTGGTTTATGCATAAAACTTGCCAATGCAGTAAGATAAAATACTCTTGTATTGAAGATACATTACACAACATGTCTCTTACTAAATAACCCTCGGGTCTCTCAGTCATCTCCTGGTGTGTGATTATCGTTGGGATTTCCCCTTCATACATCCTGAATCACCCTCAGCACAAGAGTCCGCTCCTTTTTTACTTGCCCTTGATTTCTTCCTGCCACCACCATTTGTTCTCCATTTGCTGCCACATATTCAAAAGAAAAGAAGCCCTGAGTCACACGCCTCTCCCTCCCCTCATTCTTCCTTTCTCTGCTTTAAATGTTTCTTTTAAATTACCTGTCAAATATCAAACTTCACATATAGTGTGGATCACAAGAAGACCAGGGACATCCTGATTGGAAGATCTCATTAGATTGAGACAAACAAACAGTTCTCAGGTTTTCTTCTGCTTATTCTTCTGTTCTGCATGACCATTTGCTAAAGTGCTCAGTCCTCTGCGGGACTCAGTTGCTTTCAAAGTGGTGCTTTCATAGGATTCCATTAGTAAAAGGTTTACTGATCTTGACTGGCCTGCATGAAGCCCGGTCATGATATGAGAGATGATAGTATCCACATGAATTTCATATTGCAAAAATAAAAACTTTAATATGAGTGTATTTAATCTTTTTGCATTGGCACTTTTTTCACTAATTCATAAAACAAGTAACCAAATCTGCCAGTGCTGTAATACACTTATGAAATACACATTTTCTGAAAGTTAAAAATTATCTTGTTTTAATGATTTGTAGTTATTTTACCTGGGAAAAGACTAGTCAAAGACTAAATAAAAATTCATCAAGAAGTCATTTTCTGTTTTCGGTATAATATTTTTAGAGTGTACACAAGTCACTTGAGCCAAACGCAATCAAATGTTACTCTAGGCACAACTGCTACATTTTAATGTTTTAAGCATTAATCAACAAAATATTGATATTTGTGTTACCCTATAAAAAATATATGATCAATAAGTTATGACAACATTCGTTTTTACATTGCTTTAACTCGTCAAAATAAGATAGCAATTTTCAACTTTCAAGTCAGTTTAATGTAATTTAAGTTGAAATCACTTAAATATCTAAGTTGATTACTTAAAAATGTAAGGTAGCAACTTTTTACAGTGACATCATTTTAATTATAAGCAAATTATTTATTTTGAGGGGGTTTAGATTTTTAAACTAGAAAACAAGACAAAAATACAGAATTTTGAAAGAACACTGATCAAATTTTACCAAACCATAACCATATATCTTAGCTTTGGCTTCTTTAAGCTTTCTCTCTTCTAAATGATCATCTCCAAGCTTAAAATAGAGAATTCAATAGCTGTGGAATATGAGATAATATCTAATAAGATTAGATAAAAAGTGAAGTGCAAGAGTTTCCCTGCAGTGAAACTCAAAAAACTGCATTTTTTTTAGCAGCTCTGACACATTGATTAAAGATAACAGGGAGACAGACCACAGAAACGTCTGGTCTGCTGAAAGATGCAGCATTAATTCAAAAAGAGGCAACTACAGCTCTTTAAAGCCATATGTCTATGAGAAAGGGCTGCTCCATTTAGGCAATCGCTGACAAACACTGGTATCATTTGGACAGATTATCCTGCCATACAAGCATGCAGGACCCACAGAGAGAGAGAGAGAGAGATTAATTGAAGACCTCATTCACATAATCACATTGGTATGAATTAGCATAATCCTCAGCATTATTCCTTTAGCATGACCGGTAATTATTTTTGTGAGCGGATACTATGAAGGCATCAAAAACGGGGGCCATTATCATCGTAATAATGTCTGTAGACCAATGGTTGTCACACTAATCAGCACACACACACACTCAAACTGACAATGAAAGACCCTTTTCCCTGGAAGGAATCCCCCCACTAACAAAACGTGCACATTCCTAGGAACCTCAAGACTGAAAAGTGGGACTGGGAACATGTTTCTGATAATAATACAACTATTTAAGAAAGCAGTCCTTCAGTTAGTACCAAAACCAATGCATGACAGGGCTTTCAGTCACATGGTCTTTCAGAGGGGTCTCTTATAGCAAAGCCTGATTTACAATGGAGTCCCAAGCTATTGTCCGGGACTGAGTGAAAGACATTTCCATATTGTCTTGGCCTGGCAAGCCACCAGCCACTGGTTTTGCCACTGCTTACAAACACTTTCTTTGAATAGACTTAATGTATACTTGCGTTGTCGGAAAACAGCCCCAGAGATGGGCACAGTGGCAACAAAAATGTAATAACATGGGTAATGGCCCTAATCGCATCATTTTACCATGCTGTTGTGCTCTCATTACTGATTTGCTTTGACATACACTGCTGAAAGCAAAGAGATGAGGGAAATTCAATGATGTGGCCTATTCATATTACAGGACCATTAGAGCAAATGACGTTATTGTGCCGTCCGGTTTCATCCTGGTAAGGACTCAGGCAACTCACAAGAACTCTTATTGCCTAACTTACAAGAGGTTTTAGACATCATTGGCATTTTACCAATCAATAAGCAGCATAATTATGCCTCATTTTGTCTAAATTCTAAAGCAGCATTGCATGTATCCTTTGAGGAGAAGACAATCCCAGAATGCATTGCAACGGTGGCCTGATGAAATGTATTAATTTTTTATTCAATACTGAAAAATATTTAAGAAAAGCCTAATTTACTTGGAAATGGACCATGTCACCCAATACTTCTGTGATTTTTTTTGCTTATGAGACAGTTATTTTATATGTAGGTATACAGGTACATCTTTTCACATCACGAGTTTGGGGTTGGTAATGTTTTTCAAAGAAGTCTCTTGTGCTCACAAAGACTGCATTTATTTGATCAAAGATACAGTACAAATTATGCAGTAATAATGTGAAACATTATTACAAATTTGAATCATTGTTTTCTATTTAAATTTATTTCAAAACATAATTTATTCCTGTGATGTCAAAGCTGAATTTTCAGCATCAATACTCCAGTCTTCAGTGTCACGTGATCCTTTAGAAATCATTCTAATATGCTGATTTGCTGCTCAAGAGACATTTATTATTGTTATGAATAGTGCTGAAAACAGTGCTGCTTAATATTTTTGTGGAAACCGTGATGCATTTTTTCAGGATTCTTTTATGAATAGAAAATTCAAAAGAACAGCATTCATTTGAAAACTTAATAAATGTCTTTACTGTCACATTTGATCAATTTAATCTGTCCTTGTTGAATACAATTTTTAATTTATTTAAAAAAAAATTTTGTGACATCACATTTTTGAACACTAGTTTGCTTGAATGAGGAAATACCAAAGTCACCTAATCTGTTTGTCAATATAACATATTTCAAATTAGCATTTATTATTTTCCTTCTTCCTCAAATTGTAGAAACACTGTTAATTCCAATGTGAAAATGATCCTAAAAGGCAGAACTTCCATTCATACATCTAGAGTATTGTGCGTTTTTGTGGTTCATACTCCCCTCAGGTACTTTTAGCTTAGCAACATGCTAACACCAAATTCTAATGTAATGAACTGTGAGCACTATAGTTGAGGAGCAATGTTTGTTATTTCTGGTTCAGAATCTTCCTGTCTGTGTAGAGCTTTCCAAATCAGTCCCATATGAGGTTGTATTTCAGTTGTGAGGCTGGTAGACTGTATGCAGTGAGGCACTAGGTTTTTAGAACGGAGCTACTTTCTCTGTCTATATGAAAAGAGTACAGGAAAACATAACAGACAAAGAAATAGACCTCACACTTATGACCTCTATATCTTCTGAAATTAACCATGACAAGTACTTGTATGCTTCTATTCTATTTTTCATTGTGTCCTGATCACACATGTACAAAAACATCTCACAGCATCACTAACCACTGGAGAATATTTTTAGTTTCACTTCTGCAAGTCATTTCAGATATGCAAAAAAACTCAACTACTCATACTACCCAGTGCAACGTTTACAGATCAATTCCAGCAAAAAGGTATTCACCCAGCAGACAGCACTACTGCCAAACTCTCATGCACTTCCTGTTCTCTTGTTGATCCAATGTCCTCTAATCCAGTCATAAACATGCACACGCACACACACACACTAGTTCTTTGAAGTTGTTTGGGCACAGATGTGGCTAGGGCATCTCTCTATTAGCTAGCCATTGTTTTTCAAGGCCTGTTATTAATACAGTATGCCCTCTGTTGATAACGACACATTTCCGAAAGGAAGGGAAATGGGGAGGGTTAGTTAATAAGATAAGTCTAGTCTGCCAGCAGGTTATTTCAATATAACATTTCAGATGTGGTCTCCCCCACCCCCACCACCCACCACCCATGCAGGATGGCGGCCAGTCACCAGATCAGAGTGATCAGGAAGTTTACGTCCTCTGGGACAAAGAAATGAATTGAGCGCAAATCATGCAAATAGGGTAGCCAGCCGTCCGATTTGTGACTAGGTTTTTGAAAACACTACAACTGTCAGTGCTAAACATTACAGATGAGTTTAAAAAAATATTTATGTACATTCACAACCAATCCCTTTGTCAAGCCCCGCCTTAAAATGTTACTGAACAATTCTACCTCAGCATCTCTAATGCAAGTCTATAAAGGATCTGTATGTTTTAAGAGCAATTTTACAGAAATTATCCACAAATATGATTTTTGTCGGGTCACTTAAAGGAGAGTTACTGAGTATGTAAAAGCGAGGCCATCAAAAGTTTACTTAAAGTCCCTGTAAAGGCAATTCTAAAAAAAAATTCTAAACACATTATAAATGTTAGAAATATATTGCTAAAACACATTACAAAGACTGTGAACTGTGAAGTGCTGAATTGTGGAGTTTGACCGTTGAACTGTTTTTCACCATTGCTATTTTCCGGATTTTTTGGGCGGCGCTAAAACGGGGCTCGATGACGCACTGGACCCCCTGAGCTCGTGGACACGCCCCTACTTGATGACGCACTGAGGCCACTGAGGCTGGCCCCTCCCCTAACAATAGAGCACATTCCATAGACAGTAAAAGAAATGGACACAGCGACCCCATTGATTTCAACGGAGAAGACTTGAAGCCCGATTATTGCACTTCCTGTCTGATGTCTGAGCAAGTGCGCAGGCTCAAACTGAGCGTGACGACAGTCTGATTGTTGAAAATCTTCTAGTAGCTGTGCCAAGACAAATCTGAATCACCTAATTCCTCAAAAACGTTGTTGAAATATTTTGTCCCGTTGCTTTTATGGACTGTCTATTTATGGGCTTCTACCTTGACTTTGTGCCTTCATGTCCCCCCGATTGCCTCATAGACAGTAAAAGATTGCCGCGAGCTTCTCCTCCTGTCTATACGGTAATGTCTCAATTGTGCGACAGAAAGTCCCGTGGTTATGACGCAATCTTTAGCCTATTTTTACAAACACGGCTTCTACGGGGTCGTAACGTAAGATACAAAGTAATGGAGCATTTTATACCCTGTCGTGTTTCTTTATAAATAAATAATCGACAAATTAAGCCTTTGGACGCCTCAGATGTAAAGTTATTCGCTGTCAAAGTGACGCCAAAATGAATGGGAGTCAATGGGATGCTAACAGCAGGTGAAGTTCTGCCACAATGGCGGCTCCCGCGAGGCTTCAACTTCCGGCTGATGGATTACCCCCTTGGCACATTCGCATCAGTTCGCCGCTCAATGGCGAGTTACTGTCAGTACTATTAGTGACTACAGCCTACAGTATGCTAGCTAGCTATGCCTTCGACACGGAAATGCGTAGGCTACTACCTGGATGCGATCATGTACAAAACATATCGTGACTTTATTTAAATTTACTAAAAACGATCACATCAAGAAGAGGTGGATTAATTTTGTGAAGAGCCAACCTTGATGGAGAGCTGAGGATCACTGCCAACACCGCCTCTGTAGTGATTATTTTACACAGGATAGTTTTATAAACTGTCGTCTGAGACAACTGGGGTTCACTGATAATCCGCTGTTACTGGTGAATGGGGCCTAACCGACTATCTCCCGCCTCGGCCTTCATCTCCCCGTCCCGAAAGCAGTATCAGCTAATATCACTGTCGGCGAGTGGGCGTGGTTTCAGCGCAGCCAGTGGACACGCCCCCAGCATTTGAGAGCAGAGAATAATGCTCATTTTTTCAAGATTTTGATAGCTTATTTTATGTACTTGCCGGCTTTTTTTATCATTCAAATTTGGCTTGGTGGCTAATAACACATTTTTCTGTGGTATGACAAACTCAAACACATACTTAATTTTGACTTTACAGGGACTTTAATTCTCAAATGGCATATGTGGTATAAAAAAAAACTGAGAAAAATTAATTTTCCCAAAAAGATTTTTCTCTGCTGATCCTGGTAACCCTAGTCACAAACCTTGCTCGATAAATGAGCTTAAATCGCTTGTCATAGCAGTTTTCCTTAATTCCCATTCTTGCTATTTCAGCAGCACATCAGAAACCTGACTTCACACATTTCTGTTTAACAACATAAACATTGTCTGAATGCAGCCAGTGAGTAAATATGCCTCCCTTCATTTTCTCTGAAGACGACTAAACAGAAGAACATTTGTACGGCTCGGTCATGAGCCACATCCCGCAGGACAGATGCTGTAATCTTTGCATCGCAGTGTCTACATGGCATGACATTTCACTTAAGATGAAAACATAAGCAGAAGAGGGAAAAACATACACCACTCTTTTTTCATTTCTCATAAACAGATCAGCTTCACTCTAAAGTCTGTTTTCAAACAGGCAGCACTGGACGGCAGTGTTTGGCTCTCTCTGTATGGCTGAATGGTTAGAAGCCGAGAGGCTGAAAACCCTCCGTGTGCCATACAAACCCACGGGCAGCTTGCCAAACTAACCCCGGTCTACAGCTCTTCAGACATCCCCACAGACCCAACATTCAGTTGAAAACTCTCTCAATGAAATCAATCATAAACATGAAGGTAGACACACTGTTTAAAACCTTTCATAGCAGTCTGCAAGAACATACAGTAATTGAATGACAATCCATAAACACTAGTACTACATGAGCATCAGTGGTTAGGTCCTTCGCTACATGCAAATGTGTATCTTTAACTAAATGACGTCATATGAACAACTAATGATGCTGATATAGATCTCACAAACCTCAAGTAAACAAAACTTGCTTCATTCCGAGATACGGTAATATTAGTTTACAGCTCAGTAAGCAAGTCAAATATAGGATTTCTTTGACCGATTCAAACCAGAACCCAGAGCCTTTTATAAGCCTTTTTGAATGATACAACAAAGGAACAAGAGTTATGATTCAGATTTTTGTTGCACTGTATGCTTTTTTGCAATTCTTTTGAAGTACTGAAGTACTTTTTATGCACTTCCGACTGCATGCATATATTCACAAGTTTATTTATTTAGCCGTAAGAAGCAGCGGCACAGATTCAGCAGTGCAGGAAACACAGGACTATGATTAATCTATCCATTTTTAGCATTCAACTGTTCAGTTTGTAGTCCAAAAACCCAAAAGACAATTAGCATTTCCTGTTTTGCTCTACAACAGAAATGACAGCCATACCTCAAATGTAAATTTAAACTCATTGTGTGCCCTAGGGCCTAGGCCATACATAGGCCTACTGTAAATGTTATTTTCTACATAAGGACTACAGCTACTACAAGAATGTGAAATGCTATACTTGATAAATCAGAAAACTATTGTAGTTCTACTTAGCAACTGTCAGCAACTTGGTTTTGAAACCATGTTCGAGGTATGACTGTGTGTAATTTAGTCTCTACAAGTAATAATAACCACAGATCTTATTTCACTCATGAATCCGAAACCACTATTCTAAAAACCCATTATACATTCGCCAAGGGAACTATGTCCAAATAAATGACCAGGTTGGCCTACAAATTGATGTCATTATGACGGCTTTATTATTTCTAAAATACAGTTATACCTCTTGCATGGCTCCTGTTTGTTTATACTGTCTCTGTGAAATGTTAATCATAACCAAAGAATATATAAGCCATGATTGTCTGTGGCTTTGTAGTAGCTCACTGAAGTCATGATAGGATGTCACATTACTCTAATAGTCCAGTTTATCTGCAGCATGACCACCCATAGGGGACAGAAGCAAATGACACACAGGGTGAGCTTGATGTGGCACATTATGTACGCTCTCAAGAAGCCTTAGATTTCCCTGCACCACTGATAATTTGGTTTAATTAAATTTGCTAATTTTTTACGTGAAGGAGTCACACACTTCCTCAGCAGGAAGCAATTTCTATTTGAGCGGCGTGGAGTGAGTGAGTGCAGTCAACAAAACAACAATCAAACATACCTCCCTGTTATCCAGAGAAAATTGCAATTGGCCCCTCGTTTGATAACAGAGTGCGACAAGATCAGGCAAGCCCTGTTGTGTCTGAGACCGGCCAAACATGTCTGATGTCAGTTTCACGTAAAAAAAACAGATCGAAGCAGAGAATCGGCATTCCAGCGTTACATTTTGTCGACACAACATGCGAGACAAATTGGTCACATTCATTTTGGGATTCAGGAGTGAAACAACTGACTGCAGCGGCTTCCCATCATTTAACATTTTATGTGTCATTGAGTTTTATGCTGGTGTGTCATGCAGATATTGTAGTTCTTCTCATGTCAAATCATACAAAGTCACTATATATAACACACCTATAATGAAAAGTTTGTACCTTATAACAAACAAACAAAATCGCAATGGCCTTACATTAAAGAATAAAACACTTTTGCTACTGTCTGGAACACAGCATGATCTACAAAAGAGTATTACATCTAGACAGCATTGTAATGACAATTACAGGACTTTATCAAAAAGTAACTCAATAACCTTTCACTTATCTCACGTGTCTTGGGTCAATTTTTTATGCATGTTCAACACATTTTTGGTTCGCTGTGCAGTTTTCTGCAGTTGGCTCATTCTTCAATTAGAAACACTTTTGACTTAAAAAAAAACTCATTAAGACTATGTTCTGGAAACATTTATCAAATAAATCATTTATCACTGAAATAAAGATCTCATCATGCAATTTCATTTCGATAATAAATCCAAACTATCACAAAGTATACTAAAGTTTCTTTCTTCTGTTGAACACAAAAGAATATATTGTAAAGAATTTTGGTAAACGGACAGTTGACAGTAGCCTTTGACTTCCATAGTATTTTTTTCCCCACTATGGAAGTCAATGGCTACCGTCAATTGTTTGATTACCAACTTTCTAAGTGATTTTCGAGAACCTGAATATAGTTCTTTAAAATGCTTATTGTGATTAATAAGAGATAGTTTTCGGGACAGTTATTATTTGTCATTTAAAAATAAGCAGTTTATTTTTTTTCGGTTTAGTTTCTATTTTCTGAAGAGACACAATCACTTTATATGATGTACAGATTAAATGTAGGCTTTTATTCACATAAACGTTGATCAGCGAACATTAACAGAAGCTCAACCGAACCTCCTTCACGCTCGAGAACAAACCTCTTGCAGAAGCTCAAACGTGCTGCGTAACACCAGAATGAACCTCATTGGTTCTCACAAGTCAATCGAACTTGCTTGAGCTTCCGTTTACCACAACTGATGTGTGAGTTGATGAATGTTTATATGTGAATAATAACCTAAATTCAATCTGTTCATCATATAAAGCGATCGTGCCTCTTCAGAAAAGTTGTCAAAACCACTCAATTCATATGGATTAGTTTTACGATCGATCTCTTATGAATTTTTTGAAGCGTCGATGTGGTAGTTGCATGGAATGTCTATGGAAGCACAGAAATCTCTCAGATTTCATTAAAAACTTAATATGTGTTCAGAAGATAAACAAAAGTGGGTTTGGAACGTCATGACGTAACTTAAGTAAATGATGACAGACTTTTCATTTTTGGGTGAACTAACCCTTTAAAGTGCACTTTTTCTTTTTAGAATTTTCACACTCTTTATTTTACAAAACAGCAAAAGAAGTGTGCATAAGTACGTGAATTGGGAGGCACATCATGAATGTTCTACTCTTTATTTAGTGCTCGAACCTTCGTGTTTCTCCTCGTTGGGTAATCGAGAATGCAAAACTGTTTCATCAAACCATTTCATCAAGCACATCCTGAAACTCGAGGAATAAATTCAGCTCTTGTTAATATTCTGTTCTCAGAAACATTATCATCATCAGGAAGCTGTCTCAACTATTGGTGGATTCCATCATTTGCCTTTATTATTTGCATAGACATGCACACTGTACAGTTTAGTCAAAGTAACATTAGTATTACGTAACATTTGCAATCTATCTGCCATGATTATTTACAGATTTTCTGTCTAAAATATCTGAAAATATTAGACACTCCAAAGTCTAACTTCAGACACATTAAACACACTGTCCTAAAGTTCAACTAAGAGTTTTAATGGGAACGAATCAACAAAAGATCAGTCATTTTGAGAGAAATTGAACGAATGTTTTCTTGACTCTTTCCTGTGTGAAAAGCTGAATTCTAGTGCTTCCTGTTCCCTTGACTACAGATATACTTGGGTCACTGACCCACTGTACCTGCAATGTTCTCTACTCCTACTGAATCAAAGCAGCACAGATTTTTGCATCCTGGTTGTTTGTTCTTTAATGATCATTAGCAGAACATCTCGTTTGATTCAGTTTACTCACATTGAATAACATATCTCATCTGCTGCCGTGTATTTTAGCAACAAACGCTGAACAACAATAAAATTGTTGATCAATGATAATGTAGAGAATATCCATTAATGCATTGAGGATTATATACCAGATTACGGTATCCCTATTATGTCCCATTTGAGAGGATTTAGCACACCCCCTATTAGAACAGATTCCAGAAACATCCATGGATCCAATCAGACGTTTCTCGATTGCAAAAATAGCTTCACAGTTCAAACTAGTTCTGTTCTATTGAAGATTGAAACCCTTTGAAGGAAACTTCACTTTCTTTCACTCCCATCCTTTTGACATTTATGAGTAAAACTCCATGAAGCACCAGAGCTGTGCTAACCGACATATACTAAATTCAAAAGCCTTGTTCATTTGCATCGGTTTTGAGAAACAGCTCCAAGGCCAGAACAGAGTCCAAAGTTCCAACAATAAAAACAATTTCTGACAATGCTTTGTTGTACCAAAGCATGAAATCTGGACTCTGCTATACAAGAATCAGTCGGGGGAAACTCAAGTGTAAAGGACAGGTGCAGACACATAGTAAAACCTGCACTGCTGCGAAGTCGAGAGTGCCAGCAGTGGAACGGAGCCGGAATCTCTGCTCTGCCAACCAGAAAAACACTATCTGCCTAATAAACATGTGAGGCAGGGCTTCTGTCCCGAGTGTTTGACCTCAATCCAACTGTTTTGATGCTTCTTAGATGTGGGAAACCGATAGACTTAAGACAATAGCCTTCATCGTGTTCCTACTTTAAAACCTGCTATGTTGTCTATGTTTATGTCGCAATAGGCTTTATTTTGTGCTGAGAGGGTACATTTGAACTGATTACACACTTTGCTGACTTGCAGATAACCATCTGGTAAATCTATGTAATGATGAGTTATGTGTGATATGCATTTAGCCTTTATCATGCAACTCGTGCACTAACCAATGGCATTACCCTTAGCCCTATTCTGACCAGGAAATATAAAGGTTTAAGAACGGCTCCATAAAATGAGCATGCGGAAAAAAGATCTGTCTATTTGTTTAAGATAAAGTTGTAGAAGACAAGAATGTTCAAGGCACTGAATCACGTTTTATTTTTACTTAGTGCATGTTACACAAATGAATGGTCTTCATTTGCCTTTTGATCAAATCATAAAAGCATAAATGTGACGGGATTTGTTTTGACCGGATCTAAAATTACGTCAATAGCCTATACTTCTGATGAAAAATGTACGTGTTAATTTTAATAATGAACGCGTTTATTTCTTTTTGTGCACATTGTGGGACTTAAAGCAAAACATAATGTAACTGTCCAGAGATTGTAAAACAAACACTCTTTTTTGAAAAAAGAAATGTTGACATTTAGCAGTTTGGTATAACTGTATATATAATATATATATATATATATATATATATATATATATATATATATAGTTTTTTTGTTTTGAAAAAATGCTTTACAATTTTTAGAGACAATCCAAATAATTGTGGAAAGTATTGCTAATATCCAATAAATGTGTACAACTCACTTGAGATGATTGTTTACACGCTGGAATAATTCTTGTTTAAGGCAAATCACATGTAGGCTAGTCGTATTTAAACATCCCATGTCTCTCGTCATACAGATACAGGAGCAGAACTAAGAAATCAACAGATGATTCCCGTCGATAGGCTATGCGTAGAATCTTTGACACCTAATCATCCAGACTTACTCATTCCATCTCATTCCGTTACATTCCACTTCTCCCTCAATCGGTATGCTGGGAATTCTGTCGTATAAATAAATAGCATTGGGATACAGTGTCCGTCTGTCCTCTCTCACGCGCGCCATGCAAAATATATGAGAGAAGTTCAGTGTATATGTAGTCAACAGTCTAAACGGGCTAATTCTCATTACAGATATTTCTCCTTCCGTGAAACTTTTCCAGTCATGTAGTGTGTTCGGGTGGGTAATATTAAAGGAGCACTTACCCCAGACGACCATCCGTGGATCAGCTGTGTCTCCGGTCTCGAGTTTATATGATCAGCGCAGGTTCCGCGAGCTCAGGGCAGCACTCAAACAACATGCTGTATTTACAGATGATCACAGAGGAAAGTGCCAGTGAGGCTGGAGAGCTGCAGTGCGCACTGAGGTGTGTGCCACTGACACACACACATATACCATTACCGGTCCGGTGCTGCTGTGACTCTGTGCCTGCGATCCTCCGCTACACTTCACAGATGCAGAGGGGTGGAGTGACAGATCACAGCCGCGCAATGTGTCACGGGAGGTGTAGTCCTGCTCATATGGCCACTGCAACAAAGCGGGTGTGTTCAAGTGGCTGCTTTCCGTTTGTGGTGTGGATGATGTGAAAATTTGTAATTAAAAAGTAACGACAGTTTATGGGCTTGAGGAAAAGTAATTGCGTGCTGCATTTCAAGCGAGGCCTTTAATAATATGTAGTTCCATATTAAAGTATTTTTTATGTTTTATTATGACGTGTTGCAAAGCCATATAAATTTAGACCAATTAAATATGTTTTATTGATATACAAATTATATCAAGCTTATACATTTCATTTTAACTCCACGAATGTCAGTGCAGTGGGAGGGACAATGAAACATTTAGCTGAACTTAATATTGTATTTTTTTCTAATTGTGTTTTATTGTGTGTATATATTTAGATTTAGATTTATATTGCTGCTTTTTTCAAAAGTTAGTTTACAGTTTTTCTCAATTGTTTACACACAAATACTGTTACTTGAGACACAATGACCACAACATGTAACTCATGCACCCTGAACCAATTCTGCCAAACTACAAGCACAAATCCTGCTTTACACTCAAATTGCAGATCTAAAACAAACTTTTTTCTAAACACTACACACAATTCTCTGCATTTGGCACAATTTTCATGCAGAAAGTCTCGTTTTCACAAGGAACACAATACCATTCAAATATGTACACTGACTCATCACATTGGCAAACACCTGTCACATAGTTTTACAATTAGCAATCGGAGCTTTAGAATAAAAGACTGAAACAGAAGAGAGGATGCAGCATAGTTTTTTTAGTTTTTGCTTTTTTACTGTAACTGTATTTTCTGTTGTTTTGTATGTGTGCAACTTTGTGTTGGTTGGGAGTGTACATTGTTTTTGTGGGGAAAATACAATTGATTTGTTATCGTGCATTTGTGTGGTCTGAGTATAAAAAAAAATATTCGCAAATATTTTACAACACACTTATGTATGTACTGTAGTAAGTGTATCACTGAGCAAAAAAAAAGGCCTAAGTCATTATGATGAATGGAGAAGAAGTGTTTTCCATTCATCACAGTGTTTTACATTGAGCACATCCGTGTTCAATTGGTTCTTATAAATGTCTATTCATGATGGTTTGTGTGTGTCATTTGAAAACAAAATACCATTTTGAGAAGAAATAGCATTGTTTTGAATGTAATGTTTCATTTTGTCAGGAGAATTGTTGGAACAATTCAATTGGAATATATGATTCCTAGGGAAATTTTATCATAAAAAATGAATCTTCAGTTTATGCAGTGATGTGTGTGTGTGTGTGTGTGTGTGTGTGTGTGTATGTGTGTAAATATTCAATTACTGTATACAATACACAACAATAAAATATACAATGACAATATACTACAGTGATTTACTTCGTAACAATACCATCAGCAGGGAATGTCACTCTGAAAGACATCAAATTCAGTATCAGGTCCCAGTGCTTCTTTCACAGTACCCAATGCTTGCTATCTGACTTCCTGGGAAGCATCTAAAATTATAATTAGAATAAAAAGCAATGACGGCAAAACTAAAATAACTTTTAACATATAAAAGGTTAATCCCTCCAAGGGGTTCTGCCTTCGGTGCTTATAGCTTTCTTTATTTTGGATTTACTGTAATTGTGGCAGGAGCATTCACTGTCATTGTTTTAGTAAGGAAAAGAGAAACTTGTTTTTAGAAAGGGCTTGATAGGAAGTTCAGCCTTCAAGCTCGTGTCTAAATATAGTTCTAATGTGTGACCAAACTGTGCACACTTAGTTGTTCAGGAAATAAACGCTGTAAAAAATGATCGTGATTTTAACGGTAAAAGACTGTAAAAATGCTACAGTGAAAAACTGTTAATTGGTTAACAGAAAGTTTTCTTACTATATACGGTAAATAACTGTGATAGATCTAACAGTACATTTAATGTAATTTTACTGTAAAATACCGTTAAATTTACAGTTTTTGAAAGTGAAAAAGAACAACTCATTGTATAATTTACAGTGAAAACCCGTAAATTGACATTCTCACAATTCCCTGCGTGACACTTCACATTTGATGTATTTTGGTTGAAATAACTATGTTTCTTCTTAGTTTGCTTAGTTCTTTTCTTATCAGCTATGTACATTAGAGTTTTATGTTACATTTCATGTTGTTAAATTAATGTTTATTGCATTTTTAAAATTTAATGTGCTACCATGTTGCTGTTTAGTGTTTGTGCGAATGAGACTGTGCAGCTTCTATCTTTTAATGTTAATTTTCTCATGGAAGAGCTGTGTGTGATAAGCATTGATTTATTGTATGATTTTCATCACTGCTGTGATGATTGCTGGTTGTTAGTATATTACAATGGTTCAAAACAGATAATAATACATAAATAGGTTGGTAATTAACATTACATCAGATGACGAAATACGGTTTATTACTGTAAATTATAAGTTAAGTCTGTAAAGGTAAAACCTATAATGTCTGTACCATATTTTTGACGGTGATGTTCTGGCAACCACAGCTGCCGGTATTTTACCGTAAAAATGGCATTTTATTTTTTACAGTAGAGCAGGGCCTTAGTAAAACACTTGTGTAAGATGCAATGTTTTTGGCGTCATGAGAAATAGTCAACTTGTTAGTTCCTCAAAACAGAAAAACTGAACGTCTGGCTGACGATAGCACATTTATGAATAGTGTGCACATTTATTTAGTTGCAGAAGTGTCACAATAAGGCAGAGGCACAAATATTGATATTGTTCATGATACTGCTCAAGCTGTACATTTTATATTGGCCTAATACTTAGCTAGTTATGAGTTATGTAGAACGGAGTGATGTAGAACGTAGTTTGATTAATTAATATGTATCAAAATGATCTCTGTTCAAAGAGTTTTATATATCTGCATTTGTTCAAATATTGCAAATTTAACTGTTAAAATTTAATGCATATATGAGAGCATATTTATATGTCTTGAGGGCTTATACATTAGGCTATATATAATTAATATACATTATAAATATACATTATATATTGAAATATCAGATCAGATGTTCTTCAGCGTGATATAACTCATTCACTTCTTATATAAAGTAAAGACGACTGACTTGTGACCAAACCGCCACACTCTCATCTGACCCCTCATCTGTGCCAGAAATAGCTTCACGAATTTTGATGTGCTTGTTTATTTAAGTATTCAAACTGCCTATGAATCAGTTTAAAAGGACAGGGCATATTCTCCATTTCCACTCTTGCATAATTCTGTTATAACATCTCACATTTAGGGACTCTATAAAATGTCACAATGGGATATGGTCTGTAAAAAGCAGTTATTGGTGACACATAATTGCAAACGGATGTAGAAAATTATGATAGTCATCTTGATACTATATCAGAAGGAAAGTGGCTTGGTATAATATGACATGATCAAAATGATTTCGTGTTGAAAGTGGATTGTAAACAAATTAAATTTGAGGGCTATCCAACAGATTATGGAAGTCTGTGTGAAGGAAGATACGGCAAAATTAAAATGAACTCAATGAACTGAACGTAAAATGATGTGGAAGGTAAAGAATAATACACTATCCACTTGCGCCATCTACTGGATGTGCTTCATGTTTTGTCGATAACATGCTTTACACTGAAAAAAAAAAACCTCATCATAACGTTAAATATTTTTGTAAACATTTTATATTTTTTTACCAATACAAACGAGGTAGCAGGCGGTATTTATTTGCGACTGTTTTATTTCAGTAGGCTACAGTATTGACTCTCAATGAATCACAAAGATTTAGAAAAATGATTTAAATCAATTTAATGCATTTGATGGAACGGACACCGCTGCTTAGAAGAAAAGTACAGATATAAGCTGTTATATTGACGGCAAAATTATATTTTATTAATAAAATATTTTTTATAAACATTATTCCAATATACGAATTTAAATGAATTAAATAATAAATGAACGACCCTTTTTATTTGTTTATTTTTAATACATAATTTGAATGCATTTTTAATTGAACTTTACAAATAAAAAATAATAATAAAAACAAGTTTTCGAGACATTTCACAATTTTTATATTTTGCTAGTACAATTTAAAACAGCGGTAACTAAGTAAAATAAATAAAATGGAAATTAAAATATATTAAATTAATTCAACAGAGACGCAGTTCTTTGGGCTTTTTGATTCTAAATAAACCTTTAAAAGCTGTCATATTTTGTGTTGGCGAGCCCGGGTGCTTACGTCATCATCAGCAGGTGAAAGGTCATGTTGAGAAAGATGGCGGCGTCCAGGGGAGCTGTGGTGTTAAAGACGGTTAAGAAAGTTATTGTACAGTTTTGCCCCTTTGAAACTAATGTTCGCTCCACAAGGTAAGTATACTGTAGCTACATGCCTCGATTTACCTTAAATGAGCGTGGTTAAAATTAAAGAGGTTAAAGAACAGGTCTGTCTATTACAGTACAATCGTGTGTATGAGAATGACTTGTCGTCCCGTAATAGCGGCCATAGGGACGGAATATATTATGCCAATTATATTTATTTAGATGTCACCGTGTGTTTCTCAGTTTATAGACGTTTGATTTCAGCGTTCTTAAGTCGCCACTATTGTAACGTTACTGCTCTCCACCCGACATTTTACTTTAGAGGACCAAAGTGGACTAGTATATGCCGATTATGTGCGATAATACGTGAATTTATTGTTAAACGTCGTTACATGAACATGCTTAAGATGCCGAATGTAGATCATTGATGCTTAAGTTGTGTTATATTATGTTAATTTTCAAATCTCTCAGTGAAATCTCTGGCGCCCCTCTCAGCCTAAACGCAGTAATTACAGCAGGCTGTCAAACTGTTTTGAACTTGAACTATTAGAACTACTGCTATGTTCGAACGAACTAGTATTTTCCTACTATTTCTCCTACTATGGATACTGCCACAGTACGTAAAATTTCTGTATGCTTTGTAAATTACTTTCCAGCCTTATACCAAATTTCTGTTTCTCTTTTTCACGGCAGTTGATTCTACAAACAAATTTCCTTATATCCATAGAATCACCTATGAAATTATTCTCAAAATCTGGGAAAAGCTATGCAAAATTAACTACCCCGAAGGAATCTGTTCTTGATGACAAACTGCCCACTCTATATAGATTACATATTTAGTGTGAGCTGTTTACTTGAAGAGCCACTTTAGCTTTACATCCCACAGTCCTCAAGCGTTTGTTACAGAAATTAAATTTGCTTTTAATTATACCATAAATTCACAAGTCAGTCGCACTGCCTCGTCCCAAAAAACGCTTCATTCTATCACATCTAATGCATATCTTATGTCCCTTTCCTTCCCACAGAGAGTTTCTCATCATGGTCGGGTCCGAAAAAGTCAGAGCCACAAATATGAACTGTGACATTATCACAGAAGTAAAGCATGACCGATCAGAGCCTACGATTGACATCACATTCTGTGAGTGACCTCAGTGTGCATCTGAGTTACTCCAATATTGTAAATATGCATTCAGTTAACATAGTTATGGTCTTTTGCAGTGGATGGAGAGAAGCTGGTGATGAAGGGATCCAAACTTACCACTGAAGAAATGCTCTCAGCCTTACAGACCCGCTGCACTGCTAAAGATCCTCAGGCTAAAGCAGGAGACAAGAAGTAGTGTATTCTAGATTATGTATTTATATGTGCATAGATGTGTAATAAAATTGGTATCTGTCATGTCTTTGTGAGTTGAGGTCACTTTATCCTGTACAGTTTTGTAAATTATCAACATGACTCTATTATCTAGCACACAACTGTCTCTACTCATCTAATGTTCCACTCTGACAAACATTTTGTGGAAATGTGAATCTGATTCGACCCAACAAATGTGTGTGTGTTATTTTTAAATCACATCCAGGTAAATAATGCACAACATTTAGTGGTGAAGAATTTCTGGTGTGGTATCATATTCTAAAACCTTTAAAATCATGAAAGGAGATTTATAGGTTTGTTATTACATACCATTCGAGAAAGGTATGCAGTATAAAGTGTATTCTGCACAGTAAATAAATATTATGTCAGTAGTCCCTTCTGAACATAGCCAAATATGAATAGTAGCTGGACTCATAGCCATTCATTTGGTAGAGTCTGGTTTTCTTATTCTATACCTGAATGATTATTTATGTGAAAATAATGTCAGGGACATAATTTGCTTTAGTCTGTGAAATAATTATTCTTGAATGCTTAGAAAAAATGTTTTGCCTAGAAAATTTTGAAAGTAAAAATGTATGAGCTGTCTATATCCATTGTAATAAGCAGGTTATTACATAGTTGTTAGAGGACAATGGTAAAATTTTTCATACAATAAGGTCTAATTAGTTAATGCATTATTCTTAACTAACAATTAGCAATACAGTTTTACAACATGTATTAAACTTGGTTAATGTTAGTTAATAAAAATGTTGATATTCCTGTTAGATCGGGGTCATTAACTAGGCTGTAATCATGAACTTAATATGTAGGCTATCAGTAAACATTAACACTAAGACTTAAAAAAAATGCAATATAAGTGTTTTTCATTGTTTCATTTGTTTATGTAAACTAATGTAGGCCTATAATGTTAACAAATGAGACCTTGTCAGGCACATTGAGGGAAGGTCATCTTTCAGTCAGGATCGGTTTTGTCTTATAGTTGGTAAAACACGTAATTGTAAATATTCAGCCTTTATATGTGAATGATCTTTGTGATTGTTATCCTCTGACCCAGTGAATGTTATTAGACCGTTTTTGTGGTCCCAAAAAAATGCGAACCCTTCCCCAGTTCTGAGTTGCGTTTTCGGGTGGGAGGTTGAGGAACTCCGCTCAATGACGCCGGATGATCTGATTGGCTACTGTGATCATGCACGTGCTGGAGGAGCTGTTCAAAAACCCTGCAGTCATTCGATCACATCAGATCCAATTTGAGCTTTGAGCTGTTTTTTTGAGTGACAGGGAACATCATCATCCAGAAAAATGGTTGACAAATTCGTGGGAACATGGAAGATGACCACCAGCGATAACTTTGACGAGTACATGAAAGCTATAGGTATTATTCTTCATCATTTAATAATTTATCAAGCAATCATTATTATAGTTATTTTGCAAATCTCTCCATTTTGTTAAATGCAAAAAGAAAAGTTTGAGAAAGAAAATTGTCAGTGCATTTAACGTGCATTATTAATTTTCTGTTGATGGTCAAGGTGTCTCGTGAATGAGAGAGGTATGTATTCGTTTCCTTTTTCAGGTGTCGGTTTCGCTACTCGTCAGGTGGGGAACCGGACCAAACCTAACCTGATATTGTGTGTGGATGATCAAGGGCTCATATGCATGAAGTCGCAGAGCACCTTCAAAACAACTGAGGTCAAATTTAAACTGAACGAGTCATTCGAGGAGACCACCGCAGATGATAGAAAGACTACGGTTTGTAATGGAATAGTCGGAATATTTTCAGTGTCTGCACTGTAAAAAAAAGTATTGCTGGTTTAACTGGTTGCCTTAAAATTTTGAGTTCATTGTAATTATTATTTTTAGTTTAGTTACAAACTCACAATATTGTGTTATCTGGACCACATCAATTATCTAAGTTGATTCGACAAAAGATAATAAGTTGTGAAATTTAACGGGCTCCTCTCTCTCTCTCTCTCTCTTTATCTGCAGACTGTCGTGACTCTTGAGAACGGCAAACTTGTGCAGAAACAGACCTGGGATGGCAAGGAGACGACGATAGAGAGGGAGGTTACGGATGGGAAATTAATAGCTGTAAGAATGCTCTTTTATTTATTATAAACACGTCATAGAAAAGGTCATTAACATTAACAAATGGTATTACATAATGCTTATAAGATAATGTTAACTCACATTTAAAAATGTTGTTAAACTTTGTATATATATATATATATTGTAAACTTAAAGAATGTTATTTGCAATTTGAAAATAAATCTGAAGAAATTATTGATTTCACTTTTATTTAAAAAAGAAATTTTATTTTTATGCAACTTATTATATTTCCATGTATACATATACAGGGTTCCCATAGAAAACTGGAACTATCAGGAAATTTTAAAATTGTCATGGAAGCTGCTGTATTGAATATACGATTTTAGAATTTATAATATTCTAAAATATTTTATTCTGCTATAGTTTGCTCTTTGTGAGTGCAATCTTTATAAAATGATTAAAATCCTTATCCAGTAACCACGGACAGCTATTAGTTATTTTAACTGCTAAGTTATTTTAAAATGTTACCTAATTATTCCCTTCTCATATGGTCAACTTTTTAAAGATGATAGGGTTGAGTAATATAAATGGAAATAGAATAGCCTAATGTAGTAATGCTTAACAACTATTGTACAGAACAGTTGCAGATAGACTTTGAGTACATTTTTCCCATTTACTTTCTCAGTTGAATCTTTTGAGGTATGTATAACCATATCTTATTTTTGCAGAAATGCACAATGGGTGATGTGGTGGCTGTAAGGACATATGTGAAGGAGGCATGAAGTTATCCAATCTGGATTTGAAGATGCCAGGCTCAGTTCAATGAGCAAAAAGCCAAAGTGAAACGTTATTTCTCTACTGAAAATCTCATGTTATTTTTGACACCAAAGCAAATGCGTGCTGACCCTTTTAAAATGCATTTATTATCAGTCTTTATGGTGGTTTGAATAAAGTTGTTTTTATTTGCCTTCAGCTGAGTTGTGGTTTGTTGATCCCTGCTGTTTTAACATAGGCTTAGTCAAACTGCATGTGTCAACGTTTTCGGAAAATCTAGGCGAGAGATTTAGCGTTGACTCACAGTAAGGAATAAACTTCTCGATTGTGCATACTTTGAAAGATTTCACATAATACAAGGCATGAAAGAAGTTTTCTCATGAGAATCAAGGATTATGCAATTATATTGTAAGGATTATCTCATATAATTATAAGGATTATCTCACTAATTATATAGTGGGTTTTTTTTGAACTGTCAAATATCTCTATTTCACATCCGTATATCCAAAAAATCCCTAAATTAACCACTTTAATTTTAACTGCCCTATTATTCTAGTCTTCCATCTTTTGAAACCCTTACATATAGGTTAACATCTCAGAAAATGTGTTAAAGTTTATAGTTGATTATTTATTATTTAAGATCTAAAATTGACCTGACCCTCCTTAAAAGGATAGTTCACCCAAAAATGAAAATGTTGTCATCATTTACGTACCCTCAAGTTGTTCCAAAGCTGTATGACTTTCTTTCTTTACAAAAGAAAATATTTTAAAGAATGTTGGTAACCAGTTGACGGTAGCCATGGATGTCCGCAGTAGTTTTTTCTTTCCATATTAGTCAACGGGTGCCATCAATTGTCTGGTTACCAATATTCTTCAAAATATCTTCTTTTGTGTTCAACAGAAGAAAGAAACTTACAGGTTTGGAACAACTTGAGGGTGAGGTGAAGACAAAATTTTCATTTTTGGGTGAACTATCCCTTTAAGGAGCAACAAAGAATGTATTTTCTCAGAGCATTTAAAACTAAATTGAGTAATGCCATTTCAAAACATGATAAGATTTACAAGTTAACACTCTTTTAGCTTTACACAGTTGAGTCTTGCTTCATGACATGTTCATATCATGTTTCTGCCCATGTATGGAAATATCTGGATATTAATAAACAAGGTAGTGATATTTAAACAGTTCAATAGGCAAAATTTCAAATCACTAGCCCTTTTTATTCAGAAGTACAGTACAATTACAATCTTATGCTCCAGTAAAAATGCTCCTTGCTCTCATGTATGAGTGTTCATAATGTACATTATTTCCACATATCAAATCTTTGTGATAGTCATTTACTATGTTTTATAGCTTCTGACTGTGATATTCTTCACTAAAAATGAAAGTTACCGTCCTGATGGACTGATGTGATTTATCTTCATTAAACTATCCGATCCAGATGGTTCTTGCGTTCCCATGTCTTTTTTGCCCCTTCGCCTCAGTTGGATGAAGACAACAAGAGAGTTACTGTAACAGTGGACTGTGTCCAAGGGTACAGAGGATATGTATTTCTTTTCTCCTTTTAGTCATTTCATAGACATTTCCCTTTTTGAACATAGTTTTAGCATGCGTAACAAAACTGGAACACAGCGAGTCCCAAGAGTCATTCCTTTTGACCTACACAAAGAGCAGAGAATGTTCCACCAGTGGCTACTTTCCCAGGACAGGAAAGTGTAGAGATACACTGATTGTAATTGACTGCAAAAACAGCTGAAACCAGGTGGTTATGAGCCAGCTCTCTCTGTACAGCCTATTCAATAAAAACAATGCATTTTCCTATTACCCAACCTGTACAAAGTTTAAAAGGTGGAAGGTACTAAATGTGTTTTGAATGTATGAAGATTTCATTTTTTCAGACACATTAGCACGCTCTAATTCTAACATAGTGATTCCTATCTCATTTGATTTGGGTTTGGCCTGATGCACCTCTCATCGCCATGCTGAGATCAGAAGAGCAAAACATATGGAATGATTTACTTCATAAAAAGATGTTTGTTGTCATAAATGAGCCAAGGCTCAGAGAAGTTAGATTACAAACAATAGGTTTCATCTTTGTTGTTACAGATATAAGGGAAAGTGCTGTTGCCAGTTGCATGTTAGAGTTATAATATTAGACAAGAAGACAATATGCAATATTGATTTTTTTTAAATGGAAAGACAATCATGCATGGGTAACATTTTATTTTAGTGTCCTTGTTACACGTCACATGTGTTACTAAAGTAATAACCATTAATTATGCATAATTACATGCAAATAACCCTACAACAAACCTAATCCTAACCCTATAGTAGGCGTAATGGTAAAAAATAGTGAAGATTAGCCGATAGGCTGTCGATTAATTAAATGAAAAGCTGTTTTCCCACAAAAGCAATTTATTCAGTGTAAGCCTCTCCTCCATTGACATCCCAAAAAAAGGTCTCCTTCCTTACATTATGCTTTTTTTTGTTGCTAATCTTGCAGGCTTGCCTTCAAGCAGCTTTGCTTGCACGCTCTTGTTTCTCGAACACACACAACTGCTGGCATTTTGCGTCTCAGTTATTGATTGTAGTTAAAATGACGTCGGAAAACTTCAGTGTTAAAATTACTATAATGTTTTTACAATGTTCATCCGATTGTTTTGTACATCATAAAGGTGCATGTGATTTGTCGGTAATGTAGCAATGACTGAAGAACAAGTCAGGAGTCCCTTTCAAGAAGCTTTCTAATTTTCAGGGCGGCGAATTTGCTTGACCAACTTGAACATGAACGGAGTCAGTGTGTGGGAAACATTTTCTCACTTATGCAAAACTCCCGAAATGGTGGATTATTAGAACCACTGGATTTCACCCGCAAAATTTTTCCGAGCAACGGTAAATGTGAAGTCACCATGAAATCAAAATGGACAATTCTTATTTTTGCATATGGAATATTGCAGCGACTCTTTTCTGATGATGACGTGTTTATTGGCGCGAGGGTGGAACAACCTGTCACTCAGACATCACAACAATAGCAAACCACAACAATCCAACAAATTCCCCATGGACAAAAACAATCCCTGCCCTACAAACTCTGGCCTGAGAAGCCATTTCATTCAGATACTTTTCACAATGGGAAAGAAAAGACTATAGCAATGTCCATTTCATGGCGACTTTAATAGACTATTTTGTTTAATTGTGGATGCATTGCAATAATATACAGGTAAAGTTATTTAAAAAAAAAAATTTACTTTAAAAACATTGATTCATTTGGTGAATCTCCATGTAACAGGTTATGTAGGTTATGTACATATAGGTTATGTATGGTAAGCTGGTCATTATTGACTGCATTGATCAGATCTTGTGAACGTCTGTGTATTGCATTATGGGTGTGTGCACCGCTTGCGGGACGTCTCAGTATTGTGTGTCGGATTCACAGGGGTCCTGTCTTCGTGTGTTGACCTGCAGACTGTTTTTCTTGTGCAGATAACACTACAGGGATGAAATCATATCCTTTGAGTAACATCTGGAAAGCTCCACCGCAGGAGAGCGATCGCACCCATCCGCTCACTTTCCTTACATTGGAACGGATAATCATATCGGCCAAGGATACAGTCCCTCACACTGCCATAAAACAGCTTCCTCTGTTATTGACACATCAACAGAGTCTCTTTCACAGACAGCGAAGGTTATAAAACCTTTAGAGACCTGCAGGCTTATCCGATAATAGTCAGTAAGCATTTTTAGCATGTTTGTAACATTCCCCCTTTCAGTGAGGCCTACCATGACCTCTGTGTTTTAATTGGTGAATTCGTGCCTTCACAACAGTAGCTGATATGTTGTAAAATGCTTTGATTTGCAAATCAATCTGTCGACATAGCTGCTGAAAAGGGTTTTGAGTTCACTTGCAGTTGCCTGGTGGGAATCAGGGTTGCTGTGTGTCAGTTGAGTCAGGGCTGATATCAGCAGGGGCTTCTGGGAAGCTTGTTGCTATGCAACTAGCCTGTTGGACTCCAAATCCAGCTCAGAGGACAAAGAGCTGCAATGGTCACTGAAGGAGGGACGTCTGTGGCAAAAGAATCCATACTTGCAAGAAACTGGGCTGAAAGATTTGAGTGCAGAGCTGACCTCACGCTTAACAATCTTGAGAAACGGCTGTAAATGCAAGGAATCTTTTTCTTACAGTCCGAAAATAAATGAACAAATAGGCTATGGTAATTACGAGATAATCTAAAAAAAATGGTCAACTCATTTGTTCGGTTTGATGCCGTATGTGTTTGTTTGTTTTTGTGCAACACAAAACTAGATATTTTGTTTTGCACAATTTCTGAACTGTGCTTCCATAAAATAAAAATGAATGGTTATTCACTTTGTAAAATCTGCTTTTGTGTTCCATGAAAAAAAGAATGCAGTTTTGCAATGGAACATGTTTCAGTAAATAGACTAAACTAACTAACTAATTAAATGACTAAATAAATAAATAAATAAACTTTATTTTACAGTCCTGTTCGCTATGTACATACTATATACTTTTTTTAGTAATACTAACCCTAAACCCTGAGCTCTAACCTTAATCCATTTAGTTACCTTATGTTACCCATTACTTTCTTAGGTAAGTACACTGTAAGTACACGTAAGTACACATACTGTAAAATAAGTGCAACCAACCAACCAACCAACAAACCAAATAAACAAACAAATAAATAAACAAACACACCGGATTTTAACATTTTTAATTGTTCAATGTTCTTTCATCCATTATGGTTATTCAATATTTGAAATCAAACAGATAATTTTATATACCACATTTCTATATTACCACACACTCTGTCTCCTTTTTTGCATTTGCTTTTTGACTATAAGCGAAATATTTCTTAGTTTTGTATTCATTACTCAAGACTGTTAAACATGAGGTCAGCTTTGTTTAAGAACACTCCAATCTGTCCAAACTCTCCCTTTAACCGATAAGGTGGGATGAGCCATGAATGAGTGTTTTTAGCTGATTTCCTTCCTCATCCTTTGGATTCACTGAGGACATGTGATCTGTAATCCCATACAGAGAACTGCTCAGTGTGGAGCCTCTATAGTACAACATCAAAAAAGGGGCCAGTCAAAACAGTCACAGATGTTCATCCTACATAATTGTAGAGGAGTTTCTCAATGGCACAATGGAAACAGGACGCAAAGTGAACTTGGAACTTTTAACTATTGAATCCTGAATCCACAATCAAAGTAACCATTAGGCTTCCCCGTCCCAATTTCAGTCCAGCATGCATACTTTCACTTGAAAGTCAGCTGTCTTTAATGCTATGTGGACGCTTGAGGACTACATGAGCTTGATACCCGATTTTCTGGAACACTGTGAATCTTCCCATTTGGGACCAGATAAAGAATTAAAGGAAGATCTTTGGAATTCTGTTTAGAATTCCTGCTAGATATAGTTTTAGGAACATAGTACTCGTCTCAGATAAGAGAATTCCCATTCCCATAACCCATCCTAAGGCGGTGAATATGGCATGTTACACAAATAAAGTACAGAATAGCTCTTAGAAAATCTTTAAATTTAAAAATGCTTTTTTTGTTGTTGCTTTTCAACATGGTCAGTAAAGAGGGTTTAGTCTTCAGAAAATGTTGACTGTCAGTGCCAGCTTTTCTATGAAGTGTTTACTTTTTGCTTTTTCATTTTTTTCGTGAATGCAAAAATTAACTCAATATATAAAAATATATAACTGTAACATACATAGCCTATATTTCTCATAAATCAAAGAACAATAGTTTATTGATAATTTTTCCAAAAATTAATGGTTGAGCTTGACAAATGCAGTCAACAATAAAATTTGCGTACAATTTGAGAAATTAAAATTGAAATCCAAAAGATCTTATGTCCATGGTTGCCACAATTCTATGGATTTTTTAAATAATTAATGTAGGAATAATAATAATAATATTATTATATAATTATTATATAATAAGAATAATAATATTATATATATATATATTATATATAATAGAAAAACATAATACAAATTATGACATAATAAATACAATAAAATAAATGTAAATGTAAATTAAGCAGAAAATGCCATAGTCAAGAGGGTTCTCTGAGCTGGGACAGGCCCACCTCTCATGGCAAATCATAACTATTTTATGTTTAGGTGAACTGATATGATATCACTCATACAATCTGTTATGCCCCACTGACAGTTAGATTTAGGGGTGGGGTTAAGGCTGGACCTTCATGCTTATGTTTTTCTAAACATTTTAAATGTTTCTGTATGAATTACATTGTACAAAGTCATGCAAAATTGCCACCTCATTAAATAGTTACATTTTTCATGTGATGCAAGTTGGACAGGCCACAATATAAAAGGGACTTTAATGTGTTACTAACAATATACTTTTTTCTAGAGCCATGTTAAGTTAGGTAATAACATATCTAACAAATCCAGTAGTTCTCAAAAAAACAAAACAAACAACATATGATTTGTGCCTCTAATGCTTTGAATTTGTACCCAATTTGTGGGCAGTATAAATCCACTCAGGTTCTCACCCTATGATCCTGTCAATGAAATGCCTGTTGTGTTCTGAATGAACAAAGTTCTCCCTTTCCGTCAACTCCTTGCTTGGAGAGGAGCAAGGGAAATTGACGTTTGAGAGTCATGATGCTTTGCCTGTTTAGTTTATATAAAAAGAGATATATCTATGTGTTTTTATTTTTAAGAACATGAGTCTAGAGAACAATAGCTCTGTGAACACCCTTTAATTACTTTCAAACACGTACTTCCACACGCTGTAGGGGGGAGATAACGTGGGTCTGTGATAGCTCAGAGGAAGAGGAAACTATAAGTCATTCACTGACCTTTCTTCTCACTGCTTGTAAACAAAACACTTACGGTTGTACTTGAATTTAACCCCTGAATCATCACGGATTGAGATTTATTTGAAACACCAAACAGGATTTGGTGTCATTTAGCTCCGGTTCACCAATTTAACACTATAGTCATACCTTCAGATCAATGCTATTTCAAGAATGATAAATTTAACCCGTTACATTGTTGCTCAGTGCTCTAAATGTGGAATACAAAGCAACTTTGAAGTGATGGCCGCTTGTCTTCGGCTTTGTCTGCACACAGCTGCTAGTAGCCTATACCAAACAAACATTTTCAAATGTCAGATGTTCTGGAATGCTTTATGGCTTTTCCCACGGCTAACTTTTGATCTAGAAAAGCCGAGGGGGAAGTGGCTCATGTGATCAGACGACAGGGCCACATATAGGGCTGAGAGGTACTCTGAATGGGCCACAGAAAGGGAGGTGGTGGGAGGTATATGAGCTCTGACCGCATGACGCCAAGCCCTTCACATTTGTGCTCACCTCTGAAATGTGACATAATTCACTTAATGGGGTCTATGTGTCAAATAATGGCTACAAATCATATGAAAAGGGATCTGCGTGCTCTTAGTTCTTAAGGAACAAAATACGTAAGCAGTCGACATATACGGAAGCAGTTAAGGAACTTCCTTTGTTTTCCTTTTTTTTATATATCGGTAGATGTCATGATATACTTTTGAGTCATATTATGTGAGAGATTACATGTACTTTTAAATGGAATTTCTGTAACAAAACAAAAAACAAAAACCAGAACAGAACAGAACAAAATAAATGAATAAATACATGGAAATGTTGTACTTTTAAACAAAACAAAACAAAGCTAAAATAAATCAATAATTTGTCACACTACTAGACTATTTAAAATGAAATAGTGAAGGCTTAGAAGAATGTCATGACCAATGTTATTTTTGATTCCTTATTTATCATGCAGTTTAAACAAAAATTATTGCTTGTAAAGGCTTGCATCCATTACCCATACCAAGATTTAACAATAAAGTGTTTATCAGGATATAATAGTGTCATTTACCCTAATAAAACGTTATACAATGATTTTAAATATAGTAGACATTTCTGAATTAAGTTACAATACTGTGTATGTCTCTGGGGTTAAATCTCGGTGTGGGTGCTGACCTCACATGATTTTCTGCACTGTCACCACAATTTCTTATTAAACTCCCTTAACATTAGCGCTGAAATAAGGGCATTTAAATCACAAACATTGAGACTTTGCAGAGATATGAGTTTAGAAACCAAGTCAGCAAAGAAAATATGTAGGCTATCACTGACTGCATGAAGGAATTGTACAGCTTGAAATCATTTTGAAATCAGTCACGTTTTCAAGGTCAAGCCATACAGAAATAATACCTTTCATTTAAACCAAAATACCTTTTTAACTCAAATGCGAAACCGCATATGCAAACGTTATCTGCTGAGTAACATTAAAGGCCTACTACAGAGTTTGTCTTTACACAATTATAAATCAAAAGAGGCGAGTTTTGAATCTGCAGCATGGGATATGGGGAGGGTTTGTGCTGTTTTTGCGAGCAGGAAAGTGGATTCCCCAGTTGATTTGGGTGAGAGTGAGGACAGCTTTTAACTTGTATGAGCTACAGGCTGTAACAAGTCCCGTTCACACCAAGAACGATAACTATAACGATACGTATAGTGTCCAGAGCAACTCGCGATTTTGTTTATTACTGCAGTTTTTTTTTGTCTGCCGCTTTAAAATGCTCGAGCTCTTTAAAGTCTGGCGGTTTCTGATTGGCTATCATTCTTTTTTATTTTCCATCAACTGGAAAAAAAATTGTTCTGAGAGTGATTCCCAAGATATCGTTTCTCTGTGCCCTTATCGTTATTGTTGTGGACTAGCTCTGCTTATTCTTTTTATATTTAAAATGATTTTTACAATCGTCATTGGTGTGAATAGGCAATAGTCTCTTTAACAAATGCTTTAAATATACCATGAAATGATGAAGGAAAACAGGTGTTTAACATTTAAATGTTCTTCAATTGTGCAGATCATCTGTTAACATATGACACAGAGCTCAGCAAAGGGTTTGAGTCACTTATTGCCTCAGACATTGCACAGCTCTTCACAACTCTTGGGACAATAGTAACAAAGTTCAAGTAGGCTATAACACAATAAATTCCAGTGTAAAATGTCCTCCTCTGCGTTTACTCTGTGATTTTATTTTGAATACTTTGACCCATGGTTCTTCACTTTAAACCGTGCAGGTACTGATTATCTGTGTATGGAGTATGGACAGCAGACAGACGCTCACACACCTCGCTCGTAATCCTCAGCTGGTGGCAGGTTCCATGCAGGTCAGCGTTTGCTGGACACAGCTTTTATTTGCCCCTGATTATTTCTGTGCAGGTCACCCCACATCCTGTCAGGGGTGATCATCCTCACATGGGCTGATTCTGTTCCGCCTGGGGGCCTCCATTCAGGGACCAGCAAAGTCACTAGGCCGGCCAGACCTAACTCACAGGCCCAAGGGCAGCCCAGTCAGCAAATACACTACCAACAGTGAATGAGAGCAACACACAGACATAAATACATCCCGGTCTTTTAACAGCTGGCCACCATAACAAGCATCCAGACAGAGACAAAACCGGCGGACCGTTTTTGAAGCCGTCTACATTTGACCGTTTTGCATTGACATGCGAATGTCTAAATAAGCACAATTAATAAGCATCAGTACACTTTCTAACTGCAGAAAGTCATCCACTCTCTTTCGTTCTCGCTCCCCTTTTTAAAATAAAATAACTTTTAAGTTTAAGAAACTGTGTCATTACATTTATTTTGGTCTCTATTTGATAATACAGAACTCAATTTAAATGTATTGAGAATTGACCAGTTCGCTTTCATAACTGAAAAATTATATGAATGAAATTGTCGCCACCTAGTGGTGATGAGTCTAGACAAGTCTCAACTCTATTCAGAGGACTTTTTTTATTAACAAGAAAATATATTTTTTGAATGTATAAACTGTCATTTTATGGTTCTATTTTTTTAGTTCATTTTAAACGGTTATTTAGTGTGACTAATTATTTTATAAAAAATAAAAAAAACATTCTATATATATTCTAAATAAATACGAGGACATGAACACTGCATGGATAATAATTGTAAATATTGTCTAATAAAAATAATTAGAATTAGAATTTCTAATAAAAATAATTAGAAAAATTTTATTTAAAAGTTTATAAGAGAGTGTTTAAAATACAAAACTTACAAATAAACAATTATTTTAATAATTAATACTTGTCTCGCAGCTGAATTAATTTTCCAATTTTCCAAAAGTTTTCAGATAAATAATTGTTGTAGTCCTTTTAATAATAATAATAATAATAATAATAATAATAATAACAATAAAAGTTACATGAGAAAATAGGAAGTTTTCATCCGACCTGTAAATGCACAATTGGTTTAAACACTTTACAATAAGGTTCATTAGTTAATGTATCAACTAACATGAACTAACAATGATCAATACATTTGTTACTGTATTAGTTAATCTTTGTTAACGTTAGTTAATAAAAGTACAGCTGTTCATCCTTTGTTCATGTTAGTTCACAATGCATTAACTAATTTTAACAAACACAACCTTTGATTTTAATAATGTATTAGTAAATGTTGGAATTAATATTAACTAAGATTAATAAATGCTGTAGAAGTATTGTTCATTCTTAGTTCATGTTAGGTTAGTTAACTAATGTTAACTAATTCACCTTATTGTAAAGTGTTACCTGTATTGTCAAGCATAATTATGGAAATAATTATTTTATTGTGTAATTATCCTAATTATTTTACCATAATTCCAGAAGCTCAAACAGTAGAGTATGGTGCTTTCCATGCAAAGGTCATGGGTTCGATTCCCAAGGAATACATTCACTAATAAAATGTAGTAGGCTAGCCTATAACTTTACTCACTGCAATGATAGTTGCTTTAGACGAGTCAGCCAAATGTCTAAACGTAGGCCTTAATAATTATTTTACCCTAAATATTGAAAAAAATATATTATAATAATCAGTTTAAAATGATATGATCATTGTATTAATATTTTGATCATTTCCAAATTAATCAAGACTGTCTTCACATCCGATCCCAATGGTCTTTGCAGCCTGCACCACTATTGGATATCACAGGGGTGCACAGTATACAGTTTGTGCAGTTTAATTTTGAGTTACTTGCACAGTTTGTGTCTTTTTTAGCAGACACGTCTTTTTGTAATAATAAATATAATTATAGAAACTGTCTAAGGCAGTTGAAGTGAAAAACACCAACTAAATGTATTAGCATAGTGGTATGTTCCGGGTCGAATGAGCAGTTGTCATGGCCGCTGCCTGAGCAGATTAGCCTCTTTAGTGAGTTGAAGTCTAAATAAGATTAACAAAAGGAGTCAACATGACGGATAGTGCGGAAGAAACGGACAAAAACGGCCAGAAATCCGATGAGAGTGACAACATGACAACGACTGAATACTGCGCGCGGCTGCAGCAGTGGATGTGGCGCTATTACTGTGGCTATGCGAGCTGGCAGAGCTGGGTGTTGATGTCCGCGCCGCTGTTTCCTCCGCCTCAGTTCGGTTGCCAGGCACCCGGCAACTCCACATCTGCATATGCCGCGACGCCCGCTGACATCGCCGCCTGGTATAACCAGACGAGCCCACCGTCCAGCCGTCCAGCAGCCACTGCCATATCCAGCACTGCTGACAGAGGACCAGCACAGCCCGCAGGTAACGTTACTGTAGCTGTCAATCCAATGCTCGGAGGAGACGGAGTTATCAGTTGCATCATTGAACACACGTTAACTTGCGTTAATGAAGAATTGAACTATTTACATTTTATCTAGCTATAGTATATCTCCATAATTCCCAGCTGTATAAACTTTTAGTATTATTCCATTTCCATATTGTTTTAAGTAGGCTGGATTAAATGTGTTTTACAGTCAAATTAAAGTGTTAGTTGATCCCCCCGTCCCGTCCCCCAAAAGAAAATTATCCCATAATTTACTCACCCTCAAGCCATCCTAGGTGTATATGACCTTCTTCTCTCAGCCAAACACAATCAGAGTTATATTAGAAAATATCCTGGCTCTTCCAAGCTTTATAATGGGAGTGAATGGTACCATAGTTTTTAAGCCCAAAAAAGCACATCCATCCATCATAAAAGTAATCCATACAGCTCCAGGGGTTAATAAAGACCCTCTGAAGCAAAGCAATGCATTTTGTAAGAAAAATATTCATATTTTTAACTTTTCATATTTATAAAATTATAATTAATCACTGGCTTCCTGTAACGGCCGTATGCGACAAGTTCCGGCAGAAGAGTGACCTCTGACCCGACGCATGACGTATTGACGAAAGTCGAAGCAAAACAAAACACCGGTCACGAATTAAAAGTCTAAAATGAGAATTTTTAAAGAACTGACATTTATTTTATTGAGGAGGAATAACCCCTTGAGATGAACCATCTCGTTTTCGAGGGGGTCCTCGAATCTAGATACAAAAACTGACCTTACAACACGTGTCAAATATGACATAACAAAAAAACAAAAACAAATACACAATAAGAAAAAAACAACATACTTTACAATAATGGTAAATACAGAAATATATAAACAAAACCAATACAAACAAGACATTCACTCATCCAAGACTCTCTAAAGGTGACGCACTCATCCCTAAACAAAGTAAACACATATGATATGTACCAAAACACACATCTAGACACAAATAAACTCATATACAGACAAAAATGTATGTACCATGCCAAAAATAGGTTACAATGACTACAATGAAAAAAATAAACATTTCACAATGGTGTGTTCTGTAGGGGCAGCGGAGTATACATCTACACAGTCTATTGTAAACTATATTAAGAGACTGAAGGCAGGAAGCAGTAGTATTTTGGTACACAATGTCAGCATAATCCAAGATTGGCAATAGAAGTTGAGAAACAATTCTTTTTCTGACAGAATGGTTAAAACAGTTAATTGATTGGTATAAAATTCTAAAGGAACAGTTGAGCTTATAAGTTATATTATGTACCCGAGTGCTGAAAGAAAGATCAGAGTCAAGACAAAGGCCAAGATACTTAACCTGGCTAGTAGGTTTTATAGGAGTTTGATCCATAGATATAATATTTCGTGAATTTTCTAAAGGATTCTGTTTCGATTTAAAAAGCATTGAAAATTATTTTGATTTGTTAAGTAGAAGCTTATAGGACAATAGCCACCTTTGAACTGAATCAAAACCATTTTGTAATGTATACTGATGTCACAAATATTAGGTTTAAAACAATAAATAACCGTGTCATCAGCATAAAGTTGAGTATTGCATCCAGTGCAGCTACGCGGAAGATCATTGATAAATATTGAAAATAATAAAGGCCCAAGAGAGGAGCCTTGAGGAATTCCTCTATCAATGCCTGTGGAATGAGACATACTGCCCCCAAAGGACACACACTGGTGACGATTATGTAAATAAGAATTAAACCAAAGCAAAGAAAGAGAAATGCCGGATGAGCTTGAGTTTGTTGCCCAGTCGTATTTGCTTGAACTACGAGAGGTGTCTTCTCTCACCGAAGCTGACGGTACTCCTACATAAGTTATAAATATGAATATTTTTCTTACAAAAATGCATTGCTTTGCTTCAGAAGGCCTTTATTAACCCCCTGGAGCCGTGTTGATTACTTTTATGATGGATGGATGCTCTATTCACTCCCATTATAAAGCTTGGAAGAGCCCGGATATTTTTTAATATAACTCTGATTGTGTCTGCCTGAAAGAAGAAAGTCATATACACAAGGAATGGCTTGAGGCTGAGTAAATTATGAGATAATTTTCATTTTTGGGTGAACTAACTCTGTTAGACTACACTGTGCCTACTCAAAATTCAGTGTAAAGACAGAATGTTCTATAAAAACAGATGAAATTATACCTGCTCTGATCTACCTTAACCTCTAGTAACAAAGTATGCAGTTGAAATAGCTGTGTGAATGAATTTATGCCACCTCTAAGCAGCATTAAACAGTGTGTAGACACCTAAAATCCACGTCTGAAGCGCTTCTGTTCTGTGCCACCTTTTCACTAAGGTGTATGACGTGGGGTACAAAAGTCTCACACCACATGACACATAAATGCACAGAACCAACCTTAAGTGCACATGTCACATATTATCTGTTAGTGGAAGAATTAAAGTATGCACACCGAGGTTTGTTGAATTTCATGTGATTTCATTATTTGATACATTTATGTCTGCCTATGATGGCACTCTCTGTCCTAAGTTACGTTATCTTTTTTCTTTCAGGTAGAGAGTACACCATCCCCTCCCCTCTACGTAGATGTCTGGCTGAAACTGTGGATTTCTTCCTTCTCTTCTGTGTAAAGGCAACCATAGTGTTGTGGATCATGCATCTCAGTGGAATGAAGTGAGTTGAGAAGTTGTTCAAAATACTAACTACTGTCAGAATTATGTCCTTTTGGATCACTGGACAGTTATAGATTTAGTTATATTTCTAAAATAGTAGTGCATCAATTATATAGAGAGATATGCACTACTTAAAAGTTTGGTGTCAGTAAGATTTCTTAAAGAAATTTGAATACTTTTCTTCAGCACGGATGCATTCAATGGAAAAAAGTGACATTAAAGACATTTACATTGTTACAAAAAAAATATTTGAAATAAATGCTGGTCTTTGAACTTTCTGTTCATCAAAGAATCCTATAACGAGTTTTAAGTAAATTTTTATTGAAGTTTAAACATTGATAATAATTATGATGTTTCTTGTGCACCAAATCAGTATATTAGAATGATTAGAATGAGCGATGGCTGCTGAAAATTCAGATTTGCCATCACAGGAATAAATTACATTTTCAAATATATTAAAATAGTTATTTTAAATTGTAATAGTATTTCACAGTATTGCTGTTTTACTGTATTTTAAAATGCTTCCTTGGTGAGCATTAGAGATAACCGACTTTCATAACTGTCTCATATGTTGTAAAATGACAGTTCATATGTCTTTGATCTTCTGAACAGAGATATTTCCAAATTCATGATGCAGTTTATTGTGGAAGAGATTGATGAGACCACATCATTGGAGGACCTGCAGAAGATGATGGTTGTGGCTTTAGCATACAGAGTCCTAGTGTGCGTCTATGAAGTGAGTGAATCTCCGCAAGCTTCTGCCATCATTTGTCTTCCATTTTACAAGCCTTGTCTCTCAATCTGTTTTTAATTTACATTTTTCTTTGTTTTGGTTTTGTTTCAGAAAGTTGAATGATTATTAATTCCATCCTTAGCTTGTCACTTACTAACAATATCTGGTGCAAAGCCTCTGTAGTCTAGAAATGATTTGAATGAGTTTGTGGTTTTAGACAGCTCACGCACAAATCTGTGTTCTTTCTTTATCTGCAGATCATCTGTATTTGGGGAGCTGGAGGTGCCACTCCGGGAAAGTTCTTGCTGGGTCTTCGAGTCGTCACATGTGACACGACAGTCCTAGTGCAGCCTAATCGGGTTTTGGTAGCACCGGCATCCAATGTCAGCTTATCTGCGTGAGTTATGCGTGTATTTATAATGCATGGGCGGACAAACTGAAATGACACATTAGAAGTATTTTAATTTAATAACTTTTTTTTTTTTTTTTTCATCTTGCAGGTCCACAGTACGGGCCTTAAACAAAAACTTCTCCATCGCCTTCCTTTTCCCTATCTTTATCACGCTACTCTTTTTCCAACACAACAGAACTGTTTATGACGTTGTGGCTGGAACCATCGTGGTTCAGAGGAGAAGAGCCAGATGACAGGTCTGTTTGGGTCAAAGTCATGTGAAAACGGCCCCTGTCAAACATCAAATGCTTACAGATGTTCTCAGTGTTATATTTGAATATATCATAATAGTATGTACTGCAGATTTGCACTAATGATCCCTGTATCAAAGTCTAATCACATAGCTATTGTTTACAACGCTGAGAAATATCTGCTTTCTTAGAGAAGTTACTGATCTTGCAACAAACAGTTTTTCATGTTGAAGAATGCTGAGTGATATTAAGCTCAAGACACATGTTTTATGTAGACATGCTCGGAAATTTCATCCGAGTGGAATGTTTTACTCTAAACACCAGCTTAATCCACAAGGTTTTCATAACTTCTCCCCAGATTCGAGCTTTATGGCCCAGACGAGTCTGTTATTAATCTTACCAAAGGCAAGGAATTGAGCTCGTGTCCTTCCACACATGCATGCAGCTGTCCGGAATGTTCCATTCCTGTTGTAAGTTCAGTCGGTGGCTGATATATGCCTCACAACATTTCTCAGGGTTTCTTAAAAACCTGTTTTATTTGTCATGTGTTTCAGTTATGATCTTTTTAAATTGTATGTAAAGAATTAAGTATTACATTTTGAAATTCACATGATCTGCCCTACAGTATTCGGCATGCCAAACACATCAGCTGTTTTGATTTAGCAATGTGCATGGTTCATATATAAAAAATGATTAAAATCCTTGAAGACGATATTCTATGGGATACATTATTTTTCTCATGTCACAGTATCATTGAGATACTAATATAGTTTTTATTTATATATTTTTTTTTTATCCTTACATTTTCCGTTTGAATTTAAATTGCAAGTTTTAGTCATTTTGTTGTCATTTTAATTTTTTATTTTATTTTAATTTTAAATATGTCCATAGTTTGAATTATGTTTTATTTCAGTTTTAGTTTTACTCATTTAAGTATATCAAGTTAAAATTGAAATATTAAATGAAAATGAGAAATGCTGCCTTGGCAACTAGCTAAAATAAAGTAAAGCTACAATTTTTATTTCAGGGAACATTTCTTTTATTTCAAGTTACGGATAGGTTTTTAATGGTTTTGATTTTAGTCAACCATATAAGTACCAGGTTAAGGGATGATGATGATATTGATTACTAGTGTAGAGAATTAAAACAGTGCTTCTTGATAACCACTAGGTGGTGATATTTGTTCATAAACACAAGCTGGAACCCTAATTTGACGATCATAGTGGTGAGTTCTTTGAAATTCAAAGCAAATGTCCTTTGGCATTGTTCAATTACACAGTCACATTCCATAGTGGCAGTCCACATTCTCACAAGCAGAAAATGTTTCCTAATGATCACGTGCCAATCATGCAAAAAAAAAAAAAAAAACTGTGAAATTGCATTGTTCTGGTAAGACTCACTGATGATTTAGATCTTTGAAATACATATCTCATCCATAACTATAAAGCCTTTTTGTTTTGATTTTTCTTTCTGTTTGCCCATTCTGGTCTCTCTGGAGGTCTTGGAGTTCCAAGGGCAATCCCTCATAATCCAAACCTTGTGGACCAAATGAAGAAAATAGACACATGGGTTATTTGTCTTAGCTAGGACAAATGTGCACACCAACATGCACACACAAGCACGTACAAAGTCTAATAAAGCAAGGTTTTGAACAAACATCACAAGATGATACAACTTATCATCTTGTAATGTTTGTTCAATATGCATTATCAGATAAACTTGTATCATACAAGTTCATCTGATAATACATAAGCCTATTGAATTTGTAGTCTTGTGCACCAGGAGTTTCTTTTATAAGCACTAACGGCACTTAAAAGTTCCTCAGTGATTTTTTTACCAATAAAAAGGAAATGCTAATTGTTTAAAGTACATAGTCATATAATATCACCTAATAAAAGTTGTTTAATTTCACATGGAGAAGATCGTCTCACATTTTGAGATTATATGATTAATACTAACCTTTTCCTGGAAAACCCCCTTATTATTGGACACTTTCACTCACAGGATAAATGAATCACGGATAACTGCGTATAGCACTTTTCTATAATAGATTCACTAATCACAAACGTTTGCTGTGATTAGTTTTTACTGCATCCAAACCCCTGTAAGTTCAAAGATAATGATAAAGATATAGTTCTAAAAAACATTCTCAATATTAAAGAATAGCAGAGTTCACACCACAGCTAAAAACACAGAGAAACGATATCGTTGGAATCACTTTCAGAGGGATTTTATCCAGCTGATGAACAATAAAAACATTAACAGCCAATCAAGTCTGCATCTGAAATAGCATACTCTCTTGAGTAGGTTCTTATTTTGATTAAAGGGGTCATATAATGCCATTTTTAAACAAGCTAATATGATACTTTGGGATCTAAATTAAAAGTTTGTAATATACTTTAATTAAAAATTCTCATTAGTATTGTAAGAAAACACTCATTTTACCTGGTCAAAAACAGCTCTGTTTTCAGCACGCCGTTTCAGTGCATATGACTTTAAAAGATAATGAGCTTTGCTCAGCCCGCCTCTCTGTTCTGTGCGTGCACCGTTTGAACACAATAACACAATAACCATAACGCGTTGTTCAGTATAAACGTGGGATTATGAATTATATTGAGAACGTCATACATAGAAAACCAGCTTTATACTGATCCTCGTTTATAAAGCAGTCTAGTGTGTGAAATGATTCGCGCAAACATGAGAGCATTGACGTTGCTCGTGGGGAATATTACCTTCGAAAACCAACTCAGCCACTGCGTCTTAAGCGGTTCGGATTTAGGAACATTAAAATGACTGCTGTGTTCGTTATTACACCCAAGAACAGAACACCACAATCGCTTAGACGCCATTCTGCTCATAGACAGTGCTCCAGCATATCAACAATGACCGCGGCAGTCCTCGCGGACTATGATTGACAGCTCGCTCGCTCACGAGCTAGGGCGGGTCTGTGTTGAAACGCTGCTGTCAATCAACAATCGTGGGAGGGGCGTTCGATTTAGTGACGTCACAAAATCGAACGGCTCAATTTGAGGCAGGGGAAAACATTTAAGGAGATTAAAAAAAAACACTGGATGGATTTTTATCATTGTATGATGGTTGTGTACAGGCACTGCCAACACACATTTCAGTACAATCAACTTGTAAAAGTGCATGTACCATTATATGACGCCGTTAAGTAATTGCAGGTATTTCATGGCCGCTAAACAAGTTAGTTCTATACTGTATGAATGTGTGTAGTGAATGTAATCAGGACATACTAAATTAGCCATGTTGTCATAATCATTTGACCAACCATGTGTTAGTTGCGTCACTAAACTGTTAAAAGTGTTCATCGTATGCACCCTTCAGAATCTTGCTAGAAGTACTATGTCATCCGGAGAATGTAGTAGCCTACTGTGAATTCGGACATAGCCTACTTCTATTGTCACATTCTGTTTTTCACCTACTATAGGGAAGTATGCGATTTCGGATGTAACCTAAGTGCATTTTTAACATAGAAACTTTGCCTCATAGGCACACACAACTTAGCCTACATACATTTCCAGTTAAAATTAAAAACGTAACATTGTTTTATTCTTACTTTCATGCAAACTTAAATGTCATTGAGAGCATAGTGTTCAGTGTTTTCATTTTAGAGAGTCTTGCTCTCTTTTTGTGTGGTCTGCCAGTTTGCTTCAGAGACAACAAATCTTTACTCACCCACAGCCCCACCAATGTCTGCCCATCATTTCTAATATGAATTTTTACTGGGTTGCACATCTGGTTTGGCTGGCCAGTGGTGCTTGGCAAGGCCACTGGGTTCACAGCTGCTGGCTCTTCCCACATCCTCTTCATCCGGGATTCTGGTAAAGCCGTCCCCATGGATAGTACTTCACCCTGCTGAGAGGTCTGATTGGCAGGCTCAAGACAACTTGATATGGTAGGTTTGTTTGCCAACCCCAGTGCAGCCCAACCTGAAATTATTAGTTGCATTAGTCTTGATTTCCAATGTGAAAACAGACATTATGTTTAATAATATTGTGCCATAGGAGCATCATCTGAGTGGGTAAAGTGTTGGACTTTAACCAGCAGTGCTTCCCATGCAGATATGAATCTTGCTTGTAACATATGGCATGTTAAAAAGCTCAAAAGCTGATTTATCAGTGATAATTTAGTCACATCATCATAGGAATCTTATAAAGAGTTTGTTTTTGGGCCAATGTTACTAATCATGGATCTGTTTCGGTTTTCCATGATTCTTCAGCTGTAATTATATCCTAATGATTAAAAAAACATCAAAGGCTCTGGTGAGTTTTATTATTATACACTACTATTCAAATATTCAAATTCAGAAATCATTCTACGGTAACATGCTGATTTGGTGCTCAAGAAACATTTCTTATTATTATCAATGTGGAAAACAGGTTTGCTTTTTAATATTTTTGTGGAAAACATATTAAGCATACTAACCTGAATGACCTAATCAATATTTCGAATAAATATTTGACATGTAATTGTTGTATCTGATGGTGTTCTGTGTATTGAGCGCACACATTTTGTGAGCATGAACGAGCTATCCAAAATAATTCCGACATAAACTTTCATTATTCAGTTCATTTTGCGTTCAATGTTTTTGCATGTGACCCACTACCTGTGGAACAAAATTCACTTTGCACTTTCATATCTAGTAGACCTGAAAACACGGCCTCATTAATTTTATATTTTTGTGTATTGTGTGCTGCTCACTGTGAATCAGGAGAGACGAGGTGACTAATTAGGGAACTTCACAGTGAGAGGAGCTGGTGAGGATGCTTGTGACAATAACAAGCCACGTCGACAGGAAGGATCTCTCCTGAGCTGATCCCACAGCGATCCACAGCACTGAAAGCAGAGCAGTATGCCTCGACTTAATGAGGCCTGTTTGGAGAGTACTGTTTACAACAGGTTACATTTGGCTGACCTATTTTTTTTTTTTCTGATGCAAAAAGTACACCAAAGTGCACACTAGACCTTCAAAGTATAAAGTGGTCTACATATTTCCCAAGTCATCATGACTTGGGTTATATAAGGTTAGGTCTAAACCTTTTGTCTTATGAAAAATTATTTTTCAATCTTATTGGAATAACAAGACAATGAAATTGCATTAATTTTACTTTTATTTGGCCACAGATACGTCATAGCAGTGATACATTTGTTTCAGGATTCCAGACAGTAACATATTGTCTGCCCAAATCCGGCACACATTTGGAACACATTGAATCCAGGCCCGGATCTGGGCCGACACTATGTTGCTGTCTGGGGAATATAAAGTTCAAAAGAACAGCATTTGTTTGAAATAGAAAGAAATGACCTTGCTGCATAAAAGTACACATTTTGACCCTGGTTGCATATGGTTAATTCTGGTTCACCACCACTGGTTACTGCCAACCATCCAATGACTGATCAATACAACAAACACAGTGGCGTAAAAAGCTTCATCTGGTAGGCTATCAGAACTATGGCATAACAGCAAGTCTGAAGATTGAACTACACAGCATAGTCATTTTGGGGATAATCCATGGATTTTCCACTTCCTTTCAGAAGGGAAAAATGTGTCTCTGTCTTTTCTCCTCTGTGTAGAGAGTCTTTAAATAGCCTCCATTAATCCTTATGCATTCATAATCACTAGCTCTCTGCCATTTTTATCACTATAAGAGCTGAAATCACCAATGAAGCCAAAGCCATATATTACAAGCAGCCCATCTTGCAGATCCCCGTACTCCCCTTCCGAAACTGAAAGGCAGAGTTGTTAAGATGTGGTCTAATCGGGTTTCCTACAGTGGGACAGAAGGAGAATTAGTGCCTTTCAAACAAGAGTCACGCTGTGCACGAATAACCACACTGCTGCTGTATGCTGATACCACTGTGGTGAAGTCTGAACCGAGCGACCTTATTTAGTGTGACTCTGGATTTCCGGACAGGGGAAAGTCAGTATTTTCCTCATAGCCTACACAAGAAAAGCACATGTGGTGCTCTAAACAGGGTTACTAAAGTTTGATATTCACTCGCATTCTAATCAAGCATCTTTATGCAGAGCATTTGCAGCATAATTGAAGATGCGCCGCTCCACTGTGATAGTCACGCAAGGGTCAGGCTTCGCTGAGATCCAGAGAGTTCTGTGAAGTTTCTGGAGAGGAGGCTCGTCAGTTGTTGTCTTCCACACAATAAAATAGGTAAAGATTCTTTAGCTATAATTGCTTCTCGAGTGGTCCAAATGCAAATGGAGAACAGGAGAATGAGAAGTGCAGTGATTGTATATTCTGTCTGATGTTTAGACATGGAGTCTGCTAAGTGAAAATTCCCTGCAGGAATCCATTAAGATTCAGATTCTAACAATGCCTGGAGTTACATAAGATACTTCTTCAACACTATCTGCTCTACAAGGGTCATAAATCCAGTGTTGACACAAAGTTCCTGATGTAATTTGTAGCATGTATACTGAAAGGTTATATTTTTGTAGTAGGCAATTATATCATATCATATTATATCATATTATATATTATATTATATTATATTATATGAATGATATTATATTATATTATATTATATTATATTATATTATATTATATTATACAACAGCTATTTCCGGATATAACAGTCCAAAACACTGATTTATTACCTTTGTATCACTTGCTAGTCTGTGTTTGGTGCCGATTTTTGAGTGATTCTTCTAGGTTAAATCATTATGTCAGTGCCAGTGGGTGGCGACAAGTGACTATTTCAATGTTATGTTTACAAGTGAGTCACTGAATCATTCACTCAAAACGATTTGTTCAAAACACTGATACATTCAGGAATAGATTGGCTGTCGAATCATTGAATCATTCACTCAACTGATTCGTTCAAAACACTAATTCATTCATAGAGGAGCTCGGAGGTGCAACGGCTCTGCTGTGCAAGGGCGAAATTGTCAATCACACATTGGGGGGGGGGGGGACAGCTGTGGGACTTTTTGTGTTGGCGCATGCACACATTTTTTTAATCAAAATAAAATAAATGTTTGTAATTGTATAACACAACAAGGAATTTTATTACATCTGATCGTCAAACCAACGTATACTCACCCTGTAATGATTACAGCATCGGCATCAATTACAGGCCTGAATTGACAACAAAGCGACCAGTGATCTCTCTCTTATATTCTTCTATAAACATATAGTGGCTATAAACATTTTGATTAAAAAATTACTGTTACAGGATAACAATATTCTTATATCTAGTCTTGAGCAATCATAGTAAAACAGTTATGTACTAATCAGGGAAAATGCTGTTTATTTTTTTATAGGGGAAAACCTCTTTTCCACGAGATATTGCAAGAAGCCAAAAAATTATCCTTAATTTTGAATTAATGTAAAACGCGTTGCGGCAGCATACAGACATAGGCAAAGGTGGCTTGCGCCTATTGGCTGTCCTGCGGCAACTGCAGCCTATCGAGAGAGGCCCTTTGGTGACGGTCCAATGGGGGCGCATATTTTATGTAGAGCTGTATCTTTGTTTTGAATGCAGTAGCGTGTATACAGTAACGTTAGCTAGCTGTCGGCTAGCTTGTCAATAGTTCCTCCCATTCATACAAGCTGTATAGTATTACAATCGAAATTCACAAATTCTACAATTCGAAATTCTAGTGAAATTCACCTGGTCATTATCTAAGGGATTATGTCAGCCAAATACAGGATATTTACCATTCATAGATATGTACAAAGTCTGTCAAATTTCGCGCTCCTAACCCTTCTTCTGTTTGGTTTTTCCTACTCACTGACGGTGCACGAGCTACTAAAGGTATAGGGAAAACATGACATGGATTTCAGGAGAAAAAGGTTTTGTTAATGTATAGTGTAAGGCAAGTCGAATGGATTTGGGAAATGGCCCGGCCGGGATTTTATATTTGCGGAGCTGGAAAGAAAGACGTATTTGCAATCACATCGATATTGCCCGCATAATCATACAGTATGATCAAATATTGGTGGGGACAAAATGTCCTTCTTTGAATATTGGGGGGGGGGACGTGTCCCCCTGTCCCCCCATAGAATTACGCCTATGCTGCTGTGGATTTGTTTGGAAGTATTTTCGTTGGTAGAACAAAATAGACAAACTGTAGCTGGCAGTATTGTGTCTTAAATGTAAGTTACTCAACATTAATTCCTTGTTTATTGAACTTTAATATCATATATTGTATCAAGTTGTCTGAATATCTACCTGCAGCAGTTGAGAAAAACATAATATTCTTGCTAGTGTGGTATTGTTATATTTGCCCATACAGATCAGAGAGTGCTTGCGTACAGACCTGTTATCCTGTGATACATTTATGACATTTGCATGTTTACATTTCAAAAGGTATGCCCACCTAATGGATGCTTGAAGTATAGAGTGGAAAGCCTAACTATACATATACACACACTACCCTGAAGTATCAGCCTAGGCTAAGTGTAGTCTGAATGTAGGTTATCTTCTTCCTCGTGATGTTACAAAAACCCTAACATGACTCCAGCATAAAGATAAAGGTTTTCTTGGTTTGGACCAGTTCTGGTAGGGGCTGCAAGGGTCAGCAGAGCTCATAAGTCCCCTCTGTTGAGCTGGGTCTGCAAGAACCTTGTAAAACTTCACAAATATGTCCTTTTTTCCACTATAGCCTGCAGTATAATACTAATCAGCCAATAGAGAACAGATGGTAACTGGAGGTAGATTTGTAGCTCCCAGGCAGCCCTAGCACATTCTGCCTGACGATAACTAAGGTCAGCTCACTTGACAGATAAACAGGGAGCATATTATCTGCTCATATAGTATGCACACATGATAGACACTACTCTTTGTTTAAAAGGATCACCCTTTTGTTCTGGAAAGAAGCCAAACATGCCAATCAATGCAAAGGCCTCACAAAGCAGACATTTTGTTTTGTCTTTTCAGGTCATAACCTCAGAATGCTTTTAATATTTTCAACAGTGAGAACTGATGGTTGCATTTCAAAAGACCAACAGGTGGCGGCATTCAGATGGTTTGGAACTGTAGAATAGGCTGCCGATATTTTACTGCTAACACATTAACCATATAAAGACTTTTTCGTAACACTAGTTTAGGGAGTACAGTTCTCACTATTAAGTTAATTGCTTTAGCATGCATATTACTAGGATATTGGCTGTTTATTAGTACTTATTAATACCTTATTCTGCATGACCATCTTCTACATCCCTTAATCCACCCCATACCTAAACTTAACAACTACCTTACTAACTATTAATAAGCAGTAATTAGGAGTTTATTGAGTCAAAAGTTATAGTTAATAGTTAATAATAGTGAGAATTAGACCATAAACTAAACTTTACGACTCTCGCGACTCTAAAGACTTGTAAAAAAAAAGTTTGTTTCCATTTGCGCTCTTACGAGTTTTACTGTTTTGCCACGGTGCAGTACTTTTCTTTCTAACCTTTTTTAATCTGATGGGTGCAATAGTTTCTAATGTACTAGAGCAGATAGTGCCCACACTGCTAGTCATTTCATCAAGTTAATTTGTGTTTATGGGTACACTCAGCCGCTGAGGCAGATCAGGCAGGTTATTTGTGAATCTATCTTTAGTGGTAAGGATAGTTGTGCACACACATTCACATTTATTTGTTTATTAATTGTTCTACCTGGCAATAACGTGCTGTGGTATGGCAAATATTAGCAAGACGCAGCATGCACGTTACAAGGTAGTGATCAGTAACATCGTCAATGCAAGAGGAAGGGGAAGTTCTCTTGTTAACAGAGGTGGACAAAGTACACCAAAGTACTTCCTTACTTGAGTGAAAGTACAGAAACCACCGGTCAAATATTACTCCGTTACAAGTAAAAGTTGTAAAGACTGATTTTTACTTAAGTAAAAGTACAGAAGTACTCGTTTTTAAAAGTACTTATCAGAAGTGAAAAGTAAATGTCAATCAATGCATTGTTTTATTATTGTTGCATTGTTGTATGTATACAGTACCTTATGCCTCTGAATCTATGCCTGCCTACCTTCACTCATATCAATATCAAATTTATTTCTAGAACAGTTCAGTAGTGGGAAACCACAATGGTTTCGGACACCCAAATGCTGGTCCCTCAAATAGTGCCCTATTTAAAGTTTTTTGGCTTTTAGTATGAATATGTTAGCCTTGCTGTTATCTATAAGCAAGTGTGCTCCAAAACAATAACAAAATTCGCATTTAGAAGATCAAACCCAACGTTGGAAAATGAAAATCAGGTTGATGTCAGAATCCAACGTCAGATTGACGTTAATCTCCAACGTTGGACAGACGTTGTATTGTGGTTGAAAATCGGGTTCTGACATCAATCCGACGTCGGGTTCTGACGTCAACCCGACTTTCATTTCATCCAACCAAAATCCAACCCCTGCAACCAAAATCATCATCTGACTGACGTTACAACATTCTACTCAAGGTCCTTGACAAAAATGTAGTGGAGTAAAAAGTACGATATTTGTCTTTCAAATGTAGTGAAGTTAAAGTAAAAAGTTTCCAGAAAAAATAATACTCAAGTAAAATACAGGCTCAAAAAGTGTATACTTAAGTACAGTACTCAAGTAAATGTACTCTGTCACTCTCCACCTCTGCTTGTTAAAGGCATATGGTTAAAAAAATTGTTGTGCACGGATAAATAATTTAATAAATACTGCGATATTCCATAAAAAAGTGGCATCATGGAAAGCAACGTTTCATTACATATTAAATCAGTCAGCATCCTCACACTGGTTAATTCATTCTCGTTACCTACTGATAACAGTTTTTCACAAGCACCAGATCCAATTTTCCCTCAGCTTAGTGGATGTCTTCCATTGTATCTGATCCAGAGTCTTTGAAAATGTCTTTGAGAGGGGATGTGAGGCATCAGGGGGCTGGCTGCAGAAGAATGAAGGCTCAGTGGATCTTTGTTAAAACTATTTACTACTGTTTCATGGTTTGACATAGTCTGAATAAATAAGTAAGCGTATACCCATAACAACCAGGGCTTCAGCTGTCAGGCCCCATGGCAATAACCATAAGGTGCCCATGGGCTTGAGGGCTGTCTGGCATTCTTTCATTCCTTCGCAGATATTTGTTCACATGTCTGGGTGAGATTAGTATAAAACAGACAAAAGAACAGCAGGCTAGTCAAAAATATTTCATGTTGTGTTACGTAATGTGTAAAGTGACAGAACAGTCTCCACTAAATCTAAAGAGTTCAGAGCTGAACAGGCACCCGACTGTGTGTTTTCAGCAGTCTGGAGTGACTGTGTGTGTCAGCACTGTCCCGTACACCAGATGCCATTGATTTACTACCATCCTCACGGCACTCTGGAGCAGGAACCTCATTGGCTGTCTGCGTCTCCACCAATCAGAGGTCTTCTGGGCCACAAGTATCTAAAGTAGTAATAATGTGGAATGTGCTGCCTCAACATGTGCTGTCAGCTGTAAAGTGTAGTACTAAAGCTCTTGGGCTTGCTGGAAGGAGCATAGAGAGGTGTAGGAGACAGAGCGTGGGAGGAAGAGAGGGAAAAAAAGAGTGAGGGGAAGGACTAAACACTTGAAGACAGGACTACAATATATGTATGAGGCTGTAGCTGTGCACTAGTTCTCAGTCAATTCAATATGTACATATGCACAAAGCATCCCAGCAAACACAGAACGTTCCCCTGAGGTTATTTGTTTTGGGAACCAAACAAGAACGTTATAGGAACGTTCCATGTAGGTTATTTTTAGGTTCCATTTTTATAACGTCAGGAGAACATTCCCCTAACCTTAAGGGAAAGTTCTAGGAACGTTCTGGGAACCAAAAACTAACATTCCAAGAACATTCCCAGAACCTAAATTTGTTTGCTGGGATTCTAGTCAGTTAGAATTGTGCTATCTATCTATCTATCTATCTATCTATCTATCTATCCTATGGTTGTGAGTCAATGGAAAATTTCCAGTTGTGTAAGCAGTGCTTTATGTAAGTGTCATGTTTTTCACCATCAGTGATATTGATGTAACGCATTAAGGGCACCTGTTGCTCTAGACTGACTATGAGACACGTAGATGGTAGACAGTGACCTGACTCAGAAGTCTGTCTCATGGGTTCAAACGCATATGCAAGACAGAAAACAGACTGGTATTTCAGTGTGTATTTACATTTGTCTTACCAAGCACGACCTGTTGCTGTTGCTTTATGTGTGTATTTGAAACAGTGCGTGTATGTACGTCTCTATATGAGCTCTTGCATTGACTATCTGTATGTGTGTGCGGGTGTGTGGTAACTGGTATCATATTACTGGAACAAGCTCAGCTACGATAATCTTGTTTACACAGCCATTAGAGCCCCTCACTCAAAGCCTCTCTGCTGGCTTGGCTGCCCTCTCCTTCACTCCCTGTAAAAGTATGGACTGCAGCCCAACTTCTCGTTGTTGTGTCTCTCTGCGCAAACACAGCGCTCTCTGTGTGGGAAAAGACAAGTGCTGGTGACTCACAGGCCATGTTTCCAGGCACACAACGCCCTCAGTAAGGCTTTAGTGACCTTGGTAACAGTGGCGGCTGCTGGTCTTTCAAAGAGGGGAAGCTCTTTTTTTTTTTTTTTTTTACTCGATTGTCAGGTGTGGGGATGGTGAAAAGAGCGAGGACTCAGGTGCAGAGTTGATGGGCTTTATTTTAATAATAAAATAAAAATTGCAAACAAAAACTACAAACCAGCACAGGACAAGGAGAATAAATAGGGAGCAAAAAAGGCAGGTAGCGAGGGAGGACAGGTGGGGCAAAATAACTAATAATCAGGAAACAAGATGGGAGTCGACACAATCGACAGGAGAGCACATGGCACAAGGAAAACACATGACAAGCCATGTGCTCACACCAAACATGACAAAAACACATGGCCAGTAAAACAAATTACAAGCAATTGTACTCACACAAAATGAGACATGAAGAACAATGAGAACACTCATAAGCCACGTGTTCCCACAGAACATGACAACATGAAAGCACACAGCTAGTGTAAAACACAACCTGTGTGCTACACAGCACAAGACAAAACATGAAATGAAAGCACGCGGCCGATGCAAACACGAATCACGTGCTACATAAAAAACAACACAGGTGGACAGAGCGAAAACGAAACCGCACGCGAACACGACAAGAAGAACGTTATGCTCGAGAACGACCATAAGCTAATCCTGTGCACTCACAACAGAAAACAAAAACGCAGAGCATGCATGTCCGAATCCCGACACAAAACCAAAACCAAACTAGACAGATGTGCCGTGATTCAAACACCACGCCCGCACATGTAACAAGGCACCTGACATCGACGGAGGAAATTTGGGAATTAAAACTGTGAAATGTATAATAAACATTGCAAATACCAAGAAATATGTTACAGCAGTTCGTCTTTCGAGTACACTTTCAAAATCCGCGATGAGACTGAGCTCAAAATCTCGAATAGCTTCCGCGTCAGAGACTTTTTATTGTGCGAAATCGCTGTCAATCAAAAGGAGATGCAGTCCTCCAATCATCACGCAGACGCCCGGACTCCAGGCCAGCCCACTTCCCTATTCACCCCAGAGACGGTCACATGTCCGTGGGCGGGACATAATCGCAGCATTTATCCAATGACCGTCTAGTTTCGAAGCACTGAAAAAAACTGTTCAAAGGAGCCCCATTGAAGTCAATGGACGCTGAGCTTCAACGGGGAAATGCCATAGGGAAATGCACTGTGACGCTACGGGAATGTATGAGAAGGAGATCGAGTCAGCCGACCTGCCTGATTCTGAACGAATTCGTCTTCGAGATGACCGTGTTCTAACGCATTTTTAATCAATAAAATGTTAACACAATAGTGCACATTTGACCATTAATTTTTTGACATTATAGGGAAAGCTGAGCTTCCATTGCAATCTTAAAGAAATCGCCACTGCCTGGTAATTACTAAACATCCAAGCAGAGGCTGTTCAAAATTTCCTAACCTTTGTAACACTAGATGAACTTTCCAACATAAGATGGTATAATGGTTGGAACAAGGTAGCTGGTTTCTAAATGGTCCAAGATGGTTTAAAATGAATATGATTATTTTCGCTAATTTAATTAGTTAATTTAACTAGTCTTTAAATAATTTAATTAAATCTAATTTAGTTTTTTGATACATGGTAAAAATGAAAATGCCACACAATAGCTAAAACACTAAATCACTATAAAACTTAACGTAACAAATGACAAAACACACAACAAATTAAAATGAATTAAAAAATTAATATAAAAAAACAGTATATCAATGGTACTAAAATATCACTGGATCTTGCTGAGAAATGTCATTTAAAATAGTACATTAACTTTAGCAGCCCTAAAATATTAAAACATATTAAAATAGCAATGAAATAAATTTAAATTCTTTGAGGGGAAATTGATTCAAATGGAAAATAAATAGAAATGAAAATGAAACTAAAAATCCAAACTACAGTATAATTACTCTTGGACTTGGACCAGATAATAACCAGTTTGGACCAGCTAATGACCAGCTACCAACTTAAGTTGGATTTTCCAGCAAGGTTGTTATATCTATACTCATAAAAAACACATGTGCTGCTTTGTAAAACTTGTTTTAGCTGAGATCAGGCACCTGCTTAGTGCTTACCTCTCATGGCCTAGTTCTGCTGCTGACAGGGCCAGAAAGGCAGGCGGCGTGTACAAATGCGAATAGTGTAGCATGTGCCCCTGGCGACCCAGGCTCAGAGAGACAGATTCTCCTGCAATACCCCAGGACAAGTGCCATTTTGACAATGGGGCCTCAGCAGGCGGTGCACCTAGTTCACCCGGACAAGGTATGTACTCTATGCCGAGAGGCCTGTGGCTCATACCTCAAAAATAATCATGAGCAGTAGGAGCAGGGGTTAAAGAGACACACTTCAGATACACAACAGTATTGCAGCTGACCTTCTCCGTCTGGTGGTCACACATCCCTGTGTAACTCAGTTTTGCATGTTTAGTGTGTGTGTGTTTGTGTGTGTATGGTCCTAAATGTCCCCCAGAGATGGCAATATCCAAAATCCTTGTCCTTGTGGGGACAATTTTTGGTCCCCATGAGGAAAACAGCTTATAAATCACAGTTATGTTTTTAAAAAATGTTTTCTGTGATAGCTATAGGTTTAGGGTTAGGGGATAGAATATACAGTATGTACAGTATCCTTATGTATATGGAATGACCCCATAAAACATAAAAACCCAACATGTGTGTGTGTGTGTAGTGGGGTCCAAAAGCCAAACGTCTGATACTTCTGTTTTGCAATTTTATTAATTACAAATTATATGAAATGCATAATATTTTGAGTGAAAATTATTTAACAAGCCTGTCACAAATGTGCTTATTTGACTAGTGACCTGGCTTGGCTTTACAGAGATAGCGAGAACTGAGGGATTTGAAATGTAAAGCTACGTGGAGATGGCGTTTATATTACTCAACAGGCAAGTAATGAATTTTATTGAACAGATAAATTACAGTACAGTATGTAGCTCTCTAACAGAGTTCATTATCAATTGTGAAGGGTCATATTCATTCGCACAGTCATGCAAAGCCGAAGCACAACCAAAACTGTGGTTGTGTTGTCTGCATGCATCTTCCCCAAGATGCAGTTTTGTTTTTTAACTGCTAGAGGGCCAAAACTTACATAGTGTGCCTTTAATACGATTTAGAATCTCAGATTTTCTGTGTAGTCTCATACTTTTAATGGCTTTTTAAAGCTATGCACTGTGTATGAGTGCATATACCAGCCATCTTTTCAGCATCATTTCTACATGCAACAACCATGATCAATACCCATATGTTTTGAGCTTGATAACCCACAGCTTTACGACCTTACTGACATGCCCACAGCGCTCCCAACAACACGAACTTGTGTTCCTTACGCCTGGAGCCTTCAGTACAAGACGATACTGTATACGTGAAACAAGATATGGTCACAGATGGTAGAAAAACAGCCTAATCTGTGAACCTGCTGACTGACAGCTTGCATTTAAGAATGGCCGCACGCTGCTAGGGTTTTTAAAAATAGCCCGGCAAAGATGGAGTGAGGGATCACACAAATAATACACTGCAGCAGAGGCCAGCCATCTGTGTGTGGCTGTATGCGTTTGTGTGGGTGTGTTGTCTTGTCTCTATAACCCTGGCTCTGATACGTGCAGCAGAAGTCATTTGAAGGATGCAGTAGTAACTCTGACTCATGGCTCTCAGCTGTAATGAGCGAAACTGCACCTTAATGGTGTTCAGTTACCAATAATAGCACTGCACACAACAGATTTTTCTTACGGTGATGCTGTGAATTGGGCACATTGCTGTTTAAGGGACATTTCACCGGGAAAAGATGAGTTATTTCACTAATTAATGTTGTAATACCTGTCAGCCTGTTCTGATTCTGACATACATGCAGGGAATAGACCCAACACATCGTATACCATTTTTTTCCCCTCTTAATCAAATTGAATAAATGAATATAATTTAGTATAGTAATAAATTATATTTTATTACTGTAATACATTACTTGGCCCTGTGTGCTATCATTTTATTTTAGCGTCATTATCATACAGTATGTATGCACACACACACACACACACACCTGAGCTAAGATTAACTAACATTATTTGTATTAATTAATGCTAAAATCTTAGTTAATGCATAACTAATGGAACTAGTGTTATATACTGTGTATATATATATATATATATATAGTTTGGGCTCTGTAAGATTTTTTATGTATTTAAAAAGAAGTATTTTATGCTCACCAATGTTTGATCACAAAAATACAGTAAAAACAGCAATGTTGTGAAATATTATAAAAATTTTCAATCTACAGTTTTCAATCTAAATATATTTGAAAAAGTGTATTTATTCCTGTGATGGCAAAGCTGAATTTTCAAGAGCTATTACAGTCTTATTTTCTCTATATCATGTTTTAAACAGCTTTTTGTTGTTGTATGTCTAGAAACACTAGATTCACACTGTAGCTCAGAAGAGGTGATTACACACCACTAAAAATAGTCATGGCAGTGTTGTCTAACGCGAGCTCCAAAGCTCATTTAGGGTAATGACAAATGGTACAGCTTACAGTCGGCATATTTAGATAAATGTAGCTTTGAAATCACTTTGAGTCACGTCTTTGGAGATTTAATCACTGAAACTGTCACGACAGTGTTGTAGATGTGTAGGACTAGAACAGAATTACAAGAAAACATTAAAAAACACTGAACTGAAGCACACAACAGAGCCACAGGAGGGCTTGTTGGACCGTAGCCTCTACTTTGTCTTAAAGCCCAGCGACAGGAATTGTTAAAGCAGCTTAGTTTGCTTAACGAGGACTGTTTTCCTCACAGAGCATCATTCAGCAGACGCTGTTATTCGCCTCGAGAGTGAAGGGTGAGAGGAGGGAGGGGGTTTTTGAGAGAATGTGTAAGGTGAGTGTGAGGTGAATGGCTGACCGGGTGCAAGTACACAACAGAATGTCAGAAGTCTCTGGGGAAGAATTGAAAGGAACTGGTGAGAACAGGCCTGATGGGGGCTTGAAAGAATCTGTAGTTGTTCAGATGGCATTCGCGCACACATTAACTGAACTTCTCTCAGGGGAGCAGTAGTGATGTGTGTGTGTGTGTGTGTGTGTGTGTGTGAGCGAGCACGTCTGTGTGTGACCTCTGAAAGGACTGTGTCAGTTCACATCCCTTCATTGTGCTCAGTGTAGGTTCCAAGTTTATTCTCTGTTCTCAGTCTCACAGATGCTAAATTCTCCAGTGATGGCCTCCAAAAACTCATTGAGAACCTGTGGGTCATTCTGCATCGAAGGTGCCATTTGAGGTCATAATATACATGCATAAAAACTTACTTCAACATTGAAGATCTGATGGCATGTTTCACTGTGTTATTTGTTTTTACAAAAATTTATGTCAGAACAAAATTCAGTAGCTTTATTTTTTTTTCATGATTATTTTTTTTTCATTGTTTGAAATGGTCTGTTCCCACAATTTAGATTTATAAAACAAATATATAAAAGTTTGGGGTTGGTAAGATTTTTTTTTTTAATCAAATTTATTCTTATCAAGGCTGCATTTATATGATCAAAATACAGTAAACACTGTATTATTGTGAAATACTATTACAATTTAAAATAACTGTTTTCTTTTACGTCCTTTATTCCTATGATGGCAGCCATTACAGTCTTCAGTGTCACATTATCCTTCAGAAATCCATCCTTCTGATATGCTGGTTTGATGCTCAAGTAATTAAAAAAAAAAAAAATCATCAATGTTAAAAATAGTTGTGCTGCTTAATATTTTTGGGGAAACCTTGATGCAGTATATATATATATATATATATATATATATATATATATATATATATATATATATATATATATATATATAAATATATATATATATATATATATATATATATATATATATATATATATATATTTTTTATGAACAGAATGTATTTGTAATAGAAATCATTTGTAACATAATAAAAGTCTTTACTGCCCCTTTTGATCAATTGAATTCATCCTTGCTGAATAAAACTATTCATTTATTTTTTAAAAATCAAACTTTTAAATGGTATAGAATATTAAAGCATATGTATACATACTCGTCTTAAGACCGGCGTGCATACTTGGACTTCCAAAAAATACTCTAAATGTTCCGATCCAATCTGACTTGTAATGCTGCCCGAATCATATTCCTTCGTTGGCCAGAGGAGAACTGGCCCTCCGACTGAGTCTGGTTTCTCCCAAGGTTTTTTTCTCCATTCTGTCCCTGATGGAGTTTTGGTTCCTTGCCACTGTTGCCTTGGCTTTTGGCTTGCTTAGTTGGGGACATTTAATATTCAATAATATTATTGATCTGCCTTACTTAAGGTGGACGTTGACCCAATATCTTTTAGAAACAAACTTTGTTATATTGTTTTCATGTTATCACTGTGAAGCGCTTTGATACAATCTGTATTGTAAAAAGCGCTATATAAATAAAGGTGACTTGACTTGACTTGACTATACAGTCAAACGCATATAGTCTTTCTGAATATGGCCTACTCCATTTAATAGCGTGCGCAAATGCAGGCGGTCGACACATAGCCTACGCTTTAGAAAGATTCATCTTTGTCCAGTGTCTGTGCTTTTTTACTCCAGAAGTTGTGACCGATAAAAATGTCTTAAAATGAAATAAACATCCTCACACAAGCACTTGTCAATGCAGGCGTCTATTGTTGTTGCAGTCTCCGGTATGTTTGTTGTTGGTGTTGTACCATCTCTTTAAGGGCCGTTTACACGACACTATTTTCAACTAAAATATATTGGCGTTTTAGGGGCCTGAAAACGCTAACTTTTCAAAACGAGTTTTTGAAAGCGATACTGTTATCGTCACAGTGTAAACCATTAAATTGCGCCATTGTGAAAACGGCGCATGCGTATTGTTCAGTCTATAGGCATGTAGTGTTTATTTACAAAGTGACATCGCCAACTACTGGCCTGGCATATAATACAGCGTTTTTAATCGTTTTCGCGGATCCATGTGAACGGGGATCACTTTGACAATGTTGTCATCTGTACGACGAAAACAAAGGAAAAACGTTTCCGTTTTTAGTACATCATTGTTGTGTAAACAACCTTTCATTTTCTACTGTGAAACAACGGGCTGGGACAGTGTTGCCATTAGTTCAAAACAAATTCAATGTGCTTTACATAAATCAGATGGTGCGTCAACTGAGGGCGACCAAAACGTGATTTCAAGGGGGCCCACAGCAACAACCTGCACGGGGCCCCCGATACCCCAGCTAAGGCCCTGATTCTGGTGATGAAATTTGCGTCACACACCACTATATGCGGACCCTCGTGTATACGCGTAAAAAACGAAGTATACTTTAACATATGTTTAATTATTAAACATGTTTTGTTTGTTTGTTTAAAACCATACTTTCAAAATCACCTTTTCAAACAGCCTATGTAATCTCACTACATTCAATCTGCCTCTTATTTATCTACCTATTGTGCAACAAACATCTCCCATAAGCAGTCACAAACTCCCTGAAGAGAATCCAGCCGTAGGTTAAACCAGTTACTCAACCAGACTGTGACCAGTCATATTATGTAACTCGCCAGAGGGCAGATACACACAAACACACACGCACACATTCTTTATCTATTAGCTGTTGCAAGTAATAAAGTGCGTGCACTATGTGTCAAGTTCAGGTTGCTAGGGCAGGGCTGCAGAAACTCAGAGGAGGCTTGATTTATTGTGCTGAATTATGTGAGACTGGGCTACAAACTGGCAGTCTGCCATAGGGGGAGCCCTTGACCTAGAAACTACACTCTCAGAAAATAAAGTACATAATTGTACCTTTAGGGGTACAATGGCTTGTCACTGGGGCTGTACCCTCAAGGGTACAATATTGTACCCTTGGCATAGGGTACATATTTGTACCCTTGTGATTTGTACCTTAAGAGACCAGTCTTGTACCTGTGGTGACAATTTTGTACCTTTATTTAACAGTACAAAAATGGACCCTTCAAAAATGGTACAAAATTGTCTTTGGCAGGGTACAATTGTTGACTATAATGAGATTTTTATATATATATATATATATTACACACACGCTGAATTAAAATCAGAAATGATTAAATCCTTTTAATTTTCACATTTTCCAACATTTCATTTTAAACTCAATGTCTAACTGTGACATATAAACGATTATCATCTGAGTAAGAGTCATTTGCCTGAAAGTCCATTTCTTCTCCTTTCATCTCGACGTCGGTTACTTCTATGCCTGCTTCTGATATTTTCTGAAGGACCTCCTCGGTTAAAAGCCCTGTAAGAACCATGAGTAACCGTGCTATGACTTCTTCTCCACCGATGGCCAAAAGAAAGAAAGACTGGACGTTCTTTTAAATTGAGATTCAAGCAGCCAATCAGGGCTGGCTCTACATACAGTCTCAGAAAATAAAGTACATAATTGTACCTTTAGGGGTACAATGGCTTGTCACTGGGGCTGTACCCTCAAGGGTACAATATTGTACCTTAACCTTTAAAAGAAACGGTACATATAAGTACCTTTTAATTCTTTTTGACCCTCAAAAAGGTACATGTATGTACCTTGAGGTCCAACAGCAAAAACTCCAGTGTTAATTGAACTCTCCTGGGAGTTTATATGACTCCAGACTCAAGAGTGTTAATGAGATAATTACGTGATTCATTAAGTGATGATTGACCAGCATTGAAGACACCTGATGTTAACAAGCAGAATCACTGAAGGAGAAAATATCATTTTTTAAGACACCGTTATGGTGATCAGTGTTTGCTTTAGTTGGGCTCTTGACCCTTAAACCATTAATTTTAGATTTTGTTTGGCTGTTGTATCTGAGCTATAACTGCCAGATGAACAAAGCGAAAAGGTGATCAGGTGGTGTTGGTTATGTTTTGACATAATCATAATTTGCCTGAATCACTGAACTCATTCTTTTTCTCAATCTCAGTCTTAAATGTATTGTTGATTGTTGATTACAGCAGCCTGTGATTCTACAGCAAATGATTTCCAGCATTTTCCATATAATCCAAAATATTTCTTGAAAGTTGTTCTGATCAAAAGACTTTTTTTTTAAATATTTTGTGTTGACTCACTGACATCAATACTCAGCCTGTGAATCTCAACAATGGTGACAATAATAAAGAATGTTGCAGTGCATTCTGGGTGCCACCAATCAAAATTCATTCATGGCTCCCATCATGCATTGCGGTATGAATAAATTATGATCCGATTTGTTTTACTAATTTCCTTTCCCTAATTGAATATTCTTTTTGTCACCATTGTTGAGATTCATACACTGATTCTTGATGTCTGTGCGTGCCTAAAAGAAAGATTTGTTTTATCAGATAAACTTTTGAGAAACCCTTTAGATTAGAAAATGATGGATCTTATTCTGTTGAATCACAGGCTGCTGTAATTAAAAATATACATTTAAGTCAGAGATTAGACTTTAAATGAGTTCAGTGATTCAGGTCAAATTATGATTGTCAAAACATAACCAACACCATCTGATCAACTTTTCTCTTTGTTCATCTGGAAGTTGTAACTCAGACACAACAGAGAAGCTAAATCTAATGTTATCAGTTTAAGGGTCAAGAGCCCAACTAAAGCAAACACTGATCACCATAACAGTGTCTTAATTTTATTTTATTTTCTACTTCAGTAATTCTGCTTGTTAACATCAGGTGTCTTCATTAATGATCAATCATCACTCAATGAATCACTTAATTAGCTCATTAATTTTTGTTAATTTAACAGTCATATTTTAACACTCTTGAGTCTGAGCCATATAAACTCCCAGGAGAGTTAATTTAACACTGGAGTTTTTGCTCTTTTATAATGATTTAATATCAGTAAATTGACTTACAAAACTTTTATTTCCTTTATTTTAAGGCTAGTCAAATATAGTGATAAGTTAAAATCTACCTTAAATGATTAAGGTATCCTTAAAACCTTTTTAAAAAACGTTTTTTTTTATAAAAAAAAAAATTACTTAGCAGAGGCTGTCTTTTGATATTGTACCTTAACCTTTAAAAGAAACGGTATATATATGTACCTTTTAATGCTTGGGGACATATATGTACCTTTTTGACCCTGAAAAAGGTACATATATGTACCTTGGGCGACAGAAATGGACTCCTACTGTACCCCTATTTCTGACAGTGTAGGGAACAAAAAAAGTAGTTAAAGAAAAGTGAACACTATAACAGCACGAAAACTGCTCAATAACCCTTCAGAAGCACCAAAGCTCTGGGACACTTAATCAGTACTGTTTATCAGACGCTCAGTACGTTGTGTTCTGGACAATGTTGATTCACTAGGTTTCACATGCCCCAGGCTTCTTTTGAAATATGTAGTTTAGTGTAGTGCAAACCTGAATTAAAAGACAATTATTTTATGTACAATTGATCAAATTCTAAATAATAATAAATAGTCACTCCATCTTGAGCAGTTTTTCTCTCATAATCCATTTTGCTCAAACAGAATGAAGAGCAGACATATGCAGTTTATTTAATAACTTTTCTTAGTTATATATATAGATGCCATAACATTTTGTAATCTTGGTCCTATCTGTATTAGAATTTTCAGAGATTATTGGATATACCTTGGCTCTTCTATACAGTGGAGTAAAAAATGTATCTTAAGTACTTCAAATTTATTTTGAAACTCTAATTTAAAGGTGCACTTTGTAACTGGAGGTTAAAAAACAAAACTGCATAGATTTTGCGGAAGAACATTGTTTTGGTTGTGCTTTGGCTCTGCATGACTGTGTGGATGAATATGACCCTTCGCAATAAATGATTCTTTACAATAAACTCTGTTAGAGAGCTACATATGGCAATTTAGGCTATCTGTTCAATAAATTACCTTATACTCACCTGTTGAGTAATAAAAACACCATCTCTGCATCGCTTTTACAACATTTCAAATCCCTCAGTTCTCGCCATCTCCGAAAAGCCAAGCCAATGTTGATTCTCATTTTATTACGAGCTCTGCACGTTCTCTTTGCCAGCAGACTCTACTCTGTTCACCTTTAAATAAAAAATAAATAAAACAAGGTTCGAGATTTAGGTTGACATTTCCATGTCAACCTTTCTCGCTCCTTGTGACAATTAACCTATGCCACTGCCACACCATACACAACTCAAAGTATATCTGCAAATTTCCTGGATTTACAGATATGACGAGACAAACACGGACAAGTGAGGTTGGTATGTACACAATTTCCCGCAAAACCATCCTGCCAGGTCTAAAGTATAAACACTTATAATAGGCTTACCGTAGTGAATCAGGGTAAGAAATATACACATTTTGAAAAGAAGGATTGATGATGTTTTGTCTTATTATGTACATTTTGAACAAAATAAATTACATAGTGTACATTTTAATGTATATAAACAAGTTGTTCCAGGCATTAAAAACAACAAAAGTACTCATAAAGAGAGAAAAGTGCTACATTTGTCTCTTCTTCTGTCAGATCTTCTGAGACCATTATCTGTTTAATTGTACCGTGCCATTATGAAACTGCTTGTTTTCCACAGCGAACTCTGCGGTCACGGGGGAGTTACGCACTCATACCTGTACATGCTTCAGTGATGCTAACATCAATGGATGGATTGAGGTCATCAGGTCCATGTGCCATTCCATCACTAATAGGAATGAAAGATTAAAGTGAAAAAAGGTGATGCTGCGATAGATAGACACTCCCGTTTTCACAGTTTGTTCTCTCAGTCGGTTAGTCAAAATACTGTGTCGAAGGAGCGTTATCTCTCTGCAGATCCGCTGCTAATGAGTAATCAGCTCATGAAAAAAAGGAGAAATCTGAAAAGAAAGAAGACGGTGAGTTTCTGATGATGCTGTGTTTGTCTGTCCTTGTTCTAGCAATGACTGAGCATGATAAATCAATGTGACTGGCATTGATTTTGTGTAGTTACACACTAACATATCGCCTGTCCACAGTGATGTTTAGTACTAAAGATTGGTGATAGAACACTTGTACTTTGCATTAAAAGGATAGTTCAAATTAGGGATATTCTATGATATTTACTCACCCTTGTGTTGTTCCAAACCTGTATCCTTTTTTCTTCTTCCGCTGATCACAAAAGAAGATATAAGTGTCTTAGTGTTTTTTGTTTGTTTAGTTTTTTTAACTGAAAGTCAAATGGGTCAAGTGTGGTTTTGGACTTGAGGTACTACAATAATGTACAGTATGTAAAAAATAATGTTTTTTTTTAACACAATAGTAATCTACAGCAGTGGTTCTCAAACATTTATGACTCCATTGTCATAAATGTCTAACACTTTGACGCTCCATTGTCAAAGACAATATATGAAGGCCCCCCAATAAATTTCTGATACTTCTGCTTTAAACTTTGAATTTAACCCTTAAATGCATACCTCGGGTTTTTAGTGACCCGGGATGTCATTCACTGCCCTCCTCCTCATTCATTTTTTAAAGTTAGACATCAACCTTCATAGCATTCCTAAATTAATTCATTATAAACAATATAACAAGAAAAAATATATATAAAAGAACGCCTGTTCTCCCATTTATTTTTTGTAAAAATTGTATAGGGTCACTAACGAGTACGACCCAAGGTGTGTAACAGTGTAAGTATATTTTTTTCTGCACAACAATAATTTAATTTTTGATTACTGAATAAGTGCCATCTTAAGTGCATCACCTTTATTCTACAAGGTGGCAATGTCTGATACACAATGATGAAGTGACATTTCACTAGTTACCGCAGGCAGAAAACAAAAGAATAGGAAGTATCGTCAGCTAAACTTGAAATGGCTCAGCGATTTACTAGTACTGAACGCTAGTCTGAATTTATAACTCATTTAGTAGTTTGTGCCATTTGATGCTTATACAGTATGCATCTTGCTTATCCCTTGAAATTCCCACCAGTTCCCTATCAGTTCAGCTCATAGACCCCATTCACATCCACCTCTGGTCCAGCAGTTTACACCAGCCACTGCGAAAGCTGATTCCCATTTTGTTCACCGCCTGCCGCTGTTTCTCTCATCCATAATTCAGCCACCCCTAGATCGACCCCTCTTTCACAGGAACACACTCTGCATGCTGTATAGCATGCTAATGTCACTGCATGTGTGTGTGTGAGCTAGTAAGTGACAGGGGGTTTTGTCGTCAGGGCTGCTCTCTCCATGTCAATATTTAACCAATGGCTTTCTCTCTCACTCCTTCGGCTTTTTACTCACTTTTTCTACCTCTTTCACTTGTTCCGAACACAAGCGTATAACTGAGCTGTCCGAGATTAAAGTTAGCATAAAATCAGAACTGATCCCTGTTATTACAGTGCATTATTCATCATTACAAAACGTAGTAACATCCTTTGCCTCTATAATGATTTTCCTTTACAGTTGATGTCACCACCGAGCCCTATTATCATAATGGATAATGTTAACCGATATTTCTGGATTCCTGTGCAAACTAAGGGTACATTTACACGACATGATCTATTAAAAACGCGAACGTTTTTCCTTTGCTTTTTTTGCGTACAGACTATACACCGAAACGCTGTTGTCGTGTAGATGAACGGCCAAAATGTTTTACATTTTTAAAACGGTGTCATGTAAACGGCCCCTAATGGGACACTCACAGCAGGGTTGGACAAAATTCAGAATTTAAGATACACTAGGTTTTATAAGGTTGAACTCAAATTGCAACAGCATTGTACTGTAAACAAATCAACATAATAAGAAATGGTCCAATTGAACTTCAAGCTCTAAAGTAAGAAGTAAACTACACATCACTTCTGCTTCAGGAACTATAGATCCTGAAGATACATCAGTGTTTTCTCTCTAATGACTAAATAACTGTTGGAATGGCAAGGTTCCTCAGCCAGCCTCATTTCCATGTGCATTTGCTTTTGAAGGCATTAACCGTCCATCTGAAGAGCACCTCAGAGTCCCAAAGGAGAGAGAAAGAGAGAGAGAAGGTGGTTTTATAGTCTGTAGCTCCTGGGTTTCTCTCTTCTCCCGCCTTGTGTTGCTGAATGCGGCGTGATAAGTGTTAGATGAGTTACCTTTGATCTGTTGGATTATGCATAATTCAGATGTTGTCGTTTGCTTGCTCTATCTGGCTCTGTGACGGAGAGGGGCAAGATCTCTCCCTGACTCGGCATGTTCTCACGGATTTTCCAACCACTAATTAACGCAAAATTTTCTGAAGATAGCATTAGGCATACAAAGATTAGCATTAATCGTTCTTTATCAAATACGTTGATTAAATTGGTAGCATGATAATAGCACTCTTCATGTCTAATCTGAGAACTATTTCTTGTAGCTGCTTCAGAGCCATGTGTAGCTTCAAATTCATGGCTTGCAAAAAGTACCAGATAACTGAATGTATGTTCCATGACAAAGCGTGCAGATCTACGCCACATGGAATGCTGAGAATGATAGGGATGTGAAATGCTAATGTGAAACAGCATGCCATGCTGAGGTTTACACTACACTGTCATCTGATAAATATCCGCTGGAGAATTCCCGGCTTTGTCTGTGCCTGCCTGCCTGCTCGTGTCACATCAGTGACTGAATACCTCGGATATCAGTTGTAGTAAGCAGTGATTCTGTAGTAAAACCATTCATTTTGCTTTGTTAATTATGACTTTAAAATAAAATAAACACACACACACACACACACACACACACACACACATATATATATATATATATATATATATATATATATATATATACACACACACACACTAAGGAATGTTACATATTTATATTGAATGATTTCTGAAGAAACATGTGACACTGAAGAGTGATGGCTGCTGAAAATTAAGCGTTAACATTACAGGAATCAATGATATTTTAACATATATTAAAATAGAAAACAATTTCTATACACAATATTATATTATTCTCATTACACAACATTAAGTCATCGCAACCAACGCAAATATCTGTTGAAACCCCTAGCACATCTAAATACATTATACACAAAAAACTAAAAGTATAGGAGTTGTTTGTAAACAATAATGAGATAATGACAGAACTGTTTGTATCTGTGTTTTATCTGAGATCCTTACAAAAAGTGCCATTGTTTGCTCCTCAGACACACATGACTTATATCCACAGGCATCTTGCAGTGATTAGGCTACTGAATTTGTGGTAAATTTTAAAGAGGAACTATTACGTTTTTTTCTTTTTTTCTTTAGTGTAATGTTGCTGTTTGCGCATGAAAAAGGTCTGTTAAAAAGTCCACTCAAAAGGGAGTTATTCTATACATGTAAGCACTGTTTTTGAACTCCCTGCACCACCTTGATTGTATTCTTGAGTTTTCTTCCTGGAATGTAAACGTCCCAATATTCCTAATTTAAATTTTAAATTAATTTAAATAATTCCATTGTGAGTGGCGTTTGTTTTTACACCATGGTTGAGTTGCATAGTGTGTTGAAAAGTCGCTTGACATTTAGTGGTTGACCAATCACAACACACTGGTCCAGCTGACCAATCAACGCTTTTCAACAGGAGGGGCTTCATAGAGACAGAAAAAAACCCCAGACAGACTGGGAAGTGAGGTGCTGCGACAATGTAAAATATGTTAATAAATTATGTTTTTGGAAAATTCAAGCACAGAAACCTATTCTTGTAGACCCCAAAAACTAAATTGACACTATGTAAAAGGGTATAATATGGCCTCTTAAAAAAAAAGAAAAAGCTTTTGAAACATATACATGAATACATAATATAAAAAAGTATCTATGTAAAACATAGGTATAAAAAAGAAAAAGCCCCAAATAAAGACTTTAAACAGATGATTCTGCAGCAGTTCTCTTCTCCTTCACTTCTAAACAGTAGACCTACTACATCCCTCTTTCCCATTTTTGTCCTTTCAAATGTCAGCCAAAAATTCAGCTATAAAAGAACAGATTCTATATTTGTCAAACTGCACGATAACAACTGCAGAGTAGTAGACCACCCTTCATATGACATGAATATGAACTTATAAAAATGTATTACAAACATAAACATATCATAATACAGTGTCAATATAGCTATAAACACACAACTAAATCCACATTAATATGTAGCTATATTGAAAACTCTTAAGCTGTTTTTTTAGTATGATTTAAATAACAGTTGTTTATATAGGCGGACCAAACATTTATACTAAAGATCAGAGGAGAGAGTGTTCTGGCTGTAGATGTAAGAATATTGCTCAAGATAAATCCCTTAGCACTCTTTATTTGTTGAGTTCATTTAAGTGTAAAATAAATTTAGAGAAGAGTGTGCAATAGCAAACACCCACACATGCATTTGTTCTCATGTCTACAGCTACAAGCCGAGATCATCCACACAGACGTTTTCCGAGTCCAGCACAGATTGAAGCATTTATGCGCAGCACTGTGAAAAATGCAGAAGAGGTTTGATTTAGTGATGCATTATCCACTATCACAACAAGACAATCTCACATTCAATAAATTATTATTACAGTGGAAACTCATAAGGAGCTCAGAGAGAGAGAGAGAGCGTGAGGGCTGATAAGGGAACATTTTCCCTGTCAAGTTTGTACAACAGATGAATCTAATTTAGAGAGACCATGTGTGGGCAGCTCCTATTTGCTAAAAGCTCAAGCGGAACGTCTTCTAATATAAAGTTCTCTCAACATACAGCAGAAAAAAATTACCGATTCTTTTTCAGCTGAGTATTGCAAGGACTATCATACCATAAAATACTTTGCACTCACTATTTCAATCACTATTTTTATTCTCTATATTATTATTTTTATTATGTGTAATAACTGATGTTTGCTGAGCAAGTGTAGTTTGCCAAAGAATGAGAAATTGCTATTTTCATACTTTGGTTTAGTAAAAAAAAACTTAGTATTGAACTTGGTATTAAAGTATAGAACTTATTCTGTACCGTTTTTGTTATAGGCATGTTTATGTTAATGTGTGCCATTACTTTTGGGTCAATATTGTTTTGACCAAAATTAATTTAATTAAAAATGCAATTCATTCATAAACTGCCTTGAATACAGCTTTATTTACGAATGAATATTGTGATGTTTTTTGGGGAAGATTTTAAAATAAAGTGATACAACTGATATCTTAACAAAGAAAAAAGTCTTAATAAAATAATTATATTCTTGAAAATAAATGATTTAGTATTGTCTCTTATTATTATTTCTTAGAAAATATTAATATGTAAATACTTGAAAAAAGTAATGTGGTGCAACTCCCCAAAAACCTAATACGAATGAATTAATAGTGCATGATTTTTTTTAACCTTCGTATATGTTTTAATAATCTTTTTTTAGATGTGTCCACTCACATGTATTAAAGATTAAAGGCAAATATGTTATTATTCATCAAAACCATTGGAAACCAGCATTAATACAAAAAGTTCATTTCTACGAAATAGATTAGTCTTTGTTAAATCACTTTTAACCCACCCCTCACATTTCACAATATATATTTTAAATGCTTCAGTTAGGAAATCACTCATCTTTAGACCTTGCATGACAGCAAATCTCTTTATGTGACCAGTAGAGGGCAGACGTCTTGATCAAACCCATTCAGTAACAACCCTCTTCCATTTCCCATAATCTGCACACATTCTTCCTCAGACAACCCAAACTCTATTCAACATCAAGACATCTGTGGCTGCAATAATAGAGCAGAAATAAGGTATGGGAATCAACACGTCCTTCCATCATAGCGAATACAACTTGACAAGATGCCTACCGAGCGTGACTGTGCTTGCAGGTGGAGTAAAGACTGGCATAAAGTGCGTGGCTGATATACAGATGAACATCTGACATGCCAGGGGAAGAAGGAGGAGTGCTGTGCATTTGACAGGCAGATAGTCTCAGTGTTTGTGTGTGGTGCGAAAACAGGTACAGACAACTCAGTCTGTCGGTATTTAGCGAAAGTGAAATGCTAAAATGCTGCCGCAGCATCCATCATTTTCATATTGAATAATACTGCAAGTGTTTTTTTAGCAGGCGGTGTATGATTGTGTGGTCTAGCACGTGGATGTGTGTTGGAGAAGCAGTGGCTGATCATTAGGGCACTAAGTGTAAACAGCATCAGGCCCACAGGGAAAGGCCTAAACGTGTCCTCCTCACAGAAGATCAATAGCCCATCCACAGAGAGCGACCTTGCCACTCACTCATGCACACATACACATTCACACTCACTTTTATCCTTTGCAACAGTCTTTGGTCCTGTCCCAAATGGCACACTTCATGCACTTATGGTCTTGTGGACTTATAGGCCGCTACGTGCACGTGTTTGTTAACTCCACAAGACCGTATGGTGTCCCGTTTGTCATTTTAGGTTTCAGAACGGTGCTCCCTAAGTGCACTTGCGCCGTGAACTTTAGACCATGCGCTCAGATCGTCGATTCATTTGAGACAGGGCCTTTGAGATCGTCAGTATTTTACTATCAGTTTTCTGCCACTTAGATTCTCATAAAATTATTTACTTATTAATAAAAGTGACAAGGGGCGGTCAGAATGCACTTCATACAGTATGACTCGTGGACAGTGCACTATATTCCAAGTATTCTGAAGGATATTTGTGTGATAAACAAATTTACTGTAAGTTTAAGTTATTCACGTCTCTGCCGCTCAATAGACACTACATGAGTAATGTTTGGTGACGAGATGCATAAGAACCAATGTCATTTGTTTGTGATAATGCACCATTTTTCCAGTCCATTTCAGTGCTTCAGTGGAGACGATTATCAGTAAATAACCACTTAAACTTCAGTCTGTTCCTCTCACAAACTTATTTTTGTACTATTGTAATACTGCTTTTTTGTCATTTTGAGAATCGAGAAACCCAGTTCATTTTCATTATACTGAAAAAGAGGAGGCATCGCATTCCTCAGAAATGTACCTTTTGTGTTTCACAGAATAAAGAAAATCTTTTTTTTTTTTATTATTTTTTTTTTTTTTACATATGATATGTCGGAGTTATCTATCCCACTCTTTTTGAGTGTTGAGTGTTTTTGAGTGTTGAGGACTGTTGTAATTCCTAAAGATCTGGTTGTTCTGACAATGTTTTTCAAATGTTGAACACGTAAAACTTCTTTACCAAATGAAAAGTGAACTCTGCGCTGAAACTCTTAAATAATAGTGCAGATATGCTAATGAATTCCAGGGTGGTGGATAGTTATATTATAGTCTCCATAGAAACACAGGAGCAAACTCTTCTGGAAAGTCCCTTCCCAAACACTGACCACAGTGTGTCAGTGTGTGAGTGCATGCGTTTAACATTTAGTCTAATTCTATTCACCTCCATAATGGGGTTTAAATTGCAAGAGTAAATATTCAAAGAAAATATTATAGACTACCATTGTTACTTAAACGGGTATGTCTTAGCACAATTAACAATAATCCTACATGTAATGTTGAAACAGAATGTTCTACTCAAGCAGAACAGAAAATGAGTTTTATCCGGCTATTTACACGAGTGTTTACACGAGTACATGCTCGGCCATTTTAAATTGAACATGCACAAGGTACAGCTGCTTCCAGTTATTTTTGCTCTTATTTATCTCTTGATGTTGTAAACTGGTATTTGTTATCATATTATTTTAATTTATTATCGTAATCAAAACACATTGGTTTGTGACGAAAATAGTTTTATCGTTTACTGCACTTCATTATTCTTCTAAGTATTTACCTATAGCTGCTAATGAATCGGAAGTCTCGCATATTCACAGGAAATATATTTCCTATGCTATAGCTTACTTCCGCGTTTCAAATTAGTGGATAATCCGGAATCCCCGCCCCCCAAAGAAGTTTAAGCACAAACCCCACCCCACAGCAGATTATAAAGATTTCATTGGTCATGTCAATCACAGTGATGATTGCCTACCCTAACCTTAAAGTCACCATGAAATCAAAATGGACAATTCTTGTTTTTTTATGGAATATTGCAGTATTTAGTATAAATGATTTATTCATGCATTTCATTTTTTTTTTATTAATGTGCCCTCGTAATCTTTAATCAAAATAACTTCCCCTCACTTGCAGCAACATCTTTTCTCTGATGATGCGTTTACTGGTGATCCGACTATCCAATCAATTCCTGATAGACAAAATCAAGTCCCGCCCTACATTTCTTCTTGTTTGAAAAGCCGTTTAACTCGGATATACGTCACAATAGGGAAGAAAGGGATATCACAACTTACATTTCATGCCGAATTTAATTTTAAAATAGCTTTAGCTGTGGCACATTCTGATAGATTGCATATTACTGTTTGTTGTGATCGGATCCGGCCACAATATTTCTGAAGGCTGAACTGAATCCATGAATTCTGAACCTTTCTTGATGAATTCGGCTGCAGGTTTGGGCTGAACTGGTTTTGTGGGAAAATCATGCAGATAATTCAGTTATTTATAATACAAGGCCACGGGTAACTACTGACATGCTGCTATTTGTGATATTTTTGTTATATTGCTTTCATTAAAAAGTAATATAATGAAGAAATTAAAAGCGAGAAACTTACATTTCAGACAAAAATCGTCCATTTTGTACATTTCTCCAAATAACTATCGCTGGCAACGTTCCAAAAGAAGCCACACAGTCAAGCTTAGTTTGCCTATTAAAGTACAGGCTAAAGGCCGGTCTGGATCACTTTAAATGAGTGGAGCGGAGGGACAGATTCATGGCTCATAGCGTTCTGTAATCACTCGTCTTCAGCTCCACTCGTTTCAATTCCCCGTTCCCTGTTCTGAGCTAATTGAACATTTAATGCAACTTCCCAGTGTTATTGTTGTAGCCAACTATAGATCTGTCATTTAGATTAGAGAAACTAAACTTTTTTTTAATATATTCTAAAATACGATTTGTTTACGGAGCCACAAACGTCATTATGTTTTTCTTATACTTTTTAATGGAACAACCTCCCACCCCTTCTTTAACTGGGCCGGCCAACTGCTCCATATTTGGATTACACATTCACACACACTCTTACGCACGCCTCCACACACTCACTCCCTCCGTCAAACACACTCACTCACTCACTGGAGGTGGGGGCACGGAGCGATAGAGCTATTAGCTCGGGCTGCAGCAGACATCATTGTACGAGCGGAGGGGAGACGATTCCACCGGTAGTGCGCGAGAACGCACGGAGCCCTGGCAACACGGAGAGCCTCGCGCTTCCCTGCCCGTTAGACCGTACAGTAAGTCCGTGCATTTGTGTTACCAGCACAAAACTGTCTTTTGGGTTTGCTTGGGGAAAATGGCTGGGAACTAAAAGACGCAGGGGGAACAGAATGTGACGTTTATTTAAAAACCCTTGTAAATATTTACTGTGACATTTGCACTAAGTATTATGTCATCCTGTCTGCGATCGACTGGGCGAGACGTACAAGATGTGCTGTTTGTCATCTCGATTAAAATTATATAACTACTTTGAAGTAGCGCACGGGAAGCGGGGCGGTTACTTGCGAGCTGTAAGCCCGAGCAGGGAGCGCTCCCGCCGGGGCTGGAGTAACTGCGCCACCCCGCCTTCTTCCATCGACTTATAAACATCAAGTTATCGGTGGATTAATGATCAGTCAGCTGTACTTTTTAAAAGACACTGTCACTCACCGTATCCGTGCGCACTTTTGCTGAGTCAACACTGTTGCTGGAAGGCTTTTGATGTGAAAACACAATCGCGGAAGTTTTAGTGAGAGTTGCAATTTCAACCCTTGTGCAATCGTGTTTAATCCTCAGCGACGCGGTTTATGCAAGTGTCTTTTTAATTGATAATAGCCCTTAATAGTAGGCGACAACATTTGTCTCCGTTTCACTGTCACTTTTTATATAAACTGGCTGTGTTTTAATACCCAGTACGCGTCGTTTTCGGGCATCATAATGTATGATTCCTAAAACGCAGTGATTTGTTTGGCGCGTTCTGAATTGGCTCCACTACTGCTGCCTAGATAGGAGCCTTACTAGGTTTGGAGACGCAGCCATTGAGTGTATCCCGTCGTGATGTCACTCGGTTCATCCCGGCTGGTTATATAATGAGCTGTTACTATGTATATTTCATGTGTTGGCAGGGGTGATGGGGCGCTAGATGCATTGTGACCGAAATGCATTGCCGGGTTTTGTTGCTTTACTAAACAAATGGTGCAATTTATGTAAACGCTGATTATGTAAACAGTTGGAACTTGGTTAAGACAGCCTTAAGTGGGTCTTTCGTTAGGGCCAGTATCATGATGTCACATACTATACTGTACTGTGTGTTCTGTTTATTAATATACTATGCGACATGTATCCTTGAGTTTGTGCATTTTACAAACAGTTCCATACTGTACACTGTACCAAACTATATTGTGCAAATAGCCTTAACCATTTTGAATGAGGTTTACTTTGCAATGATTTATTGCACATGCTAAATGCATTTATTATACTGCAGGATACTATGATATGCCGCACTATACTTTTTAACACATTGATTTGTTTTGAGTTGAGCTGATTGTGGCTCATAGGTTTATGACTCATGGGACAGTTGCTTATACTATGTATTATACTACTATACTTTATTGCACTGTAGGCCTACTGTGTATTCTAAATTATACTTCAACTTTAACTTTTATTTATTTAAATATAGCACATTTAATAGCAACGTTGTTGCCTAAAGTGCTTCAGTTATAACTAAAAACAATAAAACATACATTTATAAAAATACACATATAAAAACATTTACCGAACCTAGGAAATGAAAAACATACCCCTCACACAACTTTATTGTGAGATCAGTGTAGAGAGAAAGACAACTAAATAAAGTTATTACTTATTGTAAATCATTTTTATTTATTTAGTTTTTAATTGATTAATTTCATTTGTAGATAATTGTGCACAGGTTTACAGCAGTTAATGCACTATACTATACTATACTATACTATACTATACTATACTATACTATACCATGATGCAATGTGTACTGTAGAGCTTTTGCTTTTGAATGGATTTAATTATGCAATGGTTCAATGTTGATAGGACAAATGCAGCATATTCTAATCTATTCTATTCTGTCCGCAATTTACATTTTTGGATTTAGTTGTGTGCAGATTTACAGTTTATAGGGCATTTGCAGCTAAAGTGAAGCAAAAAAATTCCATGTGGAAACATTGTTACTCCCAAAGGGCTGTTTAAATAGAAAGAAAACATCTTCCTTTTGATTCAGTTTTTTTAAGAGATTTAATTCACTTTTAGAATTTGCATGACATAAACAGGCAAAGAAAGAAGACAGCCGTAGTGAGAAATGAAATTTACAGAGATCAAAATTCTCGCGTTGATTGTTGAAAGACCAGCATGTTCAAATAAATAAGGCAAGGATTGTTTGCAAGGTCACCGTGCTGCAGTTTCACCGTGTTCTGCAGAGTATTGCCGCCACATGCTTGGTTTATTATTAGTGTACATTTCCATGGCTCTTGGATGATTAAGAAATCCTAGCGTTTTTAATGAAAATCCTATTGTTTCGGGGAGCGAGCGGATTAGTGTTTCCCCTTTTTTGTGTGGTTGTAATACATTTCAAACGGTATGGGCTGCCCTTTGCAACCTGGGGACTAAGCTGTCTGCTCTGATTATGCAGCGAATGTTTTTTTTTTTTCAGAGGGATTTGTGTGGTGGTGAATTGCTCAGTGCTATAACTCAGTAAGCAAATCTCTTTTTGATGGCCCCAGTACCACTTACTTTTAAATGCTAATGAGCAGTAATTATGACACAGAGTATGGCCTAATCACAATTGCACTGGTGTGTCTGCGCATTTGTTCGTTTTTACACACACACACCTGCCACTTGAAGTGCAGATTCTTACTTCTCCTTTGTAGCTGCGCTGTTCAAGCTACTATGGTGTCAATGGAGTTGAGTTTGATGAACCCAACTGAGCTTGTGACAGATGAATACAAGGTTAACTTGTCACACTCGAGTGCCAGTGAACTATGCAGGGACACACCTCCACATGCAGACACTGCTTACACAATTCCACTGTGATTGACAGGGGGAAAGATTTAGCCAAATGGTGAGTAGAGCCAACTGGACAAGAAATTTGTTTACACATCGGAGGGGTGGAGCCTAAGTCAACCTGGTTTCACCCTTTGCTGGAAAATTAGCCTCAAGTGAGACCTATCCAGGCAAGCTTTTAAAGTACACTCCCTCACAGGTATGCATGCATGAACTCAAGACTTGGGTGGCATTGTTCTGCAGCATAAAAGGCAAATTAATGTTACGCCAAGTTTTTCTCTGAGCTCTAACCTTCTATAGCTGCTTTTCTGTGATTGAAATCTGAGGAAGGACAGTCCACGGTCTTTCCCCTTAAATCTAATACTTCATGGAGTCTGGTATTGAAATCTCTCTTGGTTATTTGATCACAAATTGGCCATCTGTTGCTGTATACACCTGGCAGCATGTTCCATATATATATTGAAAAATTATGAGGTAAAAAATTATTTAAAAAATGCAACATGCGTGAAGTACACGACCCAAACGTGAAGTTTCCTTTCAGGTTGACTTTAAAATCCTTGTTTTAGCGCAGTGGTGGATTGACAGGTGAGTAGGCGGTCCTTCACTGCTTCCCTGGACGCCTCAAAATGGATTACAGTTTACTCTACAAATGCCATGTAGTCACCTGCGTTTTCGACTACCTCTGAATGTGATGTGAGAGATTTGATCCAAACATTTTGGACCCCATTTACACCTGTATTTATCTCTGTAGGCTTGTGATTAGATGCTAGTACCCTGTGTAAACGGAGTCTACAGGAGTTCAATGTCCTTTCACAGTGTCAAAGTCTCGCAGCAGGGAAAGAGTGTGAGGTGGGGAGAAGGAGGCGAGGAATGGGAGGGGAATGGGATCGATTGAGCAATTCTGTTTCCAGACCTTTATAGCCCTTTTCTTTCATCTCTCAGCTCTATTCATTTGCTCTCCCTCCATGGACGCAGTACACATCCCCAACCTGCTTTTGTACTGCAGCGCTCAAGAGCTTTTTTTTTATATCGAGATGAAAAACATTCCATTCTCCAATGAGTGGATGTCAGCGTGCGGGCTGCTCGTCTTCCTCTAGACTCCCCGTGATGGCTTTATGTAGCCTGAATTGAAGCTTTTTCTTTTTCAGCTGAACAATGGGATAAACGTGAACGTGCTTGAAACTGTTAATTTTTCAGTGGATGTTATGTAATAAAAAAAAATATGTATACAGGTCCTCTTATTCTTTTTGTCAAAGTGTGGCGCTTTAGGTTCATCAATTACTCTTTTCATCCATCTAGAAGCATAGTTAAAAATAAAGCACTTGCATGAATAAATCACATGCAAGGCTTCAGAATTCATATCCAGGCTCTACTGCTTGTAGATTAACTTATGTGTATGTGGTTTCTGGATGGCCAGGAGTCATTTTTAAGCCTTTAAAGTCCCATTTAATAGACTTGTGTGGCCTAAATGAGTCAGAAATATTGTGATTTTGAGTTAAAAGCACACGAATGATCAAGGCAAGCAAAATGATACCTGGGTTGTTAAACATTAAAGTTGGTGGAAGGCAAAGCTGCAGTATAGATTCAAGTTGGGCTGCATGATATTGGAAAAATTTGAATTTTTCCTGCAATATAGACTGTATTGCCAAATAAAAAAATACAGAATTTTCACCAGATGACTTGATTAGCACAATTTGGAAATAATTAATTATGATTAGGGTGATTGTGTTGCATACAAAATAAAATAAGTTTAAAAAGCTGAAATTACTTTTTACTCTGAAGACTGCTTGTGAGTGAGTTTTTTTTTTTGGCTGAACAATTTGGATTGGTTGATAACTTAAAAAATGTTGATGTACTCTTCATAAGATCCAACTTAAACCTATTTCAGTAACCATAAATTGAACAAAAGAGTTTGAAAGGAATTCTTTCTATTTGAGTTTCCACATTCCCACTGTTTTGACCCATTTATTATGACTATAAAATATGATTTTTATTAAATAAAAAATATTGCAATAATACTATTGTGATATAACATAAAATGAGTATTTCATAATACACTCTCTAACTATTTTTTACATGCTAGTTTCAGCATCACCATCAAACCACCATCAAGCTTTAATTTTGGTGGTTGGCCCAGCAAACAAATATATACACCAATGGTTTCAGAGTGAAGTGTGGCATTATGTCAACTTCACACGTGTACAGCTCATGATACGGAGTGTCTCAGTGTGGCTCGATTCACAGTAAATGAATGAGATGCTGAAACACCATAAATCGAAGCCTTTGCGGTTTGATAATCACATTAAGCTATATTGCAATATTGATTTTGTTTCAATATATCGTGCAGCCCTAGATTAAAGTGAATGATTTTGCTGTTTCTAGTGCTGTGTATCAGTAAAATTAATGTATTTTGTATGACAAGGTTCTGGTCAACAAATATAAAGCTTAGGATGCACACATTGTGGGTGCTTTATGTAAATTAATCTATTATTTTTCATTAACCATGCATAACTAAACCAAAGGCTGCGTGAAAGTGATGCAAGGTATACTCACTAATGTTTATACACTTGTACAAGCTTATCAGGTCTATTTAGTTGTTTGGTTTTGTACTTCTGTATTTTGTTTCCAACCTAAATTCTGTGATCGGCTGCCTACTTTGGAAGTAGCAGCTTACCAGGTGCATGTGAAGGCACTTCAAGGCAGCATTAGCTGATCTGTGACATTGTAGTGAAGATGGGCTCCGAAGGAATCGATAGCTGAAGTTCTGAATGGCAGAGCGTGAGTGTAGCGGCTCTATGTCAGCGTTGGGATCAATGACCCCTCTATGGGCCGGTATTCTCCTCTGGTGTGGATATCTGTATGCTTGGTGCTCCCTCTGGGCATATCCAGACAGTAGAGCCACTATTGATGCCACTCTTTCACCATGAAAGCAACAAAGAACAGCAAAGCTTCACGCTCATGTGCAGCTGGTTTAGAACACGTTGAAAATCCTCTTTAAGCTTGTCACGGAAAAGGCCTGTTTGTGAAATCCTTAAGCAGAACTTTTGGAGCCTCCTTAAAGGGATGGGCCTAGTGCAAAATTAAATTCAGCCCTCATTTATTCATCTTTATAGTTCCAAACTTGTATAACTTTCTTTCTTCAGTGGAACAGAAAAGTAGATGTTTAGCAGAATATTCATGCTAATCTTTTCCACACTATGAAAGTGAATGGGGATCACAAAAGTAGCCGAGATTTGCTCTATAGTATATCTCATGGAAAGCAATATGTACTATAGCAAATCTTGGCTGTGTGAAGATATATCATATTAGGATAGCATAAATGTCAACATCTTGATTTTCTATAAATCTGCTTTAAAACAATACGCATTGTGAAAAGCACTATACATTTGACTTGACAAAAAGCTGGCAAGTAAAAAACAAACAAAAAAAAAACAAAAACAAAAAGGGACCATAAAAGCATCATAAATAATTCTTCCACTATTTTGCAAGTCATCTGAAGCTGAGTGTGGTGAACAGATTGAAAGTTATGTCCTTATTGACCAAAAATCTTCCTTTACAGTAGCAGTCACCATTTACCTTCATTGAGTGGGAAAAAAAGCAGCTTTAGCATCATGCTAAAAATATCGTTTTGTGTTTTGTCAAAGTCATACTGGTTTGGAACAACACAAAGGTGAATAAGTGATAACAAAGAAAATTTTGAAGATGTCAATGATGAAACTTTCATTTATGGGTGAACTATCTCTTTAATGTTTCTCAGTTGTCTGTTATGCACTGCAGTTCATCAATGTGCAAGAGGATGATGGTTCTTATATAACAGGAAAATGAGTCTAAAAGCCTCATTCTCAACATATACTGCAAAAGAATTATACATCAGTCTGTATTGAGGTTCTGCACAAAGCTAGACCTCTGTGCAGTGTTAGTGTACATTCATGTCTCTCAACCATTTTTATCCCAGCAGTTGGCCTTCATTCATTTTAATGGTATTCACTATAGTTTGGAACTAGAATTGCCTTATTTGTAATGAGGAACTTGGTAGGGAAAAATTGCCCAGCTATTTTTAGACTCCATACCATCAGTCTCATGTTTCATGTCACTAGTAATTATTTTAGTATGAACATGACTAAATAATAGAGCATTATGTGGCTGAATATCTCATCTCTGCTTCTTCCTTTCCATCTGATATGTATTACATTTTGAAGCAGCAATAAATTTAGCTTGTTTTGAACTGTTTTGCATATAGTTCATAAACAAAGGGCAGCTGGAACCATTTGACCAGCATGTTATGAGCCCTGAAGCAGAGAACACACAAATGAAGACCAATTTTCATGGAGCCAAGATGCCATCCTTCCTGATGCAACTAGGCAGATAAATAGGACCACCAATGTTCTTCAGCAGCAAAGCATACTTCTGTCTGCCCTCACATATCATGCAGTACAGGGCGGGATTACAAATTAAACTTCCTTGGAGTGACAGCTTGATTGTCAAAAGAGAAAGTGAAGCTTGACAAGGTATGGATTCCATAAAAAATGAATTCACGAAAATCTTCTTAAGAAAGAAGTCACTACATTTCTTAAGAAAAATATTAAGGAATTCCAACATGACATCATGACTTTTGCGTAAACAGACACGCCACTTTCAAGTCAAGTTGCGTGTTATCTATACGCATTTTGAGATATCCGCGTGTATGCGTGTATGTCTACGCCATTAATGTCCAAGTGATTCCGCGTATATGTACACGCCATTAAATTTCCGAGCGAAACGAAGCAAAATGTAGATCTACATCTGGGGAGCGATATTTTTTTTTCCCGGATGGCAGGGGAAGACTCATAAATGCTATTAACCCCAGTGACGGGTAGGTTTAGGGACGGGGCGGAGGTAGGTCATATATTTATATATACAGTAATAACGTTAAGTCAACTGCGTTCATAAACACGCTGAAAAGCGATTGTGCGTGTTGATAGCACGCCAAAAATGGAAATACGAATTGGCGTGTCATACACACGCAGTTTTATGAGATCAGTCTGGGAATTCACATAAATGTTCCCAGGTGCAGTTCTTGAGAAGTTCTCAGTATTTTCTGAGTCACCACACTGTAAAAATAAATATATGAGAAATAAGTTATGACAACATACTGTTTATTCATTGCTTTAACTTTTTTTTTGAAATGTTGAAATTACTTAAACATCCAAGTTGATTGTACTTTTCGGCAACTTTTTTTTTTACAGTACATGATATCAAAATAGACAATTCTTATTTTTTATGGAATATTGCAATATTTATTATGAATGATTATTCCGTGCACATAATTATTTCTTACAATTCATGTGCTCTCGTAATCTTTAATCATTATAAGTCCTCCCACTTGCAACGACATCTCTTCTCTGATGATGCGTTTACCGGCGCGATGACGGGGCAACCGGCCACTCACACGAGATCACAGCAATAGCAAACCACAACCATCCAATCAGTTCCTGATGGACAAAATAAAGTCCTGCCCTACATTTTTCTTGTTCGAGAAGCCATTTCACTCAGATATACATCACAATAGGGAAGAAAAGACTATAGCAACTGTCACAAAGGATTGGCCCACAGAGGTGGGAATATACCGAAAAATGTCTCCACCTTACCAGGTGAGAGGGATGTAGTGGGACCTGCCAAGCATCATGGGTCTCACAGCGGGTATCAGGATTGAATACTTCCAGCACAAAGGAGGATATGAACGAGAAAGGAATTCAATAACAGGAAAACTGCATGGATACAAACAATCCGTGGAATACCAAAATCCACCCTTACCAGTTATGTTTGGCATGATAGAGTCTTTCCTTAATATGCATGCTGTATTATTCAGGTGACGTGAAGTCCCTATAGCAACTACTCTCACCTTGGTGAATTTTGTGGAAAGAATGCAGAGTTTTTGGGCAGGGTGCAGGGACTTCACTACAAGCTGTACTTAGTGCAGTTACAGTACGTTGAAGGAATTTCCTGAAGTTAACGTTGGCCTTGAATAGACAAAGTGTGGTTTTGACAAAGGGGAGACGCACCAGAGAAAAACCAGGCTGACGCAAAGCAAAATACTGCATGCTGAGATAAAACAAGCAAACGGCCATCCCAGTTCCGTCCCATTTCCCCTCTTAAGTGATGTCATTGGAGCGCTGGAGACGCGCCAACTTTGGTGGGAGAGACGCTTCCCCTTCTTTTAATCCCGTAAAGTCTTTCCAGAGAGACTCTCAGAGGAGTCAGCCAGACAAGCATTCCTCCCTCTCGCATCTCTACAGCTCTGTTTTTTTTTCTTCTTTTTCCATCAATCCCTCCAACAATGTGTGTCTGAGTCAGCCAGAGGTACTTAAAACATAAATTCACAACGTGGGCACACTGAGAACAATTGAGTGTGTTCATTAACATCATACAGCTCTCAAATCATTTGGAGGAGATCACAGATCTCATAAGTCTTATTTAATGACTGTTAGCTGTATCATAAAAGGATAATCTGTCTGTTTTCCATTGGCTAACGTTTTTATTGGTGATTTTTTCTTTAATCAGTATAGGCATTATTGCTATTGCTCATGCTTAAGGTTAGAGGTGAATATTAAGTAAACTAAACTTACTATCCTCAAATCATGTGGTTTATTGACGAGAGGTGTGTTATTCATTTTCTGAGTGAGCAAAACAGGAAAACAATAGTGTTGCACTGATATTAAAATTCTTTAATATCTTGTCTAAATAAATGAAAAAGTTATTTGTTGAATAAAATTGTTAAATGCTCTAAGTGAATTTAGGCTTTGGATGGAACGTTATGTACTGAATGAAAAATGGATATTTATTTACTAAATCGTTGGTTCTTTTTGCCATTATAAATATCCTATTTATGCTCTAATATTAAATATACATAATTTATTTTATAATATAAATCTTGATATATAATATTAAATGTTGCATATGCTGAAATTCAAATTTTCTGAAGTTTCCATTTAACTGTGTTATTAAATTATTCGTTGATGTTTTTAAAGATTCATTTTAAGTGAGCGTAAGATGACGGCAAAAGTAATCTAAATGTAAAATAGAGGAAATGAGCATGAACAATTTAATATCCAATTCTGGCCGATGAATATCCAATATGCATATGTGAATTAAAATATCTCTAATCTCGACTGATATGGCGTACATCCCTAAAAATCACTAGAAGGGGGGGACACAAACCACATATAGAGACCAGCTAGCAATCATAACACCTTAGCAATTTTGCATACAAAATGTAGGTTTATGAAAAAAAGTAAAAATCTAGCTAAAAAGCCTGTTAATGATAAATACGAAGGTTCTTGCTAAATAGGCCGTCTCTTGCACAGAGTCAACAGCTGTCAGCGTGCTGGAGCAGCTTTGGGATGGGGAGGTTTGCAGGTTGAATGAGCAGCAGGCAGTGGACTGATGAGGCCTGACACAGATGAATGAGGTTAATCTGAAGGCCACCGTGTAAAGCGGTATCCCAGGTGTCAGCAGTGACTGAGAATATTTACCATAAGCTACTGCACAGTCCAGATATCTGTTTGTTTACTGTACTGTACTCCTCTTGTGATGGTTACCCAACCGAAACCGCCATCTCAGAAACCACATGGATAAGGGGTCACTGTAGTACACGGCATTAGGATGTTGTCGATGAGTCTTGTTCCTGAAATTTTAGCTGTCTGTGACATCTGCAGATCCACACTTGATTCTTAATGCAGGTTCAATGGGTTTAGCTGGAACGGTACAAGAGAATTTCCCCATACATGAAGCAAAACACATCATATCCACAACAAAAAGAATGATTGATCAGTTTAAGGGCGTTTTGTTTGTGTCTGAAGGGTTGTTTTTTAGGGAGAGAGGTGTGGTATGCAAAGTAGATACTACAGCCTTTGCACTGCTTCTGTTAAACATTTCATGTCACGTCCGGAATTGCCATTTATTTACCCTTCACAGTTGGAGGTGAGAAGGAGAGCAGGCGCAAGGGAAGGGCACAGGGCGAGTTCTCTTCTTCATCTGGCTGAATGCAGACAGATATCCATTTCATGAGAAAATAACATCTAATAACAGAAAATATTTCCTAGATAACTTTATAAATCTCTCTTCTTCAGTTGTGGGTGGGACATATTGAAGCTTGTTTCCGCCACAGAATAAAACATTTTAAAAGATAATTGCGACTTTTTATCTCACTTGCGAGTTTACATCTTGCGATGCGGAGAGAATAATTCAGAATTGCGTGATATGAAGTCGCAATTGCGTGTTATAAAGTCTTTTGTTGTGAGATATAAATCTGACTTTTTTTTTTACTTTTTGACTTTATAACACGCAATTGCAATTTTATATCTCGCAATTCTGAATTCTTTTCTCAGAATATTGAGATATAAACTCGTAATTGCGAGTTATAAAGTCCAATTCTGAGTAAAAAAAAACTTTTGTTTTTCAGAATTGCGAGTTTATATCATGCAATTCTGACTTTATAACACACAATTGCGACTTAATATCACGCAATTCTAAAGTCAGATAAAAAGTCAGATTTGTGAGATAAAAAGTTGCGATTACCTTTATTATTTTTTATTCTGTGGCGGAAACAAGCTTGCATAGGGGCATGTTCAAAGCCTGCAAGGAATCAGCACCAGGGTTATTATAGTTAGCTAGAACTAAAACCATAAAACAACTTTTATTACTTTAAATAAAATAAACTTATACTGAAATCAATTATTTAAAGAAGTCCTGGATCCACTTAGTTAGGATAATGTAACATTACATGCAATGCACTGAAACTGAAGTTTCATGAAACTGAAAAATAAAGTTTGTTATACATGTAATATAGTGCACATATTTAGCAAAACGCTCCTCTCTTTTTTCCAGCTAACTAACACGTTTATGGTCATTGAATGGCTTTCCTGAGGTAACGTGTGTAACATATTGTTTACAAGCTGTTTTATTGACGTTTTTATGCAATTGAAACACTGATGGAACAATTACATGAGACATGATACACATCAGTTGTACTGTTTCTTTCAACATACCCAGCCCTTGCATCCACACAGCTGACATGTTAACCTGTTGTAGCTTATCTATACCTAACCGTCACTGCAGGAAAACTGAAAATTAATCTTCAGATAAATATTTTCTTTTACTGAAATTTTGGTGCATCACTAGCCAGTTACCAACCTTTTAGTTCAACCTTCAGCATGTGCAATTGATAAATGGATGGAGACGGTCTGGTATGACTGAGTGTAGCACCATGCATGTCCTGGGAAATGCTACTAAACCAACCCGGTCTGGCACGTTCCCACGTTCATCGCAATTGTGATTCAAGTAAAGGTCTGTACGTAATGCATAACAAGCTGCCAGCGACTACCTTACAAGGATTTCTAGTTGACGCTGACTGAGATGATGTGACCTTGAGTGTCCATGAACTTGATTTGACTGGAGGTGACTCTCACAGGTCAGTGTTCGCTGTGGTCGGGTTCATTGTTGGGAAGAAGGCCATCTCGCTGAGCGTGCTTGTGTTGTTCTGGAGATTACATCAGGAAAAGCATACCAGAAAGGGGCTAGAGGCTTCTTCTTTTTCCTGTTGGGGAAATGATTTGATTCATGTCGCCTGTGTTCTCAGCAACACATTCATAGTTACCTCAACGTTAGAGCACAAGCCGAGCTTTGGCGTTTTCTCACAGCCGGTGACAGAGAGACAGCGGGGTAAAATATGGGGTGTGTTGTGGAACACAGAATAGCACTGTATTTTTTTGGGCTTTGAACAACTTCAGAGAGGAGGCAGTGTTTTTTTTGAGCATTCTCTGACAGGAACCCACCCTTGGAGAAACATTATATGGTAGACTCGCAATTTCAAGGATAGTCTACTTTGAGCACAAAGACATTCTTTCCCATTCTCCGGCGAGCCTTCAAACTTTCAAGTCCAAAGACAAGGGAACGTAACAGTTTCCAAATAGTTTCCTCTGTGAAAAACGTTGGCAGATGATGTGCTCTAACTGCTCAGATTTTGCTAGATTAGCAGGTTTCATTGAATTCTCACAGTCTTGTTTGCCAAGTGTAGCTCGTGATCGTTCCATCAATAGTAATATTTCACAATCCTGCCTGTTCTAGCTTAGAAAGCATTGTACTTGCTGTTGTTGTTGTCGTCGCTGGTGATGTTTAATCTCTTAAGCCCGAGGGCAGATTTTGTAATACATTGTAAAGGAATTACACGTTGTTACACCAACTTACCATAGTTACTCCAATTTCCCAAATCTCAGAGGATAAATCAGCCCTTCAGTAAGCATTCTGTATTCATTTTTTTGAAATTCTGGATGTTTTTTCCGTTTGGTGTGGTAAAAAAAAACATTCAGTCGCACTATTTTTCAGAAGAGCCACATTTCATGGCAAGACACAAACAGTGTTAAAGTAGCATAAGTGTTTGCAAAATTATTCCTGTTTACTTTTCATAGCCCTTCCTTCTCATATGAGCAATATGGAGCATTTAATTGTTTTGTTTTTTTACTTTAAAACAATTAGTGTTTTGGGCAACTGTTAAGGCATTTGGAACAGTTTCGATTGAAAAACTATTTCGCATAAATATAATAATAAAAAAATCAACAATAACAGGAATCAATACAGACCCCCTAAAGGGACATGGCGATAGAAAAAAATTAGATGGAAGAAAAAAATATTTGTCAACTCTATTTCAATGTTTTGCGTTCCCCCGAGAAACTTTGCGTTCCCTCACAAAAAGGTATGATGGGATAAAAATAAAGAAATTCATAATAATTATTATATTATTATTTATAAGACACACCATGTTTTTTTGTTTTCGAATAATTGTGTTAGTGTGTCTAAAAAACAATAATTCATAAATAATCGTTGTAGTTTAGATTGCATAAATATAATAGGGTAAAATAATTATAGTGCATTTTTATTTTGTTTTGTAATAATAGTCAAATAATAAATTCAGAAATGTATTATTTCAAAGTCAACTAATTTCTGTTTTTCAATAGATGACAGCTCTCCACTCTCGCTTGGTTTATTTCGTTTTCTCACTGCAGTTTAATTATGTTAGCTAATCACTAGGGGTCAGATGGTAGTATTTCTGTTTCTGATAAAAAGTTTTTCCATTTAAATAGGTCAGTTGAAAAGACATGAAGCACTGCAGTCTAATCTGGGAATTCTTCTCTTAAGGGCTTCTCGGTAACCATTACTTAAAATTGTGCAACGCTTCTCTTATGGTTAATTAAAAGACCCCAGATCTTTCCCTCAATTACTTATCAATTATCCCGGTGCTTCTCTGTGGTTCTGCAGGGCTGACTGGCCCGTTCCCCCTGGTGATGCGGATTTGAATGGGACTGTATAAAGAAGTGAAGCTGTGTTGGTGTATGCTTATGGGGGGAGGAGGAGGAGGAGGGGGTATTTTTATTTCTACCACTGCAGTCGTTTTCATTTTTTCTTGTCATCATCTGCCCCACTTTCAGTCTTTCATCTTCAGAATGGACTGTCAAGGAGATGTATGTTTGTGTGGGCGTGTGTCACCTTGTGTTTTTGTGTGCGTGTGAGTAAGATGCCTTTGCACGCTTTTATGTAATGTTGTGTGTGAAATGGGTGTGTACTCTGCGGTTTATAGAGGGTGAGTGTATGCAGGGAAGAGCTATTTCGGGCCTCTTGTGTTTGAATCTGTAAGCGTATTGCATGGGTCGGAGACTGAGCGTTATGAGCTGCAATCTATTTGGTGTGTGGAAACTAGGAGGGTCATTGGTGAAACTTCAACTGGGGGATCCCCTGATCCTTGATCTCTGTCTCAGGAGTCTTATATCTGTTTACCATGAGGTTAAAGTTCATTGAGTTTTGTACAAGGACTAACATTAACTTTTTACCACACCTGCGCATGATGATTGTATTGACAAAATATATTATTGGTCATAAATGTTTTTTTCTCCCAATAAAACGTCGGAGTTGTGAAATTTATTCTTCATGTTTATTTAATCTTCTGCTGCTACACTGCCCGGCCATAAAAAAGTCGCTGTCTGGATTTAAATAGACAAATGCTTAAGAGTCTATGATTGGATCATTATTGCAGACCTTAAATTCATTGAAAGTCTTTGGGATGTGCTGGAGGAGACTTTACAGAGTACTGGACTCTTGCGTTGTCAATGCAATATCTTGACCAAAAATGTATGCACCTTTTGATGGAAATAAATGTTATGATGTTATTTCCATCAAGAGGTGCACACATTTTTGGTCAGTATCTTGTATTGACAATGCAAGAGTTGATATTAGAATAATTTTTGAAAGATCACGTGACACTGAAGATGCTGAAAATTCAGCTTTGCCATCAAAGGAATAAATTACATTTTAAAATGTATATTAAAACAGAAAGAGTTTTTTTCCTATTGTAATAATATTTCACAATATTACGTTTTTTACTGAACAAATAAATGCAGCCTTGGTGAGCATAAGAGATTTCTTTCAAAGATATTTAAAAAATAATTTCAAACCCCAAGGTTATAATTTACAGTATTTATTTATTTAGTAATGAATAATAATAATAATAATAGGCCGGACACCAGAATGCTTCAGATCTTAGCAGATATCCTTATAGACCAAGTGTGGGCTAAATATCAGCAGCAAGAAGCTCTCTAGAATAAGTGTGTGTGTCCCTGCATCATTCATTACATAAGCAGGGTCATCGCAAACAGAGACCCGCAGAGATAAGAAACGAGGGACCCTGATGTGTCTGCTGTACACACACAAACACGCACACTTTTTGCCTCTAGTTTTACAGAATAATGATCCTATAGCACGGGTCAAGTCTTATAACATTCAAGATACTTAAGACTTTTTATAGCCTTAACTGTGATAAAACATATAAGAGAAGTCTAAATTATAATTTCAAGAGGTCTTAAATTTGGGCACTGTAACAGGAATCGCGATATAGTGTATTGTGATTGATTATTAAACATTTTATTAAATGAAATGGATATGATTTAATTAAAAGAATGCTGCATGTTTCAAAGTAAAAAGTTACGCGTGTTCTACAGGCTCGCGGTTTCAGAGCAGTTCGTAATCAATGAATAGTACCACACATTTATGCCAAGCGATTGCTTATTGATTTACTGTTGATGAATTATGACAATGTTTTCTTTATGGGGCTTATATCTTCACCTCATTCTAATTGGTGCAGCTGCTTTATTAGGTGTTACCGGGGTAACCGCTATTACTGCTGTTCCATAAGCACCACCTACTGGCAGGGACTCAGGGAGTGAGTTTGCATTTTCATTCAGCCGGTCTGCTGTTTTTTTTCAGAGACCTATGCAAAAAAACAACCTTTTTTTTTATGGAGGACGCATATTTCATTATAACACTCCCTTTTCTTAAATGAGTTTAAAGATCATAAAAAAGCCTTACATTTTATTTTTAAAAGCCCTGCAGATACCCTGATATAGACAAATAAAAATAACTATCTTACAACAAACAAGCATTTTCACCCCAGGCGTGCAGGTCTCAAATACTCTTCCTGATAAAAATCACAAGGTGGGTCACATGACGGGCATGCCCAGGTCACTGGGTAGCTCTTTGGAAAAACAGCTCCGCTTCGTAAAACAGGTTTTGTTTTCAGAATTAGTCATATCATGTGTCGTAGCTACATCCAACGGTCAACGAGGATTTTGAGGGTCGGTTCAGTATGCAGTATGCCGTTCGTTTCCTACGGTTTCACTGAGGGGTTGCTAACTTCTTTGGAGCTGTTATGTAAGAGTCTTCATTGAAAGTGACAGAAAAAGTTTCCAAAAGTGTCCCTGTAATGTTAACAAACCGTTTGTAAGGAGAGCATGGGAAGGTTGTCAGAGTCATGAAATTTTTTGTTGGTTTGGATGGATTGAATCGGCAGGTCCCTCACCGCCTACTGTCTGCCTATCCTAGCGCATATGTGCGCAGCTGCACACACACACACACTCGCGGCGGGGGTGTCACGCAATTGACTGTCGTTGCTAGATCAGTGAGCTGAGCTCGTGGTGTTTCATTCTCACTCCAGCTCTGTTTGTGCTGCTTTCACTGATCTCTGTGAGGAGGCCCCCACTTTCGTAAATCACATGATTGTGTTGTGTTCATATGCTCTGCAAAAGAGGGCAGAGAAGAGAGATGCAGAGATGTTGCACTTACAAAAAAGTAGGATGTCACTATGATTTCTGAACATGCACTACTGTTCCATATGTAGACCTTTTTTTATGCATTTTCCATATTATTAGCTATAGGCCTATGCACTGCACTGACATTACAATTCTGTCCTATAATTATTTTCATGTTATGGTGCTATACGTAAAAACGTTGGTTTATGTATTTTTAACTCAACCGTTGGTTTATGCATATTGGGTCATATGTTGGGTTATCTTAAAATTTGCTGGGTCATTTGTTTGTCGTTGGGTTATTTTTTTTAGTTATAACCTAACAGTTGGGTTAAATGTGTTCGCGCTTAGATTGTTCAAATATTAACGGTCCAGTTACAGTGAGTCAGCGGACATCAGCGGCAGCCTGATTGTGAAAGGTAAGTAGTATCGTTTTATGATGTAGGGCTATATAACTTTTATAACATGAAATAATGTGTACTGAAACGTTAAGTAGGCCTATATCTTAAAACTTTTTTATGTTGTCGTTCACTTTTTTTTTTTCCTCCGGATTACAGTATTAAGTGAGTAGGCTATTTCTTAAAACTAAAATTAATTATTTTTTGACATGTAAGTTACTGTACCATGGTATTACCTTGTTTTTTAGATGTACCATGGTATTAGCTTGTTTTTTAGACATGCACTATGGTATTACACTGAATTTTTACAAATGCACCATGATATTACCTTGTTTTTTAGACATGTTATTTATTGCTAGCTTTTTTTTGCCACGTACAATAGTATTACGTTGTTTTTTATACATGTAAATGGGATTTCCTTAATTTTTAGATATGTATCATGATATAACTTTGCTTTTACATACACCATGGTATTTCTTGTTTTTTAGATAAGTGCCATGATAGTACCTTTTGACATAGGCCAATGCACCATGAATATTACCTTGTTTTTTTTACATGTATCATTGTATTACCTTGTTTTTAGACATGCACTGTGGTTTTACTTAGTTTATAGATGTACCATGTTATCGCTAGTTTTTTTTATCATGTACCATGCTATTACCTTGTTCTTACATGCACCATGAAATTACCTTGTTTTTTAGATAAGTGCCATGATCGTACATTGTATTTTTACATATGTACCATGGTATTACCATGTTTCTTTTTCTTACATGCACCATATTACCTTGTTTTTAGAGACATGGTGCCACCACTGTTTTATCATGGTGTTACCATGATTTGTTTGACATTTACCATGATGATACTGAATTTTTTATACTACCATTGTTTTTGGATCTGTGCATGGTACTAGGCTACTAGTCTGTTTTTTTTTTTTTTTTAGCCGTTTACCATTGTCATTTTGAAATTATTCATTTTCGTTTTGGAGATGGCACTACCAAAAATCAACCATCTTGATTTACTGGACTTGATGGTGTGATGGTTATTGGCATATAATTATTTGAAGCACCTTTGTGTGCCATGTAAATACTATAGTATATGAATATGGTAATCATTCAGTGTCATGGAATGTCAAAATATTACCATCTGGTAACACCAGAGTATGTTTTTGTTAGGGCAGCATGTGTAATTATTGAGAGAGAGAGACAGAGAGAGAGAGAGAGAGTGAAGGCAGGTGAATAGAGATGCGTTTGAAGTGTGTGTTTTGGATTGTAATGCCTTGCAGCTCTAATCCCTGCATTATACCCTCTGTGGATTTGCCCAGGGAATTACTCTAGTAAAGAGCTCAGTGTGTTTGACTGGGCCGTGCGTGGGCTGACAGTGGCCAGACGCTGATAAGTAATGCTGATGGAGGGGAGGGTTTGGTCTGAATGACAGCGAGATGGTCTCTACTGTGTCGTTCTTACTGAGTGGCAGAAAGCCAGGACAGAGAGAGAGAGAATCTCATTGGATGTGACAGTGTTGTGAAACAAACCAGCAGCAACATAGCAAGTGAATTAGAGAAGCGGAGGCCTGGTGTGTGTGTGAACATGCGGTCTTTTGTGCATGTGGGAGAGGTTGATGTTGGCAAAGTGTTTTTTTTTTTCTTAAGTGTGTATGCTCATGGAGAATCAAGTGTTATTTTTTTCTTTTTATGTCTCTACTATGTACAGCAATTTTTAATTGCAATGCTACTCGATTTACAAATAAATGGCTGTACTTAGTTCACCCAAAAATACAAATGATTTCAGTAATTACTCACCCCCATGTCGTTCCAAACCCATAAGACTTTCGTTCATCTTCAGAACACAAATAAAGATATTTTTAATGAAATCTGAGAGATTTCTGTTCCTTCCATAGACAGCTACGCAACAAACTTTGGAGTTTCAAAAAGTTCATAAAGGGATCGTAAAACTAATCCATATGAATTAAGTGGTTTAGTCCAAATTTTCTGAAGAGACTCGGTTGCTTTATATTATGAACAGATTGAATTTAGGCTTTTATTCACATATAAACATTGATCAGCGAACAAAAACAGAAGATCAACTGTTCTGCTTGACGTGCAAGAACAATCCTCTTGTTGAAGCTCAAATATCCTGCGTAATACGAGAATGATGAATGAAACATGCTTCCTTTTGTTTAACCCCCATATCAGTTATTAAGACTGGTTTGATACATTATTTTTTGAACAGAAAATGTGTGCAAAATGTTAAATAATTAGAAAATTATGATTAATGAAGTTAGCCAGTTTTGTCAAATGTCCCAAATGTTGTGGGCAAATTTAACAGGGCTATAGAAACATGTTCAGTGCATTAACTTTGATTACACTATATAGGGCTGTCACTTTTGAGAAAAATCAAATTCGAACGGATATCAAATATCAAGCAATGTATTCGAATATATTCGATTATCTACGAAACTAAAAGGACTGCGCATGTGCAATGACGTATTACGCACGGAGCGAGCTGTTCTTCCTGTTGAATAGAGTGTCATAAATGAGTGTTCCGTTATTAAAAAATTCTTATTTCACTCAGCGTCTGTGAAGTGAAGCAGGACAACGTCCCACCAGCGCTTGTTTCAGATTATCATCCACGGACGACTGGTTTTGGGCGCAGGGTTTTACTGCGTGATCAATATAAGCAGGCAAGCAGCACGGCAAATCATGCTCATCGTCTCCAAATCATGACCAGAGACGGATAAATATCAAGTCTGCTGTTTAAAACAAATAAAGAACCAATAGAGGAGAATAGTTATGCGCGAACAGCGGCATATTCGTGCAGTGTGCGCATGTCAAAAAATCAATTCGGATTTGAATCTTGTGACATATAACGCGCACATTACTTTATGTATCGTTAATGTAAACATGTTCATGTTCGGATTCATCAATCGGATTGTCCATTTCCAGACACTACTTTTTAGATGAGTTGGGGTAGAAATTCTCCGCTCAGGCTGGCCGTTCTGTGCGTTATCTTCCATTTTCAAAACAGGGCAGTGATGTGTCGTTCATGAACGATTCGTTCATTTTGAACGAATCTTTAATATGACTCGGGACTACCGAGTTGTCTCAGAGAGTGATTCGTTCATTTTGTGTTGACCGCGCATGCGCATTGCGCAACATATGGTTTCTGAATCTGAATCTGTACTGGAAATGATTAGTTCATCTCTCTCGAGTCTTCGGGTTCGGGACGGGTCCGAGTCTTTCGTTCTTCCTGTCAGTCCCATGCTGTCAGTACCGGAAAGAGAAATGATTAGTTCATATTTCGAGTCTCTAGTTCGGCCGGGTCCGAGTCTTTCGTTCTTCCTGTCAGCAGAGGCGAACCAACATTGAGTGGGGGCCCCAGGCAAAATTAATCAATGAGGCCCTTCTAAAATATTGTTTTGTAAATATATCCGTGACTGCACTGACCTTTCAACATTCAAATCACGGATAAAAACTCACCTTTTTAAAATTGCTTTTAATGTTTAGCTTAGTCCAGTGTGTTTTTTTAGTGCATTTATTTGATATTGTTCCCGATTTTTTCTTTTTTTTTCTATGTAAAGTGTCTTTGAGTACTCAGAAAAGCGCTTTCAAATAAAATGTATTATTATTATTATTATTATATCTTTGTTACCTAGAGATATAATTATACAACATACAAAAAGTAGTCAAAACACATCTAACAGAACATAAATTGTTTATTGTTTACAACATTAAAGTACTTAAATGATATGTTGGCTTTAATTAACTAATTTATGTCAACAGGTTCCATAAATTAACTTTTTTATGTCAACAGGATGCACATAACTGGGTTACGTTAAACAAATGGAATTAAGTCATTTTAAGCGACCCAATTAAACTCTGAGCTGAGTGTTAAATGAACACTGAAGCAGTGTTAAAGTTAATGCGATAATTAAGTGAATAATTGAGTGATGATTGAGCATTATTGAAGACACCTGATGTTAACAAGCAGAATCACTGAAGGAGAAAACCGGAATTCGGAAGTCACCATTAGGGAGATCAGTGTTTGCTTTAGTTGGGCTCTTGACCCTCACATACAAGGGTATGAGTAACCCTCAACATACAATACAATTTGAACTATGCTCCTTCGCACGGTCCCTTTTGTAAACAGTGGGGCGGCGCCGGCGACATCGAGCGTGACCTTTCAACGTGATGACGTAGTTCCCGGCGCATTGCAGATCAGCTCAATCCGAACAGTTGTTGTTAAAAAGTATATAATTTTTTTTAGAAAATGACCTATCGTTTCGCTAGATAACACCCTCTTCCTCTTCCTCAGATGCAATCGTACACAGCCCGTTGAAGCACTTCAAAGACCTTTGAAACTGCATTGATTTGGACTTAAAAACGTTGGTTGTCATTGAAGTCCATTATTCGAAGAAAAATCCAGAAATGTTTTCCTCAAAAAAAAAAAAATTCTCTTCCACTGAGGAAAAAAAGACATGGATATCTTGGATGGCATTGGGGTAACGTTAAATTAGTAGGAAAGTTTCATTTTGAGGTGAACTAACGTTAATCCTTTAACGGTAACGTTATTCTATTTCAGCCTGCATTAATACCGTCTAACACTTTACATGCTGTTGCTAAGTGCAACCCCCTAGCTAAACAGTTTTTCAGTAACATATTAACGTTACTAGTAATTAATCTTAAGTGAAACTAAACTGAAATTAACAACGTGATTGTGATTTGTTTTGTACATTTCTTAAAATAGCTAGCTACCGTTATTTAACAGTCACCTCTGATAACAGATCACTCGAGATAACTTACGTGTATTTTCTGTAAAGGTGCTTTCAAACGATATACTGTGAAAAATAAATGTGAATTGAACGACGAAACGATTTGTTTGCCATTAATCATCCTTAACGTCAATTAAGTTAATCATCATCATCTCATTCTCCATCACTTACCGCAGTCATGTTTTCTCTTTTCCCCATCATCTTGTTTTTTTCCGCTTTTCCTGCCAGATGGATATGTCCTCTTCATTTTTAATACACGAATTCATGCATTTTCGGATACAGACAGTAAAAGAAAGACAGAAACGCGAGTAAGCGCTGCGACAGTTTGAAAAAGGCGCCAGAAGCAGCAAAAGCATACGCAGCCTTGCGAGAGAGGGGGCCCACTAAGGGGGATGCGGCGGCGTCACTGCGTGTTATATTAATATGAACATTTCTGATTGTTTAAATGATCGGCCCTCGGGGGCCCCCTCAAAATGCGGGGCCCCAGGCAATTGCCTGCCTTGCCTGCCCTATTGCAGCGCCTCTGCCTGTCAGTCCCATAGAGGCTATGCTGTCAGTACCGGAAAGAGAAATGATTAGTTCATATTTCGAGTCTCGAGTTCGGGTTCGGCCGGGTCCGAGTCTTTCGTTCTTCCTGTCAGTCCCATATTAGAGACTATGCTGTCTGTACCGGAAAGAGTAATGATTAGTTCATTTTCTGAGTCTTCGGGTTTGAGTCCTTCGTTCTTTTGTCTCGTGACTTGTCACTAATTCACAACCTTTTTACAAACAAGCACATAGTTAATGTATAATATAATAGTAGTTAATTAATGTATAATATATAATAAAACACACCACAGATGCACAAGAAACATTTAGAAAAGAGACGAACTGGGACAATAATAAGATGGAACTTTTATTTTTCAGATAATGTTTATTTCACATATTTTGTATTTTAATTCCTAAATATAAAACAATATACAATTCAGACGCAGTCAATAATACGAATCTAATGTTGTATTTGATGCGAAATACTAGCCGTCACGTGACAAAAGAACGAAAGACTCAAACCCGAAGACTCGAAGAAAATGAACTAATCATTTCTCTTTCCGGTACTGACAGCATAGTCTCTATGGGACTGACAGGAAGAACGAAAGACTCGGACCCGGCCGAACCCGAACTCGAAAGATGAACTAATCATTACTCTTTCCGGCCCTGCTGTATCACACACGGCACGGCCCAGCAGACAGCACAGATCAGAGTCAGACACTGACGAGTCGACAACGTCTCGAGACACGAAAGGAGGAGAACAAACCTGATAAATATAAAGTTGCAAAGGAAAGAACGTCTCGGATCAGGAGGTGAGGTGAACTAACAGAATCAGACTGCAATAGCCTGAACTTAAGACCCAACAACTAATCAATTAATACAAATTTCGGTTTATTATAATTTGGCTTTGGCTGCATTACCCTATAGTTTATTTTTATTATTTTTTACAAATTTAATCAACATTTTCATAAGTACTAGATGTGTTGGGATATAACATGCCATTTTAATTATATTATGCTGAAATGAACGAAATGACTCGAAAAAAGATTAGTTCATTTTGCTGAACGAGACTCAAAGATCCGAGTCAGTAAAATGATCCGAACTTCCCACTACTAAAACAGGGTGGCTATTGGCTATTATTCGCTTGATTTGGTCATGAGTTTACGCTACAATACGTTTAGAGTGCCCGCTACTGGATGAGATGGCAAACAATAAAATGAAAAACAAACGGTCTAATCATAGACTGTAAAAAATGCGCTAAACATGGCACTTTAAAAACCGGTTAGTTTATTTATAGTTCGATTACGGATATTTCACGGCATGTTCGAATGCATATTCGAATATCGAATAAAAAGTGACAGCCCTAACACTATACATTTACAGTAGAAAGGATTAATAACTGTCTTGTGCTTTTGAAAAGAAAATAGAATAGTCTATCCCTAGTGTAAATATGTTGTTTTAATATACGTACTGGGGTAAATGCTTTATATGAGGACAGTTGGGATGGTTTAGCCAATCATAATCCCTTTGTCTCATAATGCATTTGGATCTGCAGTCTTGGCCTTATCACCGATGCCTCTGTAACCTATAGTTTCCATCAAAATGTGGATTGGTTTAAAAAGCTAGAGATTCTCAACCATTTATGTTGAGTGGAAAAAAATCTTCAACAAACAAATAACCAAGTCCAAGTTCTCTTGAATAAAACTACATGGCATTTACACTTCATGGACACACCCATTACGCAAGTTTAGAACAGCAAATACTAAACTGCCAGATTATCAACGTTCATGTCATAAAGCGACTAAAGGCTCAGTCTCATGTCTGGACTTAAAGGTATAGTTCACACAAACAAATTAATTTAAACACTAATTGTAATTTTATGTAATAGAGCAGCTAGCTCATTCTTCAAAATATCTCTTTTCAAATATTTTAGATATTATTTATAATATCTAATTGTTCCATTGGAGAAAGTAAGTCATACGAGTGACATGAGAGTGAATAAATTATGACAGAACTTTAATTCTAATTGTCCCTTTAAGGATTAGATTGTAGATACTCCCTTTGGGCCGCAGTGTTATTACTGTGAAGCAAGAGTCCATTGGCAGTTCACTAGTAAGCCATTGTCATGGAGCTTGTTCTGGGTGGAGTGTTTGTGTGTGTTTTCATTATCCATGTCAGCAGTGTGCTGCGTGACTGGCTGCTGCGCGCTGACAGGTCAGAGGTCAGCCATCTGCTGTGAGCAGAAGAACTTTGAGCTGACCGATAGGGGTGTGAGTTCACGGTTATGCAACTGCCGCTGAGCCCAGCGTGTGTGTGCCAGGAGCTTCATTCAGTAGTTTCTAAAGGGCCGTTCACATTGACAGCGATTAGTAGCGACAGAGAAACCCGAAGTCTTTAATTTTCAATGAGAGTTGGCGATTTCCGACGAGCGCTTGCCATGACATAGAAAACATTTATTTAAATGAGCAGTGATGTGAGTGACAAACAGCTATTTTCTGATAGGGTTGCGGACATCCAAGACAAAAAAAAACCAACAATGCTAAATGCAAATAATACAACTGAACTAACCATAAAATTAAGATGGCAAAAATAATAATTATAACTATCATTTTTAAATGGGAGTAAATTCCCAGATTTGTGTTGTTGATGTTGAAGACTGCATAATAATTGGTCATACTAATACTAGGGGGTGCAAGAAGTAAAGGCCGATTCACACCAAAAATGATAACAATAACGATAACTATATTAGCATCCACACCAACTTACAATATTGTTCTGTTTATCATAAGCGCATGCTGCAGTTGTATCATCTGCCTTTAAATGGTTTAATTACAACGATGAAGAAGGAGGCACAAATAATGACAGTCTTTATTAAACATAAGCCAACAACTCGAAACAGTGTGCCATGCACAAACAAAACCGGACAAAGAATGAGTGAAGGTGAGGAACTTAAATACACATGTTGAAGAACTAAATAATGAACAGCTGTGATGGTTAAATTAATATCCATGGTAACTGATTATGGCGAGAACAAAGGAACACAGGCAAACATGTGATTAAACAGACAGTGTGTGTGTACAGTAGGGGTGTGCATTGGCACTGCCCTCACAATTTGATTCGATTACAATTCACCAGGTAACGATTCGATTCAACTCGATTCTACGATGCATCACAATTCTACTGCACACAACAAGGCAAATTTTTCATCAGTCACGAGGCAATACAAGCAGTCAGATATCGAACAACAGATTTATTGGCTGCTATGTGTGTATTATAACTCTCCTGTATCTTTAACATAAATGCCATTAAATAAAATAAAATTTAAATCCAAGCTTTGGGTGCGTTTTTGATTACCCGTCTATGGGCCTGTTCACATATCGCGTCTTTTGCACGCTCAAGTTCGGTATTTCAAATGTAGGCGGTATGCGGGTTCATAATGGAAGCGAGGCAGTCGCGGTGCGACGCGCTCGTTTTTTTATAAGCGTGTCCGTGCCGCATCGAGATAAAAACACAAGCGCTCCGTAGGTCACGTGACAAGAACGGTTTGCTGTAACGGAGAGAGCAGCTGATGGTTGCTTCGCAACGACAGACGCCTCCAGAGCGCAACCGCCCTAGCGCTTTGGAAAAATGAGAACGTGGCGCGCCTATTTGTGAATGGCGCCATATCGCAGTCATCTCCCTCTGCCTCAGCCATCTTTATTGTTGTTATTATGCCCCCGGAAGTAATTAAAACTTCAAAACTTTATTGTCCAAGGCCAGAAAATAAACAGTGACATAATCGATTATGGCACTTTGCCGCATCGATGCTGAATCGTACATTTCCCGCATTGCGATGCATCGCCGAATCGATTATTGTTGACACCACTAGTGTACAGGTTTGACGATGCTTGTGAGGTCCAAAATGTCCTCAGTAATGGCGAAACCTGTTGAACACCAACAATTGGTCCAGACTGCACATATTTTACTCTTCACAGTCTGTTTGTAGTGCTCTGTTTAGTCCCTATGAAGCACCTCCTTCCGAAAAGCGCAATATGATCTGATTGGCCAGCTGGACCAGTGTGTTTTGATTGGTCAACCGCTTCAAGTGTGTTTCGGAAATGTCACGCCCCTTACCATAACCGCGAGTTTCAACACACTACTAATGCAACTCATATAATTGTAATGTGAACTTGCAGAAGAAAACTCAAGACTTAAAATGGAGGCGTTTCAGGGAGTTCAGAAACAGTGCGCACTGATATAGAATTACTCCCTTTGGGGTGACTTTGTGCTTTGTAACTTTGCAGACCTTTTTCATGCTCAAACAGCAACATTACACACTAAAAAAAGTAAAAAATTTTAAAAAAGCATAATAGGTCCTCTTCAAAAAGGCTTATAAATTGGCCAAATCATGTTTCTATCTAAATCTAGTGTTCTGCAAGGGTTTCTGTGAGGTTTATGTTTAAGGGTAGGGGTCAGGTTAGTCCATAGAAAATGTAAAATACTGATATAAAACCAATCAAAGTCTATGAGATGTCCTGACGAATATAGTGGAACAAACATGTGTGTGCAAGAGAGGGAGAGTTGAGGTTAAGACATTTGTAACCTTTTCTTTTGTAATCTAAACACAGCTGCTAATGTGAATGGCCGGATGAACTTATGACATTATGAATTTTTTAAAGACTGAAAGCCCTCAGGAACACACACTCTCTCACACACCATAGCGGTAGAAATTGAGTGGTGAAGGTCATTTTGTTAGTGGGAGATTAAAGCTCCTGTCCGTCTGTCTTTGTGTTCTCCTACTTCAGAGTAATGTGGAATAACCCTAGTAGCATTTATGTTTGTTTTTTGGGGTGAACCATTTCTCTTCCAGAAATGAGAATCGGGCTGTGAGAGACTGAAGTGCAGTTTATGCTGTTGTATACTTAAGTGTCAATCAGCAGCAGATGAAAACACATATTCTAGTAGACAGACAGGCTATATATTAAAAAAAGGGTTTGTAAAAAAAAGAAGTGACTCCATGTTGAGCGTTTAGTTTGTCCAACAAAATACACAGTCGACTCCCAAGACATATCACTTAGCATTGTTAGCAGCATGAGAATGCTATTATATCTTGACTTGTCTCATAAAGGAACAAATACAAGTGATACAAATTTGACTGTTTGTACACAAACGCACAAATGGACTTGTATCGTCCTGCCAGTGCATACCCTCCACCCTGCCTCTTGTTTTGGAGAAACATACCAGAGCAAAATGAGACAACTGAGTGTCTTAAGTCTCAGCGTCTGCTTTGAAGCAAGAAGCGAAACATTTGAGAGGGAAAAAAGGAGAAATAGTTTCTGATTCAAACAAACAAAGAGTGGTTGCCATGTCGACTGGCATCTATAAATAGTGTCCAATGTTTGTTTTGTGAATGCGGTCTCCCCTAGGAGCTTCAGAGACCCGGAGAGTGATTCTGATTAAACAGCTTTTCCTCATACCGCTCAGCCCTGGAATGAACCAATAAACTGGACAGAGAGGTCGGGCAGTTTAAGAAAAAAAAACATTATGGCTAAAAAAATGGCTTTCCTTAGAGGAATGTACACTTACTGATGAACGACTGTATTTATTGGAATGAAATCAGATAAATGTATCGTAATTTAATAAATATAATGTAATATTTGCAATGTTTGGGTCGGTACTCTTTTCAGTAATTGTAAAAATGATTTATTATTATTTTAAAATACGTTTTTTTTTATGTAATTTATTCCAGTGATGGCGAAGCTACATTTTCAGCAGTCTTTACTCCAATCTTCAGCGTCACATGATCCTTCAGAAATAATTCTAATATTCTGATTTAGTGCTCAAGAAACATTTATTATTATTATTAATGTTGAGAACAGATGTATTGCTTAATATTTTTGTGGAGACGAGACTGCATGTAATACTTTTTTTTCAATATACTTTTATGAAAAGGTTACAAAAAACGCTATTTATGTGAAATAGAAATGTCTTAAAGTTTACTGTCACTTTTGATCCATTTAATGCATCCTTGCTGAAAAAGTTATAATTTCTTTAAAAAAATCTTACTCACCCCTATATATGGATTGCTATTATCAATTATATTAGTTATATTTGATATTGTGTGTATTAGTCTATTTTTGTTGAATAAGCTGCTGGATGCCTTGAATAACCTTCAGGATTAATAAAGCATCCATCCTTAGTTAATCTTTTTTATTTTCGATGGATGGTTTTAGTCTGATAGTAAAGTAAATCCCAAACCTAAAATCTGACTGGATCATATGGCTGAAACTATTTCAAGTACATTCTCAACTAGTCTCTTGTTACCTTGGTTACATATTCAAGAGGAGTGACAGTAGCATTGCAAGAGGATTTCAGAACACATATATTTTAATAAATGATAGATATATATGTATATCTACAGATTTAATATATTTCTAAAATTATGTATCCAAAGTATAGCTAAATTTATAAAACACAGTTTCAGTTCTGGATGTTGATTGGTTAAAACAGTACCAATCATGATCAAATATACAGTCTCGCAGTACAATATAATGTAATATAGCACAACAGCTGCTTGGAGCTCATTGCTAAAGTGTAAAGCTCTTTGTCTTTGAATGTGGCAGGGAATGGTGAGGGTAGTTGGAGCCAGACAGACGCAGACGTGGACAGACTTGTGGGAATCACGAGCCGTCCCCTCAGACAGCAGGAGGAGAGATTTACTCGTCCCCATCACAGTGCTTTCAGCTGGACCCTTCTCTCCGATTGAACATCGGAACATTCTACCTGCTCAAGATCCACCTGGATCCTCCCGATTGGGTAAGACAGCAGTTTACTTTCAGTTGAACGTTTCTAGATAGGCTTGTGCACAAGACTCGTACTTTCTTAGGTCAAGCTTTTTTACCTCCAACTTCAAAACACATGTACTGTACCTCTTATGAAATAATAATAGACCTCTAATAGATTAACCTCTAATGGCGCTTTTCCACTACACAGTACCAGCTCGCCTCGGCTCGACTCGACTCGCCTTTGTTTGCTTTTCCACTGTGTAAAAGTTGTACCTGTACCTGCTTTCGGGTACTTTTTTTCGTACCACCTCCGGCGAGGTTCTAAGCGAGCTAAGGCGATACTAAAATGTGACGTGAAAACAATGCCGACTGCTGATTGGTCACAGAGAATCTGCGTCATCATTGCACGCGGATGGAGTATGGAGTATCCAGAATAAATAACCCCGCCATTTTTAAATAGTTTGGCCAGAGTTACTAAACTTACTACTATTATTATGGCAACTCGGAAGAATACGCCGTGGTCAAACGAGGAGGTGCAGACTTTCTTTTGTTTGGTTGCCGAAGAGAGGATCCAGCGAGAGCTTGATGGGGCAACGAGGAACGAAAGGCGTCGCTATGACGACCGGGTACTATTTGTGGCGGTACTTTCTGCAATGGAAAACGGAGCGAAAAGCGAGCCGAGTCGAGGCGAGTCGAGTCGAGCTGGTACTGGTAATGGAAAAGCGCCATAATAGACCTCTTATGAAAGAGAGACTTGTGTAGTGATGTACCATCATGATTTTTCATGGTCGATTCCGCTTCTTTTTACAGGCAAAATGGCTGATTCTGATAACAGTTGCCGCTCTCTAACAGGCCAAACTGACCTTAAACAAAAAATATCTGTAGCCATTTGAAATTGGACCCAACCACTTAATTTTAATCATGACTCAAACAAAGATTATTTTACACACATGTAGCATGAGCAGTTGTTTTTGTATAATTTCAAGATTTAAAGGAAAAACAGAATGGTCTGACTTTAGATTTGTGAAATTATGCTACATAAGACTAGCCTGGATGCCAGCCCGAACCCCGCCCTCAACATTTTTTGGTCGGGAAGTTCGGTCTGGACTCGATCCATTGAGGAGTAATTATGATCGGTTCAAAATTAGTCGGGCCAATCAAATTGCCAGGGCGGGCTTTATATGATGATGGACAGATGATCTGCAGTTATGTAATCATCGCGTTATCAAAGAGCGCTTGGGTTGAACTGGTTTCTCTCAAAGGTGACTGCAGCTGGAGAACTGAGATGTATAGATTTCGTTGTCGCGTCTGTTGTAAAAGAAATCGACAGCGCATTCATTTTAAAAGACGAACAGAGAACTGCAATCAAGGCATTTGTCGATCGGAAAGATGTGTTTGCCGTCCTTCCTACGGGATTCAGCAAAAGTTTATTTTATCAGCTGGCTCCGATGGTCACTAAGAAGATGGGATGCAATGAAAACCCTGCGGTCGTTGTGGTTTCTCCTTTGGTCATGGAGGACCAAGTAAAAGAAGCAACACTCATTATTTGACTACTTCTTCCAGTGTGCGTGCAGTTGAGTTCTGTTGAAACTATGCTATGCAACTATGTAGCTGACTTACTGCGTTGCTCTGATTGGTTGTATGCCTATCCAATTGAGTGCAGAGTTTTTTTTTCCTGGTTCGGTTAAGACACGCCTCATAATCAAAGCCCTATGGAGCAGTATCAGACTCACATTCTGATTAGAATATGTATGACGAAGTCAGGCTAACATAAGACACCCGCACAAAACAAAAACAGCAGACGTACTGAATGAAAATGCAAATTCACTCTGTGACAGTAGGTGGTGCTTATGGAACAGCAGCGGTTTCTTTGGGTACTCCGGTACACAACGCAGCTTTGTGCTTATAAACACTACTTTACACAGAGGTAAGAGGAAAAGAAAATCAAAAGTTTTCTGAAGACAGTCAGTTGCCTATATATATATATACTGTATATAAACTCTCACCCCCAATTCAATATTTATATTTTTCTTCCTATATTTCGTTCCTATACATGAATATCAGTCACGTGACCTCTTACGTCATTCGCTCTTTTTCCAGTTGACTGCCGCCATCTTGAGTACCTGACAAGCATTAGCTATTTAGCTTGCTACGATTTAGAGCTTCATATGGATACAGTAAATGGCTACGAAAGACAACATTTCGCACCTAGATTACCAGGAAAAGAAACGCTACTTTCAAAAAATATTATCGTTAGGGTGTGATCCTTACGTGATACCTGATCCGTAGTAGCTACTTCCAGCCTCTGACATTTGACAAGCAGATTTTCTCTAAATTTTCTCTGTTTGTTTCACTTTATACATAACCAACTTTGTTTATGTAAACCTTGTGTGTATTTGACAGTATTAGCGCAATAAGACTATAAAAGATAACTTAGTTCAGCAACCAGGCGCTGTTAGACAGGGTTAGTGCATGCGCTTCGGGTGTATGCGCTCAGAAAAGTGCACGTAAGAACCGCGCATCAACACGTGAATGACTTGTTTAACCAGCAAGGCTTTAAAGCACATGCAAATAATTATGTTAACTTTTGTGAACTGCAGTGTCCCTTCCTCTGATTTAACATTTGATGTGAATATACGTCGTGTTGTAGCCTATGCTGAGACGGAGGCGCCAGAAATGCAACTGATATAATATGCACGATACTACAACATTTCTTCAAAAGCAGATCGTGGAGATATTTTAATGGTCCACGATCATAAATCGATCATAAATCGCACACCCCTAAGCTAGCGTTAGCTCATTAACAATATATTTACATCCAGACAAAATGAACACTGCACAGGGAGTTTGCACACACAAACCACTGTTATAACATAAAAGCAAGCAGGCTACTGCGTGCATGGTTTGGCATGATATGACTGAAGGAATTTGACTAAATGCGCGCAAAGTGCCCTCCCTTAATAATTCCTAAAAAGCTGACATCAGTTCATCGTGATCTCACACATCTCTGTTATTATCAATGAAGCTGACTGCACAATAAATCTTTCATAATATATACACTTTGTTTGTTAAAATTAGAGGATTTGCCAGCATACAGAATTCAGCTCTGAACAAAAAGTCAGTTTTGAGCGGTGAGGGGAGTCTATCTTAAATGCTTCTGATTGCCCATTGTGTTCAAGAAATCAACACATATGTCTGTGATTGGCTAAATCGCTCAACGCTGCAAACATGTTATAAAAAGAAACTCTGTAAATCGTTTCTATTTTGTAATGTACAAAAATGTATTAGTTTTTATGTTTTATTCGTAGATATTTCTAGTTTAAAACATAAAAACCCGCGAATCGTTTTATTCTCCGCAACCCGCACACACAGTGAGTGCATTACCGCCCGCGCTCGCACTCGGCCTGGCACTTGGCCATCAAATCTAGTCCCGCGCCGCACTCTTTTGCAATGGGAGTGCACGTCTCTAGATAAAGGGCCCGGCCCGAGGATAGTGACGGGAAATATCGGCCCAAGTTCGGGCTCGGGCAGAGAATCTAAGCTCTAGTTCCTTTTCGACTGACGTATCGATCTTGCCGAATCAGGTACTCAAGATGGCGGAAGACAAGTTTTAGAAGTGAGTGACGTCAGTGAGGAGACGTTGGTGACATCATCTGATATTCATGTATATATCTCTTCTTTGCATCCGTCTTCAGCTTGTCCCTTCTCTGGCCTGTGTTAAAGTCCTGTTTACAGACTTCATTTCCACACAAATTACATTTTTGGGAAATGGTTGCAATGCAGTCTGTGTGCAAGTCCGGAATAGAGATTGGCCGAAATAAAACTAAAAACCGGTTTCGATTTATGGCTGTTCGACTGGTTCATCTCTAGACTTGTGTGTTTGGTTGTGCCTGATTGTTTTCTGTCAGATGTGATTACTGGAAAAAACGTGGAATATTTTCAGTCCTTTTTTCAGTAGTGGTTGTGTGTAAAGACAGTTGACGTGAGGTCAGCCTCATCACACAGCTGCGTGGAAATGTATTAAGTGTCTGTTTCTCTTCTTCTTTCTCTACACATCGATCATTTACTTGTTATCTCTCTTTCACTTGCTGACTCAACACTGGACTTCCTCTTTTTCAAAGTCTTCTCACTTGTTTGCCATTTGTTTCTACCTCCAGTTTTCTTTTGTTGTGATCACATAGTGTTTTGTTTTGTCTTTTTGTTCACTGATTTTCACAGTCTATGCCTTCATGTTTATTTCCATCTTAGAGGGATATTTCCCCCCAAAATAAAAATAAAATATTTATTCCACTTCATGTTATTCCAAACCCCTATGACTTTCTTCTGCGGAACACAAAATGAGATATTTTCAAAAGCAACACTTGACCTCATTGACTTTCATTGAGTAGACAAACAAATGAAAATGAGACAAAAAATGGACGATGAGACGTTTTTTTTTTGGAGACATTTTGGAGACAGCTTTTTTCAGCTCACAAAAGTAAGGTATTTCAAACACTCGACTGACGTAATGAAGTGAGTTTGGAGTAAAAACGTTATTAAAAGCCTTTTGTTAGACAACAAGTTTATAAATGCTTCATATTACAAGTTGAGGAAGATGTTTGCTTTTTCAAAGGAACGTTATAAGTGACTCAAACTCGCAGTGCTTTCAGAGATGGAGTAGCATTTACTACTGATCACAGAGCCGTTCTTTACGCTGTGCATATATTTATTTAATTAAAAATCAAAAACAATTGCAGTCTTTCCAATTAATCTCTCAAGGCCAAGATTAAAGATTTTATTTCGATTAAAGGCCAAGGTAGGTGATTTGTTCCAGAAACATTTTTTGTTATGCTGGTTGAAAATCTCTTTACATCCTGATAGCAATCACTAAGATAAGTGGTATAAATGTATTTATATGTATACACATCATTTTCAGAAGCGGTTCTTGACTCGAACGCTATCAATGGCAAAATGAATGTGCAGCAATCAGGTGGTAGAGGTCAGTGCTCTTTAAGTTGTTTGTGTTCATTATTATTGTAATGTTATATGCTTTGAGACATGAGGTAGTTTATTGCTTTAGTTTGCTCCCTGCTGTGTTAGTTCATGTTGTTTTGAGGAGGCGGGGCTTTGGAGATATAAGGGATCGTGGGATCTTATGCTTTCAAAGTTGGCTCGCTATTGCTAGTCTCTCCAAAAAATGCCTACCCTACCTTAAATCGTGCAGCCCCAAAATGAATAAATTTTTTTTCCACAGTGAGTGTAGAAATGTGGTAGTCACATTATTAAACATTTAGACCCACCTTTTCCTCATCAAAGGTTTGATCTTCATCCTTCAAAAGCTGTCTTCCCTCTCAGCGCCATAAGACAGTAGAAATAATTTAGCTTCTGTTGTGGAACTAATTTCACTTCCCATTCTGACTACGAGCTTCTGTTTGGAAAGGAAGAAGCTTCCAGCCTGTCATAGCGTGTTAGTGCACATATAGGCTGAATGTGATATGTGGTGCAAGATGACGTTTCTGTGGGATTGGCTGTGTGTTTGCGTGTAGCGTGTCTTTGGGGACGGGATCTGATGCTGGTTGAGCTGTAGTCAGGCCCAGTGGTGCGTGGATAAACCCGTCAGGAGTGTCTGTTCAGCTTTGAGTTCTGACAGGAATCTTTCTCTGTGTCTGGTGTCATTTCACACTACCTCATTTTCAACTCCAGTCCCCCCTCATTGGTCGAAATGTAAATCCACTCATTCTCTCTTTCCCCTTCATTTCGGTGTTCTTCACGTCTCTCAACCTTTTTTTATCAGTCTCCAGTAGGAATGTCAAAAGTCGAAAGTAAAATTTGAACATGACTAAGTAGCAGAGTATGTGAGCGAGAAATGTGTGTGTACTGTGGAGATAATTCTTGCCCCAAGTAAATAGAGTGTGTAAAATTGGCCTTTTGTGGTTAAATGTACTTGAATAATGACCACTAAATTGATTTGCTACGTAACTGTATGTTGTCTCTCTTGTTCACTCCACAGTCACTTATTTCTCACATAATAAAATAATTTGAACTCAAATCAATATTTCATTCCCATTTATTTGGTTTATACCATTGTTTAAAACTGGATAATGTACAGTCAAGGTCCTGTTGGGTTATTTTGCAATAAAAGCTGACTGACTGCATATTATATAGTAATATTAACAAATGAAATGAAAAGATTTTTCAATGATTTTGAAAAAATGCTCAGGATACATTTATTTGATAAAAAACTGTAATATTGCGACATTATTCCAAAGTTTAATGTTTTAATATTATATAAAATCTAATTTATTCCTATAATGTGAAGTCATAATGTGACTTCAGTGTCACATGGTCCTTCAGAAACCTTTTGTGTAAACCATGAGGATTCTTTTGATGAATAGAAAGTTTAAAAGAACAGCATTTATTTTAAATAGATATCATTATTATTTATTTTTATACTGTATGTATAATTAAAATTGATATGATTTATAATTTTACTTTTACGTTTTTACATTTTTTTGCAGTATGTTAGTATTGACTTTGGTACTTTTGACATCCTTTTTGATATTCCTTTTGCTGTTGTTGTCATCCTCTCATCCTTCCTGATTTTTTTTTTTAATCTCCAACAAATGTTCTCCTCATTCTCTGTCTTTCATTCTCTTTCTCTCTCTCCTGATCTCTAATTACTAAACAATGAGTTAATTACCTGAGTCAGAGCTCATGAATTTATTCATATGCTCTCTGGCACTCTGGTAATTACCAAAATCTTGTAGTGTACCAAGCAGAAAGGTTCTTCCCCCGCAAAGGGGCTGTTCATGTCTTTATTACAGCATTGAGCGCCCTCTGTTCACTGTATCTGAACACGGTGACCATAATGCTGTTACCAAGAGATGACTTATCACGCTATTTTTACATCTCATATTATGAAAGTCATATCTCTGTTCTCATAGATGAATGTTTACAATTTCCACTTGGATTGAGTGACAAAATAATTAATTACATCACCATTGTTTACAGCAACGATATTTTGGAAAAGACTGAGAAAAGGGAGGGCTGGAGTTATTTTTTAGCTGTGTTATTGTCCACAAGCTCAAGGCAGAACTCCATCGATTGGCCCATTTCCAGTTAGTCCATCCTGAAGTGAGTCTTTGTGCCGATAAGACAAGCTCCGCATCTGTCCTCTCCACAGCCCTCGGCACAAACTGCACAACAATGCAGCCACTTTAGTATCTATAGAGTTACTGTGTACAGAAAGCGTCGCATAATGATCTTTAATATCTGCGGGTTATTGGGAGATAATTTCTCCTCTGTGGAGAAATTGCATCGATTGAAGGGCGACTGGGGAAGAATAGTTTCATAATCTGTTTACATTTAACAGCGATTTCGATCTCAAAAATTAAACAACATGTTTACAATGGTAGAATAATCCTTGTAGGCGTTATATGAAATTATATTGTGAATGAACAGGATTGCTGGTCATAGGAGGTCAATGTCACATGAAAAAGACATGAAGAAAATAAAAAAGATTCTTGCCGATTTTTTGTTGTTGTTGTTATTTTTAGTGTGCTTGGCATATCCTCACTGCTATGAAACGCGTTGGACGTTCTGAAGCGCTGTCATTTCCCTCATGGCCTCCCTGATAAAGACTAAGAGGAAAGGTCAGCCGGATGTCTCACGAACAATGAGTTCAAAGGGACTGCTGTTTTTCATAGAAGTTATTATCGAACGGGTGCTTCTTTCTCACACTTTATTCTGCCAGATAATGAAACAAAACAATTGAAACATCCTTATCTTCCCCACCTTGCAAATCCACATATTAGCATTATTATTTTATGCCGTTACATTACGATATCAGTGACGACTATGTATCCTTGTCCACTCTTTTTACATATCCTCCTTAACCAAACCTTTTTGTGGCTATTTCAGTTTGCATAGATTCTCTCCACGTGTCGTGACATTTTGATGGCCTCACAAGGGCGGTTTTATTCGCTGGGTAGCTCCACCCACACTGGAATGTATAAATTAAAAAAGTCAAGCAAGACGTTGGACCAATATGTTTTGATTAGCTCTGTTTTGGCTCCTATAACTTTCCTCTGTAGAACACAAAAGGTGAAGTTTTGAAAAGGTCGCTCTTTTCCATGCAATCACGATGAATGAGGAATGGAGCTTCAATATTTCAAAAAGTAGCTTTATGATGCTTTATCTGTCAAACAGACTGAAATTTAAGTTCCACTTGAAGTTTTCCCTGGCCTGTTGATGAGAAGTAAAAAAAATGATAATTCTTTAAGATCAGTCGGATCTTTTTGAGGAGTCCAGTTGATCCAGTTCACAAAACCAAACTCACTGTCTGAAGTTTCAGCAATTAAAGACTCACTGGAGATGAAAATTTGCCAATGACAACTTCTATTTCGACTTAAATTTCAATCTGATCCAGCCACAAATGTCTTCAGAAAATGGATATAACACATTTATGCTTATTAGAGCTTTTGCATCTGTATTGCTCATTCCCAGTTCTGTGCAACTGCAAGGGAGAAAAAACAACCAGTGCATTCTTCAAAATTTCATCATATTTGTGCGAGAAATCTTGCACTTTCGGTGGTCCTGTGCTACTATTGAGATAAATGGGATACTAGCGGACAATAAGATACTCATATAAATAAATCGTAGTTGTTCTTATACATTCCTGCAGGTTGTTTTGTCTGGTTCAGGGACACTGGCCAGTAAGAAGCCAGAAAGAAGAGAACAGATCAAGTCTTTCACAGAGACGGAGAGAGATGAGTCATTCTTCATGTGAGATTTTGAGGAAGAATTAAAGGGAAGCCTTCGGCAGGGACACGCCAGGTCCTTCTGCGCTCTGAAGCTGCGATAGAAAGACATGTGGCAGATAAGGTGCAAGGCAGGGGAGGTGGTGAGTTTATCGTAGGCAGTGTGTGTGAGCGTGAATTTTTTTCACAGGACGGGCAGCTTCCATAATGTGTTGCAAGATGCTTGAGGTCTCCGTGATTGACGGGTGCTGCCGGGTCTGATGGATCCTCAGAGGGAGAAGATAGATTAATGTCTCTATTTTTCTGGCAATCGCTACTTTGTTTTGCTCTCACTCACGTTCTCCTCACTTTTCTTTCCTGCGCTCTCTTTATTGTTATCCAGAGTGAAACTTGATTCATTTGACTGACAGGAAGTGCAATTCTTGGAATGCAAACCTTAGCATGCTCGTATCTGTCACACCCTCGTGAAAATGCAAACATTTCACAGCAGTGTTTAATCAACACGTACAAAACATGCAGCGATACTCAGAAACGCTCATTTGCATGTAGTGATCCGTGACTTTTGAAATAAATTCATATCCCCCCTGAGGATAAATTAATGTTAGCGAATGATATTTACATTCACATTTGATGTTTATTAAACTCATGCATGGCAGGGTTTTTCAAACTGGGTTCTGTGGGGAAAAATAATGCAAAAAAAACAAACAAGTAAACAAAAACAAAAAAAAAACACTTGAAGAATTAAAGGGGTCATATGATGGTGTTTTTAAAAGTTCTTTATTTTGATTGAGTGTAATAGAATAGGTTAACATGATTTAATGTTCATTATTGTAGCTCCTCTATTCCCAGTCTTTCTAAAACGCGCTGATTTCAACAAAGCTCCTCCTTCCGAAAAGCTCAGAGTGCTCCTGATTGGCCAGCTGACCCAGTGCTTTGTGATTGGCCAAACACCTCAAGCGTGTGTTGGAAATGTAACGCCCCTTACTATAATCTCAAGCTTTAGCTTTCAAGGCTTCTAAGCATTTGTAAACACACAGTTAATAATAATGTTGTCGGTTTTTACCTTATCAGTTATCAGTTATTATTGGCATAATAACATTATGCCAATTTTTCACATTGTGATGTGGAGGATTGAGGAGGTAATCCAAGTCCAGGAGATTGGATTTGCATTAAGGTGTTTTAGGCAGGTCTAGATCAGGGTTCCCTGTTAGATAGAATAAATCCCTTTGTGGGAGACTATGAGCTCTGTTACTTTGCAGATCGTATAAATGCACTAACAGATTACACACTAAAGGAAAAGGAAAACATTAAATTGCATTATATGACCCCTTTAAAGACTTATCAGAAATCATGACATCATTCACAATTATTTAATTCTATTGACAGCATTAGTTTTGAACAATAAGAAATTACAACTGAAACACATTTTTGTAGAAAAAAATACTCATTATTTAATTAAGTAATCTATATTTTAATTGGTAACCTTGTCTTCCTTGTTGTAACCTTGGTTTAGTAAGGTACTATTCTCTATTAAAATGAATATACCAGAACAGTATTTGTGCTAAAGAAGTAAATCTAACATTAATAAATATTGGGTAGACAAGTGAGAAATCACCGTATTAAGTACAAAGTAAATATTTGTCAGATAATCTTTTAATCTCTTCTTTGAATTTAGTAAAATGAAGAAAAAAAAGCATTTTTTTTTTAGGGAAACATTTCAGGATTTTTCTCCACACAATGGACTTCAACGGTAACCAAATTGTTGAAGTACTTCCGCCTACGTCCAGCATGACCTTTCCAACATGATTACGTAATGCCTGGCGCGTCGCAGACCAGCACAAGACGAACAATTGTGGTTAAAAAGTATATACATTTTTGTATTTTTTTTAGAAAATGACCGATCGTTTTGCTAGATAAGCCTATTCCTCAGCTGGAAACGTGCAGAGCCCCTTGAAGCACTTCAAAGCCCTTTGAAACTGCATCGATTTGGACTTGTCCATTGTGTGAAGAAAAATGCTGAAATGTTTTCCTCAAAAAACTGAAGAAAGAAAGAGATGAATATCTTGGATGGCATTGGGGTGAGTAAATTTTCAATACATTTTAATTTTGAGGTGAATTAATCCTTTAAGTCACATCAAAGTGAAAAAACAATAGAAGAACAATTTGTTTCTACTAACAATTATTAGGCTATTATTCATAGTCACTTTCTTTTGAAGCCATTAGTCAACAAATCCTTGGAAAACATACACTTTTATCTTGTAATATTTGTTTTGCTCTATTTTCAATATTGTCAGTATTTTTCTTTCACATTTCTGCCTCCTTGGACGGAAGCCTTTTGTTGTAATTGTTAGAGCATGTATTCAGTAGTCCATTCCTGGGAAATCATGCCCTCTTTAATTCTCTCTCTCTGTTCCCTTGTTTCTCTCTATTTCTTTTACATTCACAGAGACAGAGATCGAGGGATCAGTTGAGTAGCTGTCTCTGGTTGAATTATTCACACACACACACACACACGCACACACACACACACACACACACACACACACACACACACACACACACACACACGCACGCACACACACACACGCACACACACACAGCAAGGAGAGCTTCTGATGCAGATATTTTTAGAGCGCTTCAGCAGTGGGATCCAGAGAGATATGCGTGTGTGAGTATGTGTATGTGTATGTGTGTGAGTGAGTACTATAGACAAAACCAGAACGTGATCAGAGAAGTAATGTCACATCAGAGCGCAAAGACAGTGACTCAGAGTCTCCTTCCAGTAAAAACACACAGCGCCCACAATCAACAGACTGCCGTTCAACTCATTGTAGACATTGATGATGAATGAATGCAAACCCAACACAAGTCAACACACTATGACAAAATCACTGAGCAGTCAATACACTTGCTACAAACTATACTGCCCATTTAGCAACCAAAACACAGACACTACTAGACACCACTGACCAATAAACACAGGTGACACAAAAATTGTTGGGTGTTCTATAACATGAACACTATTTTAACAAACATTTTTGTGTATTTTTTATTTATTTAAAAATTCACTTGTACTTGCTCTTCCATGTGAAATGTGATGAATAAACCAGAAGAAATATCCATGTTGATTTCAATATCATTATTTGATCAGACTACTAAAAGACACAAGTGTATACTGCCATATACTGCACAGTATTTATAAAGCAGTGTGCTAGTACTCCTTTATAAACATATACTAAAATAGACTCTATACTAAAATCACATAAACAGTGACCTCATAGCACCATTCAAGTATTTCTTGTGATTTACTTATTGGGCATGTTCACTATGCTACTGCAAGCGCTCATCGTTCAACTATGTAGTGTAAACACCGCCCTGCCCTAAATTAAGGTTTTAGCGCTTATCACAGACACTATATCAGTCTGCTAATAGAAATACATTTCAATTAGCATGGATGTACTTCCAGTCGGTCTTTGCTAAATCCTTTATGTGAGTCATATGTCAGGCTCGGAGCTTAGTCGAAGCAGCCATTCTTCTGTAAATGAGCGCTGACTCTGAATAATTAAAATGCCTGGCCAGTTCCCTTGTCCTTGCCTGGGCCTTCTCTCATAACTCACCCACATATAGAGACCCGGGCTGGAATGATTTTGCAAAGCTAATACGGGTGGTGGAAATGCTCCTCTAGTCGTTCCGAGGGACAACCTGTTCTCACTGTCTAGATGAATATGATGAGTGAGGTGTGGTTGTCATTCTCTCTCTCTTTCTCTCACTCTCACACTCTCTCAGGTGTTTCACTTCACTCACAACTCTGAGTGAGTGAAAACTTGTTTAGTGAGTGAGAGCATAGGGTTTGTAGGTGTGACGGCGTGTCTGTGTGTGCGTTCGCACTTAAACATGCACGCTTGCATACAATACATCGGATTGTGTGCAGGAACGTCTTTTCATCCTAGCAGAGCTTTATGTGATCAGCAAGTAAAGAAATGTATACTTTTCACTGTACGTATTTGCTTTGAATGTTTGAACTTCATACCGTGATTGTGACTTGACGGTGACAAAAGGGTTTTGAGAGGGGAAGAAATAAGACAGGCAAAAGGAAATCGCAGCAAGAAAAGGATTTCAGAATGTCTTTTTCTTTAAAAAAAGGGATTTCAAGAGTATGACAAGTTTGCAGCAAAAATGCTAAGCGACATAATCTGTTTGATGTTCTATGATGTTCTATGATCAAATATATGAAAAAATCACTCTTGATTTAAGTGGCTTATTGCTTTTATAAAACAGTGCCAACAGCAATTCATTATTTTAACTTTATGTAATATATTTATAATATATTTATAATTTTGAACACATGAATAATTGTACATATACATATATAGATGCTGTAATATATAGACATAGACGCCCACCAACTCTGCTACCGTATCCATCCTTCCATCCACCTATGCATTTCTTATTGTCTTATTGTCATGCTTGTTTGGATGTTTCTGGAGCCCTCAAAACACACATTTCTTCACCCGACAGTGATAGGCACTGATTGGAGCCTCAGACCAATACAAGGTTTGAAGAGGGGGCGAAGTCGGTATTCATCCCGTATCCTCCGGTTGCTTTGGGTGGCTTTTCCTCAGGTTTCTCTCCTGACAGCCTTGGCTAGCACATGGGGTAGGCTGCTGTCACTGATAAGGCAGGTGACAAATGAGCCAGCCGCTGCCTACATCGGTTTTACATTTAAAAATGGACCAGGCCATCTTTCGGGATGCCAGCATGAAAGATTCTCACCTCACACCATCGGAATCAAAGCTTTCTGATGTAACCTCCCAGTTCAAGTCCATTTTAACCCTTCAGAAGGACCAATAGGGGTTTGGTAGACCTGAATGGATAAGAAATGGAGCTTCTATTTAAGAACTGAGTTGAGTGTCAGTGGCACTGCCATTTGAACAGTGAGACTTATGAGAGCAGTGTTGTTATTTCACGCTCTCCTCGTCACAGGGCAGGTTGCAGTGCCAGTGCTGTGTGTTGTGATTGAATTGATGCCCTGGTAGCGGCACGACTAACGTGAGTGTTGTAGGAACCCGTACACTAATAGAGGGTGCAAGATGGATGGGGTTGGGATAGCAACCGAACAACTAATGACCAATCCATCAAATGTCTCTCACCTCTACATCACTTTTCTCTCATTTGTTTTTTTAATCTATCAATGTGTTTCTCCTTTTTTTCTAGTTCTTTTTTGAGCATCGCCCATTTCCGAGATCCTTTAATTAGGGCTGTGGCTATCAGGACACTACACTCGGGTCAAATGACACGTCGCTGTGCCCAGTGACGCTATAATGTCATAAAGGCCATTTATAGTAGTGGTCAGCTTTAAGATATTAGATATGATGCACAGAACAAGGCATGCGAATGAGAAAACGTTGCTATATTTTTTAATAGCTGCCTATTTCAAGTCGCTGTTGCTATTTTCAAAACTTTAAAGTCATCGTGAAATTATTTTGACCCTCTTTATTTTAGTGGACGTTTCTGGTCCTCTGGTCTTTCTGTTTCACACGATTCATTGGTGCATGTTAGTCCAAGGGACTGTTTACACCTGGCCACTTCATGCGTTTTCTGGGACCGGATAGCTATCCGATCGGGAAAAGACCAGGTGTAAATGCCCTCCGAAACGCATTCGAGACGGATCATTTGAATCCGATCGCTCAAACCACTTCAGGAGGTGGTCTGGGCCGCATTCCAGACGAAACTGGACAAGTGTAAATGCATCTGGTTGTTGAAACCACATATGTAAGTTTTACTCCTCCCAAAAAGGCAAAAAAAAAACAAAAACGTGTGAGAGCGTGTTATAGGCCAGCGATTCCCAAACTGTGGTCCGCGGACCACTAGTGGTCCTTGAGGGTACTGCAGGTGGTCCGTGGAAAGGCAAAAAAAAATATCTAAAAAAAAAATGTTAACTTCATTTTACCAGGAAATTCCCATTAAAAAAAGTAAAAAGAATATGTAGGCCTATATTGATATAAAACTTAAATTAAATTGTCAAGTCATTGTGTGATTACTAAAATAGACTAGTGGCACTCGGCAGTGACGTTCAAGTTCAGTGCCGTTAAACCCACAACATGCGTCGGTGGATAGCAACAGGTTCTCTGAAGAGAAAAGAGGCAGACTCAGAGGCAAATATGTCCTTATTATCACATCACACGCACAGCCTTTATAGGCAGTTTGTATGAAACTAAATGTTTATAAATGGAATGAATGAGGCCTGTTATTATTTTAATTTCCAGATCTCGCGTTTCTGAAATGTTTTGCGGATGTGCTGGAAGCGGGCAAACTCAAGCCTACTTTTTGAGGACTTGTAAAACTCTGAAGATTAATAATCCCCTAAAATCGCCAAAGGTTTTGAAATTTTGACTATGTCCAAGTGTTCTTATTACCGTAGGCTATAGATTTCATACTCCATTGCTATGGAAATAAGCCTGTTGTTCAAATTAACCTGATTAGGCCCTCGGGCGCTTGAGTAAATAAATATGTGGCAGCCGCTGTGTGCAGTAAACTTTCTTTTAACAAGCCTGTTGTACTGATGCGATGACCAGTTATAGTTTTAGTGCTAGTAGGTCTATTTAGAGGTGTGGATTAATTCAGGTAGGACTGTGTAGGCATATTTTATTATGTGTATTATGAGGTGGTCCGCAAAAATTCTTGATTACAAATAGTGGTCCACACACACAAAAAGTTTGAAAACCCCTGTTATAGGCTATATGTCATGTTATAGTCGGATATGACGGCGTTACTGCGACACATCACCTCAGATGAGCAGCTGAGCGTCTATTCATCAAGCCAACATGCAAACTATCGCAAATCAAAGTGAAAATAAGTCGCAGACGCTTAACACACAATCATCTTCATTTAAAGTAAAGAAATGAAATTATCTTACCAGTTCTGTTAATGCTGTCTCTTATTGCTGTCTTTGTTTTTGAAATTAGCTGATGATCAATAAAATGCAGCAATATCTGTTGCTTTCAGTGACGTGCACTCCATTAAATCGGATGGATCATTAAAAGATCGGATTTATATCCGTTTTGCAAAAACACATTTATGTGACCATGTGTAAATGGAATCGTTTTGATAAATCAGATCGCTATCCGATCTCAGAAAACACATGAAGTGGCCAGGTGTAAACAGCCCCAAAGTGTTCAAAACTTGTTTGATGACCAATCAACACACTCAACACACTCAACACAAACTGTGTACTGACCAATCAGAAACAACTTTGCTCTCAACTAACTTCAGACAACTTCCAATTTTATTTTTATTTTTGTTATATTATTATTATAATGTTATTATTATTACAGTATTATTTAATATAAGTTATATTAAAATAAGTTCACTTGGAATATATCTTAATCATAATTATTTTTTATTTTTTAATAATAAAAATTAATAATAATATGTATTGTTTTTTCAGACTTTAATGAAGAACATACAATTCTTGTAACTTGAAGACTGAAAATAATCACATAATGAATTGCAATTAATTATTATATTATATCAGGTGTGATGGTTTAATGAATGTCCATGACAACTAATGACACAGATAATGAAAGACTCCCAAGTTTCTGTTTCAAAACAGTGCTTTAAGCATGCAGCAGCTTTATCATCATTACATCAGAAGTACCAGAAGAAATATTTTTACCTGCATATTGGATCTCTGAACATTGTGTTTGACATCGTGGGTGTTGGCCTCAAAAAGATTGAGAAATGCTGACGTAGGCTGCACAAGCTGTATATTTTTTCACTTCGACATATGTAACGTCATGGAAATATAATAGGTTGCGAATTTTGTTGCACTTTGACTGACTTTATCATACTGTATAGGTTTCGTTTTGAATCAAGGTAGTCTTGATATGACTGGTGAGGAACCAAACTGCAGCAGTATGAAAGATTACACAGCCTAATTTCACAGACAGGCTGATGCGGGGAATTCACACTGGATGCTCTGATAGGTCACTGCGTCTTTCATGAGGATGTGGTCTAGGCATTGAGTCAGTAATAAAAGACCCCCAGTGCTGTTTAAATTCTGTGGCCTGGGCTCCGTTCTCATGGTCCTGGTCCAAATGCTAATCATTAAACACATGTTGAATGACCACAGAGTCTGGGACCGCCGATTCATTTCCTGTTTAACTGTACGTGTGAGCATGTGATGTGTGTTCAGTGTGTGTACTCTTAAAAATAAAGGTTCCAAAATGGGGTTTTCACAGCGTTGCCATAGAAGAGTCATTTTTGGTTCCCTAAAGAACCTTTCAGTGAACAGTTCTTGAAAGAACCATTTTCTTCTCAGTGTCAAGAGCATTTTTTAAAATCTAAAGAACCTTTTCCACTATAAAGAACCTTTTGTGCAATGAAAAGTTTCTGTGGATGTTAAAGGTTCTTAGTGGAACCATCAATGCTAATGAAGAACCTTGATTTTTAAGAGTATACAGTATCAAGGTCCAGGAGGAGTCGATCCGTACTCAAGTGACAAGAAACAGGCCTGGACGAGGAGTGCTGGAAAATGATGGATGTCCTCATTTGGTCAGCTCATTTGAGAATTTTGATGGGAGTACAGTGATGTTGTTACAGAGTCAGTTTAGTGCATTACGTTATTGACTCGACTATGAATTCCACATGCTGTATCCATTGTCAGTACAGTTATAATCTTTCCTTCTGGGTCGGCGTGAGATCTGTGTTTGGAGAGCTGTTACTTTAGACCTAAAAATACAAGCTGAGTTCACAGCTTCGATGGAGGCTGCTGTGTTAGTTTCCGTATGGGCTCGAGGGTTCGCTGAAAAGCATGCGATGAAGCTGAGAAGAGGTGGGAAATAGGAAAGCCTGTAGGAGGGAGTGATTGTGAAATCTCTCTGACAGGGTTCTTGGCATTTTTATGTTACTTTTTTAGTCTTTATGCATTTCTGTATGCCTTTTTACATATTATGCCGTGAGAGGTGCTGAAAATGAAGGAGTAGCATGTTTTTAATAGCCCCCTCCACACTTCTAATCAGGGCTATGAAGGTGTGATGCAACACCTGGTGATCCCTGACTGACTCGCATTGAAGACTTGCTATGGGGAATGGAGCTTTTTTGTTCATTAATAAATTATTCTATGCACCTTCAAATGATTCATGTCAACACTTGCCTTGGTGAGTAAAGTAAATAAAGTTTGCCATTGGCAGGTGTGGCAAAAAGTTGCAATAAACAATATATACAGAGTATTAATACCACATCGGTGATCGGGCGATATTAGAGTTTTTGTGCATTGATCAATATTGGATGTTTAATTGTGCATACTCACTTCCTCTATTTTTACATTTAGATTACATTTGCCACCATCTAAAGTCAATCTTTAAAGACACCGATAAGATTATAACAATGTGAAATGTAATATTTACCAAAATTGGAAAATAATTATCAGCTTGCCAGTATCATATTCAATTTTAGTATTCATGCATGGCAGAAAGTCAGAGATTGGGCTTATAAAATCGGCCTTCTATAGCGTTGTCTTTTCGTGTTGAGGTCAAAGCGGTGCCTGTTGCATTGAAGCCCTGATATGAGTCATGTGAAAGGAACTTGCACGTACCACCATTAGATGTGGAGCACATACAAAGATGTAATTTCTCGATCTCGGGTTGCACATTACAGTCTGTATAGAGGAAATGTATCGTGCTTAATCTATATAGGAAATGTATTTCTCTTTCACACTTTCTGCTTTTCTCATGACCTTTTGAGTCGAGGTCTGGTTTTAGTCAAGGTTGTGGTTTATCTGTGGTTTATCATCTCCCACAATTCCATAGGGCAACAGTGAAAAGCTTGAGGGTTTGTTTCTGTATTTGCCCTGAGGTTGTCAGTGTAAGCAGTGCTGCTATATAAGCACCCATTATTACACCAACCTCAGGTCAGTGTTGTGTGTACCGTAATGAACAACTAGAGGAAACTGAGCCAAATGAACCTCAGAATCTATGGATTATAGTACAGTACCAGTCAAAAGTTTGGACACACTTTCTCATTCGTGTGTACAAACTTTTGACTGGTACTGTATATAGAATACACAGTATACATAAACAGAATATAAATAAACACATTTTTTGCAATGATCACTCAAATGTGGTGATAAAACACTTGTGTGACAAAGATATGTAATGGAGGCAGGGTGAATGATTGAATGAGAATGATACATTTGAGCTGTAACCAAACTAGTTTGCATTGCATATTCTATTCTCTAATACTGTTGCATAATCTTCACTAATGACTTTTTCTTTTTCTTTAGTCATGTTATATCAAAAATAACTTGTATCAATAAATATATCAAAAGTGTCACTGGAAAAACCTTGTTATCTTCTATTATTAGTCTTAATTCATCTAGTCTCTACCAGTGGAGGAAGAACTCAAGATCTTTTTTTTACTAAAGTAAAAGTAATACCACAATGAAAACATGTTTAATTACATATGTAAGCTACAGTACTTTTATACTATTTTAAATAAGTAGTCAGCAAAATGTTCTAAACGTGAAACTACTCTTTGTGCCAAATGGCCCTATATAAAGTGTTATAATTATAAAAATTATTGGAATATGGCTTGATGTTGTAGGCTAACGTAGCGTTATAGGCAGAATGGGCTTTAACACTGTGTCTACACCAGACGCGGCCGTTGTTGCTAGAGTCGCAACAGCTGTTTACCCTGGACGCGACAAAACGCCCGTTACAAAGCAGAACAAGGCATCAGTTTACTGTCGGAGTTTTGTCGCTCGCACATCCAGCGTAGACCACATCACAGATTATAATGGGTTCAACTTTCTTTTGACGCATCGCGCCACTCGCATCCGGTGTCTTGTTCAGGCAGCAGCGGACAAGCAGTCAAGCAGTGTCTTAACAGTGAGTTGCTAACTAGTTACCAGTGCGGTGGTGGCAAGAGTCTGTTGAATGGTGATTTAACGCTACGTTGTCACCTGGTGAGACGCAGTGCTATAAAGTAAATAAACAATGTCCTCGTCTTTTTAATTACTCTCACAACGAGCTTATCATACTCGTTTGCTACATTAGCTAGCTAAACATGTTTCATACTTTGTCAGTGGAGTGGAAGCTAATGTGTGCGCATGTTACACCGTGTCTGAAGAAGAGACCTTCTTTTACTGAAGTGAAATGGTTGGCTGGTGTCACTACAGTGACATGGGCCGCCAGTAGCAAACAATGGAGCACGCTCTGCTGGACAAACTACGTAGTTACACAATTTACAAGCATTTTATCCGCGTTATATGTTTTGTAAAAAAACAAAATCCATATCGGCGGCCTTTCTGCGTCATATACGCCGATACCAATATATCTGCGACAGGCTCATATCGGCCGATAATATCGGCAGACCGATAAATCGGTTGGGCTCGAGTACAAATATGTACAATTTCGATAATTTCAATATATTGTGCAGCCCTAACAGGAATAATAGGAAATTTGATTCTAGTTCGGATTCTACTCAACAGTTCCAATTCCTTAATGATTCTAATAATAATTATTTAAGTATTTTAAAAGAAGAACCAAATAATTAATATTAAATATATAATTGTCACGTGATGGCTGGTCGTAGTAAGCGCACGATGACAAAGGATTCACAAGAAATTGAGCGTCAGCGTCAGTTCTGGCAGGCCAGGTAGTCAAGACGCTGCTAATGCTATTTGCTATCAACACTGTCCCGTCAGCTGATCTGCTCCAGCTGAGCTGCATTAGCTGGTTAACTCCCCTCGCTGCTCAATGGCCAAAGCTCAAACAAGGCGCCCTATTTAAAGCTCATTCACCTTGCTCATACATGCTCGCTGCTCGCTTCTGCTGGCTTGCTGCTCGCTTCTGCTGGCTTGCTGCTCGCTTCCGCTGCCCGCCACCTCCCCAGCTCCTCCTTATGCATAACGTGGCATTTGCTTATGTCATGTTGCCTGCTCTGTTCACAGGGGGATATTTTAGCTCTCACAGTCCTAAACTGTGTGAGCGTTCCCTAATGCTTCTGCTGCTGTCCTCTGACTCTCTGCTATTTCATGGTGCTCATGAAAGGTCAGAGGACTCCCTGAACAGAGCCATACCGCCAAATTTTAATTCAGGAACATCAACTTGTTTGCAATCTATTCAATAAAAATTCTTAAATTATTTTTTTTGTCTGTGTGTTCTTGACTTAATGGACCTGACAGAACAGTCATTAATATCAATACTTAGGAAAAAAAGGAACTTGCAACTCAAAATGCAAACTGAGGACTTAAAGGGTTAGTTCACCCAAAAATGAAAATTAAGTCATTAATTACTCACCCCCATGCTGTACCAACCCCGTAAGACCTTCGTTCGTCTTCGGAACACAAATGAAGATATTTTTGATTAAATGTGACAGCTGGATCACTCCTCCATAGGCCGCCTAAGGGATTGAAACTTGACGGCCCAGAAAGTCAATGAAGAAAATGTTTAAATATTCCATGTCACAACAGTGGCTCAACTATAAGTTTATCAAGCGACGAGAATACTTTTTGTGCGAAAAAACAAACAAAAATAACGACTTTATTCGACTATTCCTTTTCTTCCTTGTAGGCCTGAAACGAGACTTCAAGAGATTTCCACGACGCATGCGCGAGAATTGCGATCTCCTTCAACTACTTCAGTTAAGTTCTCGCGCGTGCGCGTCGTGGAAATCTTTTGAAGTCTCGTTTCAGGCCTACAAGGAAGAAAAGGAATAGTCGAATAAAGTCGTTATTTTTGTTTGTTTTTTCGCACAAAAAGTATTCTCGTCGCTTGATAAACTTATAGTTGAGCCACTGTTGCGACATGGAATATTTAAACATTTTCTTTAATGACTTTCTGGGCCGTCAAGTTTCATTCCCTTAGGGAGCCTATGTAGCAGTCATGCACCTCTCAGATTTAATCATAAATATCTTCATTTGTGTTCCGAAGACGAACGAAGGCCTTACGGGGTTGGTACAGCATGGGGGTGAGTAATTAATGACTTAATTTTCATTTTTGGGTGAACTAACCCTTTAAATACAAGGCAGAGTAATCAATGGGAAACAGAACTGGTGCATAAATTAAATTAACAACCATGGAGATTAGCTAGGAACACAGATGAAAAGAACAGAACCAAACTAAAACACAATGATACTAAACTACACGTTACAAAAATACTATACCAGAAATTATATATTTTTTAATATCAGGGCTTCAGCCACCTCCTGGACTGGAGTGAGAAGTTCTGGATGGCGCACAGAAGAGCAATGTCGTCCGCCATGATTGTTAAAATTGATTGAGTGTATTTTACTGCTAAAATAGTTAAAATAGAGTGAATTCAGTGCGTAAGCCATTCAAGTTCAAGACTCATTTGTTAGTCATTTTGAATCATTTAAAATTGTGACATGCATTCAAGCAGGAACTACACAATGGAAAAATGTTTCGTCTATTTATTCTTTCATTGTATTATTTCTCTCTTATCCCATTCAATCCAGACCCCAAGCTGAATGCCGTTTGTATCTCTGCAAGAATTTCTAGCGTTTTGTTGAGGTATTTCCTCCGCGTTGATTAATACATGTTCAAAAACTGTTAACAGAACCAAGTATCACAAAAATCATTTGCCTCTGTGTTTTTTTTATATCCAAAACCAATTCTGAACAAGTATGATTCTTGATTCCCAACCCACACTACACTTTCCCTGTGAAACACATAGGGCCCTATCTTGTACACTGACGCATGTATCATTCCTATTTTGCACTCGCGCAAAGCGGACTTTTCCCTCCACAGACACACGTCGGTTAACTAAGAAATACACTTGCGCTCCCCAGGGCGGTTCAGCGCAAAGAGGAGGCGTGTTCCGGCGCAAACTTTCCCTCATGCTATTTTGCTGTTCTATAAAACAATTCTGCCACTGACCAGAAAAAACCTAGTCTAAAGTCAGTGGCGCGTTGCGCGTACATTCAGATGCTATTTTAAGCGTGCATGCTTGGCCATAATACAGAGTGTGAACAACGCGCATACACTGTAGATGATTCTCTCATCTACACAGATGCATTTGACTTTTTGCAAATGATACATTATTATAAGGAAAAATTTTTAACCACGAGGGAAATCATTGTTGTGTCCATGACGATGGGAAAAATAGGCATAAAGCTTAAAGGGTTAGTTCACCCAAAAATGAAAATTAAGTGAAACGAGACTTCAAGAGATTTCCACGTCGCGCACAGCGCGAGAACTTAACTGAAGTAGTTGAAGGAGATCGCAATTCTCGCGCATGCGTCGTGGAAATCTCTTGAAGTCTCGTTTCAGGCCTACAAGGAAGAAAAGGAATAGTCGAATAAAGTCGTTATTTTTGTTTGTTTTTTTGCACAAAAAGTATTCTCGTCGCTTGATAAACTTATAGTTGAGCCACTGTTGCGACATGGAATATTTAAACATTTTCTTTAATGACTTTCTGGGCCGTCAAGTTTCATTCCCTTAGGGAGCCTATGTAGCAGTCATGCACCTCTCAGATTTAATCATAAATATCTTCATTTGTGTTCCGAAGACGAACGAAGGCCTTACGGGGTTGGTACAGCATGGGGGTGAGTAATTAATGACTTAATTTTCATTTTTTGGGTGAACTAACCCTTTAAACATTTACCCAAATTATTATATGCATGTTTAACCGAAGCTAATTTGGGTGGGTTTGTCCCATCCCCAATGTCACTTCTCTTTCTTTTACGGCCCTGACGAGAACATCGATCTCCTCGGCTGTGAACCGATTCTGAAGCGCGCTGGTCAATGCGCCGTTATAATAGTATTGCGCCAGGGAACAAGCGCACCTCGTTCATCATGCTCTTAAAGGGAATGTGATATGACGCTCTTATTGGTTTGTTTCCGTTATGCCCAAACCACACCTATGAATAATGAAGCTACTTCAGACCAACCCCTTTTAGATTTGCGCCAGGCGCAAGAGGCATTTATCCCGCCGGGAAAATAGCAACAGCGCCGGGATCCGCCCACAAAGTTACTTGCGTTTTGCGCTTTGACACTTGCGTTTCAGATCGTTAAAATAGGGCCCATAGAGACTGCATACCCACTGACACATCTATTAATCGATTCATCAATCACACCACATGGTAGATCACCTCAAGACCACATCCTGATCTCGATATTCCTACTGACTGAGACACAGATAAATGGATCAGGATGATTTGCAGTAGACACTGTAGGAGCCGTAAAGAAGCAGAACACATTGATTAGGTGAGAGTGAGCCTGAGAGCTGAAGAAACCTCCTCGTCTTGCACGTAGGACAAGGGCACTTATCATTAATGAGAAGATGGGAGTGATCGCAGCAATGAATCTCTATCAGTGCATATATTAGGGGTGTGCATTGGCACTGCCCTCACAATTCGATTCGATTACGATTCACCAGGTAACGATTCAATTCGATTCTACGATGCATTGCGATGCATCACAATTCTACTGCACACAACAAGGCAAATTTTTCATCAGTCACGAGGCAGTACAAGCAGTCAGATATCGAACAACAGATTTATTGGCTGCTATAACTATCCTGTAGCTTTAACATAAATGCCATTAAATAAAATAAAATTTAAATCCAAGCTTTGGGTGCGTTTTTGATTACCCGTCTATGGGCCTGTTCTCATATCGCGTCTTTTGCGCGTTCAAGTTCGTTATTTCAAATGTAGGCGCGCGGTATGCGCGCTCATAATGGAAGCGAGGCGGTTGCAGTGGGACGCGCTCGTTTTATCCAAGCGCGTCCGCGCCGCATCGAGATAAAAACATCTCAACTTTTCAGAATGCCACAAGCGCACCGTAGGTCACGTGACAAGAATGGTTTGCTGTAATGGAGAGCGCAGCTGATGGTTGCTTCGCAACGACAGACGCCTCCAGGGCGCAACCGCCCTAGCGCTTTGGAAAAAGGAGAACGCGGCGCGCCTGTTATTATGCCCCCGGAAGTAATTGAAACTTCAAAACTTTATTGTCCAAGGCCAGAAAATAAACAGTGACATAATCGATTATGGCACTTTGCCGCATCGATGCTGAATCGTACATTTCCTGCATTGCGATGCATCGCCGAATCGATTATTGTTGACACCACTAGCATATATGATGTAATATATCATGTAATATATGGATGAGACATGTTAGTGTGCCTATAGTGTGTTTTAATGGACGTGTGGGGGAGTTTCCTTTTGTTTTAGTTGGTATGTTTCTGTTGAACACTTTGTTGAAAACAAGGGACCCATCTGGGCAGCAAATCTCAAAGCCAGACCACTCTTAATTCTCTCTCTGTCTCTCTATCCCTCTCTCTTTCTCTGCCTGATGGTGTGGTGAAGTGGCACTTAAACTCCCACTCAACTGGACTGTATTCACTATCATATGACTAGTGTATAAACAGAAAAACTGTGGCCACAAACATTATGCACTGACCAAAACAGACCAACTTCCTCTAAGTAGTAATGCTTTTCTGCTCTTCTCATGAAGTATGGAGAGGGCAGCTCCTTTTTCTGTACACTGGTGTGTAGTAAAGCACATAATGGGAATTATGTGGGAATAATTCTAAAGCTCTGTTTTTGCTCTTCTATATGCATCATTTTGATTTTAAAATCATTTTGATATCTTTAGGGTTTATAAAGTCAAAATTGTCAGGATAATTTAACTGTCCTGACATCGTAATGGATAAAAAAGTCTTATTAAAATCTTTGGCTTTGTTGACATAATATTTTTTTAATATTTATATTTCTATATTTTAACCTAAATTTTAAATTTATGTCTATATTTATTTTTTTGCTTTACTGCTAATTCATATAAAAAAATGTATATTTAAGATGTGTGTGTGTGTGTGTGTGTGTGTGTCCAGACTGATCTCATAAAATTGCGTGTGTATGACACGCCAATTCGTATTTCCATTTTTGGCGTGCTATCAACACGCACAATCGCTTTTCAGCGTGTTTATGAACGCAGTTGACTTAACGTTATTACTGTATATATAAATATATGACCTACCTCCACCCCGTCCCTAAACCTACCCGTCACTGGGGTTAATAGCATTTATGAGTCTTCCCCTACCATCCTAGGGAAAAAAATTATCGCTCCCCAAATGTAGATCTACATTTTGCTTCGTTTCGCTCGGAAATTTAATGGCGTGTACATATACGCGGAATCACTTGGACATTAATGGCGTAAACATACACGCATACACGCGGATATCTCAAAATGCGTATAGATAACACGCAACTTGACTTGAAAGTGGCGTGTCTGTTTACGCAAAAGTCATGATGTCATGTTGGTGTGTCAGTGTCAAGGTCAACATGTCTCTTTGACCTTTTTTTGAAAGGCAATGCTAGTTCAGGTTGTAAAATGTCATGTGGTGTAACTCCCCAAAAACTGAAGTATATTTATAAATAAATAATTCCTGATTTTTGCAACAAAAAACAAACAAACTTTAAATTAAAAAACATATTTAAAAATGTAGATGTATAATTTGACCTCATCGTTCTCATGAGCTACAGAGATGGCAATTCCTTTCTTCCACAGCTCACTGGTGTGTATTAAAGCACATAATGGGAGCTCACTTTATGGAAATTCTTCTGAAAGCAGCGCCATGGATGGATTTTTTTTCACAGGAATTCTGTTTCAGTTCTTGTTCTTGGCTCTACTGAATCCAAATACGTCCCTTCCAGACTTGTGCAGCGCAACAGAGCGAAGCAAGCAGGTTTCAATTAAAGAACGTGGGAGTTTGGCAATTTATTGTTATTTTGGATCTTCTGCGACACTTAACGTCACGGCATTTGTGTGTGTGCAAGTTAGTGTGTTTAATAGGGCTAGGTAAAAAATATCGATTTCTCGATATTATTTGATTCTCATTTTTACGAACCGATATCGATTCTTAAATCTCAAGAATCGATTAGTCATCCTGTTTTCATTTGATGATCGCGTAGAACATTGTATCGTGCATCCCATCCAATAAATCGAAATAATCTTTGTGCTTTGTGACTATTATTATGAAATAACGTCTCAAATTTCGAATTACGTCCATTTTCTTGCGAAATTCAAAAACAAATACCGTTTTGGCGCTGTGGCGTGAGATTGCTCTGGCTCAGCTCAAGAGAAGCAGCAGCACGGAGCGCACATGATCTCATTCTCACTCCGCCTTAATAATACCAGTTACAGCGCCAAATAAACCTCAGTGAGCATCTGAAAGTGTGTTAAAAGATAGAGTACAACTTCGAAATCCGTATCATGTAATGTGGTATCGCTCAATCAGTGTTTCATCCGTGGAAAGACGTCAGTTAAACAGCAAGTAAACAATGGCATGTAACGTCACATTTACCTCAGAAAAAAAACATTAAACTTAGTAACTTAGTCAGCTAGAAAAAATAACTCTAGAGAGGAGAATTTTGCTAAATATATGCACCTTATTACATATTCATTATAATTTTTAATGTTCTTCAATATTTAATGCATGTTTGAATAAATCTGGCAAGTTTTTATTACAGCCACCATTTAAATGTTTATATTTCATATAACTTTCTTATTATAAAAATAAATAAGTGTAATTTAAGTGTTTGTATAGCTTCAAATCAGTTATTTTTTACCTTCAAATTTATAGTAGGCTAATGAAGCCTAGTAGGCTACAACTGACTCCCATAGTTTACAGCATTAGTTAAGAGATTTGTTTTCCTTGAAAAAATTTGCCATGTATTGTACCTGATATCCAAAATAATCAATATTGAATCGAATCGAATCGTAATCGAAATCGAATCGAATTGCAAGCTTGTGAATCGAAATCGAATCGAATTGTGAAATTTGTGTCAATACCCAGCCCTAGTGTTTAATGACTGTGAGAATGTCAGACTTGTTCAAGAGTGTCAAGACTGATTTGTGCATCTTATGTACATGTTGCAGCGTGCATCTGTGTGTGCACACGTCTTCATGATTGTGTAAGAGGTAGTGGATTTGATTGATTGAGAACTAAAAGCCTGCTGAGAGGCGCAAACAGCTGTGGCTGTGTGTGTGGAATGTGTGGGTCTTAATGTTGATGCATTATCACAAGCGCTGGTCCATTAATAATGACACATGTAATTTGCTGCCTCTCTAGTGCCCTTCTTCCTCATGCCCAAAATGGGATAAAAAAACATGATTGGTGCGTTGTGTAGAAAGCTGTTTGTCAAACTGTGGATAGCCCTAATCTGCCACAAATAGGTGGATGGCACTGGCAATGCTAACCGATTATGTCGGCCCCCGCGCCCTGCACGGATCTCCATACTGCCCATTTAGAGCCGTTTAACTGGTGATCCCACTGGGACATTAGTGTGTGCAGTGAAGACCTATCAAATGACTGTAAATCAAAATACATTGAAATGAGTGAACATTTCCTACGATGTTTTTATAAAGCCTGTAACCACACCTTGCCATTTTTATCAGGATTCTTGAGAGATGTTCGTATTGTGAACTGTAAAACATGACTGTTAGAAAGTAAGAAATAAAATCTAGAAATACTTTTTAAATTATTTAATAATTATAATATTTATTAAATTGTAATATTATAATATTATGATATTATAATAAATATACCAAAACATATTAGAACAATTATTATTAGTTTCATTGTTATCATTGGGTATGTTTACATGCACTAATTTTCAGCGGTAGTGCCAAGATTTGAATGTTCTGCTGTGATCATACTTGTCAAAGGTTTAGTAGACATAGCCGCATCATTGTCATTTAGGATTAAGATCATGTGGGTGTTTCAATCGAGATCGATCGTATGTAGTTGTAGAATGTACGCATCGTGGAACTACGCATGTGTGCAAGCTACAGTACTTATGAATCGAAGTTAGAAAATACAAATAGTCAGATTCAGGTGTTTACATGATTATTTTTTCCCCACTATTGATCAGATTATATTAGGTATCCACCACCCCTTATAACTTGATCAAAACGTAATTTCAGATCAAGCTCAGTCAGATGGATTGAGGTGTTTACATGAAAGCTATTCAATCCTATTGCGTATTATTTAGTTTCATGTTAACATAATAATTAAATATTTCTTCTAATCACTTATTTTTAATGATTTAACTTTTAACTTGTGATTTTATTTTGCTTAAAAATGAATAGGCCTACATATTAGAAGCGTTGAAGTGAACAAAATAGCATATAGTTCTGAAAGATAAGAACCGTTTCTTCTTTCACTTATTTTACTGTGCAGAAATGTTTGACAACAAATGATAGACAGCAACAGACAGTCACAGCACTTATTCAAACAGAATGGATAGAGAAAAGACAGAAATGACAGAAAAACAGGCAAACGACATCTGGAGTTTTTCCACTCTAAATAACGGCAATGTGGCATTTGCTATAATGTGTTTGTGTGATGTTTGCTAAGTTAAAAGGTTTCTATAATGGTTAGTCAGGGCTAAACAAAAAATCTGATAATTTGCCAATTGAGCTCTTTTCAATGTGAAATTTTGTGGTTTTCAAATATGTCTGAGGGTTATTATTATTCATTTTAACTTCTGAAAATAAAAAAAAATCCATTTACTAAAGGTATAGAGTAATAGAATTGATCAACAATATTGATTTATTGATCGTACTTATGTCAGATCAAAAAGGAAATAACTGGTATCACCCTTGCTTTATTTTAAAATCTTGCCTCTCAAAGAAATTATCTTGTTTCAAGACTGCTGAGATATATTTCCTGGAAAACAAGACACTGATTAAGAATAGTTTTTTTTTTGCAGTGTATCGGAAAATCCTTTTCAGCTGCGTCTGCTTGTGTGAGTGAATATGAGTGTGCACTCTACTTAGTAAGCATCTGTTCTTGTCTGTGAATGTACCTATGTTGGGGATAAAGTACATGAAAGGGCACATGTGCGGTTGACTCAGCCTTTTAGACTTAAGTTTGTGAAACCATTTGGTTTCTCCTGCTTTCTTCTTGGTCTGGCAGAAATGCTAAGCATGCTAAATGCAAAGGGTCATCGATGGTTGTAAATTGGACAAGCGAGCTGTAGGCCACTGTGATTCGCTGCCCACGGAATGAGCTGTAAAACCAGCTGGGCTTCTAGTCAAGGTTGATTGGATTGCAAATAGCATTGAGCAGAAGGATCAGCCCACATCAGTGGCTATCACCGCTAATGACCTCTACATTGTGCCTGAATTAAAGCCTGTGACAGAGGCCCCTTAGTGTGGATGAACATGAGAAATATATTTATAAAATTAACCTCACCTAAAATATTTGTATATTATAATTATTCTCAGAACAATAATCCTGACTGGTTGTTAGCATGTTGCTATGCAGAAGTTAAAGTGTTCTCAATGGTTGTTAGCATGTTGCTTTGCAGTTGCTAAAGAATGTTCTCAGTGGTTGTTAGCGTGTCATTATGTTGTTATTAGGGTGTTCTCAATGGTTGTTAGTATGTTGATATGCAGAAGTTAAAGTGTTCTCAGTGGTTGTTAGCATGTTGCTATGCAGTTGCTAGTGTGTTCTTTGTGGTTGCTATCATGTTGTTATATGTGTGTGAAAAACAAGATTTAGCACCTGCCCTCTCTCATGAAGCACAGTTTCCCAAATTTCCTTTATTATTTATATATCAGGGGCATTTCCTCTGAGGAGGCAAGGAAGGCAGTGCCTCGTCAAAAAATTAGAAAATAACCCATATTACAAAAATAAAGCAATGCAAATATTACAAAATGTGGCATTAAAAAGTGTATAAATCGCTCGTTTTCCTAAAGAAACACTGTCCACTGCGACACCAGCAGCGGGACGCCATGTCTCTCTTGCCTCCCCTGAGCCCATTGAGTTTTAACAGACTCCCTAAAGCGTGCGGTGGGTTTGGTGGGGGGAAATTGAGAATGAATGGGGGAAAGTCAGGTGAATTGCGCTATAATTGGTTATGGTTGGATACGATTGGATTGTGCGATAAATCCCGCTCTTGTTTTCGTGCGCATCCGTGAATCGGTCTGAAGGAACAAAATGATGCTGTTAATGGAAAGACTAATTAAAAAATAAGTAAACAACTCAGCCACTTAGATATGATGCTTTATCACGTCAAAATCAAACTTGAAATGGCCTGAAAACATGATGACTGTGGGGTTTTTTAGTGAGCAATCAGCATGGTGAAATTAAGGGCTGTTTAGACGACACCATTTTTAACTAAATACCAGTGTTGGGGAAAGTTACTTTTAAAAGTAATGCATTACAATATTTAGTTACTCCCCAAAAAAGTAACTAATTGCGTTACTTAGTTACTTTTTATGGAAAGTAATGTGTTACGTTACTTTTGCGTTACTTTTTCTTACCTGACTGAGGCTTGATCTCGCTCAGGTCTTACAGGTGTTTTTTCGACTGAGAAGTTATTGTACTAGTGTTTAAAGCAGTAATATATTCAACAACAGCCTATATAAGCACCTTAATGTTCTTTTAAAAACACATATATATTGAATAATAATATAGAATAATATTATATTCGGAGATCTTCCTGATCCCAGAGCTATGCATGCTATATAAAATATCAATAAACATTACAGATTATGGAAAGTAAAGTTTTTTTTTTACTTTTTGTGTGGGTAGACTATATAAAGTTAATTCACTATCAATTGTAATAGGGCTGCACGATGTGTCGTTTTAACATCGATATCGCGATGTGCGCATCCACGATAGTCACATCGCAGGATGTTGCGATGTAAGCCTTAGGGATCGTAGTTGATCTGTGATTCATGATCAGTACGGGCCAGCAGCTCCCCGGCCCGTAACGCTTGCGATTCGCGGATTAATTGCAAAGTTTAACCATAATATAGTGAAAGTTTATCATTTGCATGTGTTTTTAAGTCCAGTTTAAACATCAAGCGTAAAAAGACTGGAACTTGTGCGTTGTTTTCTGTGAGCCGGGCAGACACAAAGATCAGTGGTCTTTCTCTTGTTTCTGAGCTTGAACGAACATGAGAATTCAAAATAAAGTCGAATGCCCTTCCTGCATTAAACATTTTTTGGCGGCCGCCAAAGCGTATTTATGTCCCGCCAAAGCCTTATTTGACCGGTGAGTGGACTGACTGACTGCGCTTGTTAAACTGAAAGAACGAGCAGAGAGAGAGAGCGCGCGCACTCTCACCGTTTTCAAACTGTCTTGCTCTCTCTCTCTCCCTCCCTCCCTCACGCATATTAATGAATTGAGTTGACTGAATATCTTTGAGAATACACAATGGTAAAAGGTCGGAAGAACGAAGTTTCACGTGAAGCATTCGGATATATTTTTTTCCTGAACTACTGGTTGTGAATTGTGCTAAAAAAAAAAATTCTCTGAAAAGCGTTCCACACATTCAGATAAACCACACTTTCAATAAACAAAACAAAAAAAAGTCTATCCAGTGATGAAATGTTTTCTGTGTTGAGACCAATCTTGTGTGATATGTTCTGGCGGTATAATCACACAACGTCTGCCGTGGTCCGTTAATTACACCTCCAATTCGCGAACTAATGACTCCTTTGAGTTTGAACCGATTCACTTTAATGAATGGTTAAAACAACTGATCTGTCCAACACTGAACTCACGAGACATAACAAATCGGTAACACTTTACAATAAGGTTCCATTTATTAAACTCTAGTTAACTACATTAGTTAACTATAATAGTTGCTATGCAGATTTACTCCATTACAAAATCACCCCAGTCATTCAGATGATTCATTCTTTCCAAAGAGAGCTAATAAAGTCATCTGGTGAAATTGTTTTCATATCGCGATATATAGCGCAGAAAAATAAAATATCGCAATGTGATTTTTTCCCAATATCGTGCAGCCCTAAATTGTAATACTAAGGAGTGTAATACTAGCAAATTGCCATTATGAAATAAGTTATATTAGGGTAAAGACATATCTCAAACATTTAAAATGTTTTATTAACTTATTAGAGGACAATAAGATGATACTTGAGAACAAACAACATCACCAATTAAACAGATCTGTCAGCTTTCACCGGTGATGTAGAGGGAGAACATACCGTTCGCTGGACTCAATGTCATCTCGTAAAACTGCGTGCAAGTCCGTAAAACTGACCTCGTCTTCATCATTCTCTGTTTCATTCATCATCAGCTTGAAACATTCTGAATGCTTTCACAAAGTTCGAGCCATTGTCAGTGACCGTGGCAGTTATCTTACCACAAAGAGCATATATTCTCTTTGACACACGTACGATACACACGTACACACGTACGATCAGGGACGTGCACAGACATTTTGAGGGGCAGGGGCTCAAGTGAAAAAAAGGGCACTTCTCATAATTACGTTTTTTTTTTGTACTTTTTTTTTTGTACTTTTTTTTAAACAAAAAAGTATGTATGTTAGTATGTATATATAAGTATGTTATATATTAACACAACTTTGACTTTAAAAAAAAATATATTTAAAAAGTTAATTAATTTTATCTTCCTCAAACTCGACATATTTGTTTCATTTTCAAAAGAGGTCTACAAAATAATCAGTTCACAGAAACCATGGTCTCCTTAGTATTCATAGGTTTATAGAGCAGCAAAGGAAACCATGCCACAATGTGCATGTTTTCTATGCTACTAGTTCAAATCAAGTATTTGATACACCTGATGGTGACATGGACTTAGTTTCACATTTGAGGGAGGACTGTATCATCATCATCATCATCATCAAATAAAACCTTCAAAATCCACATTTAGATTAGATGGGGGAAATACTCGATGTATGCAAGTCATTAACTTTGATAATAAGAATTTTTGGGCATAAAAAGTCATAAAAACGTCGGGATTTTCCATACAAGGTCATAAATTACATTTAGCCACGTCTTAAATTGATATGCTCATTCATTCATTATCACGATATACTTTTTCTCAATAAAACGATATCAAGTTCGAGTCAATATCGTCAATACTCGATATCAATATCGAGTTTGATCAATGTTCGATAATGTTTATGTGCCAAAAGTAGAACCAAACTCATTTAAACCGCGCGCGCATCCGCTCGGCTCAAAGTCCAAACGGCAGCGCAGCGCGAGCTCATTAGAGCAGACGCGTTTACTCTGATCGGCGCTTCAGAGAGGGAGCGCTTCAGAACTCATGACCTGATATTTAGATACACTATTCAATAAATATATTTGTTTGACAGGGAAGCTGTGCACAAACAGGAATATATATTATTTTTCAAAAATAAAAAAGCACCCCAGAAAAAAGGGCACTTTCTCTCCAGGAATAAAAAGGGCAGGTGCTCAAGCCCCCTTTGATGTCTATGTGTGCACGTGCCTGCGTACGATACCATCGCAGCGGAGTTTGAGCAAATTCACAGCTCATATATGAGCTGTGAATTTGCTCAAACTCCGCTGCGATGGTATCGTACGTGTGTCTCCCTTGAAATCGTCTGCAGGCGATTGCAGCTTTTTTGCGATGCAGAGTAGCAGGATCTATCCAGTGTACTGTAATCCCAGACATCCCAAGTTTCCCGGAAGTTCCGGGAGTCTCCCGCATATTGATAGCGTCTCCCTGATGCCCGCAAACTAGTTCAAATCTCCCGGAATCTAAGATAACATGGCGCACGCACGCACGGGAGAGAGCGAGAGACCTTGCTCTGTCGTGCGCGCGCTATGTATGTTTTGCGCGCAGTATAGTCCAAACCCCACGTCAACAACCCCATTTTTTTAATGCAAATTAATTAAACTGAAAAGTAACTCGCATTACTTTTTTAAAAAAATAACTCGAATATTAATGTGTAAATTTATAAAGTAATGCATTACTTTACTCGTTACTCCAGAAAAGTAATATTATTACGTAACGCACGTTACTTGTAGGGGAGAGCGGGGCACAACCTAACACATTTTGGTTTTGGCTCAATTATTTAAAAAATAATTAAGTTAGATTCATCTTTTTTTTACACAAGCAACATACACATCTCTGCTACATATGAACACTTAAAGTTTTTTTCTAGGAGCTTCCATTGTCGTACAGTTGCACTGAAAGTGACAGAAGTGCAAATGTTACAACCTACCCCATATGTGGGGTTAATTGTAACAGACAGAGGGGTTAGTTGTAACACTTGTGTGTAACACACATAATTCAGTACTATTTTATCTGTATAGTTTGATATTGTTTGTGCATCTGTATAGATAGATATCCATACATCCATCCTTCATCCAATCATCCTTCTATTATGGATCAATATCATGGATAGAGACATAGAAAAGGGCTGCACAGTTTTGCAAGCAATACATAAATAAATAAATAAAATCATCAAATATTGTAATTGCAATTGAATTACATTTATGTGTGGCAGCTGCATGTAAAATAATTATTATTGATAATAATAAAAGTAATAATAATAAAAACTTAATAAAAATTTTAATAAAAAAATTAAAGGGTTTATTGCATTAAAACCAGGCTATATTTAAAAAAACAAAAAACAAGTGATCAATGCATAGTAAACTAAATAAAAAAAAAAAAAAAATTCCAACATTGTTTGTGAAAGTCCAACAAAGTTAAATATATAAATAAATACTCAAACCTAGAAGTTGTGTGGCTCCCTGTTTTCATTTGATTATCATTGTACACTTGGCGGCTTGTTTGTAACACTGTGCTACATCTAACCCCGCTGTGTAAAACATATTTTAAGCCTAGCTAACAGTTGCTAGGAGTTGCTGACATGTTTCAAAACGGTGCTATGTTTTAGCCAACAAGACAGTTATTAAGGCAATATAAAGTTAGATTTGGTGACGTACACACCCAACTCAGAAACCGAAAAAAACCTATGATGAAAAAATGTACTTGCATGGTGTCAAAACACTCTTTGTCCAGCATCTTCATGAAATCTTATCAAAACTTTCCGCAAATTCGCTGGAGACCGTCTTCTGGCAGCGCGAGAAAAAGAGTGGAAACACAACCGGCTTGATCCCGACTAACTATGTAAAAGGTCCGTGTTACATTTAACCCCGCGTTAGGTTGTGCCCCGCGCTCCCCTACCCCCAACACTGCTAAATACGTAAAACTTTTCATGCGTTTTGGCCGTTCGTTCATATGACAACTGGGTTTTGGGTGGCTGAAAACACAAACTTTTGAAAACGGGTTTCCAAGTGCAAGTTTTTGAAAACGTGTTCAAACAACAGTGTAAACAACAAAACGCGAATCTCTGAAAACGATGACATGAGTATTACGTGTTCAATCTATAGTGTTTCATCGCCATCTAATGGCCTGGCAGCAGAATACAGCCTTTTTAGTTGTTTTCGCAGATCCGTGTGAATGTGGATCGTTTTGACAATGGTGTTTAAAACTCAAAGGAAAAACTTTTCCATTTTAAGCATATCGTTGTCATGTAAACCTAGCCTAAAGGTACATCTTCATGTCTGTGACTAGTTTTTGCCGAGCTTGATGACTGATGAAAATAAGTTGACTATTGAAACGAACAGCTGAACATCAGTTTATAAATAAAATATATGAAATTGTTACTGCAGTTAGTCATTATTTTGGAATAAAATGTAAAAGTAAAAATGCTTATAAATCTTAACTTTTTTTAAATGTTATGTTTATTTAACCAGGGAAATGTGACAACATTAAGTGTAACTGGGACATTAATTTACTTTTAATATATTATCCTCATTTTAGAACACCTCTGATATAGTTTGAGAACAGCAGCTCGGTGAACAAGCGCAGAGAGAAGCGTATAGGAGTAGGAGGAGTTTCCGTGTCGCTCCTCAGTGAGTGTATCTGGTGTTACTGTGCTTGGCTGCAGTTTTGCATTGCTTTATTCGATCGCCTGCCTGGGATCTGTAACACAACGGCTCTCTCAAGACTGCATTTACCCGATACACGTGGAAAGGGTAAAGATCTGGCCTCTTTTACTTAAACATGGCCACTAATACTCGTGCAGATTCTGCACACCGCAGTAATACTCTCACACACGCATACACACACACACATGCCCGCTTTCACACGCTTTGTGTAGTGAGTGCAAGTAATCCCCCCTGCTGTTTCAGGCAGTGACTCATCATAAACACTCATGTGGCTGTCTTTGCTGGAGTACACACCGCCCTGCTAAACCGCACGCACGTACACACTGTAGTAACGAGAAATGAAAGCACAGCCTTCTGACTGACAAACACTCACATGCACTACTTCACACTGTTGTAGCAATTGTGGCTACAATAGTACAAGAAACTGGCGTGGGCGATATAGGCATAGTCTCCAAGGGCGGCAGCGTTTTCTGGTGTTGCATAGGGTAAGTGTACCTTCCAGGGATGGACATTTTTGTAATTTTTTAATTTCCAGTACTGATAGGTCTCAAAAACAAGTTCTCGAGTACTCGGGGCGGGGCTTGTGCAGCGGGGCGGGGTAGGGCGTTTCCGTCATGGCGATAGTGAAAATATTTTATTTAAAACAGTTATGAAAATTAATGTTGACAAATAAAAATATGACATGAAAATATGTCGATCAAAATATAAAAATATGACTAGAAAATAACTGCTAGATTATTACAAATATTATTAACTGCTAGGTCTAAAAGGAATAGCTGCATGAGGTGTAGCTGAAGAGTGAATGAACACCAGTGAACTGACACATCCTATGAGATTAATCAGATATCCTTTATGCACAAAATAAATGGAACATTACAACTTGTATCTGCACAAAAGGACGCAAATGCAACTTAACTTGAAGTAAGTTACGTGCTAGCCAGAAAGTGTTACTCTCATTGTAAAAGCACTCTTCCTGTTACAACGGGCTAAAACATGTGCAACTAAAGCACAAATAATTCACAATAGGGAATTCTATAGTGTTCTTATTATGTGTTATTATAATGGCAGATTGGCACTGCACATCTTGCACTTAACTGTATAAATATTACCGGTTTCGTGATCATTTATCACTGTCACATCCGAGTACTCAGGCACATCCCTAGTACCTTCTATACATATGCTTTAATTTAATATTTTGATTTATAAATAAGTCATTTCTTCATCTATATTATATATCTATATATTCTGTATCATTTTTGTATTTAATAAAACTATTTTATGAAAACAGACTGTCACTAGATAGGTCGTTTTTTATTATTTAATTTTTTTTACCTGAGTACATAAATCATTTTTATTTCTGCTTAACTTTGTAATATTTAGCATTTTCATTTAATTGTTATTTTTTTATTTTAAAAACATGTAGATGTCAGCATTTTTATTTATTTTTCTATATAAACATGAGTAAAGAATATAGGTCATTTTTGTTTCTATTTTTAATTTGTTATTGTATTTATTTTTCATTTAACTTAATTATTTTATTTTTTATTTGATAAATATATGTTAGTACTACATAGGTAATTTTTTATTTTATTTTATGGGTAGTCAAATCATAGTAAATTTTTTTGTACCTGATGTTGCCAAGGGCAGCATTTGAGTTAGGACTACTAATGCAATAGTGACTGCCACATAACACGCAAACATGTTTGCTCACATGCATGCATAGACTCATATCTAAAGCCAGTGGAATGGTTACCCACAGCAGGAAAACCACACGGCATATGTAAATGAGATGCGAGGGAAGTGTGAGTGCACGGCTCCCATGCAAATGTAATGGAGACCTCAAAGACAGAGGTTATAAATAGACTCGCAGTGTGTGGTTGCCTCAATAAACACCACATCGCTTTTAAAGCGACACTCACGACACGTTCTCGTTCAAACATGCACACTTCAGGGCATTTGAAAGGGCGATTTGGAGTTCATGTATGCGAATGCTCAAAGCGACATGTAACCCAGTTAAACGGGGGCGTATGACGTCCTCTTGCACAGATTTTGTATTGTGTGCAGTTTGCTCAGAATAGACACTCTCTCACTCTACTATATGATAGAAAGGCTTTGAAGATGAGGAGGAGAATTTTTAGGAACAGGAAGGCAACAAGGCAAGATAAGTCATGACGAGAATCTCTCAAATAATGGATGAGATTTTGCAAAGCATAGTGTAAGTGTAATGTAAGCATTACATGCCTGCTAGTTTGTTCTCCTCACAGTGACAGGCAGTGGGACGCCCTAAAAATACTTGAAGAAATGTCATATTTTAATCACACTCTGTCAAAAGCTGCTTTTCTAAACCTGTAGTCTCTTGCACCGGGGTTCCCCTTCATTTGAGTTTACCTTCTCTCTTTTCTTCTTCTCATTTTTACGCTCACTTCATGACCTGGAGGTGTTTAATCAGGTTTTGGCTGTTTACCATATTGTAGTGATCTCAAGAAACCACCCACATACCCACCCACTTCAAAACATTTGCATACAAACTGCATTTGCCATTGCAGAAAGTGTAGAACTTCATGTTACACCATTTCCAAATCAGGCATGAAGGTTTTTGTACAGATGACTGTACAGGGTGGGAGGGTCCAACTTTAAATCATACAGCTGGAGCCAAGCATGTGAGCGACATGATTTTGTCAGTGTCTTGCACTGTGCCTGGAATCACCAGCTATAGTCTTAAAGGTGCAGTAGCGATTTCTGAGAATTATTGTAGAACACTGTTGATATTTGAATTCAACCCAAACAAACACACCCCTCCCTTCATTGCTCCACTCCCAAAATTCACAAACACGCAATGCAGGACTGGATGTCTCTTTATCAGCAGAAGAGAAGCAAAATAAAACTTCACGAAAAATAAAACGAAGATGGCGAACGAACGACAAGGAAGAACATAGAGTACTCTAATATATACGGACATTGAGGACATTATCGAGTGGACTCATTCAATCCCAAAATGCACTGTAATAACCGATGTACACGCAATAACAGAACATTTTTATTCTCTCACGCAGTGGACTGGATTGATTTGGGTGGACATTTCTATAACACCGAAAAGGAGGAAACTTTGCAGTATTCAGTAAAGCCAGGATAAAAAATTAAAATAATCCCAAACCTATAAGCAATGACTGAAACGTTTCCATTAAGAGGAGATATTTGCCCCCTTTGATTTTTTTTTTAACCTTTATACAGGAAACTTGTCTAGACTTTTTTAGATGTCCCCTTTCATGTAAATTATTTAATATATTCAATAATGGAATTATAATAAGATGAAGCTATAGGATTTTTACCAATCAAATTAAATCAGTATCAAAAAAACATTTTGCACTGCAGAGGTGGAACTGAAGTGGCATTTAGATGTATATACAGTACACAGTTGCAGCTCGGCTCAGAGATGCCATGAATGCATTTATACTGCAGTTACAATTGCATATTATTATGAGATTAGTGTTTTGAATATGAAATATATTGAATATAGAAATATGAAATGTTTGAAGAAATCAAGCTGGCTAAAATTGCCAGTAGGTGGTGGCATCTCACTGTCTTAATGATACATTCAGGAACAAAGCAATTGACTGTCTTTATGAATGACTCATTGAATCATTGACTCACCCGATTCATTCAAAAACACCACTGTGTTAATCAGAGATTAACAGTTCTACTCTGACTGTTTTCATTTTCATTGATAGAATAGAGCAAAAACAGTCAATATTGATAATATTGCATATTAGGGGTGTGACGAGACGCTTATCTCACGAGATGAGACGAGACACGAGATTGGGTTCACGAGAACGAACGAGACAAGACGAGATTTTTGCACAATTTTTCAGAAATCCTCAATGACAAAATGCATGACAAAATAGTATGCAGGTGCATTTTGCAACGTTTAACTAATAATCTTATAAAGTAGACTTGAAATGACATGCATTATGAGTATGAATTATCAAATGCATTGAAAGATAACAATATACAAGCACTGTAAAAGGTTTTTATTGACTGAGAAAAGTTCTCTGTATGATTTCACATTAGTCTCTTCAGCCCTTACTGTACATTCAAGAGCTGTCAGAACTTCTGATTGAGGCTGTGTGTGACCTCCTAACTGAACTCCTTGAAGTCTTATTAAGCGCAAACAATAAGTGCAAGTGCAAACATAATCAAAGTTAGCACACAGACTCTTTATAATTGTTTTCAAATTGCTGTTTTCTTTTGCACCGGCGGTTATAGGGTTAATGCGGTGAGTTCGGAAAAGGCAGAGTAGAGAGAAACGAGGCTGGTGTGTTTGTCTCTACGGTTCTTCTTGCGTTCCGTTTATAAGTTCAGAAACAGAGCCTCCCTTGTCTGTTGTCCTTACGACATTACACTACTCTCTCAATATTCGAAGTGCAAACTGAGACCATAGCCGCAAATAAACAGTCCAGAGATGGGTATTAGGAGACGGACTATTGTATGTTCGCGGCCTAATTTGTGCGCAATGCACATCAGGGAGCTTGTTTTACTTTCACTTTCGTGATAGCGCAGCGGTGCTGAGCGTGCATTCTACAATACATTTATCAGACGTTAGTCTATGTTGCGCAACGAATCCTCCACCATCCTCACGCGATCAGTGAACTGTGATTCGTCCTGCACTGATTACAACAGCAACTCGTGCTGGATGAGCAGAGCAGACTTTTACATTATTTTATAATGGTTTTAATTTTTTTTATAAAACAGCAAAACGATAGTTTAGGCGAATGTGAGTGTATCGGTGATTCTATTGTAATCTCACCCTCACGCTCAGTCATGGCGATATCGCGAGACAGCTTTTCACTAAAATGTACATAACTTTATATTAACTTGAACAGCCTATTTTTAATGAATTATATACCATTGGATAAAGCACAAAATAGTGATTATCTTAAGATGAGGACAAATGTGTGTCCGACTCAAGGCTGTGCCTGTGAACAGAAATGGTATTTCAAAACCTGATTGTCTGACCTAAAACCAGACAGATGACCACCCTAAGAGTAATGAAGGGAATAGTGAATGAGTTCATAGCAAGCAAATTCTTCGGATACAGCCTTGGTTTCTGTTTTTGTAGCTTGAAGCTTCACCCACAAAGAAATCTCATTGGTTAAAAAAATCATGCTCCACGCAACCATAAACATCAAATACGTTCTGAGTTTTTTTTTGTGCCACATCACACTGCTTTTTCACTCTCAGTGTGGACCGACAACTTGGTTAGGACACGTTGCCACAGTAAGGTGTTTTACAGCCTGTTGTCAGGCTCAACACTGCTTTTCAAACGCAAAACGAGACCATATGGTAGCCTGACCACATACAGTTATTATACCTCAGGTTCTTCCCACGGTGATTTCCACTGTGTCATATACACATACATGTAATTATGTTGTGCAAATCCTGAGATTTTACTTCATCATTCTGAGACACTCCCATTGAGCACTGACTGCAGATGAGAGATACACAGTATAATACTTGTGTACACTGATCCCAGAACTGTTCTAGTTTTCCCATTAAATAACTTTAAGGTGAAATACAGTGTCATCTGGTGTCTAAAAACAGCACTGCATCCGCCTCTTGTTCATACGTGAATGAAAATAAATGCAGTAGGCTATCTATACATTATCTTCCCTTTGAATTTACTATTCTTTACATAATATATCTACAAGGAGTTACGAGGAGAATTTAAATAATTCTGCATAGCCCTATATACTATCAATTAAGCATGAACTAGCACAAAGCTAGTTTGGTTCGCTTTCAGGCTTGTCTCACAGTAGGGGGCTGAAGAAGCGGCGGTCCTATACACACTTTGAGTCGACTCCCAGGAGTCATCAGGGGCTTTGAACGTCTGAAGATCTGCAGAAATAAACTCTCCCATCTTTCTCCCATGTTCTTGTCTCTCACTCTCTTTCTCTTTTACATACTCCCTTTTCACTGTTGTATCTATCCATCTGCCTTTGTATCTCTGTAGCTTTGATTCTTTTACTTAGACATGGTGTTTTTTTGCTGTCTCTGAGCTTGTATAAGGCTTGATTGTAGGGGTTAGATTGAGGGTGCTTTAAAGTGAAAGCCTACGCATATGTAGTGTGTTTGCTTTGGTGCTTGATTAATTTGCTTGTCCTCTCTTACTGCAGATAAATAGACCCGAGCATGCCTCGAATTCTGCTTTTATATATTTTTTCATGTTCAGCGCCAAGCCGACTACATGTTTTAACAGTAAGTAGCAATAGCAAGTCACAAAGCTCTTGTTTGTCTGAACCATCTAGTGCCAAACATTTCTTTTAAAGCTGTGGTCAAAAAGTCAAAATAAAAGAATGTAGTACTTCGTCAGCAATCAGCATCTTTTTACACTCGTGCAGTGATTAAGACTCACCTGGATGCATGAAATAAAAATAATAAATAAAAATAAACATTTTATATTATGCATGTTAGTATAGGATAAATTGTAAAAAAAAAAGAAAAAAAGAACACTGCATTTTATCGTATTGTAGTTGTTTAAAAAAATTGTAAATAGTTTTTTAGTTATTTTGTTACATGCTTTTGTCTTCTTTTAGTTTCTTTTAAATATTTCTATTCAGCTTTTTTAGTGACATTTTTTTTCAGGTTTAGTCACTTTAGTAATTCTTAAGGCCCGTTCACACCAAGCACGATAACTATAAAAATAACGATAAAGATAACTATATATGCGTCCACACCAACGACTGATAACGGTCTTTTTATTCTAAGCACGCGCGCATCCGCGCTGCGGTTTCAAAGTAGACCTTTAAATTAGAATGAATTCTGATTGGCTGTCAGTGTTTTATCGTTCGGCAGCTGGAAAAAAATCGTTCTGAAAGTGATCCCAACGATATCGTTCCTCATGTCTTTATCGTTATAGTTGTGGTGTGAACTCTGTTATTCTTTTAATATGGAGAACGATTTTTAGAATTATATCTTTATCGTTATCTTTATAGTTATCGTGCTTGGTGTGAATGGGCCTTTAATCTTAATTTTAACTTTTTTTTTCACCAAGAAAATCATCTAATATTTATATTTTATTTCAGATTGATTTCAATTAACAAATTTTTTTTTAATAGTTTTAGTCGCAGTTAACGATAACAACACTGGCCTCCTCTGATGGATTTTTTCTCCACATTTTTGCGTATCTTTTACTATATCGAGATATTCAGAGCCATGTCACACATTTTGTAGGTTTTCCTATTCCTTTACTATTCCTTTGTTATTGAAAATAGCTTTCAAATATTTTGTTTCCAGATGGTGGTAAACAAATCCTTGACAAAATAAGGACCACGGTGCCAAACGAGAGCACACGCACACGTTGACATGATGGGATGACAATGATGTCAGTCAGGTTGTCAGAGAAAAGGAGAGCCTATGACGCCCTCAGCACTGAGAAAGAGAGACAGACAGAGAAAGAGAGAAGTTAAAAGGAATGAGGTCAGCCTGGGGTACGACACGGTAACCTGAGAGAAGTACCTGCCCTCACACTATCCACTTACTGCTGCGTTTGTCCCAGCTGAGCACAGCAGGAGAAACGCAGGAAGCACAAAGCTATCTCTCCATCAGTCCCTCACAATGACCCAAAGACGGCCCTGAATGAACCTGTCACAGATTGAGTTTTACTACTTTGAGTGTGACCAGGAGCTTTTGAGATTTTGAGTGGCTTTTTAGGCAGTTGTAAATGAGTTTGTGTGTGTGTGTGTGTGTGTGTGTGTGTGTGTGTGTGTAGAAGAGATATCCACTTCTCCTGTTGTACCTCTCCAGTAGTTTCACACAAAAGGGAGGTATTGAATGGTGATTGTTGGTTGAGTGACAGGCTTTGTGATTGTCAATGACACGATTACGCTTGCCATGATTTATTTGTGACTATATCTACAGCTGAGGTATCAATGTTCGACTGCCCTGGTAAAAAAGAAAAAAGGCCTGATTTATTTTTCATTTTAACCTAGATTTATGCTTTAATAATTTAAAAAAATATCTATTAATATAAATCATAATCTTAAATTACACTACCGTTAAAAAGTTTTGGGTTGGTAAGATTTTTTGGGTTGGTAAGTCTCTTATGCTCAACAGGGTTGCATTTATTTATAAAAATAGAGTAAAAAGACAGTAATGTTGTGAAATATTATTACAATTTAAAGTACAGTTTAAAATTTTTATGTTTTAAATGTAATTTATTACTGTGATGGCAAAGCTGAATTTTATTATTACATTATTACAGTTTTCAGTGTCACATGATCCTTCAGAAATCATTCTAATATGCTGATTTGGTGCTCAAGAAACATGTCTGATTTATTATGATCAATGTTGATAACAGTTGTGCTGCTTAGTATTTTAAACCGGGATACATTATTTTAAGGATTCATTGATAAATAGAAAGTTGAATAAAAAAATGAGTCACTATTAAATAAAAAATCCAAATATAAATCATAAGCTTGACATTTAGATTATATGCAAATTGTCAAATTGTACATGGTGTTAAGTCTATAAATCTTCATTCATTAAAAACAGATTAGATTGATGTTAACTTAATATTTGCTTTCATATTTTAGCATATTTCTGTCAAAGTCTCCCTGTACATATTTTTTTCTATTATATGGTAATGGCTCCTTTAGAAAAACTTATTTATTAAAAGATTATTTTTCTCTAACATACTTTCTTTTACATTTGGCACCCATAATAAGTTATACTAAAACACATACTCCCAGAGCTGTAAGGTACATTTTTTGATAATATAAGCCTTCTTCCATTAATATTATACCGTGACATCCGTCCTCTAGCATGAGTCACTGGTTTTCCACGCTTGTTTTGTGTATAAATGTTGCTTTTTCCCTGGCTGAATAAACTAGTCCTGTCTCATTATGTTAAATGGTGGAATGAATAGACTGTAACATTGCTGTGGAAACAGGGAGCATCCCTCAGCACAGAGCCTGTGTAAAGTCATTTCTCATCATTACAAACGCAGCCACACGCTGCACGGCTTAAACGCTGGAGATGCCTACCGTGGTTAGATGCGTTTCAGTGTGTGTGTGTGTGTGTGTGTGCTATGTCATATATAGGGGAGTTTCCTGTTGCTTTGAGTGTAGATGCCTCACTTTGGCGGTGCTTGTGGGATATATATGTGTGTGTGTGAGGAGTGGATTCTCATTGGGTGGCTCCAGCCATCTGGCGTTAGCTCAAATGAACTCATTTCTGCTTCTCTATTGATCGGTGAAATAACAGAGCTGCTGTAGTAATGATGTCATCACCTGCCTCTCAGCACTGACCTTGAATGAAGCAAGCTACTGAGCATGCTCACCACACGAGTGTGTGTGTGTTGTGTGTGTGTGTGTGTGAGTGTGTGCTGGATTCCGGAGGTTGAAAGAAGGAAGGCTTTCAACTTGCTGTCCTCCTAATGCACACACACACCTGCTGCTGAATTCCTTTGAGGCACTCCATCTTGTTTCCTCTCTGTCCGGTGAGAAAAGAGATGGTGTCGGCCATGACACTTCCATCTGTAGAAGAAAAGCACCATGATTACTCCATGTGCAAAGCATATGGTGCACCTTATCACAGCGGTATGAGGCATTCATGCATCATTATGTTTGAATGCTTGATTTGACATTTAAAATAACTTTGCATTATTTAATAGGTCTGATTAAACATGTTCAATGCATTTTAGAATAAATACACAGGTTTTTAGGAACAGATTATGCTAAAATGAAGATTCTGTCATTATTTACTCACCTTCATGTCATTTCAAATCTGTCTGACTTATCAGTTCAGTGTTATAAGTCTTACAAACAATCTACTTAAAGGGTTAGTTCACCCAAAAATAAAAAAATAGTCATTATTTACTCACCCTTATGTTGTTCCAAACCTGTATGAGTTTATTTCTGCTGTTGAACTAAAAAGAAGATATTTTGAAGAATGTTGGTAACCAGTAGCCATTGGAAGTCAATGGCTACTGTAAACTGTTTGGTTACCAAAATTCTTCAAAATATCTTCTTTTGTGTTCAACAGAAGAAAGAAATTCATACAGATTTGGAACAACATAAGGGTTTCAAAAAAAGTAAAAAAAAAAACAAACATTTTTTTGCGAACTCCATTTAAGAGTCATTCCAAACTGATTATACTGTAAGTGAATCATCTTTCATGACTCACTTAAAAATATAACATAAGTTTGAAAGTTTCACCAAAATGTGAAATACTACATTTTCTCAATTCACCCACTATTGGTAGCTGTAGCAAAAAGTTAATTCTGTTCCCTGCTCACACAGATGTGGTCCGGTCAAGTTACAGGAAGGTGTATGTAAGAAGGGAATCAGGCACTTAAAGGCCTCTGACCCCTAAACCTTCCTGTAACCTCTTGATTTATCATCCCCCATCATTCTCTCTGTTCTTCACTTTTCCTCACCTTCTGTTTTCTGTCTCTTTCCCCGCTAACCGAGCTCTGTTACAAGGATGGTATTGGCTTACTGCTTGTCCTATATCTGCACATAGAAACATTACACGCTGTACTGTTGTGTATCACACAGGTACACTACACTACTCTGAAATGAACTTTGTGTAGCAGAATCTGAGAAGACCAACTTGTTTTAGGAACCACATACGGGTACAGGGAAAAGGGATCCTGTTTGTGTATGCGTGAGTGCTTGCATGCTCAAACAAGTTGCAGTGCTGGCAATATTAGATATCTAAGATGTGTCTGAATGAATCATTTTCCTTCAGTGTGAAATGACATTACCCATGTGACATTAAAGGATTTTGAATCTGAGGGCAAAGCAGCATTAGAATATATGCTGACCCTTTCCATTATGAATTTGACATCAAGACAGTTTCATTTCAAACCCCTTAAACAACCGCGATTCTCACAAAACTGCAGATATGAATAACTATATTTGCTATGTTTGCTTAAGTGCAAAAATCATAGATGGAGTCAAAGTCAAAAGTCCTATGCCACCCACAGGTCAATGTAAATCAATGGGTTTATTTTTTCAAAAAATTGAATCATCCACCAGGTGAAAATCTTCACCTTCATAAGTCTGATCAGTAATGCTCACCTATCTTCAGCAAGCCACATGATTTGAGGTTTCATTCGTACCTGTAGCTCAAATGGTCCAATATGAGTTGCTTGTTAAAGTTGAATGTTTAGACCTGCTGCTGAAATGCCCTGTTAGTTAAGAGCAAACAGCAGGTATTTACAGAGAAGAGAATCCCTGCTGATGTGATCTGATCCCTTATCAGGTTCTTCTGACAAAAGATAGTGATAACAGAGTGAAAACGGAAAAGATACTGCGATTTCATTTAAATTCTCCTGGTGGCAAAAGATGTGGAATTGAAAAAAATAGTTTCCGCTTAGTGTCACTTCCTATATCTACACTCACATAAAGGATTATTAGGAACACCATACTAATACTGTGTTTGACCCCCTTTCTCCTTCAGAACTGCCTTAATTCTACGTGGCATTGATTCAACAAGGTGCTGAAAGCATTCTTTAGAAATGTTGGCCCATATTGATAGGATAGCATCTTGCAGTTGATGGAGATTTGTGGGATGCACATCCAGGGCACGAAGCTCCCGTTCCACCACATCCCAAAGATGCTCTATTGGGTTGAGATCTGGTGACTGTGGGGGCCATTTTAGTACAGTGAACTCACTGTCATGTTCAAGAAACCAATTTGAAATGATTCGAGCTTTGTGACATGGTGCATTATCCTGCTGGAAGTAGCCATCAGAGGATGGGTACATGGTGGCCATAAAGGGATGGACATGGTCAGAAACAGTGTTCAGGTAGGCCGTGGCATTTAAACGATGCCCAATTGGCACTAAGGGGCCTAAAGTGTGCCAAGAAAACATCCCCCACACCATTACACCACCACCACCAGCCTGCACAGTGGTAACAAGGCATGATGGATCCATTCTCTTTAAGCCAAATTCTGACTGTACCATCTGAATGTCTCAACAGAAATCGAGACTCATCAGACCAGGCAACATTTTTCCAGTCTTCAACTGTCCAATTTGGTGAGCTCTTGCAAATTGTAGCCTCTTTTTCCTATTTGTAGTGGAGATAAGTGGTACCCGGTGGGGTCTTCTGCTGTTGTAGCCCATCCGCCTCCAGGTTGTGCGTGTTGTGGCTTCACAAATGCTTTGCTGCATACCTCGGTTGTAACGAGTGGTTACTTCAGTCAAAGTTGCTCTTCTATCAGCTTGAATCAGTCGGCCCATTCTCCTTTGACCTCTAGCATCAACAAGGCATTTTCGCCCACAGGACTGCCGCATACTGGATGTTTTTCCCTTTTCACACTATTCTTTGTAAACCCTAGAAATGGTTGTGCGTGAAAATCCCAGTAACTGAGCAGATTGTGAAATACTCAGACTGGCCCGTCTGGCACCAACACCCATGCCACGCTCAACATTGCTTAAATCACCTTTCTTTCCCATTCTGACATTCAGTTTGGAGTTCAGGAGATTGTCTTGACCAGGACCACACCTCTAAATGCATTGAAACAACTGCCATTAGGGCTGTAACGATACACCAAACCTACGATTCGATTCGTATCACGATTTTTGACCCACGATTCGATTCGTATCGCGATTCTATCACGGGGGCGGGGCTTGAGGGGGCGGGGCTTGTGGTGAAAAAAAGAGATTTTGAGAGAAGAAAATTTTTTCCATACAAAATTATTACATTTATCTTGCCTAAATGTTTACACTCATTGCATTTTTACAATGGGGTAATATTGTTGTTAAGAATTTACACATCACAAGGAAGCTTGATTTAAATTGTTTAATTAAATTGAAAAAAGTAGCCAAATAAATACAATAGAATAAAGATACAAATAAAGACAATTAAAGAGAAAAGTTTTTGAATAGGTCTAACACTAGTATTCACATACAGAAACTGAATAAAGTAATCAAATGGAAAATAACACTGGGTAGTATTTTAGTCCTGAATAAATTAAATGCATAGGCTATTAATCCTGATTCCTTTAACTTAAAGCCGTCTTTTGTTTTTTTGACAACAAAATTAATGACAGACACATATGGCTTCCGTCACTTTAAGAGCTAGTGCACGGATCCTGTGTTCATTATACTGGCATGCGTTTTATGCCTATTAAAGACAAAACCGACTATGTTTAGAGTATAGCCTACTCACAAAGACCGAAATTGACAATTTTGCGTGTTAAAGCAATATAATCCGCGAAAAATAGTTACTGGCCAGCTGTTTTTGAGGCGGATTTTCTATGAATGTGCGCATAGAAAATAATCTCTCAGAGAGCGCGCGAGCACTGATTAGTGTAAAATTGCTTGAATGTTTAAACTGGTAAGACTTAAAAAGACTTTTACAGTCTATGGTCCCGACTCCAAAAGGCGAGTGTATATTATCGCCGCATGCAGCGCCTGCCTTGCACAACACATTATGAGAGAAGAGATAGAAGACGCGCGCGGCACCGCTGACCACTCACGCTGTTTGTGAAATTGCGTCTGGCAGATAGTTGTTAAAAGAATGATTTGATTTTATTATCTGTGTGGATTACGATTGCGGGAATTTCCCGCATTATAAATGGGAGACCTGCGGGAATGATTAGAATTATGCGCAATACCCGCGCCGAAATTCGAGCCCTGGTTCTGGACAGGAAGGATAACTCTGGGAGTTGGAAGGGGTGTGATCGCGATTCTGCCTTCTCACATCGCGATACAGGATCGTGGACCTGAGTATCGCGATTTCGATTTTATATCGCGTATCGTTACAGCCCTAACTGCCATGGGATTGGTTGGTTAGATAATTGCATTAATAAGAAATTGAACAGGTGTTCCTAATAATCCTTTAGGTGAGTGTATATTGTTTTAGGTTTGGTTATACATTTTAACAGTCTCAGTAATTCCAGCATGTCTGTCCATCTGCCACGTCTGAAACACTTTATGGAGGACACATGGAAAACGGTACAGTTGTAATGACATGGTAAACCAATCCAAAGGGGTCCTTTGAACCTGCAAGTAAAAGTCCACCATCTTGTTTTTAAAAGCATTTTTCTCATACTGTACATACATGTCACCTTAAACACTGACCTGAGTGACCCTGCTGTTTACCGGTGTTTACCCAACACATTGGCCTCCCAGAGCTGATAGTAACTTCAGGGGAAGTGACATTCAGGGAAACGTTTCAATGACGATGACAGTGTGAACCATGTCTCATAAAAAGACTGAGCTTGCAAGAATTACCCCATTGCTGTTTATGACTTGTGGCCACTGCCACAACCACATGACACATGAAAGAAGAAAAAGGCATTAAAGTGACAGTAACTGTGTTTACGGGTGTCTTTTTCACATACTAAAAAGGCTAAATACTTCAGATATAGAGCAAGCATGCAGCCACAAGATTTAGTTTTAACCTCAGATTTCTGGAAATTCAAAATAGATTCAATGGAATTAGTATCATGCTTGGTTACCTATTGATGAACAGCACTTGGTGTAATAATTTTCTCACTGTATTAACGCAGATGTCCTCATGACTAGGTTAGATTGATCATTCACGCTGTGGTTGTAGCAGCGCTCTGAAGCTCATCTGAGTTGTGGACATTTTGAGGTAGGAGATTCAAGCAGTAGAAACTACAGTATGTTTAATGTAGTGCATTTGTGTTGACAATTAATCCTTTTTTAAACAGTGTGTTTTAGTCCAACAACAGGTTAATTCCATCACAAAAATCTGCAAAACACGACAAAACTCCATCAACAATTAGTCTGTGGAAATGTGTGACGCCACACAGTCACAGCCAGACTCAGAACATATTTGATGTTTATTACACAGCTTTGTAGAGTGCGATTTTGGACCATTGAGATTTCTCGCATTACGTGATTAATTCACGTTGTTGGGCTGCTTTTCTATTATCCTGAAGGACAACGTGAGTCAACATCCGGAAGCATTTAACTTCTGTAATGTGAAATATTTCTGGAATATTTAGGTGTTTTATTTTTATTTTCTTGATTTTATTGGTTACCATTATTTTCTCCACCCATATTTTCTTCTTTTATTTTTTAACTGTGAAAACATTTGCATTTTTCGACAATAAGCATTTCAAATAATAATTTTACATGGTTACATCAGAAATCCTTTTAATAATATCCAAACAAATAATGAGCCAAGATGTTTACAATCACAGTTAATACTACATTCTTCTCACTGGAAATGAAAGTGCATTGCGTTTTTGGATAAACTATTGCATGCAGTGTGCTGTTATATTATACATTTTGTGATATTTTGTAAGTAATCTGAATTTTCCATACATAATAGAAATTTGTCATACTGTGCACAGGCATTATGGGAGCATGCTGTTCTAAAAATACAGTTGTCAAACATTTATCTTTTTAGAATAACATGAACTGATGAATCAGTGCATGGTTTTCTAAGACTAAATGCTATATTTATTAAGAATGTAAATAGGTTTTAAGCTCCTCAAGCACAGACAAGCGAAGCATGGTGTGTATGTCTAGATATAATATTGTATTGACTGTCTATAGCACCTGTGTCTTCATTTTCTTCTCCTTTGCATTCAGGTTTCTCACTCGTTCTCTCCCTCGTTCACATGTTCACACATCCCACTATCTGTCCTCGGTCTCAGACTCCGGTAGCACTAATGGCTGTTGTCACAAGTTTTACTGCACCCACACGCTGCGACCATCTGTCTGGTCTCTCTCTCACTCTATCTCTCTCATCAATGATGCTTTATCAGCATGCCTGCCAAAATACAATGTTGCCAAAGAAGTACAGAGGATAATTAATCTGCAGAATTGGGCGATATGGCAGAAGTGTATTCTTGTTAATCACTGCAAAGAAAGCATGAAATGACATTGACATGAACCGTGACCTCTCCTCTTCCTCATTTGCAACTCATGCCATAAAACCTGCTTCCTTGTTGCAACTATGGGATGGGTAACAGATATGAAAATTATTAATACATATTTTTTATTATTTTTATATGTATTATATAAATTAATAATAATTATTATTATTATTATTTTGTGGTATAAAAGTGGTGAGACTGAGTTTGAAATTCATATATCTGTGAAAGGTATATTAAGAATTATAGTATATAATTATAGAATTTTTTTAAATTATATTAATGAATTATATTAATATATATATTAATCAATAATTTATTTAAATTCTTATACATATATATTATATTTTTAAATGAAAAAAAAAAACATTATTTCTATTAATTATATATATATATATATATATATATATATATATATATATATATATATATATATATATATACTTATAATTATTAATAATATAAATAATGACAATTTATTAAAAAAAATATGTCCATAAAAATCTAAAAATAATATATTTCTATAATAATAATATTTTTATTTAAATTATTTTAGATATTCAATTTTTTTATATTTATCTTTTAATTCATTTATATGTAGACCTATTATTATTGTTGTTGTAGTTGTTATTTTTGGTGTAAAAGTGAAGTGAAAGACAAGTGAAATGCTAAAAGTGATTTTGTTGAACATTCAGGAGTGACTACCATAAAAATGGTCTCAAAGCTACGACATGGACTAAAAGCCACACAACTCTCATTTTGTTTTTTATGGAGTGCCTCTGCTACAACCACACACATGCAGACTGATATCTTTACTCATTGCGTCATCTTTTTTTATGCATCCTGCCACAAGCGTAGTATTTAAGATGTCGTATCTAGTTGAAAATAGTCCAACTTTTAAAAACCCACTTTCTCTTCCATTCATTAGAGCATTAGCGCTTTTAGGATTTTTATTGCTATGAATCGCTGCAAATAAGGCTCAAGTGAACCTAAAATCTGCTTTTTTATACAGGGCTTCCAGTTACGAAAGATTAGTTGACCAGTCAACTTTTAAAAATATTTTTGCACATCCCTAGTTGCAACACAAATGCTACATAAGCAGAGGGCATGTCATTTGGAAATAGATTGCCGCTATCTAAACCTCTAAAGACAACAGTTTATTTCTCACGTAATGCCCCAGAGATAAATGATACACGGCTTCCTCGCTGCTATCTGGAATCTGTGCTGTGGAGTCCTACTCCTGAATACTGATCTAAGATCTGTGCTTCTGGGAGTTGAGGGATGTGATGTCATTCCCGTTTTATGCCTTATGGAATACCGCAGGTGGTTACTGAAAGAAACCAAACAAAGTCAAGCAACAGATCTTCTGAGCTCAACTCTGATCTGAGAGCAGCTCTAATGAGGACCGTCTTTATTTAAAGAGCACACTCACTGTACACCTCCGCCTTTGTGTTGTCTTGTTACTCGGGTTTCCATAGCGGTCCGTTCTGTGTTGTGAGCGTCTGAAGGGAGTGGAGCGGCAAGATGACAGAGTTGCAGTAGTATGAGTGTCTACTAGAGTAAATGCACCTGAGTGCATCTGTACGTGGATCATGTTCGCTCATCGCTTAGTTCACAGCCTCAAGACAGGACGGAAATTCAAGGGTAGGAGTGTGTCCTATTGGCGACTGTGTATAGGCTGCTAGCTCTGTGTTGTTGAGTAATATATTGTGTGTGTGTGTGTGTCCGTAGGCTTTGCTGGAGGCCTGCACTGAGACTAAGAATCGTGTTGAGATTGTAACAACTTCAATGGGCCGCAACACTCACTAAAACACTGGAGGCAACTGAATGAGGTATGACTACAGGACACAAACACACACACCCACACACACATACACGTACCTTTTGATAGCCATGACCTTTAATTTAGCATTTTACTACTTGTGCAGGGGCATTATCTGAAGAGCAATTGTAAAAATAACTCTTGCTTAAGCTGTGTCCTATTCACTCGTCCAATAAAGGCCCTGATTGGTGGAGCAATAATACAGGTCTGCCTAGCAACAGAGCTGTTTACCAAACAACACAACTGGGGCTGAAAGCCAGGCTTTCACGTTAAACACCTCCAGGAAAAAGCAAGCTTGTGCAGCCCCCTTGGGACAACACAGCTTTAATGATTCATGCTTGATGCGCGGTCGGTCGCAGGCGTACTGTAACACACAGGTTTACTGTAGCGTGCTCACACACTGGCATGTGCACGTGCAGCGGGTTCAGAGACATCAGTTAAGTGTCTCATTAGCAAATAATACACGTTCATGTGTGTGAACGGGCCCATGTTCTCAAGAGTGTAGGCATGGTCTAATCTAATTCAAGTGATGTCGATCTGAAATTTCTGTTCTGTTGTTTATGGTCACAAACCCAGATTTTAGGTAGATTTGTGAATGAATCCCATAAGCGCCCCCTGTTGGTAGAATATACAATGTAGTGCAAAAAAGTCGTTTTTAAATGTGGTAGTGCTGTCTTGTATAATATTTGTGTTTATGTATGTAGACTTTATTTTAAAATTATTATCATTTGAATTCTTTAAAAGTATATTAGAAATAATATATATTTATATATATAGTACACACACACACACACACACACACACACACACACACACACACATATATATATATATATGTGTGTAAATATAATTATTTTTTATAGATCTTTGTTTATATTTTATATTTGATTAATTTTACAATTATTATTATTTTGTGTCTTAAAAAATGTAGAGAGAGACTAAATGTGCATATATCAGATTTTGGCCAACATTCAGAAATGAACTACCATATAGAATGTTTGAGAATTTTAAATAATTTTTTTAAACAAAAATATTACACAATGTATAGGATTCTTCATGTTTATTTTTCAGTTCAGTTTTTCACTAAAATTTTTATGCTTATAATAGAATTCATTAAAAGATGTATTAAATTAGACAAAATGTAAAATTGTTGCATAAAATGTCTATTAATCATAGACCATACTGAAACTACCAAAATTAATCAGCCACACAGACGCAGTTATAATCTCAAAATGGCCAAATATGAGCCGATTAATAAGCCTGGCCAATATATCAGCGCATGACTACTCAGAAAATCAGGATACGAGAGACAAATGGCTAGACAGGCAGTGCTAGCTCGCGGACAGGCCTGTTAAATGCTTGATATGAGCTCATTTTAAGGGTAATTAACAGAGACGTATGAAAATTAGTACTTCATGAGCTGAGGCTCTCTTTTCTGTGTCTGTCTCGCTCGCTCAGTTTTTCATCTCAGATAGTTCTACTATGCCATGGCTCCTTTAACCAATCGTGGGCTTTTAGAGTAAAAGCTCTCATCCTGTTAAAGGTCACTGGCCTCTTAGTGCGCGTGGTGAAGCATAGCAGTTCATCACACTCACGCTACTGTTTTTTACCCTGCGCTTCCTAATGCTTTCTGAACGTCCTAATCTTCTGTCAAGTGTTAATATGGCAAAGGTTGGGTTCGGCAATGTGTTTTTCCTGTTGGTTTCTTCTCAAAAGACATTTAAAAAAAAAAAAAAAAATAGCCTAGAGAAATGGACGACAAATTGATGCTGAGAGCACATTGGAATGCTTCAGAGTCCATTTATATAGTGTGATGTCATTATAAAAAGGTGGAGGATCTGCAAGATCAAAGTGCGATGTGCTTATGAAACATTAAAGGGATAGTCAATGCTGTCATCATTTACTCAACCTTATTGTAGAGTAAAAACTCAACACTCTTGCACTCTTAAAAATAAAGGTCTTTTTTGGCATCTATGATAAGCTACCATGAAGAACCTTTTGCATCCACGGAACCTAAAGAAGGTTATTTGTACTATTTATACAGTTTTTTTTAGATTTTTAAACGCCTCGATTGTAGTCTTGAGTTTTCTTCCGGGAACATAAACATCACAATATTCCTCATTTAAATAATTCCCACCCAAGACATGCACAATAAAGGGGGTGATGCCTGGTTGAGTTGCATTAGTAGGATGTTGAAACTCATGGTTATGGTAAGGGGCGTGACATTTCTGAAACACACTCGAAGCGGTTGACCAATCACAACACACTGGTGCAGCCGGCCAATCAGAGCACATGTGGAAAAATATGCTTTTTGAACATCCAAGCATGAAAACCTATACTAGTAGACCCCAAGAACAAAATCATGACTTTGCAAAAGGGCGTAATATGTGTTTGGACCCCATTGACTTTCATTGGGAAGACAAAATACACTGGGACATCTTTCAAAATGTCTTCTTTTGTGCTCCACAAACACATGTTTGGAGAAACATGAGGGTGAATTTTTGGGTGAACTACGCTAGTCATCTGTGATCTTTGTATCCTAATAAATTTTTTGTCAGGTGTGTGTCCTGCACACATGACTCGTTGGAAGTTTGGGTGCTGCAGAACCCAGCCTTATGCTTGCTTAGTGTGTGTGATAGTGAGAGTTTGGTGAGGACAGCAGTGCTATTCTTGGCTGTTGGGGGAAGTCTTGGCTCCTGGGCGCATGGGAAAAGTGTTCTTGGCTGGAGTAGTGGTGGCATTCCATTGTGCCTGAATCCCTCTCCCCCTCAGCACTTAAAACTGTGTCCTTTCACACTGTGATCTCAGTGGAGCGCTTTCTAGAAAGAGGGAGAATAAATAAATTACTAGCATAAACACAAAAGCACCTCGCAATCACAGCTACATTTTCCAACCATCCACATAGATGCGCCCATTCGCACCTGTTTGCATGCTTTTAGATTCTTTTTTTCAAACATTCACATGCAGACATGTATCATACATCTATTTTCATTCTTTGAATGAGTTTTGAACGGCTCAAGGTTCAGAATGAACTTTCAGAATGAATCGTCCACTGCTGGCATAAACATGTCTCCCAGCACACTGGCCCTCATTCGCTGGAGCCGCTTTGAAGTCAAAGGTTCTGGAACATTGAAAGAACGGTAAAGGAATAAACATCCAGCTCTCTGAAACGCTGTGATATTAACTTCCCAGAACTCATTTGACCTTTGACCTAGGGGTGGGAATCAGCAGGGATGACGGTATGGCGGTATTACAAATTTTTGAGTGGCAGTAACTTGTTTCTGACAAAAAAAAAAGTAATTTAGAGCTAAAAAATATATGAATTCTTGGTCTTAATAGGGGCTATTTTGACTGCAGAGTTTGTCTTGCAGGTGTAGTTTATGTAGTCAAGGTCATATCTTTATTTTATTTATTTAGACACTGGGTTTTTCAAACTGGTCTCTCTCTCTCTCTCTCTCTCTCTCTCTCTCTCTCTATCTATCTCTCTATCTGTGTGTGTGTGTGTGTGTGTGTGTGTGTGTGTGTGTTTAGTTATTCCCTACGTTATGAGGGCAAAATCTCCCCACAAAGATGGCAATAACAGAAATCTTTGACCTTGTGGGAAATGTTTTTTGGTCCCCATGAGGAAAACAGTTTATAAATACATACTACTAAGAATACTGTTTTTATTATTTATTTATTTATTTTGTAATGAGTTTCGAACTTAAGGACATTATATTTTACTTCTGATTTTAAATTGGATGCATGATAGATTGGTACCATATCACTTATTTATTTATTAATTTATCAAATAATTCCCCATATATTTTATTTTTATTGTTATGGACAATATTAGATATTTATTTTTTCATTATTTCCTCTTTTACATTTAGATTAGATATGCTCTCATCTAACGCTCACTTAAAATAAATATTTTTTAAGAGGTGATAAATGTAAATAAATCTCAAAATTAATATCCATTACAATGTACATTATAATTGAGTGATGCTTAAATTCACTTGTAAAGTTATCTTTTTTAGTTTTGAGTGCAACTCTTTTTTTCTTTATTTACAATTATTTAATTAGTCTTTACCTATTTAAGCATAGGAGCTGTACAGTTATGGTTAGAAATAACTGCCTGAGCTTGTTATGAATATGACTGCAGAGTGAACTGACTTCCCTTAAAAATTACTTTGATACTCAACAATGCACTAATGCTCGCTCTAATAATACATTCATTCTAAATACACACACATTCACACATTTATCCTTTATCCAAACAACCTCTTACACTGAATGGCCTTTAGGGACTTAAGAGCACAAATGTTTGCTTTTGCCTTTTTAATCACCAAAGTGGTTCATTTAAGCTGTGCCTGGAACCAAACAACTGTTGCTTTTATTTTCAGGTGGCAGAGGTCTTATGTCTGACAGACTGGGTCAAGAGGTCAGACTGTTACTGCTGAAAATCTAGACGTCAGTGTGAATTAAGTGCATGCATTCACAAATAGTTTTTACAAGGATTAACATTCCATCACTAAAATGTTGATATTATCTTCAAACTTCTTTAGTTACTTGTTACTTGTTTTGACTGCAGCTTATTCATGGAAATCAATTATATACCCCCAAACAAGCTCCCAACAGGCCAGGCATTTGGTGGCGTGTGTGAAAGGTGAACCTGTCCCAGTGTGCACGAGCTTGAGGTCAAGAGGTGCGGAGCTCGACGCAGAAGACATATAATTCATATGTGGCGTCAAGTTGCATGAATTGCATTACAAACTCGTTCTCTGCATAAAACCAACAGCTTTGTTAGGATAGAAACATGCAGGTTCATAGAGGTTATATTAAAAATCCTTGTCCTTTGAAAACAGGGTCAAGGAGAGCCAAGCTATGAATGTGAAGTTATATTCTGAGAAGTGTTACTGGTATTAGCTTCCATTTATATCAAGGTCGACCTGAATTCTGATGTATTGAGTGTAGTTTGACATTTGCAGTATTTTTTTCTTCCTGATTACTCACAGTGAATAATCGTCAATATTCTGCATTGTAACCCACATCACAGGGCATGTTTAAGCAACAGCAAATGTCAAAATGCCAAAAAATGACGTTGGTGGTGCTTACAGAAAAAACATGAAATGTTTTTTATGAGTTTCAAGAAGAAAAGAGTGTATATTTGTTTGGCTCGTACATAAACTCAAAGCACCGTCAGGGGTCTTTCATTGCGGCTGGATTTATCACTATAGTCTTTCTCGTTCGCACCAGGTCGTGTGATTCTCATGCTATCGGGTTTCGTGCTGTTTTCGGGTTTAGGTGGTCTGTGTGGGGAGCTGGGTCGTCATGCTCATTTCTCACCCTCTATTTATTACCTCAGTGTTATCTAAATCTTTAATTGGTCATGAATGAATGATCACAGGACTGCTAAAGAGAGCGTTCGCAGGATAGGAGATATCACTCTGTTTAGCCTGGACAGAGAGATCACAGCACAATGTGTTATGATTTTGAACTGGTTTTGGATTTGAATTATGCTTCCGATGACCCTTATGTCATTTTATTTTATTGTATTTCTTTTTAATCTTGATTGATTTTAAAAATTATTTTTTTTTAAATTATTTTATAATTATAATTTTTTTTCACGTGCTACCAAAATGTCAAACCAAATGACATTTGTTTTGAAGAAAGATACCTAAAGCACAATTTACACAAAATGTTTCACAAAAATAAGGTCAGTGCGTACAATGACAAAAGGTGATCTATAGTAACCATTTATAAAAAAAAAATGAAGGCAGCAAAATGTAACTAATAACAATCCCTCAAATGATCACATATATTTGACACAATTTTTTTTTTTAAAGCTGATTCTATACGGTTTAAGATATGCACCTTTATTTAAAGCAGAATAAAACAAATAAAAGATGGCTCAAAATGTAGTTTTAGCATTATTGCTTTCGAGATGTCATTTGGGTATGGTATGTTGTTATCGAATGCAGTAACATTCATAAATTAGCATTTCCAATACATTTTTGTGACCCAGACCTGATGATGTGTACAGGACATCAGCCAATCTGTGCAGTGTGGGCAGACGTGAGTATTGTTATGGAACGGATCACAGCAGTGTCCTCAAACCAACCCTTTTTTCTGTCTTAGTTTGGCCAGCACGGCGGAGCCAAACAAGGCCACACCAAACACAATTGCACTTCATCCCATTTTGCCACAATTCAAAGAGCCTTCGTCCTGTGGCCCTGCTCTCTTAGGAACATAAAGACTTCTCTGCGTGGTTCACAGTGTGTGAATGGCTTTGAACAGGGGCTCATGCTGTGCTTTGGTGCATAGTTTGTGTGTGTGTGTTCAGTGGAGGTCCACTTTTATGTTCCGTCTTTGCGGGTTCGTCGTGATGCAGCTGTGAGTTTGTATGCAGGGGTTACTTTTTCTCAGCAGTACAGTCGTGATGATGGGCTGTTGCTCTCAGGTTTGTGGCTGCGTGTTGCATGCTGCTACATGGGTCGGTGGTCTTTTATGCAAAAGGACAGTGAGTGGCGGTGCACGTAAGCAGAAAGCTCTTACAGCTCTATGGACACACACTAAATGTGTTTATTTATTGTTTGGTTAAATAATGATTTTATTACTAAAATGTATTATTTTATACCGCTTCCAGAAGTCTAGACCACTAGTTTGTATTTTGCATTATTTTCTAAGTAATTTTAGAAGCTAATTTCATGCAGTTGCATTTTTCTTTCAATTGATAACTAATAAGCTGATTGTAATATGCTGCTCATAATACTTAATAGTAATCCTAATATGCCGCTCATAATACCTAATACTAATCATAATATGCTGCTCATAATACCTAATAATAATCATGATTTTCGAATGTTATTTTTAAGCATTCAAAATGTCCCTTTACAATTTTTTAAATGAGATTTTATTGTAAAAATGATAAAATATTATGATAAAAAAAATCTGATTTTTTTTAAATGAATGCTTTTTAATATGCCGATCATAATAATGAATAGTAACTATTCATAATATACCGCTCACAATACCTAATATTAAAAATAATGTACTGTTGATAATACCTAATAATAATCATACATTTTTTAACATTATTTTAACATTCGAATAGATGTAATCACTTAAAAAAATTATTGAAAAATTGTATTATAAGAATACAATATTTTATGACAAAAATGTATTGCTGAATTTTTTATTTTATTTATAGCTCATAAGCAGCTTGGAATATGGCGCTCATAATATCTAATAATAATCGTAATAGTATACTTATAAAACGTAAGCTTTGTTTCGCTTTGCTTTAATTAATTTATATGTATTAGTGATTGTGTAATTGCTTTAAAGTGTCTTTTATTTTAATGCTAGTTTGAGACTTGACCCATTAAACTGCTCGAACCCAGTCTCCTCTGAGCGTGTGTCTTGTTCTGCCTCTTATTTGTCACAAGCGTGTGTATCTTTAGCCTGTATTTGTCAGTAGGTCTGCGTGTGCGTCTTAGTGAGCGTGTGTACACACTCCTGTGGGATTATCAAGTAATAGAGGGGTTTAGCAGTGCTTTGCCTCACTGTAATCCGTCACACACACACACTGATGCACGCTTCGCATAGTGGTGGATTTAGGATCGCTTGTGAATGGAGTGAAGGCAAGAAGGACACATCGAGCGGTAGTGGCGGACAAGACACAGAGGCACCGGCAACTGTTTGCGCTGAGGACAAACACACGCGTGAAATCGATTTCAGGTCGAAACCAGATTCCGGCATAGTACGTCTGCAATTATGTGCATCTAATCTGCACTTTTCGAACTCAATTGAAGCTTTGGCTCCGTGGAGCTGTCTCTGAGGAGAGAGGAGAGCTATTCATTTCTGTGATTCAGATTTAGAGGTCATTCAGTGCTATTATTATTTCCAAATGACACAAGCACCATGGCAATGTGCACCTCCGATCAGACACGCTAATTAAAACAGTCATCATAGATGTAATTTGTGTACTAGGCTATCAATATATAACTATAGCTTATATATATATGTGTGTGTGTGTGTGTGTGTGTGTGTGTGTGTGTGTGTGTGAGTATTTTTGTTCACTCACTGACTGGGCCGACCTCAGAGACTTCCCTCACTCTCATTTATCATTTATAGTTACACCCTCAGACTTGAGAGAGAATGAACAGAGCCAGGTCTGAGTTTCTGTTCGGCTACAGTTGCATTCAGAAAGAGAGAATGAGGCCTCTCTGTGCTGTGTAACCAACAAGGTTAGGACAAAATTCAGAATTGAACAATTTAATTGAATTTGATTTAAATGGGAATGACAGAAAGAAAAATGTACTATACTTTAGGACGTTTTTTATTTTTATTTTAACACAATCATGCATATATTTGTTGTGACAAAACATGAAGAATTAGTACATTTTGACTAATTATATCTATAGCCTATAGTTTCCTGTTTTTCTCTCTCTCTCACATTTTTGTGTAATTTGATTGTGTAATTAATTAAATTGTCATTTTTGTAAACTTCAAAACCAATTTTAAAACAATGACTAGCTATCAAATCAGATTTTAATATTTAAATTGGCGTTTAATTTAATTTTTATATATAAGTATAATGAAATTATATGCACTCCACTATTCAAAAGTTTGGGGTTGGTAAGATTCTTTTGGTAAGATTAGTAAGATTTTTGTGAGAGAACCCACACTCTGACTGGAGTGTTGCAGTCTCACTGGTGTTAGCTCAGCATTCGGCCATCACATTTTGCTGTGGGCGCTTACGTTAAAAGCACATAAAGTTAATCTGCAGTCATTCCTCTCCCCTCAGGGCTCAGTATGGGGTTAATGCTCCACTCTGTAATGCTGCTGGGCATGCTGGGTATGACTAGCGCTGCTCTCTCTTTGCCAGTCTGTCTATTCACCCAGCTAATGAGTCATTGTTGGGTTGTTAGTGCCAGATGACGGTGATACAAGCAAGGGAGAATGTTCCACATGATCATAGAAGTGGTTGGTTGTTGGAACTGGTTTAAAGGAATAATTCACCTGGGGACTGGGAATGTCAAACAAACTGCAAAATGACACTAGAATTAATATTACAAAGTCATGTGGACTATTTTTAGCATTACAAAAGTATTACAAAGTCATGTGGACTGTTTTTTATGAAATTTTTATGCTGCAACATTTTGACAGCCCCATTTACTTTCATAATATGGAAAAGAGCAGCCAGGACATTCTTCAAAATATCTCCCTTTGTGTTCCACTGAAGAAAGTAAGTCACACAGTTTTAGAACAACAGGAGTGCAAGTAATGACATAATTTTCTTTTCTTTCTTTATTTAACTATGCCTTTAAAAATAATATAGTACTGTATGCAATGTGCATGCTGGGAGTGTTGTGCAGGAAACCTCTTTCATGCACATATGTATGCGTGGGTGCGCGTTATGCATATGTATAGAGCATTTGATGTGTCTCCTTGGCGACACGTCTCTGGAGTTCACAGTGACACTGTAGCAGAGAGAGGGAAGCCACAGCTGAACGGCAGACAGTCGGAGGGAGTCACAGCCATTCTCTCTCGTGCAGGTGCGATCAAAGGCTCGCTGCTATTCAGGTCTGCTTGTGAAAATGCATATCAGTCTGAAAGCATTCAGTGTGCGTGCATGTAAAAGGACGCATCTGGCTATGAGAGGGTGGTTACATTCCACTGAATGGTGCAGAGCTTTCCTGTGAAGATTTGAGTGGATTTTTAAATCACTGCTCCGTCAGATTCACACAGAATGAACACATTTTTTGGCAAATGGCAAGAGTGCATCACACCTGAGCATTCAGTGGAATACAAAACCAATCCTTTTGTGCATTAGGAAAACAGAACTATAACTATTTATAGAAGCATGAATAAACTTTATGTATGTGGATATTGCTGTTTGAATTAATATTTTTTATTCATGTTTATTTATACATACTGTGATTAGCAGCATGTGTCAAGTATAAAACAGTGTTGTACTTGGATATGATTTTAACTCGGATTTCCAAGTAATTTGATAAAAGAAACTGTCAGAGTTTAAAATAGACATGCCTGTGTTAGGCATCCACCATGTTAGAGCCATTAGGTTGGATGATTTCAAGACCAGATGCACCCTGGGGTCATGCTTTCACTGTTGAAACTATCAGGCTTTTTTAATCCAATATATATATATATATATATATATATATATATATATATATATGTATGTATTATATTATATTGCTTTGATTACATTGATTGGACAAGTACAGCACAACAATGCTCGCTTTGGTCATCTTAAAATGTTCATATCAACCTGTATCTCTCCAGTTACGTATTTCCCAGCACTGTTGTATTCGACCCTTTTAACTTCCCTCAGATGCCGGAACTAAAAGCAGGAAGTGTTTCTGCAACTGTACAAAGCTCATGCATAATTAACAAGACAAGCATCGCTTAGTTTATGATTGGTTGCCAGTTGCTAAGCATTGCCGTTTCACAGTCTTTAAGAACTGAAAGTCTTTCTTGAATAATGTGCAATATATCACAATTTATGACTTTTATGAGAGCATTCCAAGGAATTAAAGCTGTTCTGAGTGCTAAGGGTAGTGCTATACTCCTTAAGTCCCACCGAAGAGCCTTGAAATGTGCAGCGTTATTCGGTGTGTTGATGTAATTTCCTCTAAAACACAGAGACAAGGCAGGACATATCGAACAGCTCCTCCCCTTTTTAAAATAGCCAATAGTGTTTCGTTTATATCACAGCTCGGCCAGAGCCGTTGAGTTCGGTAAAGCTACATAGATTCTCCTTTTAAATGACTTACTAAGCAAAACAGTGAACGTAATCATGCTGAGGATGTGTAGTTTGAAAAGTGTGTAATTTTTGTTGGTGCATGGCACCGATGTTATCTCTTCTACTGAAGTGCTGTTTCTAATCCCGAGTCTGTCTAACCGTTTGTCCTAATCTCCTCCATATTGCTTTAAAATGTAGCATTTTCTGTGTAGAATTCAAATGGGTCCGAGTCCGATATATTTTGTGGTATTCGCCGACTCTTTGTTATCTCTGTGCGGCGGTTCGTGTGAAACTAACGCGAAATCAGACTTCATTCGCCCCAATAGAAAGCATATTTACACTGAATCCTTTCCTATTCCCTATATAGTGCACTATGTGCCATTCACCGTATAAAAAATGCTTAATTGTGTGAACAAGTGGCTGATTTCACCCGCAGCTTCAGCGTCTATTTATAGCGTAAATCTGATAAGAAGCTGAAGTGCAAAGTGATGTCATCAAAATCGTTTATCCATATTGGCGGAAGTGAGAGACTGTAAGTTTTGAGTGCTTGCATCTTCTAAATGTAAATTTTGTCATTGTTTTGGAGCAAACTATCTTATAGATAACCTTAAGGCTAAGATATTCATACTAAAAGCCCACAAACTTAATTTCTGGTTTCATGGGGACTTTAAATGTACTCTTTTTCTCCTACTTAATGACTGCAATCTGTAGAGAGGAGAAAGATGTTCTCCGCTGTAAAGAGATTCATCTCCTGCAAAAATAATTTAAGGGGATATTTTCTTATCAGGTAGTTAGCAGTTGCAGCCTTTTTATCCTACTCTACTTCTGTCTGTCCTCATGATCTCTTGTCTCTATCTCTTTGTTTCTCTCTTCCCCCCGTCCATTTATCAATCTCTCAGGTGACTGCACGCGCTTCAGAGTAAACACATGAAAACTAATTCCCAAAGGCTCAGAAATGGTGAGCATAGCTAATTTGTTGCCACAGCAACAGGCAAACCTTCCCGTGCCGCTTGTTTTGTTGACTGCGGTTCTGTAAACAGCACACACTCCCTCGCCTAACAAGGGAACTCCTTGCGTGCCCGTCATGCGCTGCGCTTCAGATTGATTCGCATTAATGACCGAACCCGAGCTCAAAGCACTGGCAACCTCTGACTGCCTCATACTTTCCATAACATGGCCCATAGGGACGCGTTCAGTCGTGCGTTAAATTGACTCATCGGCAGGCCCACATGGAGTCTGCGCACGGAGAACTTCAGCGAGCATCATTCACAAAGTTCTGAGCACCCCTTCTGTGTACGTGTATTCCATATTTTGGTTATTTTTATGATGTTTTCAGCTAGCAATAATAGTCTAGCACTTCATTAAACACATTTTACCACATTTAAATCCCTACCACAGACATCCGTGGACTTTCCACTAAAATCAGTGTGGGAAATGCAGAAAATGTCTGCATGTTCCTTCTAGGCCTGGTAGAGAACTTTAGCATAGCTATACTTTGTTTTTATAAAGAATGTGAGCATAAACAGAGGAAATTTGAGCTTTCACTGGTGTTATTTTAGCATCATTTGAGATACTGTCATAGTTTTATTAATATTTTGTTAAATTATTTTAGTTTTTTATATATTTTCCTTGTTCATTTTGATCTTAAAGTTTTAGTTATTAGTTCTGTTTATCATTTTCATTCGTTTTTTAAATTGTCTATATAGTTTTTATTAATTTTATTTAAATTTAAGTCATTTTTTGTACATTAAGTTAAACCTAAAATATAACAAGTAAATATCTTTTTTCATTTAACATTTATTTAATATCAAGTAACAGAATTTTTAATTAAACTTTAATTAATTTTAATAACCCTGGCTGTCACCCTCTTTTTAAACACTTAAAAATAAAGGTTCCAAAAGAGGAGTTATAAAACAGAAGAACAATAAAAGAACCAAAGTTCAAAATAACTTCTTTTTTTTTGTAGTGTAAAGAACATTTTAATAGTCTGAAGAACCTTTTTCCACTATTTAAAGAGCCTTTTGTGCAATGGAACATTCAATGGAATTCCTCTTGGAACCATCAATGCCAATAACGAGCCTTTATTTTTAAGAGTGAATATCGTTTTTCCTTTGTGGGAGACATTTCTGTTGTCCGCTCTTACTGCACCATCCTCACAACCATTGAGCATAATATATATTTATCAAAACTGCATAGCTAACTAGGTCAGCTAAACAAACTCTAGCCTTTAGCTATGAATCTGAGACGTTGCTGTCTCTATCACCACCTGCTGGTGAGTTAGTAGAACTGCAGCAATTCTCTCTAGTATTTATATGCCATTTGATTTTTAAATGGTGCAGAAACTAAAAGGTTCAGAGACCTCCAATTCGATGAGATGTTGCTGTACGGGATTAGCATCAAAATGCCCTTGTGCTTTCAATGAGCTCACCTGAAATGAGTTTCTAATCCGGGGAATGCCGTGACTATCCATGGAAGTGTGTGTGGGTCTGTGTTTGTGTGTGCTCTTCTGCCATGTGTGGGAGTGCGTACTGCACATGTAAGGGAGAGTAGTCTGTCTTTAGGCTATTTCTTAAGCTATGAAGCACTTTTAGAAAATAAACCCCCTTAATACACTTTTGATAATGATGTATTGTGTTTGACATCATTCTGTGCTGGAAATGACATTTGAGACATTTTTGCATTTAAAATGGTAGATTAGTCTTCCAGGGCTAATTTCATATCGTTTGTATCCTAAATAGCACAGTTAAAATCACACTCAGTTTGACTAGAATTGATACACGATAGATAAATAAAAAAACATTGGTATCACTTTATTTTAGTGTCTTTGTTACACATTACATGTTGCTATAGTAATAAAACAGTAATTACATGCAATTAACCCAAACAAAACCTTGATCCTAACCCTATAGTTAGTCAGAGCTGCCAACTCATGCATTCAGCGTGAGACTCACGCAATTGACACTTTTCACACGCTCTCACGCAGAGATAAATCGCGAAGCAAAGAGGACACTGACACAGACAGACAAGACAGAGCAGGTTCCCTTTGATATGAAACTTATTCTCAACTTTCAAATTCTGTCAATTTTATTACGAAATTCAAACAATAAATACCGTTTTGGCGCTTGTATATGTGACAGCTCGCTGTAGCGCCTCAAGCGGCACGTGAACCGATCTCTCTTTACTAATAGTAAATAAACACGAATACACAATAATAGGTATGTTGAAAGATACAGTACAACTTATCGAAATGTAAATGCCTCATGCAGAAATTGAAATTTCAGCTTTGCAATCACAGGATGAATACTGTTTTTTTTTTATCAAATAAATGCAGCCTTGGTGAGCATAAGAGACTTCTTTCAAAAACATTTAAAAGTCTTACCGACCCTAAACTAAAGCATTTACAGTAGTAAAGGCTTAGTGCTGGTTTTACTCTTTAGATCATTTCATAAAAGATTTAGTGAAATTTTGTGATGAATTAAAAAGAGTAAAGCAATTAAATCTATAGCAAAATAAAAAAGGCATTTGCAAAGTTTCCAGATTTAATGTGATCTTCGCTTAACAATAAGAAAATCTGTTCATTTGAATAATAATCATCCACTCTGGGACATAGAAGTGCCTGTAGCTGTAGAAACAGCCTTATATCTCTTCATCTCTCTCTGGTTTAATCTCAATCGCTCTCTCCCCCTCTCTCGATTTCCCTCGTACTCTCGTTCCCTCGCCTCCCTCCTCCGTCTTTCTGTACATCCCTCCCTCTCTCCCTGATCTCCTCCCTCATTCTGCCTCTCTTTCATTCTTTCGCTCTCTCTTTCTTTAGCAGTGTAGTCTGGGCACGCTGCCAGCTGGCATGTGTCTTTTTTGAATGAATACCTGATGAAGTTGGTGGTGCGCAGTGAGGTGAGGAGTGGGAGGAGCTGAGCGAGTGAGTGAGCGAGCGAGCGAGCGAGGGAGAGGAAGGGGAGAACTGGTGGCCTGGCTTGGCCTTGCAATTGCATAACGCACGTTTGAGTGCTGCAGGCAGGGCTCAGAGCTCAGCGCTCCTGTGTGACACACGGGGCCCGGCGGGGCAGGGGGCAGTGCCTGACCACAGCCATGACTTAGAGCAGGAAGGGGCATTGGTTCACGCCGGCCACACCGCTGTACCTCCATAAGGTGTCAGGGTGTCTTTGTGCCTGTGTGGCTCCTGTGGGAACAAGGGAGAGACAGAGAGCGACTCAAATGGCCTCTCTGAACAACAAGGTAAGCTTTTACGCACTCCCACTACAATGTGTTTTACTCAAATGCATGTATGTTAGAGATTGTGCATGTCTATTTGTGTCTAGCACTTCTCTGTTATAATTATAGTGTTTCTCAACTATAGCCAAGGGTATTACTGCAGCTTTCAGGTGGTACTTAAAAAGATCCTTGCTTTGTTGAACTTATAAAATAGATTAAAATAATTAGAAGTCAACTCATTTTTTAAAGCAAAAAAGCAAAACAAGCTATGTGTAATATGTGCAAGACTCCAAAACTCTTTCCTCGATTGATGATAATGCCAAAAGATATGCAGTCTACTGTAATACAAGTTCTCTGGTTTGGTATTGATGAAGTGTTTGAGCGTTAATGATCAAACTGTGAAGGTTCATAAGGCACAGAAACATTAGTGAGTTCTAGTACAGTTTCTCTCTTTCTCTGTCTTGTCTTTGTTCATGTTCTTTATGAGTATCTCTGGACTTGAAAGTGCAAGTCATTCAGTTGCACTTCTTCATGCAGCTACAAAGCTCTCTCTCTCTCTCTCTCTCTCTCTCTCTCTCTCTCTCTCTCTCTCTCTCTCTCTCTCTCTCCTGAGAGTGTTCTGTTTCTTCTTTCCTTATGTCGTATCTACTTTACAACCTGTCTCCGTTTCACTCGCTCTATCCGTTTCTGTGCTTTTCGTTGTAGAGATCAGGCACTGGGACAGTTTGTGAGTATCTGCCCACCTTTTAAAGGGAAAGCGCCTCAGAAAACTGTGGAAAGATCTACAGTACAGTAAGGTTGTGTCTTAAATGCTAGTGAGCTACTTGCCTAGACAGCACGTTTGACCATCTTAGATGCATTCCAAACTGTTATTTTATGCTATTGTTATTTATCAGTACCTATGCAGTGTTTCCGCCACATTCATTCCGCCGTGGCGGGCCGCCACACCTAAAATCATCCCGCCACGGCTGCAGCTTCTCAGTGAGGTCCGATATTTATTATTTGTTAAGCCCCACTAAAGGCATAAACAACATTGTAAAGCACAATAAAGTTTCCGCACTATATTCCAAGACTTCTAAAGTCTTTCAATAGCATAATGTGCGGTAAAAATGAATGTTTAAGTCGTTAAGTTAAAGTTAATGGAAAAAGTTATCTCTCCTCAGTCATTCTCCATTCAGCATTCAAACAGCGCGTCGCGTTCGGTTACGACAGTTACACGACGACACTCTCTTCAAGATCAATGTTCCCATTATTATACTTTTTTGTAGATAAAGCTCTATAGTTTCCATAAAATGACTTTATCTTGCTGGAGTTTATTGCGCGTTCTAAATCATATTCCTTTCTCCCGGGTGTCTGTTAGATTACAGCACTGGAGTAGAGAGCGCTATGAATTGTTAGATTACAGCACTGGAGTAGATATGGAAGCATATGGGTAGCAATATTCAATTTGAAATGTAATGTGCAAAATGACAATGCAATATGTAAAATGGCATTGAATTCTGTATTTAAATTTACATTTTACATTACCATTCTAGCAACGTTTGGTGCAAAATAAAACTAAAATGAAATTACATAATTTACATTTGCCATTTCATACACTAGTTTTAATATACATATTGAAACGCTTTATAAGTTGCAAAATTAAAATGAAAATGCATTACAGAAATGATTAGATATGTGTAGCATGTTCAAGCAAAAACTGTGGCAAAATGATCATTCAAATGTTATTTTTCTTAATTGCATTTACACTCACAGTCAAGACACTTGCGATTGCATTTTCATGAAATGTCCCACAATGAATGTAGCAAAATTCAATGTGCACATTGAAAATGCATTCCGAGCCGATCACGCCCCCTCCTGCCCTGTCAATCACTGCATCAAGCCGGGGCTTAAGCTGTGTTGTTTCTCTCTGGAACTGGTCGGGGGTATTACGCAGAGGGTCACGAAGGTTCAAGTGAGGCAACATGGACAAGTCAGTTCCACAGCTTCTCCGAGAAGCTGCACAAGCAATAGAGCGACAAAGTGCAAATGCTGGCCCTGCAAACTTAAGCATGACGCCTCCAGATCGAAGTGGTGGGACACGGGGTAAGTTGGCAGAAAGAGAAGAGACAAGGGGGTCGGTAGTGTGACCGCAGCCGCAGGTAAATCCGGGTGGTGTCACCCCGTTTAGTTTTTTTTAGTTTTTTTTTAGTTTTTTGGCCAAAACGAGCACTTTTCATACATACACTCTATGGTCACGTAAGAGTGTGATCGTCAAATACACTCCACAGTCCAGACCCCGAGTGAAAGTTGGCAACCTTAGGTCTAACCGTTTGACGACCGTTCGACCGACCCCCTTGTCTCTCCCCTTTTCTACCAACTTACCCCGTGTCCCGCCACTTCGATCCGGAGGCGTCATGCTTAAGCTGGACGATGGCCTTTCTGAAGGGGCAGCATTTGCACTTTGTCGCTCTATTGCTTTTGCAGCTTCTCGGAGATGCTGTGGAACTGACTTGTCCATGTTGCCTCACTTGAACCTTCGTGACCCTCTGCGTAATACCCCCCGGGCCCCCGACCAGTTCCATAGAGAGAAACAACACAACTTAAGCCCCGCCTTGATGCAGTGATTGACAGGGCAGGAGGGGGCGTGATCGGCTCGGAATGCATTTTCAATGTGCACATTGAATTTTGCTACATTCATTGCGGGACATTTCATGAAAATGCAATCGCAAGTGTCTTGACTGTGAGTGTAAATGCAATTAAGAAAAATAACATTTGAATGATCATTTTGCCACAGTTTTTGCTTGAACATGCTACACATATCTAATCATTTCTGTAATGCATTTTCATTTTAATTTTGCAACTTATGAAGCGTTTCAATAATGCATATTAAAACTAGTGTATGAAATGGCAAATGTAAATTATGTAATTTCATTTTAATTTTATTTTGCACCAAACGTTGCTAGAATGGTAATGTAAAATGTAAATTTAAATACAGAATGCAATGCCATTTTACATATTGCATTGTCATTTTGCATATTACATTTCAAATTGAATATTGCTACCCATATGCTTCCATATAGAGAGCGCTATGAATTGTTAGATTACAGCACTGGAGTAGAGAGCGCTATGAATTGTTCTTCATGCGCACTGTAACTGAAATTTAAAACTGTCAAAAAAAAAGGCTCAATAAACTGTTGCATAGATAGAATACACTAAGCATAGATAGATATAATCTCTTCTCTTCACTTTGTGCTTTGAACTTTTCAATGCGAAGCGCAGCGCGCTGTGACTTCACGTTGCTTGCTTCAAGTGCATCATTCTGCGCACGGGATGCGCATAATTGCTTTGCTGCTCTTATTCCTTTCATTTTATAATAATACTTAGGGGAGGTTTAAACACCTTGGGGCGAGGGGGCGTGGCCAATGGAAATATCACTCATGGGCCACGCCCCCTCCCCCTGGGGAAATGGGGCTGCCACCACAGTTGGAAAAAATCCTAGAGGAAACACTGCTATGAAGTAATAAGCTCACAAGAGGTTTTGAGACTGCTGTCACTTTTGGTTTAAGAATTAGACTTTTGCATTATGTTGTGTTAAAAGATAATGTCGGAGAAGTTCCTTTCAGAAAATTTTTTTGACACTAAAATGACCGAAAATCTGTTTTTCTGTGGATATATCAGTTTTTAGAATTACTCTAATATTTCATGTAGTTTCTCAATTAATATGACATGATAAAAATCATAGTTAATAATTATACAAGAATATTGAAAAATTATGTTTGAAATAATTTTAGTTGAACTTCTGTATAACATGACACGCACAGTATAAAAATAAATGTAATACATCATATATTGCCTTCCATGGTTTTATTTTATTGTGATAGTTTTTCAAGTTTTTGTGCACACAACCAAACGCATTGATTTAAAATGCAGAGTTGCATTCTTGTCAATAATGCTGAGGTTATATTGACTTAAACCTGGTCATCTCCCATTGACCCACTAATGCAGCCCACAGATCTCAGTGGATGACATGTTGTGCTGCATTATTGCGGTGCGAGTGGGTTTTTATGGAGAGGAATGCATTCTGAGAGCCCATGCTTCTTCTCATTCATGTCTGTGTTAGATTCACAGTGAATGTCTTTGATTAATGTCTCTGATTTGTCCCCGCAGTTCTCCGTGGCTCTGAGGCCCCGGGGACGTGATTCATAGTGTTGCCAGGGCTGATGGAGGACAATAAGTTTAGGTTTCAGGTCATCTGATACTGTTTTGTTCTGCGCTCAGCAAGATCCAGCTGACAAGGCTTTTATACTGCAGTCTCTCTCTCTCTCTCTTTCTCTCTCTCTCTCTCTCTCTCTCTCTCTCTCTCTCTCTCTCTCTCTCTCTCTCGCTCTCTCTCTTTCTCTCTGTCTCTCTCTCTCTCTCTCTCTTTCTCTCTCTCTCTCTCTCTCTCTCTCTCTCTCTCTCTCTCTCTCTCTCTTTCTCTCTCTCTCTCTCTCTCTCTCTTTCTCTCTCTCTCTCTCTCTCTCTCTCTCTCTCTCTCTCTCTCTCTCTCTCTCTCTCTCTCGCTCTCTCGCTCTCTCTCTCTCGCTCTCTTTCTCTCTGTCTCTCTCAGCTCTCACTACGCTCTTAGTTTACAGTTAGGAAGCAGTGGAGGTGTGTGTCTGAGTGTGTGTGTGTTGTGTGTGTGTTAATAAGTATTTGAATGAGCCTCTGTGCTGGTCTTCTGTTGCTATGTGCTTGCTATTTTTCAAGTGTGTGTGTGTGTGTGTGTGTGTGTGTGTGTGTGTGTGTGTGTGTGTGTGTGTGTAGGTGTAGCATAGTGTTCTCGCTAATGTAGGTCAGTAGATTGCTCGCTCCCTCCCAGCTCTGTGTGTGTGTGTGTGTGTCCTGTTGGGTTTAATCCTGAGGGATAAGCAGCCAGGGCTGAGAGGACCCAACTGTGAAAGATTAGGACTTGGCTTACCTCGGGATACCACAGCGACACACTGAGGTGTGTGTGTGTGTGTGTATACACACAATACCAGCCATTGGCATCAGTGTCATTAATCCTAACTGGCTCCCTGCAGTATCAGACATTCATTAAGGAATTGTGTAAGCTGCAGTCAGTTGAGTTGAGAATATACTACGCCTTCACTCTCTCTCTCGTACTGTGGCCTTCTTTCTCTTCTGCTCCGCTTTTCTTTGTAATATAGTGGCTGGATGCTTTCGTAGTATGTACTACACATCCCTATTTAGTACATACTACGAAAGCATGCAGCCACAGTCACAGTTGTCCATAGAGGTTGATACCTATAATATTATCTGTCAGTTTGACAGACTGAGTTTTATTATGTTTTTTCCCTCTGGAACTTTTTTCCAGTCCCTGGGGTTGGTGCTGGACAGAGTTTAAGTGATTTCATTTGATATTTAGTTATAATTGTTTTGTTTTTGTATTGTCAATTAGTATTTGAGTTATATGTTTTGCCTTTATTGGATGGGTGAAGTCGAGTGGATAGTGATAGGAGAGGAGAGAGCAAAACAGGATCAGAAATGAACCAAGTTGGGACTCGAACTTGGCAAATAACTTTTCCGTTAACTTTTTTTCAGACTTAGGTTAAAATGTAATTAATTATAAATGTATATTAATTTATTATTATATTATATATATTTTATATTGTATATACTCTGTATAATATTATATAATGATATATACATTTCTTTTTCAAAATGATTTTTTTTTAAAGTACATATTATTGTTTAATAAAATGTAATGATATTTTTTTAACACCTTTTGCTTTTTTGCTGTTCACTTAAATAGGCTTGCTGTGTGACAAAAACATTTTTAGAATTAGGAATACTCAATGTTTTTTCACAATAATATAATATTAGATTATAAAAACAACAGTTAATAGTTATGAAAGAATCTGAGATTTCTGAGATTTCTTTGAAAAGCTACACTATTTGAGCTCATATTTTGTTGTATTTGTTTTGTTACAGTTTTTTGAATGAGAAATTATCGACCTGAGGTTGAGCTAGGACTCAAAATCAGGTTGATATTAAGGATACTCACAAGGCTATGGCTCCAACCTCTGTATTAATTAAAATTTTAGTTAAAGTTTTAGTAATTTTGCTGTGCATGTTTGCCATTTTTATTAGTGTCATTTTTATAAATACATCTAAATATGTATTAAAGGGATAGTTCATCCCAAGAAAAATGAAAATTCTGTCATCATTTACTCACCCTCAAGTTGTTCCAAAGCTGTGTGAGTTTCTTTGTTCTGCTGAACACAAAATAAGATATTTTGAAGAATGTCGGTAACCAGACCCCATTGACTTCCATAGTTTGGACATAGTCTATGTACCAGTCATGCTTGGTACTTAGTCATCAGTACATTCTTGGAAGTGTACATTCCACACGTGCCATGGTGGCATTGTCCTTTTACCCGCATGTTCTTTGACCTATGACGTGCTAACAACAACCACAAAAATGTACTGAGATGTTTAAACTAGTAAATAAACAAACAAGTATTGGTACCTATTGCAGTTATACATGAAAAGAGCCGTCCAGCTCATAGTTCTCTGCTTCTTCTTTTTTCCCCAGTTTTCATACCTTATTGATTTTATTTTTTGCTTAATATGTGGCTGATAAGTATGCAAATTCAGATGCAGAAGAGTGTCTTTGGTTGTGCTTTAATTCTTGGGAAGCATATATCATATCATATGCTCTTGCAGAGACTAAACCGAGATGTATCGTACATCAAACTGGGAACAACGAATCACTGATTACCATTTTAATTAGTTTTCAAATATAATCTCATCATAACAATTTTAGTTCACCGCAAGCGTTCAAGGACCTGGCAGAGACCAGTTTAAACCTTTAGAATTGCCTTTACAGTAAGTTATAATACCATCTGGATAATATTGTCATCTACCATGCATGATTACTTAAATCATTAATTAAAATGATTATGATAATTGGGTTATTAACATGCTTGATTGCCCTTGTCTGATGCAAATTATGGTAAAGGAAAAAGACTTACAAGAGAGGTTGGGGGTGGTGCAAAGAGAGATGAAAAGATATATGAGCCAAAGGGAAGGAATGAGAGTGTAACTGATGTGGGTGAAAAGTAGAAAAAAAGAGGTAGAAAACACTGATTGAGAGAGTGCTGAGAATAAACACCCTGCTCAATGTCAATAGTGTCAATCAAGGATGTTCAGCTGTTGTGTAACCTTTCTACACTACTTTGACTTAAGAGCAAACAGAGAGGACTTGCTCCTGCTGTTTGTAATCAGCTGAGGGCTGTTGTGTCTGCTTTAAGTGATGGCATGAACTTTGTGAACTAAACATAAACGTTGAACAAAACTATGTTTCTTATTTTGTCCAATTTTAAAACATTGTCTGAGGATATAGAGTTTGACAGGCACACTTTAGTGATATAGTGATGGTATCGGATGGTAACGGGGTGGGAATCTCTAGGCACCTCACGATTCGATTCGATTCGATTACGATTCAGAGGGCTGCGATTCGATGCTAAAGCGATTTATCGATTATCTGAATCTTTGTGTGTGTGTGTGTGACTATAAATACTTTGCTTTAAAAGTACAAAGTAATGACCCATAAAGAATTAATGTACAATATATTTTATTAACATTGCAAAGAACCAACAGGAAAATAAATGTGTGCCTGAACTAGGGGTCGACCGATTATCGGCCTGGACGATTATCGGCGCAGATATTAGGCATTTTTATGGTTATCGGTATCGGCCATTTTCAAAACCGATTTGCCGATAAAATTATTTTAATTTGAAAAATTTGCAAAATACCTCAATATAATAGAGCCCTGTAAATTCCGTTTTTATGACTGGATTCCGCGATTCCATCTGTTTTCTGCATCGCGGAATCCAGTCATAAAAACGGAATTTACTGTATAAAGCGGAATATCACGGAATTTGTCAACTTTTTGATGAATTAATAAAAAGCAGGTCAGTACAAATCAAACCGCAAAAAGACTATTTAAATATGAATCCTGCGTGTCTCTAAATTAATGGTGCAGACGCGTGATTTCATTTACCTCACACACACACACACACACACTGGAGCACGCGTGACGCTTGCTCTGTTTTCAGCCTCAGCCGCATCATTATATGAGGACATGATTGCATAAACATAATCTCCAGAGTCGCTTAGTCACTTCATGAGCTTTTTAATGCTTCAACTGAGAAAAGTTATCGTCATATTATAAACACACAGAAACTCAAAGATCTCCACGGCAACCCGTCAAAATAAAAGTTCGGTTTTTCACAAGGCCCTAAAAATGTAATTTTTGTTCAACTGTAAATAAATTGCGTAAGTTTGATGATTTTAATTAATTAGAAATGCTTTTTAATTACTAAAATTGTATTTAAACATTAAAATAGAGTCTTTAAGTTTTACAAAATGTCTTACAGAATTTTTACAAGTTATTATTATTAATAACAGTTCTCAGATTCAAAGATATGTTTAAATCATTTAAAGAAAGTATTTGTCAAAACCCTTTGTTATTCTTAATTTTGACATTAATTTACAGTTTTACACCAGACATAGGCTATAATATATAGGCTATATATATATATATATATATATATATATATATATATATAATTATATATATATATATCGGTTAAAAATATCGGTTATCGGTCTATTTGATCTGTAATAATCGGTATCGGCATCGGCCCTGAAAATCACATATCGGTCGACCCCTAGCCTGAACTACCAGCATACTTTTAGTAAATTAAAAATATAACAACGACCGGTACAGCCGAGTGTTTTTCCTCCTCTGGGTGGAAACGTGTCATATGGCTTCTCATATTTGTCGTGTTTCCGAAATATTTCAGTTTTATTCTACATAGCTTACAAATAGTGTGGCTCTTGTCCAGCTCTTTTCCCCCTTTAACTTCATAGAAGCCAAAATATTTCCACACGTCAGATTTTAACGTGGAGGGTGTTTGGATTTCGCGCTCAGCCATCGCGTCTCTGTTATGTGCACACGCCACAGACGGTCCGGGCACTGCACTCCGAGTTACGTCTTTTGCGTTCCGTCAATATTACGTTGAAATAAAAAAAATATTTAAAAAAATAAATAAATAATTATTTTTTTTGAAAATCGATTTTTGACATTTGTGAATCGATTCAGAATCGTCCACGTCCGCATCGCGATGCATCTAAGAATCGTTTTTTCCCCCCACCCCTAGGTAATACCATGGTCATTTGATTTACATCATGGTTCTAAATGATTACCATATTCATATACTATGGCATTTATCTGGTTCTTCATGCTACATACTTCATAGAATACAATGCCATGTCCAAACAAGCATAGTATTGTGCTACGCCATGGTACAGTGCATCATATAGTATTACCATGGTACTATACTATGGTACTACCATCTGATACCTGTTACTCCAAGATACATCCAAGAATACTATACTGATACCATAGTACAGTATTAGCTTGGTGCCATGTCCAGTAAACCATAGAGACTTTTGTGTCCAAAAAACATGATTCTAGCATTGTACATATCCAAAACATCAGAGTAATACTATGGGACATTTACGTAGTTACTTTTGTGTAAGTGTTGCATACACACAAAAAAGTAAGCCGCTATACAGACCGGCTTAAAGGGTAGGTTTCCCTCACAGCAGAATCTGCCTGCTCTTTTATAGCACTGCGACACTTGTTAAATCATCAGGGCCTGTTTATCATGCAAAACCACCCTCCCACCAGTTCTGGACAACAGACGCAGCTGAATGGGTCCAATCAGTAGAGCTCAGGGAGAAATGTCAAACAAGCCATAACACTGCACAACATCACTGTTTGTCACGTGTATCCCCATACTCTCTGCAGTGGGAGGGAGAAGAAAAAGGGACTGGCTTCCTACTTTGATGGAGAGCTCTTAAAGTTAACATCAAATCCATCCAATTAGAAAGTTTTTATGTATGCATTCATTAAGTCATTAGTGCATGTTATTCCAAAGAAAAAAACATTTGTGTTTGTAATCTTGCATCAATATGTGACTTGTTTCGTCTATGAAATGTTTCCTTTTGTTTAATGTCACCTAAGCCATGTGGGCTGTTGGTTAATGTAGTCCTTTAATACTGAAAGCAAGTAATTTGTTCATTCAAATCTATCTCCATTATGCTATATAAACACCCACTTTTCACAATTCAGTCAATTCGTGATAGATAAAGTAGTCCCTGCTTACACTTTTTCTCTTTGAAAATAATTTTTTTTTGGAAAAATTACTCATTACGGAAGTAAAATGGGTTACGAATGCTATTCCATTTAAACTTTAAGACGTTTATATCACGTTTTCACAGTATAGTAGATGAGCTTCCAGTCTAATTTGTGATTGTGTGTTGCATGGTGGTGAATGTGTTGCTGGTTTCAAATAGGCCCTGAGTGCAGTGCCGGTTCATTATCAATGATGTTCACACTGTGTGTTCCATCTTGTCCTACAGGTGGTCCACTTACAGACTCCAAACACACACACTATGAGTGTTATCCGCAAGATACTTGTGCCTACTCACTAGGGCTGCATGATTTTGGGGAAAATGTCATATTGCGATTATTTAGGTCAATAATGTGATTGCGATATAATAAACAAATGGTTTCATGAGTCAACTTGCTTAGTTCTCAAGGAAAATGCACTTACACAGATCAGTGATAATGCTGACATGTGTATTTCTCAACTCAGTGTTTTCAAATTAAAATAATATTTTTTACAAAATTAAATAATGACATCTTTGTATTACTGCAAACTTGTTATTGTCTCAATAGTACAATAGTATAAAATAAATAAGATTTGCTCATAAGATATTTTGGACATTTAAGCAGGATGTGTATTGTGATTGTCAAAACATTTGGTAACTAAACAGAATTTTGTTAAGTTTAGTGACAATATGTTATAATGTTTACATGGTACAATGACTGGTAGGCTACTGTTTTTATTATTGCTTGATCTTGTGATTTGATTCCGATCCTGACTCAATATCGATTCATTTGAATAAATATTAGGTACAGTAGATACACGTTAATTTTTCTCAAGAAAAAAAAAACATCTCACCTAATGCTGTAAACATACAGAGAACCCTGTCAGCTGGTATTATTATTAAAGGTTAAAAATAACAACTTAAAATTAAATATAATTTGGTTTTTACTAGGCTATAATAACAACGTTACAATATTTTAATGATATAAGTAAAAATATAATAAAAATGTAATATAGTGCACATATTTAGCAAAATACTCCTCTCTTTATATAATTTGTCTAGCCAACTAACGTGCTATCAAATGGCTTTCCTGAGGTAAATGTAACGTTATGTGACATAGCCTATTGTTCTCCAGCTGTTTACTTGACCTCTTGTTGTTAGATATTATGTATGAGGCATAAACATTTCAGTAAGTTGTACTGTATCTTTCAACACACCTATTGTTCATTCGTATTTATTTACTATTAACTATTAAAGAGTAAGAGATGTTCGGTTCACGACCACGATCTGTCACGTCACATTTACAAGCGCCAAAACGCTATTGTTTGCATTTCGTAATAAAATTGACAGAATTTGAGAGCTGATGATTTGTTTCATGTCAAAAGTAACCTGCTCTGTCTAGTCTATCGGTGTCAGTGTCCTCTTTGCATCGTGATTTTATTCTGCGTTAGAATAAATGGATGTGTGGCATGAGAGCGTGTGAAATGTGTCAATTGCGTGAGTATCACGCTGAATTTTTGCAGCATTTTGCATCATATATTCGCATAGCCTTGACAGTGAGCCTCGATTGCGATATGATTAATCGTGCAGCACTACTACTCACATATATAGGGATATTTTTAAAAGCTGTTGAATGCACTGAACTAGCTTTTTACTTTAAAGTGTCTTGACAGAGTTTAAATAGGCCTGTCTTAAAACAGAAATAACCTTAATGATGCCTTGGTTATTTTTCAGGTTCTTCCTGCAGTCCTGGAGACTCGCTCTCAGAGGGAAATGATTCCACATGAATTGCATGGACCGCTCTCCCACAGCAGGTGTGACTTCCATTGCTTAAGACTGAAATCTGTGTCCATCCAACCTTAGGAACAGGACATTTCCCCTCTCACCACCACTCTCCTCTCTACCCCATCCCCATCCTCACTCCGAGCCAATCAGTGAGAGGGCACACTCTGTTAGCAAGACAAACTGAGACCAAGAGGGAGCGGAAAAGTGCCAGAAAAGACAGGGGGAAGCGTGGTACAAGATTCTCAGACACCATGAAGTCAAACCAGGAGCGGAGCAATGAATGCCTGCCTCCAAAGAAGCGTGAAATCCCAGCAAGCACTCTGCCCTCTGAGGTTAGGCCTATGGTGATGGCACCTGCAAGTGATAGCCAGCGTGGGGGGAACCTGGCCTGGCTTGCCAGTCTGGCAAGCGGGCATGACAGAGGGCGGCAGCACATCAGCACCTCCGCAGAACCTCAATACAAACCATTGTCAGCCATGGCTGAAAGCGCACCTTCCTCATCCACGCACTCAACCAGAGCTCTACCTACAGTGACCACAATACCTGCAGTGTACACGTCACCCCTCTCTCAGCCTACTGGCACCATCCAGTACACACCCCTGCCTCATAATCTACATTTCATCAGCTCTCCGTATAGTGCACCATATGCTGGCTACATCTCTCCACTAGTTCCCCATTCGGTTGCCACCACTACCACACAACGTGAGGTTTATGCCAGCACCTCCATTTCTCCAGTATCCAAAATTGACCATCACCATCATTTGGGCCGTTCAGGCCTGGTCACAACTGACAACACCTCTTCAGCCCACTCCACCCAATACGTCCACATTGCTGGTTCTCCTCTAAGCGTATCCCCTCGGACAGCTCCATCACCCCATGCTCACTTGCCTGTACACTTACACCCTCACCACACGCTCCCCCTCAGTGGCCCCTCGCAGGTCTTAGTTCAGTACACAGATGGACTTTTACCCAAGAGAGAGGAGACGAGGCCCAGGGTGGTGCTGAACGGAGAGCTGGAAAAGGACAGACGCTTTGGTCCATCTCCCGAGTCCAGTGCAGGGAAGCAGGGCAGCACTGCCAAAGGGGGTTCCTCCTCCCATCAGCACCACATTCACCAGCAGCAGAGCCCACGTCACTATGAGGCTCGGCATGTGGTGCTACCTGCTGAATATGCGCAGGACAGTACAGCCATGCGGACCTCTTTGGTGCTGGTTCCAAACAGTCCTAGCTCCAGTGTTGCTGATCCCGGAGGTTCACTGGACAAGCTGCCTCCCCCAACATCCCACACTGAAAAAGGAGGGATTTGTGCAGGCAGACCTGTGTCCCGCAGTTCTTCCTCCTCTGCCTCCCTTCCATTTCCTCCTCCCCCTCCACCTATGGACAATCTGAAGGGAGCAGTTACCACACTGTCTCCCCATGCAGTTATCCAGACCACGCATAACACCACAGAGTCACTCTCCCTGGGCCCCCCCTCCACCAATTTCTACTCCACCCAGCAGCCCATCATTGGTTACATTGCTGGCACAGGGCACCAGCAACCTCTCAGCTACCACACCAGCCTACCCCAGCACCTGGTCATCCCTGGAACTCAGCCGGTCATCATCCCAGTAAGTGGAACCGAAACTACTGCTACATCGACCACAACACACTTGTCTGCGGCACTGCCCCATGCTTTCGTCACCTCAACGGCCCCCAAAGTGGAGAATTTTGAACCTTCGGCTCTATATTCCCACCCTGCCCCAGCTGTGGTTCAAGCCCAGCTGCATCTGCCAGTGGTTCCAGCCCCTGCCAGCCTGCTGACGACTCCACCACCACCCTCAGCCCCTTCCCTGCCCTCTTACTTCACAAAGGGCTCCATCATCCAGTTGGCAGATGGGGAACTAAAGCGGGTAGAGGACCTGAAGACGGAGGATTTCATTCAGAGTGCTGAGATCAGCAATGAGCTGAAGATTGACTCCAGCACTGTAGAGCGTATCGACAGCAGTCATACACCTAACTTTGCTATTATACAGTTTGCTGTAGGAGAACATCGTTCACAGGTGGGGTAATATATTTTTGCTTTACAGTTGCTTTAGAAATGTTTGATGACAAACCTGAGCATCTATTTCCCATATATACAAGGATAAGGGTGGGCGATATATCAGTAGAAAAATAACAGTAGAAATTTGTCAAATGATATACATTTTTATAGGATCATTGTACAGAACCGCCGGCACATGGTAGTAAAAGAAATTATTTGAAAAAAATAATGTAATAAAAATTGACTATTGGCTAAGCCCTTATGTAATTATATTGTAATCAAAATAAATGTTTTCTAGAATATATATTTTTGCTTATGTTGCCCACCCCTATGAACAGATAGCACAGGTTGTCTTTTGCTAAATTACTATTGCAATGATTTTTCAAATGCTCATAAGTATGTTTATACTGTATATTTTTATGGAAGGTTTATTATTAGGTATATAAAGTGCATTTTTTTATGTTATCATTCCCATTTGAATCCCAGTCATTTGAATCCTGCTGTCTTAAGAGGTGGAATTTCAGTGGAAATATATGGCAATATACTTTGCCCCTTAAAGACATTTTTATAATATGCAGATGGCATCTAAAGATGGTTAATTTAATTTCATATTTAACAGTGCTCACTGGGGAAAAATCTTTACGGCATTTACAAATGCCCAGGGATCTTCTCTACTTTATTACATATTTCATGCATTTTTATCATCTGTTTGAATAACCATATGAGTTTATTTTTTATATGCTTTGAGTGTGTGAATGTCCTTCTATATGAACTCCACCTGCACTCAATCAGTGTAACTAGATGTGGGGTAAATTGGCAGCTGAAATCATCTCCCTGTTCCATAATCCCTCCCCTGCTGTCCCCATGGCATCTTTGTTTAGTTTGTGTGGGATTCACTGACAGAATTGAGTCATTCCTTATTTCTGCTTCCTTCTGTTGTACTGTGAGTAGGCTGTATGAAAAATCTGCTTCGTTTGTCTGGGAGTTGAGATGGGGCCACCCACTCAAAAGCAGTTCTAAAGTCTGTCAGTTTGAGAGGCGCTGATTAACAGATGCTATTTAGCAAAGGCATTCATTCATATCATCAGGCATTTGTGCATGACTTCTACTGTGTGAATTTCATTTCCTCTTTTTTGCCTCCCTTTTTTTTCTTGCAGGTCAGCGTGGAGGTTCTAGTAGAGTATCCTTTCTTTGTGTTTGGCCAGGGCTGGTCATCCTGTTGTCCAGAACGGACTAGCCAGCTGCTCGAGTTGCCATGCACCAAGCTTTCAGTGGGTGACGTCTGCATCTCCCTCACCCTGAAAAACCTGAGGAACGGCTCCATTAAGAAGAGCCAGGGGCAAGTCTTGGATGCGCCTCCCCTTGGTCCACCCCTTAAATCACCCAAAGCACTCTCAAGCGGCACACGTGGAGGTGTTCGGCACACAGAACAGGAAAATGGACTTGGGCAATGTGTAGATCAGAGAGGTGGAGGCGGTCAAGGCAATAGAGAGAATGGAGAACTGAGGTTTGGCGAAAGAGACATCAGCAAAGCACCACCGCTCACTGAATCAGAGTCCGGCGGTAAACCCACAGGCCGTAAAAGGAGGTGGTCGGCCCCTGAGGGCTGCACAGTAGAAAATCCTGAAGGAGAGCCCCCTTTAACGTTCCCCAAGCCTTCCTTCATCCCTCAAGAGGTTAAAATCAGTATCGAAGGCAGATCAAATATTGGCAAGTGAACACGTATTGGACTGTCAGATTTTAAAAGCAAAATTTGCCCTCAGAATGTTTTTTTTTATTTTTAGTTCTGATTTGATTTTCTAACCAGATTACTTAAAGGCTAAATTGACTCAGTGTGTACATGATCACTTCTAACATTGTAATAGATGCATTCAATATTACACAAACAATTGGTGCAAATCATTTGAGTGGTCAAAATCAGGGCAGATGTAGTGCAAGGTGAGAAAGTAATGAGACAACTGAGCACTGCATGATATCCTGAAGGCTTCAGTATATACAATCAGTCACAGCTAGCAAGGCAAAGTCTCTCTAGTCTCTCACCTATGATGTCCTAAGACAAACTTGGTTCAACTACACCTAGTGGCAATTTAATCATTCACCTGCTGAGTGAACCTGAAAATGTTAGTAAGGGAAGATGAACAACTGGTGTGAATAAAAATAGCTAATGGTGGCAAACGGAAATCACTCCTCCACTGGTTGCAGGAGTTTACATGATGTCAGCCATCTTGTTTAACTGTGACTAAAAGAGACTATCCAAATCAATCCTAACAATATAGAGCAGTATCGTCAGCGCAGTTAAACTAGCATAGATTATATTAACATTTATTGAAATGCAAGAAGAGGTTTCCAAATACTATGGTACCGGCCAAGAGAGATGATGTCATTGAGCGGGGACAGTTGCCCCATTGAAAGACGAAACTATAATTTTAAACAGGGAAGATGGACGAGTCTATTTTTATATATCCAACTGTCTAACCTTTTATTTAACTATTTTTGTAGTTTTGCATGTTTTAATTTTCTGTCTCACTTTTCAAACCCTCCCATCATACCTTGATTTGTAGATTTTTCTTGTTTGTGTTTTTTTGTGATGAATGTGTAAACCTTGCAATCAGGGGTAATTTTTTACGTAGACACAGGATGGGTTCTTTCTTGATGCATACAAACACAGTGGTGAGTAGTCCCTTGTTTTTAGTGCCGTCTCACCTGTTTTTTGTTCAAACAAAAGAAAGTAGATTATTTCGAAAGAAAGAGAGCAAAAGTTGTCTGAGGAGGATGAGATGAGTGTTGTCCTGAAGCACTTAGTTAACACCTGTCATGCTCACTCGCTGATAGTCAACTGAGTCAAATGATGATGATTACTATATTAATTATTACTATTATTATTATTATTATTACTGCTACTACTATTTTCTGTTGATTTTTTAACATGAACACCGTACTGTATGCTGTATCATGAATTGGATGTTGTGTGGCACTGTGGGAAGGTGATTTGCTCACAAGGGTCGCCGTGAAAGGATGAATGTAACAGTTGATGAAAGAGCAAACAATGAGATTTTGTCCCAAAGAGGACTGCTTTAAAGGAAGCACTTTTTTCATTGCGTCTGATTGGCTTAGCCATCTGAAGCAAGTTGACGGCTTGAGTAAAGACGGGCACAAGAGGCCGTGGCCCTTTAAACAACTGCCATTTAAGTCATTTAAAGCAAAAAGAGTCATGGAAGTGTGAATGCAGATGGAAATAAATACAGAGACTGTTTATATATTTACAAGAGATATGAGAGTTGACGTGAAAGTGAGAAACTGGCTACAGAAATCTTTGGATGATCGAAGGGTTCCTGTTTGTTAGCAATGTATGTGGTCGTGCACGCATGCGAGTTTGTGTGCAGCTGCGCACAGGCTTATACATATGTACACGGTTACGGTAATTTTCAATCATGTTGAAATATGTCATGTATTTTTTTGTACATTAACATGTATAGAGCTGCAAATGCTATATCTATCTTACTGTATGAGAGCGTAAGACTACATGAGCACGTTTTTAGTCCCGTCCCCCAAGACTCATCGAACGTATGTGAAAACAGTCATGTAGTAATTTCAGTGATCTGTAGAATATTTGTGTGAATGTATGTGTGTATGTATGTGTGTGTGTGTGTGTGTGTGTGTGTGTGTGTGTGTGTGTGTGTGTGTGTGTGTGTACATACCACACATATTATAAATAGATATTTAAGTTCTACTTAAAAGAATATTGCAATTTGCACATCTGGAGAGATAGTAATATGATTTATTTTGTTTTCTGCCAGCACAGGACAGGGCCGAAAACCCAATTTTTACTAAAAATGTAGCAGTTTCTTGACATATTTGCTTGGTTTGCAATTCTGTTTGTTTTCATTAGGAAAACAAGGAAGCCTCTTTTAAGGAGGGTTTGAATTACACACAAACACATGAAAGCAGGATTGTGCACGGTGCTTTGTCAAAGGCGTTCACTCCGTAGGGGTGGATGAAGTCACAGCTTGTAGCCTGCAAACCTGCCGAGTCATTCGAGCGGCCACACTCAAGTTAGAGGTGAAGATCTGGCAGGAAGAAGGGTTGTAGTTGAAAATAAAAGATGCATTGATGGACGGATGGATTTCATGAGTGGTGGAGGGTGGGTGAGTGCACCCCATATACAATTTGAAAATGCTTTATTTTTTTATAATAAAACAGGGTTTCTCAGATCATCACCACAATCGTGCATTTTTTTCTTTTTTCCATTTGACATGGCGTCTCTGTCCCCTTGTAATTGTTTTAGTTTGACTTAGATTGTATGTGTGGATGTATCTGCTTCAACCAATCAAACTTGATATTTTCATTGTGTTTATTATGGGCCAAAAGCTAGAAATAAGATGTGATATTGTTTTCCATTGAACCACCCCAAGAACATGACTGTCAATGGCGAATCGGTCTTGCATTTGTTTGGTTTTTCTTATCTTTCACTGTTGTCCTTCTCTTCATGTAATGATCAGTGTTTCGATGTTGCTCACTGCTTCGATCTATTTACAGTCTGCCTCCTTCTGGTTGCACAGTGCGGTTCCACGTACACGAGAAGCATTCCGAACAACAGCACGTAGCAATAACCCCTAGTCTCTAGTGCTGAACCAAAAAAAACAGAGAACCGGACATCAATGCCAGATCTTCTGTTCAACCTCAGCAATCTGTTTTTTATCCTCTTTAGGTTTATTTGCGGTTTGCACAGCCAGCCCTCAGTAACTTCAGGGAGAAATGTAAATTAATATGCAGTGACAGAGTCTGTCCCCTCCTAGCCGTCTTAACCCGTAATCGATAGTGACCTCCAGATGCTCTTCAGGTGCCCATACAGAACCAGTACGCCTCTCTCAGAGTATGTTTACCCAACCGCAACCGTTAGCTACCTTCTGTTGCCTGGCATGTACGTGCGACCTCTTTCTCACCCGGCACACCCGCTATAGTTGAAGAACGTTCTTTTCTTTTCTCTTCTTTTTAATCTGTGTCTCTCTCATTCATAGCCATAGAACCTTGACAGTATTTGTGATGGAGTTTCATATTGCCTAGCCGGTCGAAAAAAAAATTTGGGGGGGGGGGGGGGGGCAAGTGTGACTGTAATTTACTTGTAATGTATCTCACTTACGATACCTATTGAAGTCAATGTGAATTGACATTTCAACCCATTTTGCTTCCATAATCTGATGTATTCTAAAGTTAAATAAGAAATCAAGAAAAGTTGGCTTTTTATACTAGAATGCAGTCAGACTGAGTACGAGTTTGCTAAAATAATTCCTAAATAGCTAATTGGTTAAGATTATCCATTAAGTGATGAATTGGTCACAATAAGACCTGGAATGAGCATTGGTCGAAGTAAATAGGTTAGATTTTGACTCATATTGACTTTAAGTATCAGTTGTTATCGACCAGGAGACAAGCAAGTGTATGTGTTCAGTTCCAGGTATGTTATTTGTTTGGATTTGGACTTTTCGACATTACTTTAAACATCCATGTTGTTTGTTTATCTGATATTGAGGTATAAGTCCAACTGCAAATGAATTGAATATGCTTGACGTGCGATGTCCTGAATGAATGAAACATCACAGATGTTCTGTGCCATCACATTTAATGGTCATCACAAACAAAGAGAATAAAAGATGCACATGGTACAGCTGGTGGTTTATTGTGCTGATAATGATAGTCTCTTATGACCTCCAGTGCTGAGAGACAAGAGAAATAAGAGCACATTAAAAGTGGTGGATGCTGTTTTGACACCTATTTTTTAACATCAATGTCACATGAAACTTAAACCCCAGTGGTGATGTTCTAAACTCTTCTTCTGTTTAAGCTTGACATGTTCACGCGTAACAGTTAGTGCCATCTGCATGTAGCACTGTTTCTGTGGTTTCCATTCATACTCCAGTAGCACTTTATTTGACAGTCCTGTTACGCATGTACATACTGTGTACTTATTATAGCAATTACAGTAACTGGGTTATAACTAGGTACTAACTCTAAACCTACCCCTAAACCTAATGTTAACCCATGAAGTTACTTTATATTACTTTAATTGTTTTGGGTAACTACACTGTAAGTACACGTACTGTAAAATAAAGTGTAACCCATACACCTTCTCCCACAAATTGTATTATTTTTAGGTTGTGGGTTTTATTATTTAATTTAGCTTTTTGTGAGTAAATATGGCAAATATAGTGTTTCACTTTGTTGAAATGTTGCACATTTCATTTACTTTGGCAGAGGGGTGAGTTTGCTGTGTCTGACATTATGACAAAATCATTTGCTTTTCTGATAAAGGTCAAAATCTTTTCTTGGGCTTACTCAGGGATGGGAAAGAGGTGTGAATGTGTGTGTCGAGGAGGTTGTGTGACCTTTGAAAGGTTTTTGTACATGTTTAAAAGATATATATATATATATATATATATATATATATATATATATATATATATATATATATATATATATATATATATATGTGTGTGTGTGGTAAACTGCTGTAACCAGAATCAGTCATTTCATTGGCCCTGTGCTTTTGGTTTCCCACAATGTCTCTACACCATATGAGGCCTTCCTAAAACACTCTGTCCGTCTCCGTGAAAGCGTCTGTGTCAGTCTGTTTGTCCGCATCACAAGCTGTCTGTCCGTCTGCCTGTTGTCCTTCTGACGTCACAAGCCCAGATCCTCACACATGCAAGATACTGAAAAAAAGACTGAGAAATGATTCATCGACCTCATCAAAGTGGGGACCACTTTTATAGAAACAAACGAAATGCACATTTTTATCATTTATAGAATAGATAGACTTGATAATACTGTTTCAGCACTTTCTAATCCTGAGGAAGATAGAGTGAGACTATGGTGACATCGCAGTTTCTCCCCTCCAATACGAATTCCCTCCGTCTCGGCCCGTTCCTGGGTCCAACGGGTTGAGACGACGAGGAGGACAAAGAGTTGAAATAACATTTGAATGGTCCTCTACGAACCTGAGATGACTTTACTTTTTGTTGTACTGATGTGTGCTCGAACACCATCGTTCTGTTCTGTTTTGTTTTATTTTTATGTTGGTTCTATATTTAACCTTGCTTCATGTACTGTGGACTTTGTACTTTTGCTTCGGTCTCCTCTGTAGCACTCTTTTATCATGGTAGGAGACAAGAGAAAGTGTTTTAATGAATGTTTTTAAGAGCGACTCTGTGACGGCTCTCTCTCTCTCTCTCTCTCTCATAAGAGGAGCACCGCTGACTTTTCCTTGTTTTTACTTTCATTACTCTGGCACAAATGACAAAAAAGATGAATGTTGGATTGCGAGTTTCAGCAGTTTGAAAAATAAATCAAAAGTTGTTTCTTTTATTGTGGCTCTCATTGAAAAACAACTTTATTTTGAGTTTGCCTTTCTTTGAAATTAGTTGTAAAAATCAGTCAGGATTTCTCTGTTCAACTTGACTGTTGTTTGACATCATGTCAATTGTCCAAACAGCTGGATTAATAACCTCAGGCTGAGAATCTTCTACAAGCCCACGTTATGGTTTTGTTTCACCCTGATGTATGGGCTGCTTGATATGGGTATTGTAACTAGTCTTATTGTTAATGCTATAATTGATATATGATCATTCAGCTATATCAGTGCTAATGCAGTGCGCACTCCTTAAAAAAGGAGTCATGCCCGGCCCTCGTCTCTCACGTTGTTTTGGTGAGCCGGTAAACTGACAAACGCTTCCTCGGAGAGAGGTACATCCTGTGTTCTGTTACCCTCATCTGGCCAGGCCTGACCAGAGCGCAGGAATGAGACTCGTGTTGAATCTTCAGGAGTATTTGTCACTGTTGGGTTGAACTGGACACTCAACCATGGTTAACCACTGAGAACTAAACGCCAGGGACGTTTTGACCATCACAGGCCGGAACCGACTCGTGTACAGATGCTGTTTTCACATACACAATGTCACCTTCACGCATAGCAATCAACAGCCTCGTAATGTGTATTTATCCTTCAGAATTTGTACAACTATACATATCTTCAAGAAAAAAAGGTCATTTTGTAATTCTGGATTTCTTGCCAATGAATGCTTAATAAGATGTCTCTGTAAAATTGTACTCTGTAAAATCTTTTTAGGCCTAATTTTAACATGTCAGTCATTTCCAAGTATGTTTTGTGTAGATCCTGAATGAATGGTGAAGGTAGTTTCTCATGAATAATCGCCCCAAGATTTGAAAGCTGAGGCCAGATCAATTACTTAGCAGGAGGTGAAATAACACTCTACACCTTGTCAGGTAAACAGAGTTCGGTTATCATTAAATGTCCAGCCACCTCAATTTTTTTTCCCCGTTTGTTTTCGCTTTTTGAGATTGAAATGTTAAGATGTGTTTCGTGAAACAGGAAGCCATTGGTCATTCCTCAGGAAGGAGTGGGTTCAGATTTAGCAGTAATACCACGTTTGCTGGACTAAAAGTGTTGCGGGTCGTGTCATAAAGAGATTTGAAGTCTTCCATTGGAAGGGAAATGGAAGCTTTTTCTAGTTTCTTTTTTCACTTGCCATTGGGCAGAAAGATCCACGATCATAAAACCTCCGGATTGGACCTCTACCTACTGTTCAAAAAACATTGACTCAGTGGAGGTGCATTAGGTTGTTGTTTTCTCCATAGTTTCAGTGCTGTGGATTTACTGGACCTGTAGTATGTTAGACACCATGCAGAAATGTTGAGCGAGACTGTTAAAGTTGCAAAATTGAATGTCACATCCAATCCTGAGGTTCTATTTTCTTGAAATTTAATTTGAGGATTCTGGCCAGTAGCAAGCGATGGTTGTTGGGAAGTTGTGTTTTGCACCTTACTTTTAAAGGAAAATATATGTAAAAAAATATATATATAAAGCCCTAGGAATTAATTGTGAAAGGCGATTTGTTTTTGCTCTTTTGGTTCATTTTATTTCCATATGCGTGCATACTCTGTAAGTTGTGTAAAATATTGTACTTGCACTAGCTTTTTTAAGAAAGAAAACTAATATAAAAAAAAATGAATTGAAATTCTATTTTCTAATTGTGGTGTGTCTATTTGTAGGATACACTCACGTTGTTTCTTGGATTTTTTTGGTCCCTTTCTTTGATGGTGCTTGCCGGTTTTCTAGTTAGATCTTATTTCATTATTCTGAACAACAAAACAATATTTGATTCAGGTTGTGAACAAATTTGTTTAAAAAAAAAGAAATTGTCTGTATACCAGTACAAGTTTATTGTTGCAGTATACACGTACTAATAAAAATTACAGTGCCAATTGCAAACTGCACCCTTTTTGGAGTTTGTGATTTGTGAGAATGGGGTTTTAAAGGTGCTTTTGTCAGATAAAGTGGGCTTATTTCGCCGACAGACATGAACACACACTCTTAAACAATTGCAGGTATTCCACAGGCTTCTTTGACTCCAGCGCACCTAGTCAATGGAGTGTGGGTGTTGGCGGAGGTGGCGGCTATGAGTATTCGCTGGATCATTCCTTTGAAAAAGTGTAGATGGAAGACATTGAGATCTTATCAGACACGACAACCCCACACTTGACTGTGTGGGAAAAAGCAATGGCTGGCAGAATGAGCCCAAACTGATTCAGCTCTGTCTGCTTGTCTGTCTTTGTGTTACCATAGTTTTTTAGCCACAATACAGTTGCCTATAGTCTGAAAAGAAGGTAAGTTGATTATAAAAGTCTAAATATACACATTTAATGAAAGAAACAAGAAATATCATCTGTGTGTGATGAAGACCCCAGGTACAGAACCCTGTAAGGAATGTTTAGCAAAAATCATTTCACGTCTTTTTGGAATGCTCGATTCTGATTGGTCGATCACTGAAATCAGCGGTCAGATATTTCAATGGCAAAGCTGAATACCTGTTAATCAACAGAAACCAGTGTCGTGAGAAATCGGGTCTGTAGCTGGGCTCACGTCATGTCGTAATTACCCTAATTTCGAGATGACAACACATGATGTTCTTCTCTGAGCTCGGGCTGGGAATTATGCATTTCTATCATCAACTCCTAAATTAATCTTCAGCGGGTAGGAGCTCTCCAAAAATGCCCAGTTTACAAGTTGTAATATGAGCTCTACTATAGGTCGTGAACGCTGACGTTGAAATCTCGTAATTATTTAAATGCACCTTTTGAGCCAATGGGATTTGCTCGGGGTCCTATAGACCCTTTGCATGTGACGTCACGCTCTACTCGCGCGAATTCTGAACGCCATGACGGACGGCGGAAGAGCTATTCTGTAGACGGACGGCAAGCCAGAAGAGTACGTGTTTGTGTTCGTTCTGGTTATAAAATGGTTATTTCGTGTTGTGCCGTGGGCTGTGCTAATAGACAGGGTAAAGCCAATATATCGTTTTATCGAATCCCATTTGATGGGGAGAGAAGGCAGCGATGGGTTGCTGCTATCCGCCGAAAGGACTGGCAGCCCTCCAAGTACTCCAGGATTTGCAGCGAGCATTTTTTACTAGGTAAGATTCATGTATTCCCCAGTTACGTGTAATTCATTTTTGTAAAACCATACAGTCATCAATGTCCAGATAGAGACCCAGTCAAATTAAAATTTGTAACATGAGTAACCTAGGTATGTAATGAGCAAGTAACGTTACCAGAGCGTGATAGGGCTGTGCAGTCTACCCATTCACACTGATCACCCGTCTCAATAATGTCATCTGTATCTGACACAAAAAACAACGCAGATTTTGGTGCACTTAAATGTCTATGCTTCTCTCTGATGCTCATAAACTTACTTTAGAGGCAACGTAAACATTGCCATGTGAGGCTATTTAACTCTACTCTTGACAGCAGGTAACGTTAGCTAGCAGCTGGATAAAAACAGTTAAAATGCTTTGCCATTATGATGTACCTCCCTCCGCCGTTAGCGTAGCATCGCGTACCTGTAACCCAGCCAGCTACAAAGAACTGGTAAGCATCCAGACTTTTAAAGGCTTTAAGATCAGCACCCGTGTATGGTGATACCCCGTTTACCACATAGTGGTACAAATCGTGTGGGCTGAAGTCGGGCAGATTCGGCGATTTTATGAGGTCCGTAAAAACTGAAGGAGGAAGAAGGTATGGGTCGGTATCCAATCCGGCTATCTCCAACTTCTCCAAATACCGCTCTTTGTGAGCACCTACCAGATGCCCTACCTCGACCGATAACGGCACGACAACTTTTTCAATAAAAGAAGCCATGAAGTTTAGTGGTATCTTATCTATTTTAACCTGTTTAACTAATCAAACTTCCCGCGCGTCTACTACTGTTTAGCCTGTGCGTCCAGTGATTTTGCCGTCCAGCATGGCGTCGTCACGTGGTCGTGGTCACGTGTTTGCAAAGGGTCTATAGAGTGCCACAGTCGGGTTCCGGAAGTAGGCTCCAAATCACATTCATTGGCTGTCCGAAATCTCCACTCAAACCACTACTCCCTAACACCTATGTAGGGGGTAGGGAGTAGAGCACTATATAGTGAGCTCACCAGAATAATAGAAACACCACTTTCGGACACTACTCGATCGTCTCTCGGCGCCGTTGATTACGTCATTACTGTCGCACTATTTAAACGCGCCATCATCTGTCAGCTGGTGCCGAGCCAGCTCTGGGCTAAATAGATTTTTTTTTTTTTATAAATACATTACATTATATTGAGCTTATTTCTCCAAAATTGTAAAATTAAAAGTAATTTCTGGCCGTTTCTGTTATAATGTGTTACTCCACACATGATTATAACTTATAAACATAAATAAAAGAACATAACTTACATTTCTATGACAAATTCGTATTGTCACGCTGCTCTCCTTGACGTCCATCCGCTATTTTTACGATCAGCGCAATGCATGATAGTATGTAGGGCTTGGGTTAGTGACCATCGGTTGTACACTATTTTTCAAAATGCATTCTGGGATACATTTGAGTGGACTATTTAGGGTATAATAATCATCACTATACATTCGGACAGCACTACAAAATGGCGAGCTCACTATATAGTCCACTATGTAGTGAGTAGTGGGAGATTTCGGACACAGCCATTTTCTCCATAAGGGATTTTTTAACAGTTTATTGCATGTAGTGTCTGACATTCACACTTTGGTTAATTAAGTGCATCATCCGGGTATTTAAAGTGTACTTTTTCTATTTGGAATTTTCAGTGTGAACACGCAACTCGCACTATAGAATTGTGCATAAGTCTCCCTACACTCTCAAAGTACTTTAAGTTTATTGCAAAGTATGTGAATCTTGCACGCAAATCTTTAATTATGTTGTTTCTACACAATGAGCATCTTTAAATCAAGTTTTATATTTATCCATTGTTTTTAATCATAACATGATCATGGCATTCACAATGCGTCATGGGATTGTAGTTTCCCTTATTAAAGCCGTCAAATACAGTCTTGAACCTTCGTCTTGTTTTATTGCTTTAAAATCAAATGTGATTTTTGTGAATCACCTCATTGCTGCTTAATTTGGTTCATGGCTTATGACTCTTTACAAAAACGTTTTAAAAATCCCGGGAAAATGAATGGTGAAAATACTTCTGCTATCATGGTTTGGGATTTGGAGACGGTGTTTTTATTACTCAACAGGTGAGTACGGCATTTTATTGAACCCGTAAACTGCCATATGTAGCTCTCTAACAGAGTTAATTGTGAAGCATTATCTATTGTGAAGGGTCATATTATTATGGTTTTAGCGCTGTGTGTGCTAGATATTTACTAGTACGTACCGTGTCTATTAATGGGTAAAGCTACAGTAACGTCTTCAGCTAGTCAGCCTGAGATCCTTTCCATCTACACTGGTTATTTCTCTTAAGGCCAGTAGTGAGTGTTTTATGAGCAATAGGACAAAGAACCATATTCATTCACGCAGGACCGAAGCACAACCACAGCAATGTTCTTCCGCAAAATGCATGCAGTTTTGTTTTTTAACCGCTAGAAGTCCAAAGGTTACCTACTGTACCTTAAACTGGTTATATCCTTTTTTTTTCTAGTGATAAAGTATGTTTACAAGCTGTTTAATTCATAAGCTTTAATCAAATAAAAATTAATTAAAACTAAATACATAAAATGATCCCATGGTGGGCTAATTTTCTATATAGACAATTTTTTTTTACGGAAGCATGAAGATAATTTAAGTATGTACAGTCAGCTGGTCATTATTCCAAAATAACATATTTGATCACATAATTTAACAAAAATGGAAAGGTATTTAGGGCACAGTTTTCATTCAGATGTTTATTCCTCCATATGTAATGTATTACTCATAACACATTTAATCCTGTATTTTCTACCTCATCTAAACTGCACAAGGCATGTTGAAGAAATGAGGTGCAGGAGGTTTCACATTCCTCTGGTCTGATATGACATCCCACCACACCCATTGTACAATCACAAAGGAAGCAGGCCAGCAGAAATAGTTCACAACAGTACACAATGCACCAATCTCTGCACAAATCAACTCAAACTTAGAACACAACAAGCAGGAGCGAGCATAAAGTGAAGATTATCTGCTGGTGTGTAAAATCTTCACTAGCATGCATTTCTTTCAGTTGCTATACTATAGGGAGAGAATGGGTTAGAATGAATCATATTTTCCTGTCAAGAGACTTATTAGATGTTTCCTTATTCACCCTCTCGTACAGATGCAACCCCATTGCATACTTTAAAGAACTTAAAGGTTGTAAATGAACAAAATTGAGCCATGCTACAATAGTTTTCCAAAGAAATTGTATACAGCAAGGTTCCTGAGTATCTATGGAGCACAGAAAACTGGAAGACAGAGGGAAATATGTGCATGAATGTCTTTCCTCTCCTCTTTATGGTAGAATTATGCTGCTCATTTCACCCAAAATTCTATTTGCTTTAGCAGTTAAACTATTCCTTACCTAGTAATGGTGAATCTGTAATTGTGAGTGTGCATGTTTGTTTAGCCTTTGGGACTAGGTGAACATTTGGCTAGACTGCTGTGTGACTCTTATGAAGGTTGTCCTGCGGCTCAGTTCTTTGAGTTTGGCAGCTCCTACATATGTGCATGTGGACCGCAAACCACCCATGATGTCCCTGATGGTGTTTTCGACGTCACCTTTGTAGGCCACCTGGACCGTCCTGCCCTCCGATGCCCTTGAAATCACATAAACAGATGTACACATAAGATGACCTGCAATATCAGTTATTTATGTAGCTCTGGTGCCACACGTCCTTTAACAAATGCACTTAAACCCCAAAATGAATTGGCATAAATATGCTCTATATAATGTATGGAAACATCCTCACCTGTACTCTGCTATCCCTCCGACGTACTTCTTCATGGCTGTGTCCGAGCTCATCCCATAGAACATCTTGAACTTCTTGCCGTCTTTCTCAATGACTTCACCAGCACATTGATCGTGTCCCGCTAACATTCCTCCCAGCATGACAAAATCTGCCCCAGCGCCTAATGAAAATGTATTATTAGATAGATTAAAGGCCCATTCACACCAATAACTATAACAATAATATTAGCATCCACACAACGCACGATAACAGTATGTCGTCTCCTGCTTTAAATTCCTGAGCTCCCTATAGCAAGATGGATTCTGATTGGCTATCAATGTTTTTATCATTAAATAGCTGGGGAGAAAACATTCTTGTGAAATTGATTCCAACAATATCGTTCCTCTGTGTGGTTATCGTTATAGTTGTATTGTGGACTATGCTAATCTTTAGAATGATTTTTTAAAACTATCATTATCATCCGTGGTGTGAATGGGCCTTAGGAGGACAACAATAGATATAATAACTTTTATAATAGTACAAAAACAGTAAAATGATGCTTTTATTGTTTGGTGTTTGAAACATGAAACCACTCATCACTGCTCACCAAAAGCTTTGGCAACATCCCCGGGGCAACTGCAGCCGCCATCCTAGAAAGAAAAGAAAGCTTTACAAACTCCTGCCTATATAGTTATATAAAGTACAGCACAGTTGAAAAGCATTCGTATAGACCTTAGTCTTCAGGTTAGACGCCATATTAAATTTAATGCAGATGAAAGCTTTGAGGGATAGACTTACAGGCTTTACAATGGTATACACTGTACAAAAGTCATAGATCACTTAATTTTGCCAACTCACAACTTTTAACAGCATTGCTTTCATTCCTGTCAAAAATTAAATATGGCGCTACCCTGACTAAGGTCTTTAGCTAAGTGTGGCACTAGCGATGCAAAGGTCTATTCCCAGTTATTCGGTTTCCAAAAATGCATGAGCTAATAAAATGTTTTATTTGAATCCAAAGTTGCTTTGGGCTACTTAGAATGAATTTTGATGTTACTGTGTCAAACCTATAAAACAGATATTGCAATTTAACTGGATTTTATTTATAAATAAATTCACCAGTAGTTTCTCCATGATTGCAACTGGAACTGTTAAAACTTGTGTCTCAACAAGCTTGTGTGTCTCATTAAAGGAAGAAAAGAAACTACTTAAAAAGTGTTTTTTGTTTAAAATAAAAATAATTATAATAGCATGCTCCAGGGATGCCGTATTTTTGCAATGCCAAAACTCGCAAATGAGTTCACATTTTAACATTTCAGGTTCCATCATCGAAGTAAATGCGTTTTTAAATGGGTTTTTGGTTAAATGTGTAAAATAATGTCTGTGGTTAACACAATTTCGCAATTTATTCTACAACATAAAATACATCAGTAATCTGCTTTTACAGCCTTAAAGACTGAAAGAGAAGGTGACGCTGAAGTCAAGCGACCATAGTCTAGTTCGCTTATACGTTTAGCTTTTTACTTCTGCCGATTTTATTTGGGCTTCAAAATTCATAAAAGTTGTGTTCATTTGCGAAGACTATCATGATGAGCAAAATGTGTAAGAATCATAAACTTTTGTAGGTCACAAAGCTTATTTTATGCAATAATCCAAAAGCTAATGGAATATTAGCTATTGGGTTTTTGTCCTGAAAACCAGGGTGATGCCAACTTCCGGGTTGGCCTAAAAGAAAAATCGTCACACGACACGTCTGTTTTGGTATTAATGAAGCCTTTGAGCCTTTCTGATGAGACAAATAAAACTGACAAGGTAGGGAAACACTGGAATTGAATTGAGGATGCTGCCCTCTTGTGGTAATGTGATGTCACTTCTATGTGGGTTTCCAGCTGCCAATCTATGCCTTGCATTAAAGGGTTAGTTCACCCAAAAATGAAAATTAAGTCATTAATTACTCACCCCCATGCTGTACCAACCCCGTAAGACCTTCGTTCGTCTTCGGAACACAAATGAAGATATTTATAATTAAATCTGAGAGGTTTATGACTGCTACATAGGCTCCCTAAGGGAACGAAACTTGACGGCCCAGAGAGTCATTAAAGAAAATGTTTAAATATTCCATGTCGCAACAGTGGCTCAACTATAAGTTTATCAAGCGACGAGAATATTTTTTGTGCGAAAAAACAAACAAAAATAACGACTTTATTCGACTATTCCTTTTCTTCCTTGTAGGCCTGAAACGAGACTTCAAGAGATTTCCACGACGCATGCGCGAGAACTTAACTGAAGTAGTTGAAGGAGATCGCAATTCTCGCGCATGCGTCGTGGAAATCTCTTGAAGTCTCGTTTCAGGCCTACAAGGAAGAAAAGGAATAGTCGAATAAAGTCGTTATTTTTGTTTGTTTTTTCGCACAAAAAGTATTCTCGTCGCTTGATAAACTTATAGTTGAGCCACTGTTGCGACATGGAATATTTAAACATTTTCTTTAATGACTTTCTGGGCCGTCAAGTTTCGTTCCCTTAGGGAGCCCATGTAGCAGTCATGCACCTCTCAGATTTAATCATAAATATCTTCATTTGTGTTCTGAAGACGAACAAAGGACTTACGGGGTTGGTACAGCATGGGGGTGAGTAATTAATGACTTAACTTTCATTTTTGGGTGAACTAACCCTTTAAAGGATGGCGTAATTGCTAACCATGAAAACCATTTCATTTAAAGAGACTCACAGATATTATGTGTCCTTTCAGTCCATGGGCCGAGTCAGCACACTCAATAACAGCACTCAGTTGAGGATAACCCACACCGGTCTTAATGCGTGTGGTGCACACAGAACCTAAAGATCACAGTGTCTTCAAACATCATTAACATGCTCCAGATACTGCAAGGAATGCTATTTAATATGAAGGACGATTACCTGGCCCAATGCCCACTTTAATGATATCAGCTCCAGACAGAATGAGTTCCTCCACCATCTCTCCTGTCACCACATTTCCTGCCTAAATGATCAAGATCCTTTTGTTATATGATATTTGTTGTTCAACAAACACAAATAGATAGCCTATACTTATATGATGCTTGTTATATTATGTTTGGGCAAAAATCTCACCATGATGGTGTGCTTAGGAAACTTTTCCCGAACTTTTTTGACAAACTCAACAAAGTGTTCCGAGTAGCCATTGGCCACGTCCAGGCAGATGTACTGGATAAGAGGAATGGCCTCCAGGATGCTGGACAGTTTTTCCAGATCCGCCACTCCACTGCCTGAGCTGGCCGCGATATGCTGAGGACGAGACGGTAGATATGCTTATAGGGGTCATCGGATGCATATAAATGTGTCTTTGCAGTGTGTGGACACAACCACCATACAATGAAAAGAATCCATTCGCTCCTTTTTTTAAAAATCCTCAACAAGCCTAAATAAATAAAATAAATCAAGCCGTTTGGATTTTCTGAGCAATATGATGTCATATTGCTCATGCTCCGCCCACGACCACTGACGAACTGTCCCGTATTAGCATATTTCCACCCTCAGCCATTTGTATACTGTCTGCCAAGGCAGCACTTTACGTGTCTAGTGTCGACACGGCCCACGGACGGAAGTGAGGGGTGGGGTGAGCAGTTGCTCATTATCATTTAAAAAATGGTAAAAAGGGTGTTGTTTTACACAACCATTGAGGAATTTTAACCAAAGTATGTAACAAACTTTACATGAAGACCCTAAAGAATCGTACCAACTTGTGGAAAATGGGCATCCGATGACCCCTTAAAGGCTTCGTTGATTCACTGCAGGAACTTTGTGGAGAAATAAGAAAGTTTCTGTCTAGAAAGCTAAATGTGCTATAAGTTACATGCGTTTAAAAAAAAAAAAAACATTTAAAAAATGATTGCGACTTTATCTCACAATTCTGACGACTTTTTTATTCAGTGGCAGAACAAGCGTCCATTGTGTTAGTCTGTTGAGGTTATTATAGACAGATTTGAAGTCTGAAAGAATATGCCTTGTTATGGTTTCTAATGTTTTCTGTGTCTGCTAGGCAGAGGTGTAAAGTCCAGGTTCAGAGAGTAAAATTCCTCCTCAGTATTTTGTTCCAATCACCTGGATTTGCCAATTAGCACGGTTTTTCAGCCAGGACCAGGAGATAGACCTAATTAATGAAATCAGCTGGCTGAGTTCATGGGTGGAATAAACATATGGCAGAACTTTTACTTTCTGACCCCTAGACTTTGCACCTCTGTTGCTAGGTGTTGCTCGATTGTTGTGGCTAGTTGCTAGGTGGTTGCTAGGGTATTTTGGCTAATTGCTGCTATTGCGTTACTAGGGTGATCTGAGGATAATAGCTGGGGGATGCCAGGCCTTTTCTATGGTGTTCTTGGTTCTTAGTGTTTTGTCGACATGACAAATTTTTTTTTTTTTCAGGACAAACGGTTTTCCTCTGTACAGATAAAAACATTATCAAAATGATTCCCGTTCACACGGATCTGCGGAAACGACTAAAAATGCTGTATTATGCATGCCAGACAGGTAATTGGCAATGTCGCTTTGTAAAGAAAGACTACACGCCTGCGCACATTCGCATTCAAACGCGCATGCCTATAGAATAAACACGTGCATGCCGCCGCCGTTTTCACAGATTCAAGTTTTTTGACGTTTACACAGAGATGATAACGGTATCTCTTTCAAACCCCGTTTTCAAGAACTTGCACTTTGAGACCATTAAAAGTTTTCTGTTTTCAGTTGAAAACAGTGTTCATGTAATCTCAAGTTAACAACAAATGATTTTTTTTAATGGAAATTAATCAATAAAAAAAATATTTAAGCTAGACAATCTTTGTTGCATTAATTTCCTATTATCACTGTAAAGCTGCTTTGAAACATTCTGCATTGTAAAACGAGCTATACAAATCAATGTGATTGTTAGGCAGTTGATAGACTAAACCTTTTAATTAAACTGCTTTTGATTAAGCGGGGCAAGAAAAACATTTTTGTCCATTCACCTCAAGGCACTCTGGATGACTGGCAGCAAAGTTCTTCCACTCCTCCAGGGAGTAGTGCTTCTGGATGGCTGTGAAGAGAGTGTACTGAAAGACAGAGCAGAGAGATGTCTGAGAGACCAGCAAAGTGTCTGGCTCCGAGACAGACAGAAATATAAGAGCCTCTTGATCCCAGTGCATGGAAACAGGACACAGCTAATTATGTTTCAGTGATAATCACAGAGATAAAACATAGTAAAACAAGACTTTTCCCGGGTTATGTTTCAGACGGAGGTGCTGTGTTTCTTCAGTTAGTGAGCTTTGTTTAAAGAAGCACTCACCTTGCTGAGCACCTGTGCCATCTCAAAAGTGCCGGTGGTGTCCATGTTAGCAGCGATGATCGGGATGCCATTGTATGTCTGCTTTGAGTTCCGGAATGTGAAGGTCCTCTGCAGGTCAACCTTCAAGAACAAAAAATAAAGAGGAAATCACTTTTCAAACATACAAACAGTACATGTGACCGTCTGAAGAGCCTAATTTTAATGGATAAACCCATAATCAACCCAAACATCCTGTGTTCCTATATCCTGTTCTCCTGTCCCTGTAACCCATCATAGCATGAACTCACAACTGAAAGATATTTAGACCCATCTAACTGTAACAACTGAGCTGGAGTCATTCTCCACATCTGGTGGATGTCAAATGCAGTGTTCAATGTGCAGTTGTGCTTTCTCTGAATAAAATAAGGAGTGTCCGTCTGTTCTAGTTTGAAATTTGAAACAAAGCATATTGATATGGTATTACACAAGAGTGAGGCAAGCACACTCTAAAAAATGCTGGGTTGTTTCAACTCAAATTTGGGTCAAATATGGACAAACCCAAATGTTGAGTTAAAAATGTAATTAAAAAAATGTACAGTTGAAAGTGAAAGTTGAAGTTGGGTTAAAATTTTAAATTACATTTTAACCCAACATTTGGGTTTGTCCATATTTGACTCAAATTTGGGTTGAAACAACCCAGCATTTTTTAGAGTGCAGTCATATTACATACAGTATTACCATTTTTTGTGGTATTTTTAAGCATCTGATATCTGGTATGCAGAACCACTAAGCAGAAGAATTATAGTTATTATTTAAATTCTGCTGTTATATCTGCTCTTTTGTTGAAAAACATAAAAAATTGTGTTTCTTCAATATAGCTTGATACAATTGTCTGTATATAATACACCCAGATTTACCTTTGTTTGCACGTTCAGATGAATGTTAATGTTCAATGGATATTCTTGAATAAGGTGTTATATGAACCAAAATCCAATACATTAGTCATATTCAAGTTGTATTATTAAAATGGAATATTGACTTCTTATTGTCAATCAGGTATATATGTTTACTTAACATTTACATGTATGTTATCAACATGCGTATATGCCAATGCTTGAGGTTGCTCTACTCCGATTGACAAGATGTATCTATGCACTGTTGTTGTTATTATTAGGGTTTTTTTGCAATTCCAATGAAAAAAATGTTTTTGATGGGTCACAGAATTCGATGTAACAAGGGGAACTAAAATGTTTAGGTGTTTATAATGTTTGTAAAAGTTTTTATTGTATTTTATGGTATTATACATTATTTCTGAATGTAATAATAAAATGTGACACACCGATGCAACTTATCTGTTTATTATTATTATTATTATTAAAATTTTCCTCAATGCAATTTTGACCCGGTTTGAGTTATAGTCAAGTGCAACTTAGTTTCTAGAAATTACGAAAGATTTTTAAATATATTAAAATAGAAAAAGTTCATTTAAATTGTAATAATTACAGTGCACACTAGCTTTAGCTATAAGATGTGTTGAGCTAACTGCTCTTTTCAAATCCTTTTTGCATTTTTTTTCCTCTTAGGCTGTAGGTTTTTTTTCTTTCTTTCTTTCTTTTCTCCCATTACAACATCTCCAGAGAATTGCTGTAAAGTATGTTTTTTCTCAAGTTATATGTATGAGGGGAAAAAAAAGCATAGGAACTTAAAAATAAAAATTCTATCATATATTGCTGTTTTTGAAGAATGTTCATGCAGCTTTATCATACATAAGTGGGTACAGATGCTGTTGAGTTTTAAAAATGACAAAAAAAAGCACCATAAAAACATACAAATTCTCCATATGACTTGTCCACCGTATTATTGTACTATAGTTTAAAGTATGGAAAAGAATAGCATTAACTTTCTTCAGAATATACCCTCTTTGTGTTCCAGAAAATCTAAAGTTTTGGGGGGCAAACTATTCCTGTAATGATATTCCCTGTCATATTAAAATGTCAAAGGCAAATCACAAAAGAAGTGTATTTGTAAAACAAATTTACAAATCCTTTACAAGTTTACAAATCTTTATTTATATGGTCCACTTTAGACATTCTGCTAACTAGTAACTGTTCAACTAGGCCTACATGTTACATGTCTCATTAGAGTATTAGTAGACTGTCTGCTTAATATCTCCTAACACTTTATTTTGATAAAGTAACCAACAGACATTATACTGACTTTAAGTAACTTTGCATCATCAACTTATTCTACTAATCCTAACCCTTACAGATAACCCTAACGTAACAGTCCTCTACAGTAGAGCCCTGCGCGGGACTGTTTTCTTCATCCCGCTCGCCGAATTTCTTACCATTACCGCCCTCTCCCGCAACGTTTACACTCCCGCCCGCTCCCGCAATATGTATGTCCACTCCCGTAAAAAAATTATTCCCGCACAATTATAGAGATGCATTGATTTTGTGTCTTCTACCGTCCCGCAGGAAAAAACGCATATTTGTATTGTTATTATTCAAGAGATTCATGGGGTTGTTTGTTTCGTTTCCCTGGCCTGCATGTATTCTGACGCACTGATCAGGAAGATGAATAGTAGCCTGCTATCGAGGACATCTAAAACGCTTAGCCGTGTTTTTTTTAGCCGCCCATTCCCGCCCGCAGCAAAGTTCAAACCGCCCGCTCCCGCGAGATTTGCGTTGGGTCCCGCGGAACCCGGCGGGACTCAATCCCAATGCAGCCCTCTATTCTACAGTCTACTAATACTCTGAGAGTTAGTTGACATGAGAAAACACTTATCTGCCATTAACAAGATTTTAAGGTTTTTCGTTTCTCTCCAGATCAAAACACAGGCAAAGAAGAAGCAGAAACTACGGATCTCATAAGCAGATGCATATGAAAAATAATGTGACCATCAACAATAAACAGCATATACAGTAAATCAAAACAGCCTAAGCTCACCGATTGAAATATCGACCCAGGAAATGGGTCATCCCCAAAGAGGTGTTGATGGACTCGATCTACTCCATCAATGTTTTGATCATCGTACTGAATCTGATCCAGATGTAGTCTTTGACAAAAATGTTTCTCAGCTCTTTGCTCAAAATTTTTCTTGTTTATGAAACTTACCCACAATCAAGTGTTGATAAAAAAAGAATGCATTAAGCTAGAATACAACCGTTTTCTATAAAGCATAAGGTCTGTTCTTTCTTTTGATATAGTGCATGTTCAGATATTCACACAACAAAATATTCTGGGGGCCATTACATTTTTGTGAAAATTTCCAAAAAGTTGGCTGGCAACATAAAAAAAAACAGTGGACCATTGAAGTGTTGAAGTGAACCATTGAAATAAAGTGTAACCAGTGGATTTAGTATTTTATTTTGAAGAAAACTTCAAAGATGACAATCTTTTTAATATACTTTAGTTTGAAAGAAAAACATGCCGTTTCATTCATTATGACCAACTTTTATGCAACAAATGCTTGAAATATTAAAGCTCCTACGTTTATTTGACATTTGATGAACTGGTTGACATTTCTCCAACATTTGATGAACTGGTTGGAGCATGTGTTTAGAGCTGCTGGGCATGACATAAGCACACCCAAGATGGCAGATGTTAGATTCCCTCTTACAGCACTAACACTTCACTCGGGTCAGAGAAAGAAATATAACAGAGTCCAATGGCAGAATACTCTGAGGGCTTCCAGGGACCCCGCAGCAGCAGGCCACACACCCCGCTGTAATGATCTCATCTGTATGCAGTGTCTTCCTCAAATCTGTGTCATCACAAGCCTTATTTCCCAGCAGGTTTAGAGCTTCTACACATTATCTCTCTCTCTTTCTCATTCACTCTTTCCCTTACAAATAGTTTGTAAAGTGTTCTTTGGCCCCTTGAAATGTAAGAGCGTATGATGTCCAGTGGGAAAACTGTTACACCTCATTTTAAGGATTGCTGAGCAGGAGATGGGAATACTGTTTGAAATGAATTGTTAGCATGTGTCTCGCTTTCACAGTTGTCTGTATGTTGTCATAAAGTCTAAATGTGATGCGTGATTCTTGTTCCAAATAATTGTGTGTTAAACTGTTTCTGAGTTGGTTATTTGATAAAAATGCTTTATAATCTTAAAACTGAATTTAACCTGTCAATGAAACCTAAACAAGAACTAAATCATTATAAACACGGCTAAACCTTCTTAAACAGTGTATAAATGTGCAATGTGCTAAGATGTCTTTTAAACTCTCAAACTTTAAAGGCAACAGCGACATTGAGCGTTATCAAATGGCTATTAAGAAAATCCCGTTCAAATATACCCGGCCGGTCAAAGATTGGCTACATGAGAAAGGTAACCTCCACAAGACCCTCAGTGTTTTCTTTTGTTTTCGTTGATTTTAATTTGCGTTCATATATGCTCCTTGTCATGCCGTTTCGTTATATTTTTGTCCAACCAGTTCTGATCAGCCTTTTGCCACTAATTAACCTGAAATGTTCATAATTTACTTCCCTTCCCATTACGTAATATTTTCGTATTCTTTTTTTTATGTGGATTGTGATCCTCTTTTGTTATTTCCATCAGATCATTGACCAGTTAAAGGGACTGGTAACCAAGAATAACACTGCAGAAGTACATAGTTCCTAGTATCCAACTTTAAATCTAAACCAGAACTCAACACAAGTCATGATATTTGTTTTTTACTTTTCATTGGAATGATCTTCCATAGCGCTAGTGTTAGTGGTTGAATAGGCCATAAACCCAACCCGTAATGCAGCACGTTTCTAAAGACAACAAATTGGCGCTGAAATATTAGTGAAAAGCCACTTTGCTGACTCAATTGCTGACGCAGTTTTGTGTTTGTAGCCGGTGTTGAAATCGACACCTGACACATCTTCACAATTTCATTCAAAAAAAGGATGAAAGGGCGGGGTGACCATTCATCAAATTTACCATTAAAGTCCTTTGGATTATTAAATGCGTTTAAAGCTCATTGCCTAAATAAGATGATTATAAAGTCCCTTTAACACTGTCTAAAGCCACTTTGAAATCCCATTAGTGGTTCTACATGCATGAATCAACATGATGTTCCTTTGAAATGTATGAGATGAGCTTTCTTCCTTTGCCCTCTTTAATATAGAATTGTAAATGTGTAATAGCTTTAATCGCCCTGCATTTCTATTTCTAACCATGTGAAAAGACATTTGGAATTTGCCTCAAAACATTTGCATGAGAAGCACCTCACAGTCAAGTCAATAAAGAACGTTCATTTTTAATGCTATATGCTTGGATTTTAAAAGCTCAAGGGTTAACGTTAAAGTTAATCAATTAGCTAAATAAAAAAATACAATAAACCATTCTAACTGTTTCCTTCTTCACTGGTCTTCCCCTCACCATTTTTAACACCCAAGCCACCATCTCAATAGGCGGTAATGACCGCAAGCGGCCATATCAAGGCCAGCTCTCTGGTCTCTATTACAATGGCCTGAAGGTTCTCAACATGGCAGCTGAAGGTCATGTTAACATCAAGATAAATGGCAGTGTGAGGCTGGTGGGAGATGTATCTACTAGCAGAAGCCCCTCACACACCACCACTTCCATGCCCCCGGAGATGTCCACCACCTTCATCGAGACCACCACCACCACACTGTCAACCACCACTACCCGCAAGCAGCGCTCACCACCAACCATTCAGGTAGGAATCAGGATCCTTAGATCTTCTCCATTTAGTCTCCTTGAACTAGGGCTATAGCTTGAATTCACAGAGCCTGGGGACAAAATCTTAAAACTAGCCAAGTATGCATTTATTGTGCATTTATGTTTTTGTCTAAAAAAAATCATCCACTTGATGCCACATGCCACAACTTGGTACCATGAATTAGAACAAATTAAAACTTTAGAAATTAAGAGACCTCAGATCAGATCTGAAAATAAATTCAGCTTTGGGTACACGAGTACAAGCCAAATTTTGCTGCATTTAGACCTTCAAAGATTAAACAGGTCTTGAACACAAAGTAAATGGGGCATTGCAATCATCATCATGCACCCATTCAGAAAGGCAAATGTTCCAGGTTATAATTTTTACTTTGTGTCCAGTGTAGAAAGCCTCAAAAAGTTGAAAAATGTAAAAAAATAAAAAAATAAATGCTCCTGGTGCAAGATATTTTGGATGGGTTTATTACAAGCGAGGTTTTCGCATGTGCTCTAGAGACAGAGTTAGCCTACTCAATTGCCTACTCATGACACATATAACAACACAGCTAAAAGTATTTCTAAAATGTTGGACATTGCATTAAAAGTATCCTACTTTTACCTGTTGAAACATGTCTTCACAAGACCTGTAAGAGCTTTATTTGTGATGTTCTCAGTTGGGGGAGGCGTGACTCGTGGAGCTTGCAAAATATGTATTTTTTAAATTCCGCTCTGTGTCACTGGTGTGGCAGAAACTACATACTTTACATTCAAGGCTATCAAAATTTTCAAATAGTGAGTGTCCATATCCAGCATTCAAACCTTTTCCTCAAATGTGTAAAACGTTTCAAATAAAGTGTAAAAAAGTGGGGAGAAATTATCATCTCATGTCTTTTCAAACCCATAGGACTTCCCTTCCTCAAAAAAAGTAAAACAAAAGCCACCAAAGACATCAGACCTCATGTGACTCGTGTGTTCAAAGGTACTGAACACAAGTGAGCATTTGGTCAAAATGAAAACAAGTCGGTAAAAAGGTAAAACTCCACACAAGTGTGCATTTGTTACTGTCCAGTGAAGATTATCAGTAAATATCTTAAATTTTGGATTGTTCCTCACACAAAGCTATCATTTTGTTTTAGAAAATATTGAATATACTTTTGATCATTTTATGCAACTTTTTTGTCCATTTTAGAGCTTGGCATTATAAATCACTCCAGTGTTGCACTGTAAAAAAATTCCAGGATTTCACAAGATTTAACTGTAATATTTCACAGTTAATTACATTATTACCACTTCACAGGCTTTAACTGTGATAATTCACAATATAATACCGTATTTAGACTTTTACTGTGAAAATAATGCAGGCGCGGGGCTTTTACAAGAAACTACTGTGAATTCCGTCTTTTTCGAGCGGCAACTGCGTCAGCGTCATCAGAGCTCTCTGATCTACGTGGTCTCATTCGGTGGATTCAGCGGTAAGTGTTTAAATGTCAAATTTGATCAATTTGATGACTGTTTTTTATATGATAGTGTATGTTATTTAAAAGTATGAAACAAATTAGCGTTAGTTGTAGGTTCTGTTGTCATGTTTTTGTAACTTTTTGTAAGCTGGAGCAGATCGACTCGCGTATAAGCGCGCAAATTTGAATGAACAGACGTTGGTTGTTAGTTATGTCGTATTAAATTAGTAAATGTGAGACGTCTGGTTAGATACACCGTCGAACATTTAACTTTAGCTTTGCATAAAGTTTATCTTAGTTACTCTAACAGCGTTCTCTCTTTTTCCACAGCGCATTTTTCTACGTTGACCGACGAGAAATAAAGTTATAAGGTAAGATGTGGCCTTAATAGTGGGTATTATGACAGTTATTATCAACTAGATAAATTATGGTGTTGTGGATTTGTGCAAAGGTGGATTAAATTCATCTCAAATTAGTAACCTTATAATTTTCTTCCCTGCTGTGTGTGTGAAACGGAGCAACCGTTGTCTGTCTCGTCAACAGAAAAATTAAGTGCGCAATCTGCGCATGTCAATATATATATATATATTTGAATTATCTTGTCTCTGGAATTTTCCACTGCCAAAATAAATGTTTTGCATGGGAATTTTCCCGCTGTTAGACCAAGGTGCACTCATCTGTGTTTTGCAAGAACATGTTGATTATAACTAGACAGTCCATAGTAATTGCAGTGATTTGTATCTGTAGGATATACGTTTGTAATTATTGTCTTTTATTGGCTTGTTTTGAACCGGAGGCTTCAGACAGGGCTACGTGCATTCTTCTCCTTCTGCTGGCGTACTTCAAAGAGCCCAAGGATGCTATTGTGCTTGATGTTGATGTAAGTATATTTTCACTCTCACATTAACATAAGCATTAGGCCTATTGTTTTTTGTAAATGGTAATAAGACTTTACTTATATTGCATCTTTCTAGTTTTCTGACTACACAAAGCGCTTCACTCTACACTTCACCATTCATACAGGTGCCAACTGCTCATCAGTCCAAAGAAACCTGTCACATTGTCATGATCACATTCTAAACTTTACCAAATGTGTACTGCTTAATCTAAGATAAATCAATGGGGGCCAAGGGAAGATTTATTCGCAAATTGACTATAGCTATTATAGGTACAGATTATTAACAGTTGAATCTTATTCTACTCTTATTTTTGCAGCCTTGTGCCACAGCCACTGATGTAGAAGGGAGGGGCCGTGATGCTACCAAGCACCCCTTGCTTGATTGTTCAAGGTAATGTTGATGTCTTCCTCATTTTGAATGTATTCTGTCAAGTCATCCACAGATTTGTTGTGAGCAGTTTAATGTTTTAACTATTTTCTTTCAACCGATAGTTCCTACATGAAACTGCTCACAATAAAGTCTGGATTATCTTAAGTAAACGAGGTCATGATTTCTGGAAAGAGACATTGCTGTTGAGTTTTTCAAATGTGGGGTTTTTTTTTTGCACTTTGAGCACCACAAACAAATTTCCATATAGTCCCTTTATATACCAAAAAATTCTGTTAAAAATATAATCTGAGAGTGAGTAGTGTTCTGAGTATGATGCTCATGTATTAATTTCATTTAAAGGATCTAAATGTAAACAAAAAGTTGTCTCTCTCCCTGAAGTCAACATAAACGATCTGCTATCACTCCCCAATTGAACGACTTGGTCTTAAAAAAAATAAAATAAAAATCTATTATGAAAAGGACAGATTTTTAATATCCAAAATAAACTTTTAAGTGATAAGGTATGTAGTGTTGTGAATTATACTGTACGCCTGCAACTTTATTTACTTATTTACTGTTCAACATTTGTAATGTATTGACATTTTCTTTTAAAGAAATGTAACACACAGTAGTTAGAATATGCCACAACTCTTTTTACTCTAATTAAAAAAAGAAAAAATATTCCTTTACTGAACAGTTGTCCATGATGAGTGTATCTGGTTTTGTTTCAGGTGATATAATGAAACCAAGGGCATGGATGCTGTCGTTGGAGGGTCAAGTGGTCATGGGACCTCACCATGGGACAACTGGTCTGGCTGCTATTTTTTCCAGCTACTACAATTTTAATTTGAAGTATGCTGAAGATGCTGCTTGTCCTCTGGAATTTATCCAAAGGTAATATCTACATTAATATTGTACTTGAGGGCTTGCTTTTTATTTGGTGGGTTAAACAAGGAATGTTTGGATGTATTGTGTTTTGCAATCCGCTCAGGACCACAGCAGCCAAACGGTGATGACCCCCCTTTCTCCCCCTCAAACAAGTGGTGTGTTGCAGACTAAACTTGTGTGTCTGTGCTGGAGACCAGACCAGATTAGACCAGAGACAAAGCTTCTTTTTAAGTCAGAAACAACTAGAAAACAACTGGGTTTATTGTGAAAAAGATATAAGAAATGAAATGTGTTTATCACATCATCTGTGAACGGGTAATAATTCTAGGAGGAAGAGTACAAGCAGAAACAGCCATAGGGAGATGGACAGGCAACAGGCTCTTACTCCATCCTCTGCAAATAGTACATGTAAATGATGTAAATTGTTGTGTGCGAATGCTTTGCCTGGGTAAATCACACACCTCTACTTTGTTGAAGGTCTATTCTTGACTGTGTTTGTGACGGAAATGTTTTTTAGTTCAGTTCTATGATTTTTTTTTTTCTGAATTAATGTCACCTTGTTAAAACTGAGCTAACTTTAGTTTGACTCTGTACTGCAACAGCAGTGACCCACTGAAGATGGTGACTGGGAACTGACATCTTTTTGCATCCCACTTGAATTAAACTAACAGCTTTCTTCTCTGTCTTTTTGTTTATAGATGCTTCTTGGGCATCAACCCAGAGACGGGCACAATATCGAAGAGGCAGAGAGGTCACATGAAGGAAGCTCATTGACTTCGAATGGATGTCAATCTAATGTAAGCTGTGTTCCAACTTCAGAACGGACGAACGAAACACTGTATCTGTGTTAAAGGAACACGCTGACTTTTTGGGACTTTATCTTATTCACCGTATCCCCCCGAGTTAGATAACCCCATACACACCCTTTTCATCTCCGTGCGTGCTGTAACTCTGTCTGACGCACCCACCGCTAGCCTAGCTTACCACAAAGACTGAAAGCAAATGGCTCCAGCTAGCATACTGTTCCCAATAAGTGACAAAATAACGCCAACAATTTTTGCTTAACCTCAATCATGTTACTTTCAGTCCTGTTACTCATGTCAAAAATAATAGGACTGGGTAAAAGTAACAGGAGTAATTAGAGTCCTCTGGTTTGTTGATTTAATATTAATTGATATAGTACTATTCACATGATGTTTTTTAATAGTTGAAATTACTTAAATTGTAGACATTTTAGGATTAGTGTTACAATGCGAGTACCATACTTACAGGGAGCCAGTCCACCACAGAGTAACTTAAACTTTTTGTCTTTCTTATCTTTTGCATATAGTGGATAGAGCCCACACTCTGCAGATGCCAGCTGCAAGGGAAGGAGCGAGACACCTGCAACCCTCTCTATTCCCACCTTTTTGTCTTTTCTTCCCTCTCTCTCCCCCACTCTCTCTTCTCTGTCTCCTTCTTTCTCTTTTGACACACATCCCTGTTACCCAGTGTTTTATTCCTGTAATTAAATTGTATTTTACTTCTAAAAAATAAAAGTTAAATCACTGTTTTTATCAGTTTTGTTTGGTCCATCATTTATGCTAAATCACAGTAATAGATAGACATTCAGTTATGTACAGTAATTCAACAGCTGCTTACTGCTAAATTACAGTAATACATAGACACCAACTGTAATTTCACAGTTAAATACATTAATTCTACAGCAGCTTACTGCTAAATCACAGTAATGCGACGGCATAATTACTGTGAAGTCACAGTATACAACTGTCATTTCACAATAATTTACTGTAAAAATGATACAGTAACTTACTGTGAAAGTCATGCAACTGGTAACCTGCAATTTATTGTAAATTTACAGTCAAATAATTAACAGTGTGGAAAAGAGTTCAGTTCTGCCCAATATCTCATTTTGTGCTGCTTAGAACAAAACAAAAAAAGGGTCGGAACGATATAATGGTGAGCATCTGATGACATTCTTCCCTGGGGGTGATCATAGCATTTCTGTCAGTATGTGCTGTTTAGATGTCTGTCGCATTCCAGAATGCTTTCTTTAACACATTCTGACGTGAGGCCAATGAATGTCTACTGTTAATAATCACTGTTTTTACTTTATTTTTGATCAAATAAGTGAAGCCTTGGCAAGTGCAAGAAGCCTATTTAAAAAACATAAAAAATTCTTACCAATCCCAAACTTGCTAATGGTAATATGACCAAATTCTGATTAATATCATCCATCCAGCTGAGAGACTGTGGTGGGTTTAAGTGAAATTAAGCTGAATCATTTATAGTTTTGTCTGCTTGCGAAAAAAAAATATTGCAAACTGATATGCACAGAAGCTCTCTCTCTCTCACACACACACACACGCACAGACATTCTCAGGTTCTCCGAATCAGTTCTCGGTGATTTCCAGTAACTGCTGCAGTCACACTACACTGCCCTATGAATAATCATCCTGCTGCTATTTACTGAACTGCTTTTGTGCTGTGGGGAACAAATTCCCCATTCTCCTGTTTGAAGAGACATTTCACGGACATTCCATACGATTGGGATCCTCTCGTTTATTGTTGATGTTTAAGGCTAGATCAGTGATAGATTACTGCAGGTTATAAAGAGGACCTCAGCTGCTCTTCTATTTTAATGAGCCGGTATATCATCACACCACTGTTCCTGTCCGTACAGTGACAGCCATCAGATTAGCCAGACGCAGCGAGATCTCACCCCGGCACTTTACGTCATCCTGCAGTGAAAACCTCCTCTGAATTAATCAGCCAGGACACACATAGGGAACAGTAGATGATCAATGTTGTAAACCAGACAGATTAGCATGTGGATTTTGAAAGCAGCTGTTTAACTAAGAAAGCTACAATTTAACTGGAACAAAAAGAATGCCTGGGTGAAATATGAAAGAATTACAGGCATACAACCCATGTAGATAATCATATGTTTTGGTATCATTATGTGTCGTTGGGTGGACCTATAGTGTGACCAAGAGTTACACCACAGAGGGATCTGCTTCTATTCATGTTTAAAAATAGGCCTGAAGCATGCCAACATGTTTTGAAAGCACTAGCTCTCAGGTTGCTTTTCCTTAGCCTGGTCAGTTGACCCTGAAAACCACTGGACTTGTTTCAAGACACATCAACACCACAAAATAAAGAGAAGCCAACACACTGGAGCACTGTCTGCTGATCAAGCTTGATAAACTGCTATTGGTTGAAGCTTAAACATGGGCCCTATACAAAACAGATGAACTTCATCAAGGTCATCCTAATTTTCAGTTTCATTTTGCCCAAACATGCATTCAGCTCCCTTGGTACTCAGTTTAAATGTATCTTTCAGGTATAACAAGACGAGGCCAGTGGCACAAATTTCTTTTCACAGAGACAGCAAGCAGATGCTCTTACCTCAGACCTGCTCTTCAGACTGCTTCTCTTTGGTCTAAAAAGGACATCTTTAAAATCCAGTTTGAGGTCAGCATCCACCCGTGGCATAGTGACAGGCCTGAGAGCGGATGAGAATCTCCTGAGACGGGCTGGTGCAGTCACTGGTCCAGAGCTCCAGGCACCAAACCCGAACCGGCAGAAGAACAGCGTATTTATAGTGTAGAAAGGATCGTCACTGCCCAGGCCCCCATGGCTTTATTTGGCAAGGCCTGTAAGCTCTCTCCTCTCTCTATTTCCCCCCTCCGCCTGCATTCAGTCTTGAGTGGCAGAAGCAGTAGCAGTGATAAAAGTGTTTTCTATGGCTGTCTGACACACACAAGCACAGTCACTGCAGCTCAGCTGATCAGCACTGCAGTATGTGCAGAGCTCCTGCTGTCCAGCAGAGGTATTGCTCCTCTGAATCAATGAGTGGACTCGTGGGAAATAAGAGAGAGAGAGAGAGAGAGAGAGAGAGAGAGAGAGAGAGAGAGAGAGAGAGAGAGAGAGAGAGAGAGAGAGATGGAGTAGTAGTAGTAGAGGAAGGACATGAAATACATTTTACGGAGTAGTAGTAGTAGAGGACGGACATGAAATACATTTTAAGTATCGTAAGTACATACTTTGCTCCTGAAGCTTCGACGATATCCGCGTAAAACAACTGCGCGTGGAAATCAGGAGCGAAGTCCGTGTAGCTGAATCCAGGGGTAGTTTTTCCAGTTCCACCAGAACCACTCGCTGCCGAACGCGGGCACTGAAAACACCCCCCAATGAACAAAGATCCCGAACTGGTCTGGAGTCGATACTGGCCCAGTCTGGTGGTGTATATCGAGCACCGAATGATGAAGCGCATGATAGAAGAAAAAGAACCAGCGATATCTGACTTGAGTCACTTGCATGATTGAACGAAGACGCGCGCGCGTGCACTGTGATCAGTATAGTGACTAATGCATGAATGATCATCAGTACACACATTTCCGCAGAGATTTCTGCCGACTTAACTTACGATTCAGCATAATGTAGACCCAAACAATTGTATTTTCTTCCTGGTTAACCATTATGCCATCAAACATGTGACTACAACACATGACTTCCCTTCTACCCACTTGTAACCACTTGTAACAAAGGATGGGGATCCAAATGAGTTTAACCTTTGTTCGGGAACGGGAATCGGTCTATTCTGGTGAAAGACAAAGCTTTCGCTTCCCGTTCGAACTGATCCCTGCCACTCTGTTCCTTTTGTAAAATGGGAAATGCCACTTTTACTACCTTTAATAGTATAAAACAAAATATTTAATTGCCTTTTCAAAGACAAAATAAAAAAAAAGCAATATAACTTGAACAACTTCTTGATAAGTAGCAAAAGTAATGTTTATAGGCTAGTCTACAAATAATGTAGAACTAAATAAATATAGGCTAACTGTAACCAACTTTTATTTTGCAACCTAAAAAAGTTCAGCTCAGCATATGTTTTAGGTTCATTTTTCACAGACATACTCATAACAGTTAATTAATTAAACAAATTAATAAAAAGTGTACTTTAAAATATACAAATATTTATTCAAACATAATCCATAATAAGCCCCTGCAGATGTATACAACACCCTAAACATAACATTACACAACTTTCCCAGCTGTCTAATATTTCCAATAAAAATTAACCTTTTAATTCCAACAAATGATTAAATAATTTCCAAATAATCTTTCTATTCCACAAATAATATGAAGGAAAAGTGATTAAACTGGTAGTTAGTTACCATTAGGCACACCCTGACATACCCTCTTTGTCTATTACAAAGATTTTTTTTTTCCTTCACTATAAGTTTATTTTGGCCAAATAATAAAATGACACTAGCAGCATCAGTTGAAATTATGTTTCCATTTTAGCCTTGGGCAGGGATGGGCAGTATTTCAGATACATGTATTTAAAATACGTATTTGAAATACAAAATACTAATTTGTATTTTGAAGTCTTTGGAAAAAATCAAATGTACTTTGTATTTAAATACATTTAAGATGAGTATTTTTGTATTTTAAAAATACATAAAATACTTGTTGCCAGGATACTGGTTTCGTGCATCATCTAGTTCAGACACGCCCCCCTCCATAAACTTTCTCATTTTAATAAACTTATAGAAACAAATAAACTCCCCTCCCTTAAACTTTCTAATTTTAATAAACTTATAGAAACAAATAAACCTTACATAAAATAAATATAAAATGACTATCCTTAAAAATATGGGTGTAACATCGTGTCGCAATAAATCGCAATACAAAAATGCAACAATATGTATCGTGGATAGTTCACCCAAAATAAAACTAGCCTCATGTGTGATGAAAAATTCATGTTTTCAGAGTTTTAGTGTGGATACTACATTATAATGTTGAATATAATAATAATGCAATGTAGGAATATTTGTGGGTCCTGATAATGTCAAATGTCTGATGTTACCAGAAGAGTAAAGTAAGTGGCCTACATTATTTTAAATATATCTAGTCAGTGAAAGAGTCCAAGCATATTCGTCTAAAATAATTCTGTATTTTCAGCCTCAGAATCATGAATATTGTTATCGTGGTGTCTCTATTGTCCTGTGCATTGGGTTTCCATCACCAAGTCCAAGCCTATTAATTTACACCCACAATGTAATATCAAATGTAGCATTTTAATCAACAGTACATTTTTTGTTAACCTTTTATCATGTGTATTGGAGTATCGCACTAATATCGTATTGTGAGTTCAGTATCTTGATATGTATTGAATCGTGACATGAGGGTATCGTTACACCCCTACGTAAAAAGCATTGGACTGCCCGCAAAAAAACCCCAAAAAGCCTCAAAAGAGTTAGAAATTCAGTTTTTGCTGTTGTATCAAAACTGATTTTGAGAATTGTGAAACCATGATATATATTGTTACGGTGAAGTAAAATTAAGATTTTGGGTCATATTCTTTGCTAGATAGCAGAAAAGGTTCCTACAGTTTTACATACAGTATGACTTTTTTAATAGTGATCACCACAAGTAATAGACTACATTGTAACCTAGTCAGAAGTAAGTATATAAATGGCTGCTATATTGCACAAATTTATTTGTAATTGCCAGCAATAGGCCTATGTAGTTTCTTAATTCATTGTGACCTATACCTGTATTGGATGGCCAATTTCACATGTATTTTGTGTATTTTCAAAATACTGTATTTTTATTTAAATACATTTTTTCACAGTATTTTGTATTTAAATACATTTTTTCACACAGTATTTTGTATTTTTATTTTAAATACATTTCCATGTATTTATGCCCATCTCTGGCCCTGGGTTCCAAGGTATCTAATATGCAATGCTATATGATTTTATTCATATAACAACCTGACAATGATATTTGGTGTGTCATTCAATTGGTCATTTTATTATGCAATCATATCAAGTAGTCTATGACAAAATTAAAAAACCTTATTTATACAAAACTTTCTTAAAACAAATGTCATTAAAATCCCCATGAACTGGAAATTACAAACAACTTTTCTCCAGTATTGTGACGTATTTCCAAGTGAAACGGAATATTGAATAGAGGGCAGGGTTTTACTTAAGCGCTCCTCTCCATCTCTCGCTCATAGCAGACTAACAGTTTGAGGGGAGTTTCCACACCCTCGCGCCATAGCACATGACAGGAAGAGAAGTCGTTTAGAGGGGGGACGGAAGGAGAACGTATTTGATTAAAGATTATAAGGGTACATAATATTTTTTTTAATTAATGAAGTGCACAGATAAATTATTTATAATAAACACTACAATATTGCATATAAAAACACAAATTGTAAAATTTGATTTCATGGTGACTTTAAAAGTTTTAAAGGCTTTAGGTTTAGGCCACCCCGTCCAGCTTGAGTGTCCAGGCTTCAGCGGGTGAGAAAGGCAGATCAGGCAGGAGAATTATCAGTCCTGTTGTTTTCAGTGGAGCCCATTTCAAAGGCTCAGGGTTCCCCAACAAAGTCACCTGAACAGAGTCGCAACAGATAATTCATTGATGTCTTACCAAAAAAAAATTTTTTTTTATTGATGGCCTAAATTCTAATGAATTCATAAATATTTACCACTGTGCTGTCGGAGGTTTTGGGCATAGAGAGCTGAAAGGTGTTTTGCATGGGATTGGAGGTGAAGATCGCATACACAGTGCTGGTGTTTTTTGAAGTATACCTGAAATTAAAGTAAAATTTAAAACATTATATTAAAGCTGTGAAAGCTTTATTAATTGTAACTACATCACAGGCTAACTATAACTAAACTAAACCTCCAGAAACAGGCAGAAAAGAAAGCAAAACTACAGTTGAGGAATCAAGGCTAATTAAAAAAAGACCAAGAATGATCAGTAACATGTCAACATTTCAGGGTAAAAGTTTGTGTTCACTCTAGATTTCAACTATTTCACTTTAATCTACCCCTATCAGCTTGGCTCATGAATATTAATTTAAGTGAGGCACTTATAATTGGCAATAATTGTATGCAGTGGCCTACGAATCTTAAATTATAATTTTCTCACATGCTTCCTGTTATACTGATAAAGGTCTCTAGGTGACACTGCTTTCACAGCTGGAGCTTCTGAAAGTTTTTCAAAGGAACTGTGAGGAATAGAAAGATAAGAGGAAGTTTTAAAACATCAACACACCAGGTAAGAACTGTAGCATTCTCAGCCTGAACTCTCCAAGGTTTAGTTGCATAGATGGCTTCACCGTTGATCTTCAGCCAGGCTCCAATTCCTCTGAGACGCTCCTCAAAGACAGGTGCGATCACGCCGTCTGCTGTGGGTCCCACATTCAACAGGTAATTCCCCCCTAAGGCCACGACGTAGACCAGGTCCTGCGGTCACAACATATGAGAGGTTAAAAACTTACTTGACTCATTAGACACCACATTAACTTTTATACAAGTTTGTGTCCATGTTTCATTCATATACATTATTTACAATGCAAGAATCTAGTAATATCATCTGTGTGAAGCACTTTTGCTCAATAGCAACACATCACACCTTTATGATGGATGGTAGATCCATCAGTTCAGTTAGTTTCATATTTCGGCGATAACCCCATGATATTGTGTCCACTGACTGACATTTCTCCCACTTGTGATTGGGCAGATGTCCAGGAGTGAACTTGTCAGCACAGTTGAAATAACCTCCATGTTTACAGTAACAGCCATTCCCCCATCTGTCATTGGTCACCACCACATCCTGTAAGGAGCGCAATAATGCAGTCATTATGATCAGAATTACAATTTCAGACGGTTCTAAAAGAATGACATGAACCGATGATCTCACTTTGACCGGACTGTCGTTGTAGAGCCAGGCGAGGAATTCTGTAGAGTTCCAATAAGTGTCAGGTGCTTCCCAGTCCCCATCTGACCAAATCAGGTCTGGCTTGTACCTGAGATGTTAAAAACATCACCAATTAACAGTTTCATAAATGTAAAACCATATACACTATGTAGGCTGTAAAGGTTGATCTTTACACAGACAAATACAACAGAACAATCAGGCTTATGTCATAAACAATTGTTCTTCCTTCTCTAGCCTGTATCATCACATGACTGATGCGAATCTACCTGTTGACCAGTTCGATGAGTTCTGGCATAGCTTTTTTTGCAACATAATCCTGAGTCTTGAAACCAGCTTCCTTGTCACTCAGATAGATGGGATTGAACCATTCATACAGAGAGTTGTAGAGTCCATAATGCAGAGACCTAATAAAAATGGAAAAGTTACTTTATTAAATTAGGGATAGTACACTGGCACAGTTATTGCCAAGTAAAAAAATATATAGTTCATTGAAAATGTATGGATAAAATTGAGGGAGGGAATTATATAAGAAAAGACATCCTGTAGCATTTGTTGCAATTTTCTACACAATACCTCTTTCTTATTGCATTGCCCAAATCTCCAACAAGATCCCTGTGAGGTCCATTATCAACAGAATTCCAATTCCAGGAATATGGGGAGCCCCAATTTGTGAAGCCTTCGTGGTGTTTCGATGTGAGGACCAGGGCCTGAAGTTAACTTTTTTTGCCACCAGCCACTGTGGCAGGTGGATATCAAAATTCACCTGCCACAGAGACTTTTTACCAGCCTTTTTTTTTTTTGTTGCCTCATAGCCTAAAGGTGAAAAAACGGGAATTTCACAATATTGTTCTTTAACTTGTACACATTTAAGTGCTGTCAAGTTATTAACGAAATCAATATAAGTAATAATAACTCTTAGAATATACATTTAAAAAAATATTTTTATTCATTGATTTTGACACACACACGCACAACAGATCTATAGACCTACCGCAGCTCGTATGTAAACAAATCACCCGCGGCTGTGTTGATGGCTGATTTAGTCACGTAGACAGCTAGGTCCTGACAGCTTTTAGTTACAGCGTTCAGGAACCGTTAAGCAGAACTAAATTAATATTATTACTGGTAAAGTTACCGGGTACCGGACATTTTCTCACCGGTTCCCAACTCCCAACATGTACTACAGTTGCACACGCACACATCTGTGCAACTGTCATTGTTCTGGAGCCTACGTCAGCGTTACATTATCTCATCCCATCTCACCAACAGTTTAATACTCGCACATCCAAACGTAGTCAGAAAAGGGCCTCATCTTCTTTCTGATCGCATGAACGTTACAAAACAACAGTCGTTGCCATAAATCAGCCGCTCACGAACCTTGCCGTTGTCGCCAATTGCCCACTTTGTATTAAAATGACTTCTTTTACTTTTCTTTGACTCATCCCCATCTTTTTGTTGGTTGTTTGTTTCAGCTGGCCTTTTTACCCCAGTAATGTGCCGCCACATTATAGCTAAGGTCCAACGCAATGAAAATGAAAACGTAAAAAAAAAACCCTAATGAATCACTCAATTCTCATTGGCTACCTGCCAATGTGGCAGGTAGATTGACAGTGTTACCCGCCAATAGCAAAATTCACCCGCATTTGGCAGGTGGTCGGGTGTTAATTTCAGGCCCTGGTGAGGACCACATATCTGAAAATGTTTTCAAAAACAACATTATAAATACGTAAAACACAAACAGGAAGCGTAAGTATCGTAAGTAACCTACCTACTTTGCTCCTGAAGCTTCGAAGATATCAGCCCACACATCAGGGTCAAAAAACTGCGCGTGGAAATCAGGAGCGAAGTCCGTGTAGCTGAATCCAGGGGGGTAGTTTTTAATCATGAACAGGATATATTCAAGATCATGTGCGCCTTTCCAGTTCCACCAGAACCACTCGCTGCCGAACGCGGGCACTGAAAACACCCCCCAATGAACAAAGATCCCGAACTTCACCTCGTCGTACCATTTAGGCAGAGGTCTGGAGTCGAGACTGGCCCAGTCTGGTGTATATCGAGCACCGACCGATGATGAGCAGCATGATAAAAGACAAAGAACCAGCGATATCTGACTCAGAGTCACTTGCATGATTGATCACTTATAGACGAGCGTGCACTGTGACTGACTAATGCATGAATGATCAGTGTACACACATTTCCGCATTAGAGATTTCTGCCGACTTAACTTACGCTTCAGCATAATGCAGACCGAAACAACAAGCTTGTATTTTCTTCCTGGTTAACCATTATGCCATCAAACATGTGACTACAACACATGACTTCGTTTCAGTGTTGCCAGATTGGGATTTGGGACGGTGATTTCCAGCCCAAAAGCTCAAACCCGCCCACTACAAGAAAAAACCGCCCAAAATTTTACTGCCAAAATAATGTGATATAATTTCATTACCATGTCATTTAAGGTTGATAAGCACAATTTGTATCTCCTTAAAACAAAATAACGATGATAAAATTAAATAAAAAATAAATACATTTTCCAGGAAAACAAATCAAAACAGGGCAATAATTAATGAGAATTCGCCAATATGACTAAAATGTCCAGGTGGACACTGTCAAAACTGCAATCAAGAAATGAACCCATGACTTTAACCCTCGGAAGTACACATTGCAGAACATAACACATAATTTAGCAGTCAAAACGGATTCATCGTTGATTCCTTTTTCAGCAGCTTTCAGGGACAAGTAGAGTGCAGTCTAGATGATGTAAAAGTTGCAGATGTCTGGTTAGGCTGTTGTGCACATATGACATGGAGAGAAATCGTCCCATATTTGATTTCAATTCAAGTCATTCAACTGTGCTCTCCTCTCAGAGTTATATTCACCATCGAGTGATCTCCCTCCATGTGTACGTTTTTTTAGAGTTGCTCACTACTGTACACTCTTTACTGTAGATATAACTTACTGTGTAGGCTAGGCTATGTCACTTTGCCTTAGCGATCACTTGAAGCTACAACTTCTCGCGCTCAATCGCGTCTGCCTGCGGATCGCTGATTGGCTAAAAGTGCGTGCTCGTCGGTGATGTCAACACTAACGCCAGCTGACTCTGCATGAGAGTGTGAACAGTAATGCCATGATGACTGATTTTATGGACTACATGCACTTTAGTTTCGTTTTTTTAACCAATTAGACTTTAAAATGTAGATGTTTGAAAACCGCCGAACTGACCCCAAACCAGCCCAAATTTTGACCACCCGCCCAAACCCTTTTTTACCCGCACAATCAAATTCAAAACCGCCCAATTGGGCGGGAACCCGCCCAATCTGGCAACACTGCTTCGCTTCTAACCACTCGTAACAAAGGATGTGGAACCAAATTGTTCGGGAACCGAATCGATCTATTATGGTGAAAGAAAAAGCTTTCGCTTCCCGTTCGAACTGATCCCTGCCACTCTGTTCCTTTTGTAAAATGGGAAATGCCACTTTTACTACCTTTTAATATTATAAAACAAAATATTTAATTGCCTTTTCAAAGACAAAATGAAAAAAAATAAGCAATATGACTTGAACAACTTCTTGATAAGTAGCAAAAGTAATGTTTATAGGCTAGTCTACAAATAATGTAGAACTACACTAGCCTAAATAAATATAGGCTAACTGTAACCAACTTTTATTTTGCAACCTAAAAAAGTTCAGCTCAGCATATGTTTTAGGTTCATATTTCACAGACATACTCATTACAGTTAATTAATTAAACAAATTAATACACAAGACCATTGACATGGCCCCTAAAAAGTGTACTATATATAAATATATAAATAATAATAATATACAAATATTTATTCACATATAATCCATAATAAGCCCCTGCAAATGTATTCAAAACCCTAAACATTACACAACTTCCCCAGCTGTCTAATATTTCCGCTAAAATTAACCTTTTAATTCCAACAAATAATTAAATAATTTCCAAAAGAATCTTTCTATTCCACAAATAATATGAAGGAAAAGTGATTAAACAGGTAGTTAGTTACCAGTAAACATTAGGCACACCCCTGACGTGCCCTCTTTGTCTATTACAAAGATTATTTTTTTCTTCACTATAAGTTTATTTTGGCCAAATAATAAAATGACACTAGCATCAGTTGAAATTGTGTTTCCATTTTAGCCCTGGGTTCCAAGGTATCTAATATGCAATGCTATACGATTGTTAAATTAACAATCTGAAAAAATGACATTTGGTTTTGATGTCATTCAGTTGGTAATTTTTTATTATGCAATCATATCAATTAATCCATGATAAAATTAAAAAAACTAATTTATACAAACTTTCTTAAAACAAATGTCATTAAAATCTTTTTTTAAGTTCCCGTGAACCGCGAGTTACAAACGACTTTTCTCCAGTGTTGTGACGTATTTCCATGTAAAACAGAACAGGAGTTGCCACGCCCTCGCGCCATAGCACATGACAGGAAGAGAAGAACAGTTGTTTCGAGGGGGGACGGAAGGAGAACGTATTTGATTAAAGATTATAAGTGTACATGATTTTTTTTAAATTAATGAAGTACACAGATAAATCATTTATAATAAGCACTACAATATTACATATAAAAACACAAATTGTAAAATTTGATTTCATGGCGACTTTAAAAGTTTTTAAGGCTTTAGGTTTAGGCCACCCCGTCCAGCTTGAGTGTCCAGGCTTCAGCGGGTGAGAAAGGCAGATCAGGCAGGAGAATTATCAGTCCTGTTGTTTTCAGTGGAGCCCATTTCAAAGGCTCAGGGTTCCCCAACAAAGTCACCTGAACAGAGTTGCAACAGATAATTCATTAATGTCTTAAAAAACATTTTATTCCTGAATTCTAACTAATTCATAAATATTTACCACTGTGCTGTCGGAGGTTTTGGGCATAGAGAGCTTAAAGGAGTTTTGCATGGGATTGGAGGTGAAGATCGCATACACAGTGCTGGTGTTTTTTGAAGTATACCTGAAATTGAAGGAAAATAAGAAAAAACATTAAGTGGGCTAATTAAGGCCAAACTAGCATTCCAGAAAAAGTGCTAGAAGGAAGCAAGACTATAGTTGACTCAATCAAAGAAATCCAGGCTATAAATATAGACCAAGAAGAATTCAAATCCTTTATGACAATCATATGATCGGTTTACTGACATGTCAACATGTGGTCAAACATTTCCCCAGAAAATATTTGACATCTAAAGCCTTCCCATCTGGAGCGTTGGAATAATGAAAACTGAAGAGCAAGGGGCACACAATATAAACCCTATCAGCTTAGCTCATAAATATTAATTAAGTGAGAATAAGTACACAGTAGTTCACATCTGGAGCTTCTGAAAGTTTTTGAGGAATAGAAAGATAAGAGGAAGTTTAAAAACATCAACACACCAGGTAAGAACTGTAGCATTCTCAGCCTGAACTCTCCAAGGTTTAGTTGCATAGATGGCTTCACCGTTGATCTTCAGCCAGGCTCCAATTCCTCTGAGACGCTCCTCAAAGACAGGTGCGATCACGCCGTCTGCTGTGGGTCCCACATTCAACAGGTAATTCCCCCCTAAGGCCACGACGTAGACCAGGTCCTGCGGTCACAACATATGAGAGGTTAAAAACTTACTTGACTCATTAGACACCACATTAACTTTTATACAAGTTTGTGTCCATGTTTCATTCATATACATTATTTACAATGCAAGAATCTAGTAATATCATCTGTGTGAAGCACTTTTGCTCAATAGCAACACATCACACCTTTATGATGGATGGTAGATCCATCAGTTCAGTTAGTTTCATATTTCGGCGATAACCCCATGATATTGTGTCCACTGACTGACATTTCTCCCACTTGTGATTGGGCAGATGTCCAGGAGTGAACTTGTCAGCACAGTTGAAATAACCTCCATGTTTACAGTAACAGCCATTCCCCCATCTGTCATTGGTCACCACCACATCCTGTAAGGAGCGCAATAATGCAGTCATTATGATCAGAATTACAATTTCAGACGGTTCTAAAAGAATGACATGAACCGATGATCTCACTTTGACCGGACTGTCGTTGTAGAGCCAGGCGAGGAATTCTGTAGAGTTCCAATAAGTGTCAGGTGCTTCCCAGTCCCCATCTGACCAAATCAGGTCTGGCTTGTACCTGAGATGTTAAAAACATCACCAATTAACAGTTTCATAAATGTAAAACCATATACACTATGTAGGCTGTAAAGGTTGATCTTTACACAGACAAATACAACAGAACAATCAGGCTTATGTCATAAACAATTGTTCTTCCTTCTCTAGCCTGTATCATCACATGACTGATGCGAATCTACCTGTTGACCAGTTCGATGAGTTCTGGCATAGCTTTTTTTGCAACATAATCCTGAGTCTTGAAACCAGCTTCCTTGTCACTCAGATAGATGGGATTGAACCATTCATACAGAGAGTTGTAGAGTCCATAATGCAGAGACCTAATAAAAATGGAAAAGTTACTTTATTAAATTAGGGATAGTACACTGGCACAGTTATTGCCAAGTAAAAAAATATATAGTTCATTGAAAATGTATGGATAAAATTGAGGGAGGGAATTATATAAGAAAAGACATCCTGTAGCATTTGTTGCAATTTTCTACACAATACCTCTTTCTTATTGCATTGCCCAAATCTCCAACAAGATCCCTGTGAGGTCCATTATCAACAGAATTCCAATTCCAGGAATATGGGGAGCCCCAATTTGTGAAGCCTTCGTGGTGTTTCGATGTGAGGACCACATATCTGAGAAAATTTTCAAACAAAATAATAAATACGTAAAACACAAACAGGTCGCGCTAACGCATATCGTAAGTAACCTACATACTTTGCTCCTGAAGCTTCGAAGATTTCCGCCCACTCATCAGGGTCAAAAAACTGCGCGTGGAAATCAGGAGCAAAATCCGTGTAGCTGAATCCAGGGGGGTAGTTTTTAATCATGAACTGGACATAATCAGATACGTGTGCGCCTCTCCAGTACCACCAGAACCACTCGCTGCCGAACGCGGGCACTGAAAACACCCCCCAATGAACAAAGATCCCGAACTTCACCTCGTCGTACCATTCAGGCAGAGGTCTGGAGTCGAGACTGGCCCAGTCTGGTGTATATCGAGCTCCGAATGATGAAGCACATGATAGAAGACAAAGAACCAGCGATATCTGACTCAGAGTCACTTGCATGATTGATCACACCTCACAGACGTGAGCGCGTCCAATGAGAGCAGTAACGTTAAAAGTGAATTTCTGCACTAGAGATTTCTGCCGACTTACATATACATAATGCAGCTCCAAAATCCCGACAAACCAGTTTCTATTTCCTGGTTTATCATATGACATTTCACATGAGACAACAACCCATGACTTACCTGCAAAACACCGGCAGTTTGAGCACGTGCAAAATACATAGACGCCTCATTGGCCGCTGGATCGTACGTCATCGGCGCCGCCACATTGCTCCTGGCAATTTGCCATAACTCTCATAATTGGACTGAAGAAAAGATCCCTTACTATTTTATATATTTATGGGGACGGGGACCGCAATTAACAGTTGTTCCCGATTCTTATGTTTTTATATATTTTTGATTCACTAAAATAAACAGGCTAATTAATGAGTCATCTGTTTAGGAATCAAACTACACTAGTAAAAAGAAAAGAGTTCCCATCAGTATACTGATCAATACACTGTAAATGTTTTCTTTTATAAAGAAGATATTTTAATTGCTTTCTCAAAAACAAAATGTAATAAAATAAAAAAAAAGCATTTTGACTTTCATAACTTCTTGGCAAATAACAAAGGTAATTATCTAATCAAACAAGTGAATTGACAAGACCACTGAAACAGTCCCTGAAAAGTGTTTAAAGCAGATCACTTTAAAGCATAAAAATATTTATTCACACAACTGCCACAAAACTTTTGAATTTGTTGTGCCCTCATTGTCATACAGCAAAATATGCTCATACTCCACAATTAGCTACTGTAGATTTGTACTAAACCCAAACATAATGTTTCAAAGCCTTCCCAGCTGTGTAATGTTTCGAATACAAATGAATCTTTTAATTTCACCAAATAATTAACAGTTTTTTCTAATCCACAAAAATATATATTAAAGAAAGCGGCTAAACTGGTAGTTTGTTACCAGTAGAATGTTGGTCACACCCTGTCTGCTGCCTCAGCCTATTATTGTATGTACTTCACAAAGTCAACAAAGTTTTTTTGGTAAACAAGTGCAACTATGGCAATGAACCTACCATGCCATTCTCCCCAAGCTGCTTTGCAACATTTTGCTTATCATCCTGTCTAGCACTAGCCTCCGCTTCATCCCCTTCTACTATAAACATGGGCCAATCAGAGTCTCTAGCGCCCCTCTCCATAGCTTCAGACTGAATGCTGAGGTTCATGGAGGAGGGATCCTCATTAGTTGTAGTAACAAAGGTGCAGCCATCGCAAAGTCCAAAACGCTTCATTCCCTGGGACACAATGCCTGAGAACACTCGACGACAGCCTTTGCAAACAATGGGCCATGTGGAGCGATGCACCTTCAAAACAAAAAATATAGATTTAGATATACTGATATATAAATCGATTTAATTAATTGATTAAAATAATTGATCACAATCCACCTCAATTTGAACTGGCTGAAATTTGCCTGTATTTTTAATGTAGTGCATTTGTATTCATTCATATATATATATTACATTATTAAAATGTATTTTTAATAAATATTTTAAGGAAGAAAATTCCAAGATAATTTCTGTACCACTAGTCATCAGCAGTGAACTCATTAACATAGGGAATCTTTCATGCTTTTTAAGCTTTGATTAATTAAATTCTATCGTCCTTTTTTAATAACCTATTTATATTTATATGATAATATTTTTTGTATGTATTGTAATAAGAATACAAAGATTCTTTTTGTATATTCTGTGTATTTTCAAAAAGGCTCAGAGTGCCATAGGTCTAAAACTGTAATTCCTGCTAATGTATTATTCTTTGATTAATGTTATGTTTGAGGAATAGAACAATTCAACTGAACAAAAGAATGTTGTGACATTGTCAATAAATTATGATCAGTACAATGGCATCTTTGTATATCGATGCATAATTTAAACTGTTACCCACCAGAGATATATTTATAGTTATATACATAGTACAACAAACTAGGGCATACATACAGTAGACTCACATGAAGCAATATATACTATATAACATCTCAGCTCCGGTTGCTTATATTGTCACAGAATATTTTTGCACAGTTCTCTATATTCGCATACATGCAGAATACTTACATAAAGCTATTTAAACAGTATAGCAAAACTACCTGCTTGTTAAAATTGTCACAAAATATAAACTATATTATCGCACAGCTCTATTTATGAAGTTGAATAAATAGGTAATTTAAATTTACCTGCATACATACATTATACCCTCATAAAGAGACATATAGCCTAATATAGTACATTTTAAATTATTGATTGTTTATATAAATGTAAATTATATTATTGCTATATATCTAATCTGCTAAATGCAACAATAGGTATGAAGATATGAAAAAAAAAAATGGGAAGCTCGCAATACAAAATAAAATTAACCTAATTTCAATTTCTATTAAAAGCATTTTTGAGTGATTCAAAATCACATTCATGTTGAATGCTATTTATAAATGTCACCGTATAATTAATTAATAAATTAATGAGAGTCCGGTAATATGATTACTGTGTGCATTTAATATTGACACCTGCTTATGTTCTTACTCTGGCCAGTCTTTAGAACAAAATGAAACAGATTTATAGCAACTTTGGTAAATGGGTTAACTGTGTGCAATACTTTTAAGCAATCTTTGGCAGCTCTATAGCTACACATTCAAATATACCTCAGGGCTTATGAAGACTTACAGAAATTGCATGAGTGCGAAGATGTTCTTGTCGTGTGAAGCGTTTGCCGCACACCTCACAAGGATACGGCCTTTCTCCTGTGTGGCAGCGAATGTGCCTTTTCAAAATGCCCTTCTGTTTGGCCGTATATGGGCAGAACGGACATTTGTGTAGTCTCCCTGTGTAAACACACATATAAATTACAACACAAATCAAAAATTATTGTGTTACTGTAGCAATTTTATCCAACATCCCTCACCTGGATCATCCCCATACCAGTCATTCTGAATTTCCATCCCACATGGGACGGCAGGACCAAGTCCATCATCACCACGGCCGAATCCAACGTACCCCAAACTCTGGGAATAGTGTTCATCCCGGTTAGGGTTCATCCCCCCTCTGTACAGCACATCTGGAAACTGCTTCATTGGACAGTTAGCAAATGATACGGAGGAGTGCTCAGTGCTTGGAGCCGGGCTAGTGTTAACTGTTCTCTCTCCATCTTGATTTGGGCCTTGATAAAGAGTCGTTTCTTTGGATTCCCGTGAAGATTCGCCCTCTTCATCAGGGTCATACTCTATTTTGGGGTGCACCAACCCCAGAAGCAGACCTGGGGTGGATGAGTTGACTAAATCCGGGCCTGGACTGACCTTCAGTGGAGCATTCATGGGATGATGGTTGAGAAATGCTCCTTGAGAGTTTTCGCTTTCTGAGTCTTTACTACTGGTGGCCGCTGGTGTGCAGATAGCAGCCGTTGGGGCATCATCAGGGCTGACGGCTTCGGTGACCTGACAGGTCCTTTGGTCGGCTTCGGAAGTGGATGCCACAGGGGCACTGGTGGCTGAAACTGGGGTTGCACTATGATCCAAACCCTCCCTGTCCTTGTGTCTCTCCCTCTCCCGGTTACAGATCTCCAGGGATGATTTAATGTAGCCCTTACAAAAGTTCACCACATCGGTCATCTGCAGGTAGCTCGCAGCTGACATTATTTCAATGACATTTTCGCTACGCAGGTCCAGGTGACCCGAATACAAAAAGTCCAGGATGAAGGAGAACGCCTCGGCTGTGACGATGTCCAGAGAGGCCGTGCTGTGTCGCTGGCCATTGTCTTTCAGGTAATGCACCAGCAAAGCCCGAAAATAACCACTGCTGGCGAAGAGAATATTACGATGTGCTTTGAAAACACGTCCCTCTACTATGATGCTGCAGTCACAGAAGAAGTCCCTCTTACGCTGTTCGTTCAGCTCAGTCAAGAGCCTGGACAGATAGGAAGGAACCTCCATATTCACCGTAGGACAGCCATTCGTTTCTCTGGCAGGGTAGAGGTTAAAAAATAAATCAATGAATCAATGATCACGAGAAAGATATCCTATGAAATAATTGCATATTCTCAAACTCTTATAAGCTTTGAAATAAAAATTAAAGGAACACTCCACCGTTTTTTGAAATTGGGGTTATTCACTGTCTCCCCTACATTTAGATAGGTGGGCAAATGCATTTTTGTCTCAGTGCATGCATTGTCTTAGTCTGGCAGCGCCACCGCTAGCTTAGCTTAGCATAATGAATGGAATCCTATGTTGCCAGGTAGCATGTCGCGAGTAAAAGTGATCAAAAATAAATAAATAAATAAAAATAATTACTTCTTGTGGCCTGCTTATTCACAACGAGTACAAATAGCAATGCAGATTCTCTATATAGGCGCGTTCCAGGCTACTGCGAAGATGGCGAGTCTGCATCGTCAACTTTATCAATATATCAACAATTCAAATGTTTCATGCATAATCATTACTTTCGCCGGTTCTTTATGGCAAGCTTTATTTCAGGTGTTGCGTGATATCTCTGCGCCCAAGTAGCAGTGCTTCGCCTGTGTTTCCCCCCCATATAGTCCCAAATCAATCTCTGCCTAGGAAATCACCTAGTCTTAATCTGTATTGCTATTACTCGTTGTGAATAAGCAGGCCACAAGAAGTAAAAAAAATTTAATCACTTTTACTCACGACATGCTACCTGGCAACATAGGATTCCATTCATTATGCTAAGCTAAGCAAGCGGTAGCGCTGCCAGACTAAGACAATGCATGCACTGAGACAAAAATGCATTTGCCCATGCCCACCTATCTAAATGTAGGGGAGACAGTGAATAACCCCAATTTAAAAAAAACGGTGGAGTGTTCCTTTAAATAATACATAATCATATTTTATTTTTGTTTTGTCTTTAAGTCATTTTCTTAATATGTGCTTTGTGTGTGTGTGTGTGTGTGTGTGTGTGTGTATATACTGCTTGCTATTTGTAATGGTTAATAATTCTTTACAGTGTGATGTTTGGTAAATTGTACAACCAGTTACGGTCAGTTTGACCTGCAAACATAATAATAATTGTATATGGATTTTTTTTATTATAAAATAAATAATGATAAAAAAACGGTAATCCCCGTTTTAAATTCATAGATAATTTAAAGTAAGATTTCACTGATATTTTGACCACTGACCAACTACGAAACCAATCAACTGGAATGAAATGCATACTGACTATCATACCAATATCACACTGTTAAATTAATGCACAATTCACCATAACATTTAAGGTGGAATATTTAAATAGATAATCGAATCACTGTCACAATATTATCAAAAGTTGACCAAATCGTGCTCGTGCTACACATCAGTGGTTATAATTCACGAATAACAAAATGCTATTTTACCATATGTTATGTTTAACAGCAATGGAGTTAAGTATAATAACCGAATTATGGGAAGCAATCAGTGCGTGGACACGGAACAACAGAGTATGTAAAAACATGAATATCTTTGATGCTAAAAACTGAATTTTAAACAACAGTGATTTTTTTAATACTTACATTCAAGTGTATGTTTTGTTTTTGTTCATGATGGTCTTTTAAAAATGTCTCCCTGACGAGCTGCTTCCTGATTTCTACGTTATACTTCCTGTCGCTGCCATAGTAGCGGGCAGCATAGATGTCTTACGGCAGAGTCTCTATCGTCATCACCGGCGGCCATCTTGTCACAGGCTAGCTTTCTGGCGGGCTATGTGGTACTGATGTATGGTGAGAACACAAATACTCTTATCTTGCTGAAATCTTGATGGATTTTCAAACGGTTTGGTTTCTTACAAACGTTATTAACGTGGCTGGATAATTCTGGTTGATTATTTATTTATACACTTATTTTTTTATACACTTAAGTGGGCAGTGTCATAACTACATCTCTGACGTTTATAACAAACCAAACCGTTTGAAAATCGGTAGAAAATTGAGCAAGTTATGGTTATTTAAAAAGTACATGCACCATTAACACAATGCTACGAGTGAGTGAGCTGCCTGTGACAAGATGGCCGCCAGGTGCTGACGTCGACCTCCATTGGCCAGCAGCGTGGACGAGACATCTAGCCTTTATAATGGATATCTATGGCAGGCGGAGTGTCCCCGAAATCGCTCCCTATCCAGTGCACTAGCTTTGGTTGTCAGCCATTTATGATTTAGAACCTCTTTTACTGTCTATGTGTAGAACCTATGTGTAGAACCGAAGAGAGGAGTGGCTAACTGAAAGAGAGAGAGAGAGTTTGAAGCTCCGTTATGGAGTCATTGCCATGCCATGCTGATTATAGTATGTATTTAGGCTATAAGAGAGAGAGAGTTTGAAGCTCCGTTATGGAGTCATTGCCATGCCATGCTGATTATAGTATGTATTTATATTATATTATTTATATATATATATATATATATATATATATATATATATATATATATATATATATATATATATATATATATAATATATATTTTTTTTCGTCATGACTCATTACTTCAGTTAAATATATTGAAATAGAGACCGTTAATTTATCATTAATTTAAATTAAATTATATAGATAAATTATTATAGATAAATTATTCTATAGATAAATGAATTGTAATAAATGACTTTTTTGGCATAAGGTTAGCCTACTTTCTTCACTAATTCACAGGAAGAATTTATAATTTGGTGAATAAAAAATAAAAAATGTTGGATGGATAAAAAATATTCAGTTATTTAGCTTAGCTATTACTATAGTTTATAGGCTATATATTCCTGCCTGTACCGAGTCTCTTTCCCTCTCAAACCTGACACGTGTCAATTTACTGGGCTAAAAAAAATCTGATTTGAGTTGTTGGTGATGTCATTCAAGGGAGAGCATTTTAAGGAAATGTTCTCTCAAAAATGACCAATGGGTTCAGTCAACATTCTTTAATATATCTTTTTGTGTGTTCAACAGAAGATAGAAACTCATACAGGTTTGGATCAACATGAGGGGTGAGTAAATAAAATACATTTTAGGTGAAGTATCCCTTTAAAAATAAGGTGGCTAGCTAATATGAAAAAGAATGAAGAAAGTGCAATTACCACTATCACCAGACGAGGGAGCAAATTCCCTGAAACGGTTGGTATTGTCAAGAGATTCAACAAGTGCTAATTTACAGCACTGTTACACAGCCGACAGGGTGATGAACAGCACATTCATGAGAAGTAGTTTATTTTTTCAGCACAGTGGTCGACCACCATTGTGAGACAAGATGACAACCTCACATGTGCTCTGAAATAGATCCTGCTCTGAGTGAGGACTGATGTCTTCACAATGCCCAAATCCTAACATGCCCGTACTGCAGCTCATGTCAGACCATGTGCCTACCCCCATTGTCTGCAATGGAATGTGTGTTTATTTGCTCTCTTTAGCCTGAAAATATCTGTTTTTTAACATTTGGACCGAGATAAAACAAACATGCAGTTCCTGTAGGCTGCACCGCACCCATGCATCACAATCCACAGCGCTCAAAAGTGATTTTTAACACTGATGGGTCACCGGGTGAGTTATTTGTTTGCAGAATTTTCCCATGGTAAACCCACAGAACACAAAGGCTTCATGGTGGCCCCTCTAAACCGCAGGGTAGGCGAGTGGACATAAGCCGCCATACACCCTCTTTTGAAAATGAAATTTATAGCACCTCATAAAACTCTATTCATCCTTATAATTCCTATACAAGCTAGAGAGTTGTCCACGAATCCTGTAAACTTGAAACTATACGCCTAAATCAAATGCTGATGCTCCTGCTTCAAAATGGAGTGTTCCCCCCAAAAGAACCAAAAATTTGTGCATTTGATTTGTCCGCTTTTGGATTTTTCATAAATATGGCTGGGGACTTATGATATATCCTATATCTGAAAATACAAGAAAATATTAAGTTGCATTCTTCATCCTATATCTGAAAATACAAGAAAATATTAAGTTGCATTCTTCAATCTTAATGTAAGACCACCCTATAGGATATCTGAAAATGGCAAAAACAACAGTCCCCAGGCAGCCATATTTATTAAAAAACCCAAAACGTAATATTTTCTTAACATCATGCAAGGAGACAGATAGTGCAGTGCAATAAATAAGGCTGCTTAAAAATCTGCTGTGCAATCACAAACAAATTATTACATTTCAAAATATATTAGAATGCCAAACTGTTATTTTAAATTGGTATAACATTTTATATGTATGACATGACATGAGTATGACATTTCCTGGCCAGTGATTGCGATGAACTACTGTTGTATGACAACAAAAATTCTTAAAATTTATTTTCTTTTGGGGTCTATTAAAAAAAAAAATTGCATATGGGTTTTGAACAATATAATACTTATTACTATGAAATATAATAATGCTATTTTATTTTCAGTGTAAACTATTCCATTAGCCATGCCTCAGTTCTGTCAATGAAAACACATTTATTATATTATGATATGTACGGTATAATCTGTGTCTGCTGTAAGGCTTTAAACTCTATTCATCCTTATAATTCCTAGGAATTACAAACCAGAGTGCTGTCTGAATCCCCTCAAACTTAAAACTCCCCTAAATCAAATGCTGATGCTCCTGCTTCAAGATGGAGCGCTCCCCAAAAGAGCCAAAATAAGTGCTTTGATTCACCACTTTTGGATGTGTCATAAATATGGTGGACCTTTGTTTTTTGCCATTCTCAGATCTCCTAAGGTGCTCCTACACATTAAGATTGAAGAATACAACTGAAAATGTTCCTGTCATCATATGCGAAGAGACAGACAGGGTGCGATGTGGTGTTTTGGGACTGAGCAGGGCAAAGAGCTGCTTTTCCCAGGCGTAGATGCACACCACGGGGATATTTAGAGCCACAGAAGAGCACTGATTAAAGAGAGAGACAATGAGGAGAGATTGCCATGACATGATGGCATTTTCCATTCCCGTGCTCTGCCTCTCATGGGCGCAAAAACTGTGCCGTGAAACGTTTGAATTATCGCAGAATGTGAGGAATTTGTTTTGTGGCACCAGCGCAGACCCCTCGCACACTGATCACAAGATCGAGCCTTGACTGTCTCCTTTGTGTGCGTGCGTGTTGTGGGCGGGTAGGTGGGTGTGTTTGTTTGAGGTGGACCGATCATAATACACCACAGAGTGTCTGGAGGATCTAGACATCAAATGGGGGGTGTAGTTGGGGGTCTTGGTGATATGATACCAATTTTGGGGGCCTTAATAGGACCGGCGCCCCTCTGCAGTCTGAAGACACCCCTATCCTCTGTGGTCAGAAAGGAAATCTCGTCTCTCTGTAATTACAACTTAATGTCCTTGTGTCATTCAGAGGCGATGTCTCATTGTGCCCTGCGCGTCTTCTTTTTCTCTCCCAGGCCGGCGACTGACAGAAATAAACATGTCAGCCTTTTTATTATCATTTATTTGAGGCAAAGGAGAGTAATAATTGCTGTCGCTACAACCACATGCTTCCGGCCACAAGCAGAGCTTTTTAGATCTGCAGCACTCCTTCTCATTCCTCTGTTTATTCAGCCTGTTCTCACGTAAATGCGTCTCTATAACACGCATCGTGTATTGTCGTGTAATTTATACGCGAAAATGAGTTTTTACGTGCATATGAGACGCAGTTTTTAGCGTGCATTTGATACGCAGTTCATTTACGTGTAATACACACGCACCCCACACCACTAATTCTACCCAAACGTATAATACACACGCACCCCACCCCACACCTAAACCTACCCTAACCAACCAATGCGTATCATATGCACGTAAAAACTCACTTTAGCGTATAAATTACACGACAATACACATGCGTGCTATAAAGACGCATTTAGTGTGATCGGGTTGGTTTATTTAAGGAATAGTTCACGCAAAAACCAATTAAATGATCATTATGTATATTTATTCTATTATTATTATTTTAAATATTTATTCACAGGAATAAATTAAATTTTAAACAGTTATTTTAAAACTTTATTAATATTCTTGTGTGTGTGTGTGTGTGTGTGTGTGTGTGTGTGTGTGTGTGTGTGTGTGTGTGGTAACTGACTATATGTAATCAAAATGAAGTACTTGTAATATTATGTTTTAAAATGCTCATAATCAGATTATAGTAACGTGTTCATTTATTGCATGATTACATTATTTACATAATAATTGTAAATAAGTATTAATAATGCAGTAATAATTTATTCATAATTTTTTTATTTTCCCCAATTCAAAAAAAAGCCTATATGTTCGGAAAGTTAAGTACGCATGCTTTTTTTGGAAGCTTACAAACACCTAGTTAGGTACAAAGTAATCTAAAAGTAGTCAGATTATTACCTAAAATGTGTAATGTAATAGATTACATAAATAATTACAATTTTCATAATGTAATTTTGAAATCAGTTCTGACTACAATTTCTAAGTAATCTACCAGGCATGGCTAATGGAATAGTTTACACTGAAAATAAAATAGCGTGTGTGTGTGTGTGTGTGTGTGTGTAAAAAATTTTTTCAAAAACTTCTTATTTTGTGTTCCAATAAATAGCATTTAAAAACAAATTGTAATATATAAATATATATAATAACCTGATTTTAATTTCTGGTTCAACTATTCTGTTAATTACACCACAGTTCTGTCAATGAAACACCTTTGATAGAGAATGATTATTTTATGATTTATGAATGCATGATAATCTGTGTCTGCTGCAAGGCAAGGATTTAGTTTGTGTTGATGTGGAGTGCGTGACAATGGTCTTCGCTTGCATCTGTGTTTCTGTTTGTGTCTGTGTGGTTTGGATACGTCTGTGTCCATCCCAATGTGTGTTTGCTCTGCCCATGAGAGTGTGTGACTGCACGCTGTTGTTTGGGATTCTGCCGCCACTACCTACAGGCCGGCCGTCGCTCGGCTGCTCTGGGCTGTAATGACAGGGCCGACTGGTTGTAATTAAGTTCAAACATAGCAGCGTGGTGGACAGAGCCGGAGGCCTGCAGCCCTCAATATCATGCAGGCTGACCACAGACTGACAGCTCTCCAACACCCACCAAACACTGAAACTAAGACCAAACTACATGCTGAGCTAATCCTGAACTAAAAGGCAGACTAAAGCCATTTAAATTGAGTTTACATGTAGGCTATATCAAAACTCTGATAATAACTGTGCATACATGAATTTTCGAAACTGTCTGTTTTTCACAGTTGAAGTGGTTTGTTTATTCTGACATTAAAGGGGTGGTATAATGCCCCTTTTTACAATATGTAAAATAAGTTTCTGTTGTCCCCAGAGTGTGTATGTGAAGTTTTAGCTCAAAATACCCCACAGATAATTTTTTACCGCATGTTAAAATTGTCCCTTTTTTGAGGGCCAGTAAAAACGCTCGTTTCGTGTGTCCCTTTAAATGCAAATGCACTGCTGCTCCCGGCACAGAGGGTGGAGCTTCAAGAGCTTGTGTGTGTGTGTGTGTGTGTGTGTGTGTGTGTGTGTGTGTGTGTGTGTGTTAGCAGCTCCGATTACCTCACACAGACAAGCACTAAAATGTCAGAAACTTTTCTGCATTTTATGTTTAAACTGGAGTCGGACAATGATGGAGAGATTCAAGAAGAAGTGACAACATGTAGAATGCAACAGGACGTTTCTGAATGGTTTAGTTGATGAATTTATGTTGCTGATGTGGAGTTAACTATATCTTCAATTAGCATATTCTGTCATGATAATCTATAAAATCGCTTGCGCGGGAACTGTTCTAAAATGCCTACAGAGTGACATGCTATTGCATTTGTGTTATGCACTGTATTGCATGTGAAAAGACGGATGCGACAGCTTGAGCATGCAGACTCAAATATGCTGGACTACAACTCCTCCTCTTATCAACATGGACTGCGTATGTAACTTTTATGTAAATTTTAGGGTTGGTGATGTCACTAACCCGGGAGGAATGTCGTGTAGTCCCTACCAGCCATTTGTTGTAGTCCTTAAAAAACGATTTCTTTAAAAGAAAATAACTTCCTTTGCTTTGAACTTTGAGCGTTGTAACTTTGCAGATGTTGTTTATGCTCAAACAGCAACATTACACACTAACTAAAGTTAGAAAAGTTCAATCATAATCAACCACCCCTTTATAAAGTAAACAGATATGCACAAGACATGCACATATTGAATAAGCTACCAAATAAGCCATTACATTAATCGACTATACTCAGATAAAGATTGTTGTGGTTTGGTTTGTGATTGGCTGTTCATCAGTCCCAAACTGAACAACTAGCCTAGCGCTAGCTTTCACTTAGCAGCTGATTATGTCAGGCGTAATATAACATCCTTTCAACAACAACACCTCCTGTCCTTAACACATAATCCTCTTCTTCTTGGAAAGCTAAAATTAGCTCTCTTTGGAATGCTACGACAGCTTTTCCAATGCAAAGTAGGACATCTCAGATAAATGTCCACGTGTTTTGGTGATTTTTTTTTTAGCTTTAGAAGCAACTTGTATGAAATGAAGGCAAAAAGGTCATATCAAAACGCATGATACATTCACATTCTTTATTATAAAATCCATCCAATTTCAAGTTTTGTTAACACATAATTTCTTTAAATCATTTATAGATGGGCCAATATACCTCATAATTAAAATTACATTTAGTTATTAAATTTAAATTGATCAATGTCTTAAAAATGCAAAATAGCAAAAAAAATTATTTAGAATATGATTTAAAATGAGAGGATCTCCTAATCCTGCTGAAAAAACAAGCTTCCAGGTGTCATGTTTCAATCTGTTTGAGTTCTGTTTTGTGATCTTGGTTTCCCCTGTCTTTGTGATTTTGGTTCAGTCCTGTTAGTTTTCCCGCTCTGTCTAATTAGCTATTCCCTTCACCTGTGTTCAGTTAATCTTCCCATTAGGCCCTGTTCATTTAAGCCCTGTGTTTTCCCTCAGTGTTTGTTGGTCGTCGTCCTTGTATGGTTGTGTGTTATGTGGATGGCGGATGAACCCAAGCGCAGACAGCAAATGACTTTCACAGGATTTATTAAAGGACAAAACAGAAAACAAAAGCCCACGATGGGGCAAAACAAGACAGGGCAAGGCAAGTACTCAGACAGTAAACTAACAACTACGACAGGAACAGAACTTCTTGATGACAAGACTCTCAACAGATTACTCACGGTAAGACTCACACAACGTATGACGATGTCAAACAATGAACCGACACAGGACAGCAAACACAAGGGGATTATAAAGGGAACACTAATGACAAGGACAGGTGAAACTGACTAGACAATAATGACGAGACGAGGATAACAAGGGGGCGGGGTAACGTAACAAGACAACACAAGCACATGGTCCAAACAATTGGCCATGCGCTTGTACACAAAACATGATTCTGTCATGATCCTGCCTTACGACCAGGGAAAATCAAGAACACAAAGGCAGAACCATGACATTGTGTTTCTGAATTCCTGGAGTTTGTTATTTTGTTCCTGTAGTATGTTCCTGAAGTTAATTTTGTAAATAAATCAACTACTTTGAAGTTCTTGCATCCTCGTCTTCAGCTACCTGCACACAAACCTGACAGAACGACCAACCCGTACCGACAGAAGGCTTGACCTATACCGACAGAAGAATTCACCACACAAGATCCAGCAGTATGTTTGCCAGTGTCTCTTCCCCAACCACCGAGAGAGGACATACATTTGCGGGGACCAGGTTGGCCATATTTCACGGGACCCGTGGAGGCCGCAGTAGAGGAGGTGATTGAGAAGAAGCCCGACACCACTCTACACTCTGGCCTCTTTTCAACCCTGGGTTGGTGATGTCCAGTCCAGGGCTCCATCCGCCACTGTTTCCGTCTAGCCCAGAGCCCTCGCCGCTGGTCTCGTTAGACCTAGAGCTTCCACCGCTGATCCCGTTCAGCCCAGATCTTCATGTCACGCCAGCAAAGCCAGTCTTCGAGCAAGAGCCGGAGCCAGTCTTCGAGCAAGAGCCGGAGCCAGTCTTCGAGCAAGAGCCGGAGCCAGTCTTCGAGCAAGAGCCGGAGCCAGTCTTCGAGCAAGAGCCGGAGCCAGTCTTCGAGCAAGAGCCGGAGCCAGTCTTCGAGCAAGAGCCGGAGCCAGTCTTCGAGCAAGAGCCGGAGCCAGTCTTCGAGCAAGAGCCGGAGCCAGTCTTCGAGCAAGAGCCGGAGCCAGTCTTCGAGCAAGAGCCGGAGCCAGTCTTCGAGCAAGAGCCGGAGCCAGTCTTCGAGCAAGAGCCGGAGCCAGTCTTCGAGCAAGAGCCGGAGCCAGTCTTCGAGCAAGAGCCGGAGCCAGTCTTCGAGCAAGAGCCGGAGCCAGTCTTCGAGCAAGAGCCGGAGCCAGTCTTCGAGCAAGAGCCGGAGCCAGTCTTCGAGCAAGAGCCGGAGCCAGTCTTCGAGCAAGAGCCGGAGCCAGTCTTCGAGCAAGAGCCGGAGCCAGTCTTCGAGCAAGAGCCGGAGCCAGTCTTCGAGCAAGAGCCGGAGCCAGTCTTCGAGCAAGAGCCGGAGCCAGTCTTCGAGCAAGAGCCGGAGCCAGTCTTCGAGCAAGAGCCGGAGCCCGTCGCCTGTTCGCCGGAACCGGAGCCGGTCACCTGCCCGTCAGAGACTGAGCACGCCACACGTGAGTCCACACGAGAAGACACAGCGCTGATTGTGATGTCTGCGGCGATTCTGTGTGTGTGGGCTACACGCACATCAGCTCTGGCCCATGAGCTCAGTTCCGAGTCCCATGATGTGCTGGCCCCGTCCAGTTCCGAGTCCCAGTTCCGAGTCCCATGATGTGCTGGCCCCGTCCAGTTCCGAGTCCCATGATGTGCTGGCCCCGTCCAGTTCCGAGTCCCATGATGTGCTGGTCCCGTCCAGTCCTGCGCCAGAGCCCGTTGATCCTGCACCAGAGCCCACTGATCCTGCACGAGATGCACCAGAGCCCGTTGATCCTGCGCCAGAGCCCGCTGATCCTGCACCAGAGCCCACTGATCCTGCGCCAGTCCTGTCCAGCCCAGAGTTTCCTTTGCCACTGGTCCTGCCCAGCCCAAGACCCTCTTTGCTGCCGGATCCCCCCTTTCCTGTCAATTTCCCCATTAAAATTTTGGGGGGGGGGGGCGCCCACCCGAAGGGTCCTCACCGCCATGGCCACCCGAAGGGTCCTCACCGCCATGGCCACCTGAAGGGTCCTCACCGCCATGGCCATCCGAAGGGTCCTCACCGGCATGGCCACCCGAAGGGTCCTCACCGGCATGGCCACCCGAAGGGTCCTCACCGCCCTGGACGCCCGAGGGTCCGACAGCTCCGCCCTGGACGCCCGAGGGTCCCACAGCTCCGCCCTGGATGCCCGAGGGTCCCACAGCTCCGCCCTGGACGCCCGAGGGTCCCACAGCTTGCTCCGCCCTGGCCACGCCCACAGCCTGCTCCGCCCTGGCCACGCCCACAGCCTGCTCCGCCCTGGCCACGTCCACAGCCTGCTCCGCCCTGGCCACGTCCACAGCCTGTTCCACCCTGGTTCCCCGAGCTACCAGCTTCGCCCTGGAGGGTTCCTGCTCCTGTGCAACCGCGCCCTAGTCAACCTCCAGGGTGCCCAGCCTCCCACCCCTTTGAATGTTATACGGCGCGAGGACGCGCCTTCGGGGAGGGGGGAGGTACTGTCATGTTTCAATGTGTTTGAGTTCTGTTTTGTGATCTTGGTTTCCCCTGTCTTTGATTTTGGTTCAGTCCTGTTAGTTTTCCCGCTCTGTCTAATTAGCTATTCCCTTCACCTGTGTTCAGTTAATCTTCCCATTAGGCCCTGTTCATTTAAGCCCTGTGTTTTCCCTCAGTGTTTGTTGGTCGTCGTCCTTGTATGGTTGTGTTTCTGAATTCCTGGAGTTTGTTATTTTGTTCCTGTATGTTCCTGAAGTTAATTTTGTAAATAAATCAACTACTTTGAAGTTCTTGCATCCTCGTCTTCAGCTACCTGCACACAAACCTGACACCAGGCTGTTTTATGTTTGTAAGTGTTGGTCTAGCTGCTAATGTAACTTGTGAGTCTGTCTCTCTGATGAAGCTGGTTGACCAAGCAATGGTTAAGCATGGTCTTTCCATAGGCGTTAATAGCACAATGCTCATTGCGGCAGACAAATAGTTTTATGAATAATGAGAAAAGTTTGCAATGTGAATTAATGATGTGAATTAATGTTAATACTCTTGGTCCTGCCAACCTGATATCATGAGAAAACAACTAGGCCCATTTTACAAAGTGAGGATTTCATATGAATTCATGCAATGTGATTTGAAACTATTTTTAGAAGTAAGCATGATTGTAGAAAGTGTACAAATGAGAGTACGAATTCATAAGAATAAGCCCCAATTCGGCAAAACATTAACATTTCAGCTAATCTAGCATATAGTTTTAACTAGATTGCGGTTAGTAAAAAAGGGGCTGTTTAAACAACACCATTTTCAACTAAAAACGTAACACTTTATAAGTTTTGGCCGCTCATTTACACGACAACGTTTTGGGGACCTGAAAACGCAAACTTTTGAAAAAGGGTTTCAAGTGCAAAAACGTGAATTTGTGAAACTGGTGACATCTTGTGAATGCTTTTTACGTGTTCAGTCTGTTGCTGCGTAGTTTCTTTATAAAGTGACATCTCCAACTACTGGCCTGGCATGCATAATACAGCGTTTTCAATAGTTTTTACGGATCAGTGTGAACAGGAATCATTTTTATAATGGTGTCGTCTTATGTGAAAAATGCAAAGGAAAAACGTTTTGGTTTTTAGTACATTGTTGTCATGTAAACGTACCCTTGGGTTAGGAAAAGTAAATAAGATGCCGGTTTTTGCGCTGAAATACTGTATGTGCAAAATTTTGGCAACTGTTTAGTGAATTCACCTCTGAGTTGTAAATTACTTGAAAATTTAAACACAAAACCAAGAAGATATTTCAGCTACATAAAACATCCATTTTAAGATAAACAGTGGTTGCAAGCGAATACCGAAGAGCATTTAGAGTAACATTGCCAAAACAATGCTGTGGCACTGGCTACGGGCGCAAAATAAATTATTCTGACTTTCGTTTCTTCCCCTCCTCTTGCCGAGCTCATGAAAGATGGCGTAGTTCGTGTGATGTGGTTGACGATCTCAGTCAGAATGAACTGATTACCATGGAGCTGCAAATCCTTTGAGTCATGGCACACAGTGACATTCTTTAGACTCTTAAAAATAGAAACACTTCTCTTTTTTTACAGATTTGTTTTTCTCATTCGATGTCTGTGGGGCATCCTCTCTTAGTTTAGAGTCCCGAATCATAACCAGATCTTCTCTCTTTTCTCCACTTTCTCCTTTTCCTTCTGTTGTTGGAGCTTGTTTAATCTAGAGGAGAAAATTGGCTTAGCGTGGGAACGACAGAATTCTTTGGGGAAAGGTTTTGTTGTTTTTGAATGTTTTTTCCCCCCTTTTTCAAGTCAGAAAAAGTATGAGCTTGTGCCAAAACCTCATAAAGTGAGATAAAAAAAAAAAAAAATAATGAGAGAGGCAGGCCACAACACCATGACAAAGATAGGGCCTGCCTACCGCTCAAGAGCTTTACAAATGACAATCTTTTGGAGGAATAAAGAGAGATGGAATAAGAACGAGAGGGAGGAGGACAACATTTGGAGGGAGAAGAAAAAAAGGGAAAGAAATGTGGATGGGTTGGGGGGAGAAGGGGAGGAAACATTCCCCTGGCCACATTAAAGACAAAAAAAAGAAAACAAACAGAAAAACATGTCTGACATGAAGACGCTGGTTTCTGTGGCGACAGACAATGGCTGCTTGTGGCCTAGTGAGGCCTACCCGGCCCGTCTGGGCACCGGCACCAGCGAGAGTTACCGCAGTCAGGCCCTCTATCGGGGGCTCGGCGCTGTGGGAAAACAGCTTGAAAGGGACCTCGCTCTTGGCCACAAAGGGCCCTTTCTGCTTCCTCTTGTTGGCTTTTGCCCTTCTTATTTATCTTTTGGGAGCCGGATGAGGCGGGCATGACTGCGTGAGTAAACAGTGTTGCTGTCTTCCTCTGGCAGAGATGGAGGGAGGAGGCCGCCTTACTCGCTGCCTGAAATCGTAGGCCTTTTGATAGCAGGAGACGCCGGCTGTCGCTCTGTCATCAAGAACGTGTAAATCATGGAAACACGACCTTTCACTGACTGGATGGGACCAATTCTACTACATTTTTTGCAGCACATACATGCATAGTTAGTTACATAACTTTGATCAGACTGTCCTTAACCTTGTTCAGACTGTCAGTCCAAATCCGATTTTTATGCATATCCAATTGAAATACGATCAGATTTAGTGTGAACGACAAAAAATCACATGAAATGCATTTTTTACAAATCCGTTTCGAGCTACATTCATATGAGGCTTGAAATCCAAAATGCATTTCTAGAAATTCAGAAATTTCAGTCAGACTGCTCTGATTGGATTTTGCGTAGTTTACTTTCTCACGCCATGTAATATGTAAACGTCAGACGTTGTTATAGGAAACATGCTGAAAGTTGCTGCAGACATACGGTTGTGTTGTGCCGGACAAGCAGAAAATGACAATATAATGGAGCCGTGTTTTGAAACCGGCGGAGACGACAGCGTGGAATAAAGCCGCTCATACCAGCCTCCTACGTTTCTGCCAATGCCTCATAAGTCGCAGTAGCTAGTCCAGCGCGGCGGCTACACATTGTCATGTTGTAAATAACATCTGTATTGCAAATCCCTCCATGTTGTTGTTGGTGTTGTTTTTGGCATATACCAACGTAACATCATTGCCATAGAAACCAATGCCGATATTCCGGAAAATGAAAGAGTGGCATGGGACACACAAATTGGATCTGAAAAGTTGCGATACACAATGAGGACGTCAATAATTTTAGATCAGATTTCAATCGGATACACAAATAATCGGATTTAGACTGACAGTGTGATGAACGTAGCCTAAGTGCACCGTCCAGTTTTGTTACAGAAATGAAAATTATTAGAAATCATTATCATTAATTGAAATACAGCTGAAATAAAGCAAAATATAGATATTATATTTATATAAAAAACTTAAACTAAAAAAAAACCGTAAATTAGAATTGTTGCCTTGGTTAAAGTTAAAGTGATTTAATAAAAATAAAACTGAAATAAAAATAGCCTAAAATAAACCTAAATAGAAATGTTACAAATATTTTTTTTAAAACCATATAGTACAAATTAGGCCTAAAACAAACTAAAATGAAACCTGAAAATATTAACTAAAATAACACTGGTACCATCTTACAAAGCTTTACAAAAATACAAATGTCAATGTCTTGTTTCCTGGTAAATGGTTTTAAATGCATGTGAAATGTAAGAAGTCAATTTCTTACAAAGAAACAATATTAGGAAGTGTAAAGAATAAACTTCAGGTCAGGAAGATAAAGGAGGCTCATAGCAGATCTCAGGAGATAAATAACAAAGAAAGTAAAAACTATTGTTATAAATAAAAATATAAATATAAAATTAAAAGAAAGGAAAAAAGGAAAAATACAAAGTGTCGTATGACAAATGTGCAACAACCCAGCGAACTGATAATGAAATGTATTTAACAGAACCATAGAGACCAGAGATGCTCAATCACAGAAACATGGAGCACAGAAACGTGTTGTCAGCGCTACCCCGCGACTTTTATTAACTTCGCTACTGAATTGCTATGTTATATTACTCAGCAAGGAGGTTGTAACATTGCTGTTTTTGAAGTAATTAAACTCACAGCTTCATTGCTATAGAGAGAAGCTGCACAGAAGCAAGTAATTCACACAAACACATATTTCTCTCTCGGCAGACTAATTCGTTCAAATAAATTTTTTAATTAAATCAAATAAATGTAGTCTTAACGCACTGCTTTATCTCTACAATATGTCTGATTTAAAGCGGAGAGACCCTTCCAGTCAAATTTAGTGCTGCAAAAATCATTCAGTTTTAACTTGCCAATGCTGGCAAATGACCATGGTTAAGCGGGATAATCCATGACTAGCAGTGCATCAAATGATTTGAATGTCTATGCGGAGGTTCTTTGCCTCCACGTCATGCATTAAAATCATAATGCACAGCTAGCCATGGATAATCCCTTCCTTATATAAAGAATAGGTAGGCTACATAATTAAAAAAAGAATGAAAACATAGTTATAAAAACTATAAATCTATAAAGAGATGAATGAATTTTCATGTGATTGCAAGCATACCGTAGAGGCTCCACCTCAATACCACGATCAGTTGTGACGTGTCATGCATTCATGGCATTTGTTCTTGAGGACACATGTCCATGAATATACACAGGTTCATGCAATGCGACCTGTATCATTTGTGGGCTTTAAAGTGGGCAGGCCTCAGTGTCTGGCATTCCTCTCGTGGCTGGAGGAGAGATAAGTCCCTGTGGGATTTGCCAGTGCTTGCAGTGGGGCCTCAGCTCTCCAACACTCAGAGAGCCAAATGAAAAGGAACATCAAAACACGGGCTGATTTTGGGGTCAGCCGCTGAGATTTACACATAAAGGCAGGAAAGTCGTGCAAGATGTGGTAGAGCATGTGGGCGTGTGGGTGTGTGTGTGTCAGCATGAATTAATACACGATTACTGCTTGAGGAAGAGCGTGTGAGTTTGGCTGCTGTCATTTGGCAGTAACTTTTAATATGCAAGTTGCACATTAACTTGCGCGTGTGTGTGTGTGTGTGTGTGTGTGTGTGTGTGTGCGTGTGACTCCGACTCGACTGTATGTAAAAAAACGGAAAGCGGTTGTGTGTGTGTGTGTGTGTGTGTGTGTGTGTGCATGCTCTTCTTCCTATGAGAGAATCGTAAAAATATGAGCTTGTTAATTTCAATTGTGGAGCTGTTCTTGTTGTGGTGAAGAGGGAGGGCTTTGCAAAAGCACTGAAGTGGCCAACCAAGAGCGTAAGAAGCTGCTTTGCTCAATACCAGCGTTCGCTTTGTTCTCTGGCTCTTGTTCTCAGTTTCCCCCCCTTCAAACTATTTTTACAGATCAACTTATTTATTTACTTAATTCCCCTGTTTCTCTCATCCATTTTCCACTGTGATTTCCCCCCCTTAATTTGTCATCAGTGGAGGAAGTGTGCCATGACAAAGATCAAAAACCCAGAGGAAGAGGAGTAGAAGCGAAGGATGCAGAAAAATCTTGAAAAAGAAAAATAATCGGAACGGAGAATGAGAAGAAAGCTTGGCTTTGAAGCGGGTGGACAACAAAAATAACAGCAGAGACACGGCGAAAGGCCCGATTTTCTCTCGAGCTCCTTTCTTCTTGCTTTCTGGAAATGAGATCCAGACCCGAATAAAAGAGGGATTGGTAATGAAAGGAGATGGAGTCGGGGGGAGGATGGAGGGATAAAGGGATCTCTTACACTCATTTGACTCGCACATCAAACCGTAAGCCTCCCGCGACGGTCAAATGCCACACGTCCGCTCTCTGCTAATTGCTGCCACCATCCATCTCTAATAGCAGGAGGAGAGAGGAGACTTTTGAACAAGAACATGCGTTTTATACCATGAGAAAACTCATGGACAGATGCACACATGTATGTACAGTGGCCCCAAAAAGTATTTGGACACTCAATTGACACTTAAAAAAGCATGCTTTTTCGCAAATCAATAATAAAAGTATGAAACCAAATGGCAACCAACTCTTTTTTAGTGATGTATGAAGTAATTTTAAACAGGTGTCTTAGCAGTGCTACTAACATTTTTCAGGGTGAAAGTAGCATATAGTTCCTGTAGTGCAATTACTCTACTGTTTTATTGTGTGGGCTAAGAAATTAATGAAATGTACACATCTTAAGAGTCTTCTGTCAAATCATTCAAGTGAATTGATTCATCCTAAACAGTTCTCTTTGTCTCCTAGCATTGTTGCAACACAGTAAAACTTCAAATAAAAAAACAAAGTAAAACCTTTCATTTGACATTATCACAAAGTGCACTTTTCAAAAGTGTTCTTGCATGAGTTAAGAAGTCAAGAAACTGTACTCTCTTCAAGTACACTTAAGTGGCCTTTTATTTTATTAATATTATATTGTTTGCAGGAAAAGTGTTTTTATACTTTTAAGATTGGAAATACACTACAAATGCACATTCAATACAATTAGGCACATTTATTTTTCTCAATGGCCTTTAGGTAACATCAATGTAGCTTCTTTTTGTTTGTAGCTTATAGCTGACTACTTTTTCAAAACAACAGCTCGACTGGAATTATAATTAACTTGTAAGCTACAGTTTTAATTAGCTTCCCCCAACACTGCCTAGTATAGTTCATCACTATGAAAATGTTCCACTTACATCTGATAACTCGTAAGTGTTCAAACATGGGTTTGTCTTTATTTTGAACATCATATCTGTTTTTTTTTTTTTTTTTATTCTTCTTGGGGTCACCACACCTAGATATAATTGCATCAGAGAGGCTGCCTGTCCAACACAATTGCACTGGCACGAACATATACACACTAGGAAACTATATAATTGCATACGGCCCCATGGAATCAAAGCAGCGGGCTAACAGGAAGGCAGAGGGTGGGTCGGGTATTGTGTGATGCAGGGCATGCTGCTGCAGCTCTCGGGTCAGTAAGGCACCGTTCCTGACAGCAAACTCCTGCCAGGCGCTTGTAATTCGAATTACCATGGCTACTCTCGCCCTACAGCTTCCCACGGTATAGTGGATGGGGGTAAACACCTCTGTGTGTGCGAGTTTACATGTACGTGCTTAGCACTATATAGTGTGAAGTGAAAAGTTTCTTTTGAAAATCCAGCGCGTCTGACATGAGAAACCGGGATGCTGTCATCCTTGAGGAGATCCTCTGTTCGGACACTCAGTGGCTAAATCCTCTCTTAACCTCTCTTCATCTCTCCCCAGAGGGCATCAGTTCATGGTCACTATCAGAGCTGCTTTGTCCCTCAAACTCAGGAACGCAACTAACACAGAGACTCAGGGGGAGACTGAGATTAGTGGTCAAGTAATATGCTCATTAACAGTCGATTCTGTAACACTTTATTTTGATGGTCCCTTTTGAACATTCTGTTGACAAGTAACTTTGCAACACGTCAACTAACTCTCATTAGAGTAGTAGACTGTCGGCTAAGTATCTTTTAAATCTTTATTTTGATGCTCCCCAACAGACATTCTACTGACTATAAGTAACTTTGCAAATACATGTCAACTTATTCTAACCTTATACTAATACTCTACACTCTAATGAGAGTTCTAGACACAGGTGATATGGTGCTTAGTCAACAGAACGTGTTAAAGGGACCATGAAAATGAAGTGAAACAGTTGATTCTTAAAGGTGAAGTGAGTAAATCTGTCACTAGCACTAGCAAACAGAATAATACTGATAGCTTCCCTAACAGATTGAACAAATAATCTCGCCTCAAACTCTGCTGTGTAGATCATGCTACAACAAACAGATTCTGAATGCAATGGTATTTGGATACAAAACGTATTTGGACACAACCACACTCAAAAAAGCACTTTCAGAAACCAGCTGGTGTTGCAGTGATTTTAGTCTTTGTATAAAGGCACAGAGTGAATTTTCACAGAGTAACCACATGTATAGTTTATCACATTGAGAATGAAGGTTTGAGTGTTCAAACATGTTTTTCGTAAGTGTGAACAACATCACTACTGTTTGAAAGTTTGGGATCAATAGCTTTTTTTAATGAAAGACACTTTTATTCAGCAAAGATGCATTAAATTGATCTAAAGTGAAAGTAAAGGTATTTATACTGTTGCAAAAGATTTCTTTTTCAAATAAATGCAGTTTATATAAACTTTCTATCCATCAAAGAATCCTGGGGGGAAAAAGTTAAAAGCAGCACAGATGTTTTCAACATTGATGATAATAAGAAATGTTTCTTGAGCAGCAAATCTCAGCATATTAGAATGATTTCTGAAGGATCATGTGACACTGAAGACTAAAGTAATGATGCTGAAAATTCAGCTTTGACATCACAGGAATAAAACACACATGCTAAAATCAAAATCAAATAGAATGTGTCCAAGTACTTTAAATTCAAATGTATTATTGATCTAATTTAAAGAAAACTATTTTAAATTAAAGAAAGCAGAAGCTCACTTTTCAAGCAAAACATTGTAAAAAAATGTAAGTATGAAACAATAGATAGGCTGAGAAAAAATACTGAGACAATTTCTGGTTGCCAAATGTTAGTGGAACTCAGAACACCTGTGTGAACTACATACACTCTTAAAATCACTTCCACACCAGTTAGGTAAAAGTAATTGCAAAAATGGCTAGAAAGGTTTTTAACATCATTATTTGCAGACTTGATTTTATTTTTTGTATCTAACACTATGACATCCACAGAGCTTTAAGTGTGGCTTAAGTGCCCATATACTTTTTTGGCGCCACTGTATGTGTGCATGTGGGTCGAAATCCAAGACACTATTCCCACAGCGTTCTTCCTATTGTCCTGGGAGAGAGGGAGGGGAACTAATTAAAAAGAGTGGAAGAGAGGAGACAGAGAGAAACAGAGACAGAAAGAAGGAAGGGGGGGGGGGGGGGGGGGGGGTTAAAGATAGAGCAAGATGAGACAGTGGAGAGAAGAGGCTAATTGAAAGGAGAGAAATGACAGAGAGAGAAAAAGAAGGGAGGGCTGATGAGGGGCTGGGAGGGAGGGTGTGTGGGTGGGTAAGGAAGAGGGAGCCAAAACTGGCAACTTTTCCAAAGTGCCCAAGTTCAGTCACTTGTGCTGCTGCAACAGATAGCAAGAAGATCAGTGTAGCCAGGGTGACCGAGCGGTAGAAAAAGCCAGGAAAAGTGAGAGAAGACAGAAGGAGGAGGACTGTCATTCTCTGCCTTCAAGTCTAGGGGGTCTAGATATGTCAAAACACGACAACACATAAACGCAGAAACAAGGACCAGACTTAGTCAGCAAGAGAGGTCTAATAAAGACTCCCAAGCAGCCTCCTTGTGTTGTGAAAGGAGGATAGAGGGAGAAATATAGGAGAAGAAGGTGGAGAGGAAAAAAGGGAAATAGGGAGGGGCGTGCTCGCATTAGAAGGTGGCTGCTTTCCTTACTGTTGCATTTGAAGGACAGAGGAGGATTCCATCATCTGAGATCATCTCGACAGGACCGCACGTCTCCATCGCTCCATCGATTCAACCTCCCCTTGCAGGGATAGAGGTGTGGCAATGAAGAGACCTCATGACTACAGTTCCCCGGACTCGGACACAGACGAACTGATCGATGTCGGACAGGAGGACAGCTACTGGTGAGGACCTGGCGTGTATAATGTGCTCAGTGGCGATGACATGGGTATATATAGCAGTCAGTCGCTCTACATGTAGAGCTCACACTGCAGCTCAGAAAGTATAAACGTGATATTTATGATGAGTTTAAGTTTTATTCGAAATTCCCAAGCGACATCTCTTTACGGTGCCAAAATTGCAGCTTTGATGGTCAAAATGCAAGGTGTTTTTTTGAGAGCTGTATGTTCGACTATACATGGGCGTTCAGGGTTTATCATGCACTCTGCTGTTTATAACAAAATATGAAATGTTTAACATTTCATATACAAGCTATACAAACGCTGTATGTTTTTATTAAATTTGTTGGCATTTGCCAGGATAAGCAATTCTGCTAATTTGGCCATTTTAATGTGTCTGTTAAACATGTTTACTATACTATAGTATTAAATTATGCATAATTACTAGCAACCAACACTAAGCCAAACTCGGTTACACTTTTTATTTTAAGGTGTCCATGTTACAATGTAATGATGCATTTAAGTACTGAATAATATAATTAACTACATGTACTTACTATAGGGTTAGGATTGGGGTTTGGTTTAGGATTAGTTGCATGTAATTATGCATAATTTATAGTTGTTACTACAGTAACTATATGTAACATGTCCAACAAGGACACTAAAATAAGATGTTACCCCAAACTGTAACCCTAAATTTATATAGCCTAAGTTTATATATGTACTTGTTGGTAATTAATATTACTCAGTACTTATTTGTGTAATTACACTGTAACAAGGACACCTTAAACTGACCACAATTTATGTTTTATTGTGCTATCTATGTTTTTTACGATGCATCAGAATTCAGCCAGGTTTGCTTTTTTACATGTTTAAAATAGGAGGATAGATTCTGCATGAGGGGACAGTGAAGACGTGTCGAACAAACGTTTGAGAAAACACCAAATTGCTAATATTACAACCAATATTCTACAGAAACCGTCTTGTTGTTGTCCCTCCCTAATTTAAATGGACATTGACACACTAGCGCATACCAAGTCACCAGAGCGCAGTGACACAGGAGTTTATGTGAGCGGACATGCACGTTGTCAAAATCACAAACAGGACCACCGTCAAGCAGGACGGCTGATAGAGGCCCATTGCGATCTTATTTGACACTCTTGAGAGGCGTATCTTTCTATTGCTGTGCCACTGACAAGCATAAAGCTCAGCATGCTTCCTTCTCTGTCCGTTTGCATTTTTCTCTCAGTCATTTCGTCTTTTTGATATTTCAGTAAAGCTGCGACACAAATCAAGTGCAGACTGAAGACGCATGCAACTGCCATTTGGTCCTTTTGAACGGCGCCCTACAATGACCAATCGTTTCTCATCTTATTGCCTTTGAAAACTCTCATCCAGAATGCAAAAGCTCTAGTGTCTATACAAGAGTTTATTCCTGTAACTAATTTTCTTTTTGGACTGGACTCTTTCCCTCTAAACAAACGGAATGTTTGTGAATTAAGCCTATTAATGTTAAAAGGAGTTTCAATGATGTGATATAAAAATAATAGTTATGCGTGGAAGTCAAAGTAAAAGCAAAAACAAACAGTGTCGTTCTGCTGGCAGAGCAGAGAGTGCCCATGCAAACCAGATCCACATTGAAGAATAACACAGAGTATTGATGCGCTCAAAGAGCACGCAAAAGCCACTATTTCAGCCTGCCCTGCGGATATGTAATCATCATGTCTTTTGAGCTTAAAAAGAAAATGCTTTCGTACGATGCGAAAATCATAACATATCTGCCATCTGACAATAATGTCCAAAAACGCGTTAAACCAAAATAATCTTGTTTTCTGTTTACCCCGGCGCTCCCGTGTCTAGCTGTGCCCCAAGACAAATTAGATTGGGTTTGATGATGTGCAACAGCGTTTCTGCGTTGTATTAAGTACAGTAATGACAACAATATGCATTGACATCAAAGCTTTAATCTGTCCCCTTCCCCGCTCGCTCTTTCTCTTGGTCAGCCCTGTCACTGGGTCCATGTCTCCAGGCAGTACCTCACAGATCCTGGCGCGCAAGAAGAGAAGAGGGGTGAGTTTACGTCAATCCAGCTCTGTTTTCCCCCTGCTTGTTCAAGAACAGACCAAATATATAATTCATATATGATCTCGCTACAAGGTCTCTTCTGTAAATGCCTGCAATATGACCCTCTGCATGCAGCAACATGCATTTTTACAGTTTGGGCCCTCTTGTCTGACTTTGATTTGTGTTTTTCTATTTTGACTTGTTATTTTTTCCAAAATCTGATCTTAAGAATGCTGTGACTAGGCCTCGGCCACAAAAATAATTCAGTTAGCAAATGCTTTCCACTGCGAATCGTCGTTCCGTCTTTAAATTGATTCCGCTGGATTCCTCAGATAATTGAGAAGAGGCGCAGGGACAGGATCAACCACAGTCTGTCGGAGCTCAGGAGACTCGTTCCCAGTGCCTTCGAGAAACAGGTAAGACGATCAGACTGGCTCAGTTTTGATTTCTTTCTCAAAGCAGCTGAGTTTTATGTACAAGCTGCTAGTTTTAAAACTAAAACGAAATTGTAATAAAAACCAGCACCGTCTCCCCTTCTGACCAGGGCTCCTCTAAACTGGAGAAGGCTGAGATTCTTCAGATGACAGTGGATCATCTGAAACTGCTTCATGCCATGGGCGGCAAAGGTGAGAGAAGATATGGAGCAAGAAATTTCAGTTGCACTCTATTTCATAGTACGTGTACTTAAAGTGCTTACTTAAGAAAGTGGGTAATATAAGGTAACAAAGGGGTTAAGGTTAGGTTTAGGGGTAGGTTCAGAGTTAGTACCTAGTTATTACCCAGTTATTGCAGTTACTATATTAAGTACATAGTATGTACATGGGGACTAAAATAAAGTGCTACGGAAATTTCAGAAGAGCTTTTATTACAGTATATTGCTACTATCACTATAGCTCATACTTTAGGTTATGGATTTGAACACGCCCCTAACCTCAATTATTCAACTAAAAAGGGATAAAAATGAAAATTCTGTCATCATTTACTCACCCTGAAGTTGTTTCAAACCTGTATGAATTTCTTTCTTCTGCTGAACACAAAAATATAACCAAACAGTTGATGGATCCCATTTACTACTATAGTGGAAGTCAATATGCCCTGGGCCTGTTTGGTTATCCATATTATTCAAAATATCTTTTTGGGGGATTCGAGGACCCCTAGGGGGTTCCTGTGATATTTCAGAAAGAAAGAAAAATGTCAAATTTGCAGAATTAGATTTTTTTTATGCTTTGTAAAGAAATCATTAAGATTAATCACAGCTGCCTTATTCTATTCTACAGATACGATTTTAATCTTTTTTTCTGTTTTATTACAGTGACAACATAAACAATTATTTAATTGAAGAAACAAAATGTTGTTTTTGTAATATCACGCCAAATATTTTTTTTTAAAGATGTCTCTTATGCTCCAAGGCTGCATTTATTTGATCAAAATCTATATTGTGAGACAGGTTTGTCAAATATTGTGATTATTACAATTTAAAATAACTTTTGTATTACAATATTATTTATTCCTGATGAAAAGCTGAATTTTCAGCATCATTACTTCAATATTCAGTGTCACATGTTCCTTCAGAAATCATTCTAATATGCTGATTTGCTGCTCAAGAAATTTTTCTTATTATTATCAATGTTGAAAAGTCCTTACATTCACTTTTGATCAATTGAATGCATCCTCGCTGAATAAAAGTAAAAATTCCTTTCCTAACCACAAACTTTTGAAAAGCATTTATAGCTGCTTTTATATTTTAGGAAGGAGTTTCCTCCATCGTTATAACCGTGGGTCCTCCTTGGCATCAAAAAGTCTGAAAATTCCTGCATTATTGTATGTATTTCTTAAACAGAAAATTGAAGTGTTCTCTCTCTATAGGCTACTTTGATGCTCGTGCTCTGGCAGTGGACTACAGGACTTTGGGCTTTCGGGAGTGTGTTGGGGAGGTGGTGAGATACCTCAGCTCTCTGGAGGGGGTTGAATCCTCTGACCCCATCGGCGCACGCCTGGTGTCCCACCTCAGCCACTGTGCCAGTGAGCTGGACCCTCTCCTCCAGAGCTCCACCGCTCTGCCTTTTCCTCCCTGGCCCTGGCCTTCCTTCCCTCAGCTAGCAGCCACCTCATCTCCAGTCTCATCTACCTTTCCCCCAAACGCTCGCCGGGATCTGACCCCCCATGCCACCGCCGCCATGCTCGGCTACCCTTCAGTGGCCCTGCGAATGGGATCTTTGGGCACTCAGGGGGCGATAATGAGTCCAGCGCTGACCCCTGTGCGTCGACTGCCCTCTATCCCCGGCCATCCTCACAGACTTCAACAGCACTCGCCTGACGGACACACAATCCCCTCCTCATCTTCCTCCAACTCCTCCCCTCCCCAGATTTCCTTCAGACCCTTTGCCCCTCTGGGGTCTCCAGGCCCAGGTCGCAGGGGTTCCGGTACCTCCAGTAAGTCCGCACAGGCCTGGGGCACAGAAATCGGGGCGTTCTGAATCAGCATTACGGAGAAGTTTGGAGTTTATGACAGTCTGAAAGGACAAATAAATCTTGGTCATTTGAACTTATTTACCACCTTTAAAAGGAACTACAAAGCATTGGACAATTCAAATTAAAATGTTTATTCAGTACCATCTACTATTCCAACTCAAATGACATTTAGAAATAAGATTTAAAAAAAGTCTGATTGTTTACAGAGACAAATAGGAGGGAAATTAAATGGACTGTATAATCCAAGTCAAAATCAAAGGCAAATGCAACTCTCTGAGAGACTAGATGTGATAAATGAAATGCTCAAAGCAATTCAGTGCTTTGAACTTGGATTTTGAGATCCAGATACTGGAATTTTCTAGAACTCTGATCTTTTATCTTTTTTTTATATTAGCGTATTTGTTTACTCTGTCATTTATACATTAATTTCCTATGGATTCTGACATGATATATCATATTTTTAAGATGGAAATGCTTGAGGAAATTACATAAAGAGAAATGTGCCTTATAAAAAAAGCGTTACTCTTCTTCTCTTAATTGTGTGGGCAAGTACATTGAGCTTACAGAAGATGGCAGCACTAGAGCAAACCATTAAAGGAATAGTTCACTTAAAAAAGTAAAATTCTGTCATAATTTACTCACTCTCAAGTTGTTTCAAATCTGCAATGATTTCATTCTTCTGCTGAACCCAAAGGAAGGAAGATAGTTTGAAGAATGTCGGTAACCAGACAGTTGATAAACCCCATTGACTTCCATTGTAGGAAACAAAATACTATGGAAGTCAATGAATGGGGTCCATCAACTGTCTGGTTACCGACATTTTTCAAATATCTTCTTTTTTGTGTTTAGCTGAAGAAAAAAATTCATACAGCTTTGAAACAACTTGAGGGTGAGGAAATGATGACAGAATTTTCATTTAAGTGAACTATTCCTTTAAGATTAAAAACAACTGTTTTATTAAATTTATAGATACTACTTTAATCCTTTTTTGTTTGTTTTACACTGCGCATAAAAGACAATTATTCAGTTGAGGAAAGAACATGTTGTTTTTGTAAAATCATGCTTTTCTCACAGTCTACAATATTTTCTCACGATATACACTCCTGTTTCAAAGTTTGGGGTCGGTAAGATTATTTAAATGTTTTTGAAAGAGGCCCCATATGCTCACCAAGGCTGCATTTATTTGATCAAAAATAAAGTAAAAACAGTAATATTGTGAAATATTATTATTACAATAAAAATAACGTTTCTACTTTATTTTAAAATGTAATTTATTCATGTGATAGCAAAGCTGAATTTTAAGCAGCCATAACTCCATGTCTCTTGATCACTCACTTGTGGATGCAAGTACATATAGCCTAGCTACCAGAAGATGGCAGCACTAGAGCAAAATATGATGATCAACTCTCTCAGGGACATTTTGAAATGTATCATTTTGTAACAGTTCCCTTTTCCTGAATCAAAAAAAAGAAATAAAAAATTAAATGGAAAACTATTAGCAATATATATATATATATATATATATATATATATATATATATATATATATATATATATATATATATATATATATATTATTCTATACTGGACAGCAACTGAGTTCTTTTATTAGAAAGCCAATTAAAAAGTGAGTCAAATATAAAAGAAAGTGCCAACAAAATTTAAAGCAGAGATGTAGCCTACCCAACATACTAAACTGACTCTTATCTGAAAGACTCCTCTGGGTGCTATAGACTCTAAAGCAAGGTGCCATTTAGAGCGTCTTTTTTCAATAACTGTCTCCAGAGAGGTTGATGAGAAGAGAACACTGCGGTACAGCGGCCACTCAGCCAGTGAAAACATGGTGGCTGCTGGCCCTGATCCTGCAACAGCAAGAGGAAACCAGGAACACTGTGTGCCCTCTCAGTGCCTCTGCCAACCACTCTCCATACAGGCTGTAATTAGAGTGAAACCAAACTAACTTCAAAACACACAGGAAATAAAAATCTCTTCGCACACATCCTCACACTTACATTGAAGAAACAATAAATGATTAGGGATAGTATCGTAAAATAAACCATGAAAGGTTGATCATCAGTAGCCTCCGCGGAACGGAGGGGTCTTGATTTACCCTGAAAAAGGTTAACAACAGCTGACTGTAAACTATTTCCTACATCGCATAGGCCTACTCAAAAAAAACAAAAACATCGCATAGCCTACTCACCAAATAAATAGCTACGGACATGAAATATTGGTAAATGGACTGCATTTATATAGCGCTTTCACAGACCCAATGGCCACCAAAGCGCTTTACATATTGCCTCACATTCACCCATTCACTCACTCACTCATTCATACATTCATAATGATTTGAGTTGTATGTGTCTGCCAAAAATAGTCAAATATCAATAGTCAAAAATAATATGTACAAAAAAATCTGCCTAACAACAAAGACGAATATAGCAACAGTAATATATAGCCTATAGGCTACTGAAGTCATTTGAGGTCATTTTCTCTAAACAAGAACTAAGACGCAAGATGGCGCATATGAAACGGGAAAGCGATTCTGCCACGACTCGGAAAACACTATGTGTAATTTAAGAAATCAATAGACAAAACCACAATACAAAAAGTTATTATGGAAATTATTCATAAACTTACAGTTTATTTAGCGGGACATTGCACAGTAAATCTTTTGTTTATTTTCTGATTTTTCTTGCATTAGATATTAACAATAGTAAATTCTAGAACCCAGATAGCAAAAAATATCCGCACGGCTTCTTTTTACCGCCGGCCCTAGGCTGTCGGCTATAGGTGCGTCCCGCTGGCGGGGATGAAACGTTTGCCGCCGAATACGTCACTCCCATTTCTTTGGGCCTACTGCTTCATTTTGTTTGGCGGTTGCCTCCGTGTAATGGACCGCGGCCGGCTGGCGGCAAGCCGCTTTTAAATACAAGAATATCTACTCTAAAATCGACCAGCCATGGCCAGAAATATATCAGAATTTTACTGGTGAAAGCTCTGCATTTTATTGTTTACAGACGTAAAGCACGCAGCCATCTTTCGAATTTTGTGTTCAAACTTCTGTTTTTACTCTTCGATGGCTGTCGAAGAGTTTGTGAAGTGCATTTACTTAGGCTACTGTAGAGTTAACGAAAGTTATCATAAGCATTGTAATGTTTGAAGGGTAAGCCTGTGTCTTAACAAATATCAATAGACCAGGACAATTTTAAAACGAGTGTTTCAGTCTTAAATCCGTAAGATCTTACCTTCTTGCTGTGAAGATACAAACTGCGGGCACTGAGAAGAGGAGGAGCTCATGTTCAAGCGATTAGGTGGCACAAGCTCCCAGGAAATTCAGTTGACAAATTGAAATTACAAGTTTTATGAGAACGTGGACGCTTTTTACAATTCACAATCTTGTAATTATGTAATTCTGACGTGGCATGAATAACGCACCCCACGAAATATGAAAGTAAGGCTGGTTTCAGTTACCCGGATGAATGCACTGATAGCATGGACGACTGCGAATATTAGGTAATGTTATCTGATCACTGAATGCTGTGATTGACTAACCATAATCAAATATTCCACAGTGGAGTGAGAAATATAATTACAAATCCCAATCACAGGAATGACAGAGCAAATCTATATACAATATAGATAATTAGAAAGCAAATCAGATGGTGTTAGTGAAAGTTAATCACTCAACTTTCAGGGTTTGCTTTATGTCGTACAAACAAAGCTGTAATTCCATGTAAAAATACTAGAAATTAATAATTTTCATAATTTTGAATTAAGATGAAGTATTTGGGTTTATAGTTCGCAATATAAGACTTTTGCTTTACTTATTCCACTTCCATGATATGTTTTCGACTTGAATGCGAAATAACAAGTTTGAAGTGCTGATGCATAGGTAGGCCTACTTTAAAAAAGATGTGACAGTGCTGTGCAGTTACACAAAAGTGCAAATGAACAAATGCTATGACAGGGCATCCATTATGTCTGATTCATAAGAAAGTAGCTTTCAAAAAGTAGCTTTCCAACAACACCACCGGAAAGATGGTATGCATCATTTACAAGACGGTCTCAAATTAAGATTGCCGTTGACCATGAAAACGGAATAATCATGTGTTTGACCACTAAAAGAGCAATTAAAACACATCAAAGTGTTGGTCTGTGTGAAGGAGAAGTGATGCTTTTTTTGGTTCTTGGGTTGTTGTTTGTTTGGTTGGTTGTGCGCTTTCCCCAGTTTGAGCATTAAAATGGGCATGGAATGTGAGTATGCGTGTGCTAGACTGTGGCGGGACTGTGTGTCTGTGAGGGATGTGGCTCAACGAGGAAACATGGGGTAGATTCTCATGCGAGTGGCGTGTGTGATTGTGTGTAGAGAGACTCGCTTGTGAGCGTAGTGTTTATGCTGTTTATGTTAGTGAATGTTTAGGCGTGTGTGTGTGTGTGTGTGTGTGTGTGTGTGTGTGTGTGTGTGTGTGTGTGTGTGGACGTGTGGAAATAGTCCTCTATTCTTTTGGCACCAGTAGAGTCAGTGCTGCAACCACAGCTTCCAGTATGGGCCACCGCAATCACACGAGGCCAGCTTTCCCACGGGGAGGGGCAACGGAGAGAAAGAGCACTAAAGAAGGAATATGACCCACACAGAGGAATAGGCAGGGCAGATACTTTCCTGTCAACATGAAAATAAGGTAGTCTGTATAGATTGAAAGTTTCTCCTGATCAGGAAATCTGACCCGAGCTTGTTTCTTTAGCATAGAACTGGGAAATCTTTACCATAATTGTATTGTTGCTTTGATGCATTGTCTTCAACATCTCACCCCATTTTACACTATACTATGCGGACTGTGGCTAATTTAACACTTTTTTGATGTATAACAAACTTGGAAAGCTACTCTAGTATCCGTATTTTCACTGCAAAGTTTGTCATTATAATGACCAGTGTTGGGGAAAGTTACTTTTAAAAGTAATGCATTATAATATTGCGTTACTCCCTAAAAATCAACTAATTGCGTTACTTTTTATGGAAAGTAATGTTATTTTACTTTTGTGTTAAACCTGTTTTTAATAACAAAAAATATATATTTTTGGCAAATTTAAAAAAGACCCTTTCATCAACAAAATTACGTCAGGGTTTCCCAAACTCGGGTTTGTGAAGGAACTGCAGGGGGTTCGTAAGTTGATGAAAAGGTCAAATAAAATGAAACCATAAAAATGTAAACATTTTCAATAAAAACAATCAAAATAAAACTAAAAAAAGTTATATTTCATTTGTTTATGCAGTGTGGCCTTTGACTTGTGCAATTCCACAAACTGAAAGACATGAATAAGAAATAGGCTGTTTTAGAAAGGACAATTTAAAAGATAAAAAAGAAGAATTAATGCGAATCAATAAAATGACTTACAATTAGTGAAGACAGCCTTGAGCGATATGCACTGAAATGTAATGTACAGTAAATGAGCCTATCAAACTGCCTAACTGTACATGATACACTTTCTCATCCTCCTATTAGCTATCAACAGATACATTATAAACATCATTGCCCTCTACTGGTCATGTTCTGAGAAAATCATCCCATAAATACCAGTGGTTCTCAAACTTGGGGCCTCAGCTAACTTCCAAGGGGCCCACGGGATGACTTAGATGTATTTAAATGGATAAATTATTATTAATATACTAAAATATTCTAACTCTAATCTATATTTAAAGAAAAAACAAAAACATTTATTTAATGACTGCAGGATTTCACTCTTGATTTAATCATTATTTATGAAGCACATTTGAAAACAACAACTCCTGACCAAAGTGCTCTGCAAGTAATTATTTTAAAGTAATTTCATGTTTTAATAGTTACAATTTATTTGTAGCTAAATTAACCCAGCGAAATTGAACTTGAATTTTTACCTTCATTGAGAGAAGATTTTACAATGACAAAGGCCTACACAAAAATCACCTTAACTTTAACTCAAATGAAAAGCAGTTCTATCAATGAGACTTGAGTTTCTTTGCCATGACAAATTACGATAATATTAATACTAACAATTAAAAAAAAAAAATTAATAGCTTTTAATTTCACAGAATATAATATTGTTGATACCACTGACCATGGAGCTCTTAATCCAGTCAAGATATTGATAAATGTGCGTGTAAAATGCATGACTTGTTAGGTTCTTCTCAGCCCAATCCCCAGCTAGTGATCCCTGACAGATACCATGTGTTATCAGCCTCACACACAAGTTGACCTCCTGAATAACCCTGCCAGTCCAGAGAAATTTAATTTTTTTTGAGAAAAAAGAAAATGAAGCAACTGATGTTGCCATCAGCTCTAAAGACACTTAGACCTAACATACACATTAGTAACAAAGAAATGACCAGTAATAAACATTTATTTACAACAATTAATGATTATTGTTGACAAAAAAAATACTTTTGTTATGTGTGAGTGTATTTGAAGGGAGAGACAGTGAGCTGCAGCCTGCAGACTACTTGCCACTTGTTTGCGATGATGGATCCGCCACAATAATTCTTTCCGAGGCAATTTAGCGTTCTTGTGTAAACACCCTTTAACGCCTTGATTGTGAAGAGGTGTAATTTTCCACAATCCATCTTCCCTGTGACAAACAACCATTCAGAAGGATTATATTTTTCGATTCTCTGTTAAGAGGTTTCTGTTCATTTTTCGAGATCAAGTTCCTGTAATATTTGACGGGATTTATAACTCCGCTCCAAGTGTAGCCTACGACAGTGTGTTGCTCTGACGCACGTGCACCTGCAGCACCATGGACAGCAACACAACCAATCAACATGTCATATTATAGGGTCATTTAAAGAACGTTGTATAAATGTTATTTAAAGAACGTTAACTTAATATTTACATAACCGTTACAAAATTAGTGAAAGACGTGGGAACGTTGTTAGCTGAGAAGAATGGAAAGAGAAAACACGACTGCTGACAGCGGTCGACTTCAGAAAAGGTGGCATTAGTCAACTGGATTTAAACTGATATAAGCACACAACAGGATATAGCATTTAACGGTATAAAACGCCGTTTATAACTTAGCTGAACCACCACCGACCATCCATTTAGCGTGTTAGGAATAAGTCTGAAGAGAAAGACGTGATATACTCAACTTGAAACATACCTTTAGTGAAGGCGTCTGGTATGAAAACCGTTAAAAAAGCAAGTACTGCAGGTCTGCAGCACAATCAACATCCCACTGTAATGTCGTCGTCCACCCCCCCCCCCCCCCCACCACCACCACCACCACCACCACCACCACCACACACACACACACACACACACACACACACACACACACACGCGGCTATCTAAATCGGGACATTCCATAGACGTAATGGTTTTTATACCGTACAAACTGTATATTGGATCCTCTTACACTAACCCTACCCCTAAACCTACCCATCACACAAAACTTTCTGCATTTAAAAAAAAACTTTACTTTATTTTTATACCAGATTTACAAATGAGGACGTCGTCATTTGATTTACAAATTAGGTTTTGGTCACTTCTGGGTACAAATTTGTCCCCAAAATATAGTTAAGTAGGTACATGTACTACACACACGTACACATACACACAAGCTTTGTTACTGCTATATAAGATTTTCAAAAGCCAATCACATTTGAGCCTAAAATGAAAAGCAAAATCAAATTTACCTTTAATACAAGGTAAACAACAGTAAATCTCACTGTAAAAGGCTGCAGTCACAATAAAAACAAATTTAAAACAGACTAAGCGCAATTTATTTGACAGGATTATGTAGGTCGGCAAAGTATACATCATACATTTTTACTTTGGATTACATTTTGAAGAAAGTGGAAGTCAGTAGGAGAGTATTCATATCTTGTTTTTTTTAAACAAATACTTTAATGCGTTTATTTAGTAAGAATGTTTAAATTGATCAAAAGTGACAGTAAATACATTTAGAATATTAAAAAAAAACAACTTTCTATTTCAACTGGAGTAATGGATGCTGAAAATTCAGCTTTGCCACCACAGGAGTAAATGGCATTTTAAAATACATTAAAATAGAAAACAGTTCTTTTAAATAGTAATATTGTGATGTATTATTACATTTCACAATATTACTGTTATTACTGAATTTTATATCAAATAAATGCAACTTTGTTGAGGATAATATGGTGGCCCAGTAGCACAAGACTCTTCTTTCAGTAACAAAAAAAAAATCTTACCGACCCCAAACTTCATGCCCAGTAATGCAAGTTTTACCTTAAAAAACTAATTTATAAATGGAACAAACTCAACACTACATTTGTCTATTCATTTTATTATTTTGTTTTGTCATTAGGAAAAAAGCACACAGTAAGGGGGCCTTGACAGCGTGCAGCATCGTATCCTGTGTGCGTACAGAGCTGATAGGCCAGAATAATCATACTGGGCAGCTTAAAGCCTTTACACGGTCAAAGCATTTCTCACCGACGCACGCTGATGTGCCTTAAGCAATCGTTTAGTCCATTTGACTACGTTCATGTAAAATGCATTGTTTTACAACTTAGCCGAGCTTTGGCTTTCGTTAAGATGCAGAAAATCTAACTGTATATATCAATTCATTGAAAAGCAGCTTGTTGCATTAGATGCTGATATTATACTTGTAGTTGAACATACTGCATTACCTTATTAAAGAGGTAAGTAAAGGATGCTTATAGCAAATAATACTTAAGGGGGAAACTTCTGAAGCATTTTAGACCCCTCACACTAGTCAGGGTCAGTATAGCTTAAGTGGCTGGATACAAAGAGCTTTGAGTATACAAAAACAGAGCCATGATCATCTGAATATTACTTTCAGATTACACCTGAAAAAAAAGAAGTGAAAAATAATATGTACAGTTTGGTAAGCTTGACAAGTCACATTTCTACACAATGAACCATTATTGTGAGAAACACTTTTGACTTCCATGATGGTGAAAACGGATCTTCTCATTCAACTGCCAAGTTTGGTTCTACCTGAGTTTGTGTATCTATCAGGGGTGTATATGTCCCATCTTGTCCTTAAACTATTGCATATGACAACTAAGAGACTGTTCAGCTCCTAAAATTCACACAGACTCCTAACTGGGTTCAGTGCACCCCTTCTGTCAAATTAAACACCTGTCCTGCAGGTTTCTCTAGACTGCTCGCTCGAGATAATACCAGGTGAAACTGTAGTATATGAAAAATGAAAGAAAACAGTTTTAGCATGATAAGAAAGTTACTAGTTTGCACCTTATGCATCTTTCCCTCTCGCGGAAAGCGTTAAGACGGTCTTGGAATGCACAATATACTATATAGAGTAAATATTGCCGTTACTACAAGCGTGATTACTGTAGATACATAGAGTGGCCTCCCTACCACTAGAGGCACCAGAGAATTTAGTGTGTCAGGCTTGGCTGTAAACAACCACGTCAAGCCACTTTGGAACAAAAGTATGACGCGGCTCATCGCTTAATCGTCATCAATAGCCTCTCTTTTAGATTCATCCCGTTTCCGCTCCATGAGTTGAGAGGCCGGGCTTGGAAGAGACACCACTTCCACAGGAGGTAGCATGGCACCTTCTGGCTCAATGTCTTTTCTCTGGGAGAGATCCTCCTGGAAACAAACCCATCACATTCAAACAAACAATCCTGACCACAAAAGCAGTCCAGATAGTTCACTTACAACAACCTGCTCAGAGAAACGCTGACTCATGACTTGATCTCCAAACTCCTGAGTCTCAATCTCTTCGCTGTTGGAGTGGCAGCTGGGGCTCGGCACCTCTATCCCATGGCTCTCTAGTATGGCAGCCTCTGAGTGAAACAGAGAGAAAGTGTTTAGTATAAAGAGATAACGATGACAGTTTAGAAATCCTGCTAAGGCTTTCCTGTCAAGAAAAATAAAGAATGTCTCTGAAATTAATGCTTCCAATAAAAATAAAAAAACATCTAATTGCCTGTCCACAAGTCACGGGATTATTCACTAACGTTCAAACGTTTGGGATTAGTTTTTTTTTTTTAAAGAAATTAATACTTTTATTTAGCAAGGATGCAATAAATTAATTAAAAGTCACAGTAAAAACATGTATAATGTTTCAAATAAATGCTGCTCTTTTAAACTTTCTATTCATCAAAGAATCCTGAAAAAATGCATCATGGTTTCAACAAAAATATTAAGCAGCACAACTGTTTGGAGATGTTTCTTGAACAACAAATCAGCATATTAGAATGATTTTTGAAGCTTCATGTGACACTGAAGACTGGAGTGATGATGATGCTGAAAATTCAGCTTTGCCATCACAGGAATAAAATACATTTAAAATGTATTCAAATGTAAAAGATATTTTTAAATTGTAACAATGCTTTACTGTTTTTACTGTATTGCTTGTTTGTTATGCGTTTTGTTTAAATGCAACCTTGGTTTTTCAAAAAACATTACAAATTTAATTGAAAACTTTTTGAACGGTACTTCATAATCACACAAATAGACAGCCCACAGACAGGCACTATGTGATTTTGTTACTGAAATATTATTTTTGGAGTACTGGAGGAAAAAATTTAAACTTTAGGCTTCTGATTCTTGTGTCATTTAAATCAGCGAGTGTCAGACTATCATTGTTACAGCCTCACCTATGTTGGCACGTCTCTTCATCTCCTTCCTCCGATTGGCAAACCAGTTGTACACTTTGAGCGCAGTGACTCGTTCAAATTCTGACAGTTTGCATCCTGAAACAACATGAATACAAGATATTCATCATTTAAATCAATAAGTAAATTGGCATTCAGTGAGGCAGCGGTACATTTGCAACAAATATGGCATGGCTATGATATGACTGGTCTGGTTCTGAGGAAGCTTAGATACTGATTGCAATCACTTACCAGGTTTTTGAATGACAGCATTACAGGCATTGGCAATTTCCTCTCTTTTGGCCTCATCAGGATACTGATTCTCTATAAAGAAACTAAGAGAACAAACGCAGTGAATCAGAACAAGACTTGGAAACCAACCAATAGGAAACAGTAACGGCCTTAGAACACTGATTAATTAAATAGGGTACTTTTATTCGCAGCATTTATGACAATGACATTAAGTGGAAAAATGCTTGCGAATGGAGAAAATGTTCCACTTTTATGGGAACACAGTCACCATACCTCACTATGAAATTAAAAAGACGACAATATGATGATTGTGCCATCCCAATAAACTCAGAATTCCAACGGTAAATCAAAAATCCTGTTTGGATGGATGGTTATTGTTTTTGTTATGTAAATTGATAATGTCAACATTGGAGTGAATTCATTGTACTTATGCAGTTATCACTCCCATAAATAGTCTCTCTTATGTGTAAAAGGTGTGATTAAGCACTTGGAAGAAGAGCGAGGACCGTATTTAACTGCAGCATGTATTTGTCTTTGTAGGTTTTATCTTAAAGGAGCAATGCATATGTTCTTTTACAGATGTCACCCTGAGAAAGCATTACAATCCGAATAGTGTATGCTCTGTCATTTACCTCTCCATGATTGACTGGCACTCTTTTCTCCAGGTGAAGCGACTACCTCTGCGCAGTCTAAAAGGCCCAACCGCTGCCCTGTCTGCGGGGCTTGCAGCCAGCCTCCAGTCGGGCTCCTCTTTAACCAGGGAACGCATGGACAGTGTGGTGCCTGTTATGAACATTATTGCACACAAACCAAAAAAACAGTAGAACATGAATTCACTGCACATGTAGCTAAATACAAACTAAAGGGATGGTTCACCAGAAAATACAAATTCTGTCATTTACTAACCCTAAAGTTGTTCCAAACCAGCATGAATGTCTTCCTTTTATAGAACACAAAAGGAGATACTTATAGAAGAATGTCCATGCTGCTATTTTCCATGAAATGAAAGTGAATCGTGGCCATAGCTGTCCCTGGTCCCCATCCATTTTCATTGCATTTCATTTTATGTTAAATTTCTCAAGTTTGTGTTCCACACAAGAAAGAAAATCATAAAGGTTTAGAATGACACAAAGTTGTTATTTTTTAAGGAACTATCCCCTTGAATCTAAAGAGACATTCTAAAAGACTTTAAAGCCATCTTCCCACTATTTCTGACATTCGCATACAATTGTGGCATTTACTGCCATTCGCACAGAACTTGCATATTGGTCGTGAAGAATAAAAGTGATTATTTTCCATACAACGCAAAAATGACTGTCAGTACATCTAAAAGAAAAGCATACCAGTTATTATTGTAAACTAAAACCATAAAAAACTCAATGAACTTAAAATAGTTTAAGTTTTTGTATATATTTTTTTATTTCAGCTAGTTGCCAAGGCAAAATTTCTTATTTTATTTTAGTTTACTAAAATAGTTTTAAAAAAATAACTAAAAATGAAATAAAAATAACTACAATAAATTATATAGACATGTTTTTTGTCACTGACATGTCAAAAACATAAAACAAAATGATTAAAACATTGACCAAAAAATGTTATCGGAACTCTACGCATCTCCCATTCTACTCTCCGTTGGAAATGAATGACTTCTGGTGTATTGTTTGTTGAAGAGATTGAAAAGGTGATTTAAGACTCAAAGAGAACAAATATTAATTTCCCAAACCATTTGTACTGAAGTAGACTTAAGCAGTGTTTCCCTGCTGCATGGATGTTACCTGACTGGGCTTGGTGAGCAGAGTACCAGGGGAGGAGGTGCATCAGCAGTTCTCTCTGCCTATTCCAGGGAGTGTCAGTCCTGCTCCTGGGGACCTGAGCATGCTGGTTTTCACTCCATCTGATTCCTTTAACCCATTTGGGCAATCAGAAAACTGTGTTAACTAGGGTCCCTTCGAGAGGCCGAAAACTTGCAATTAATGGTGATGACCGTAAACAAATATTAACATAGTGCTCAATGAAAATCCTTGTAGATAGTTAAAGTAAGTAAAAATTAATTGTAGATAGCAGCGTTAATAGACATTCAAAGTTGGAGCCATGCTCAATTAGCGCTGCAGAGAATGCAAAAGCGTCATGCTCAGGGCTTTGTTAGTAGGGTCGGGTGTTAATTGCACTTCAGTGCAAAGCGGACATGAAAACCAGCATTTGACAAACCCAGGATCAGGACTGAGAGCTACAGAAGAGGTTCTAACCTGGGAGATAAAGAGCAGAAGTGGTCCTACAGGGCTTCACATTACTTAATTAGCTCCTTCAAGCATCAACATGTTTTCTGTATTATAAATGCGAGATGATGCGAGTGTTGGCGGTGTTACAGCCTAAAAGGCTTTAAAGCTCATTTCTGACTGCAAGAACCTACACTTCTTGGATGTGCCAAGAACAGCATTAACCTAAGCGCATAACTGATGGGAAATGACACCAGTTGATTTCATTTCAATTCGGTGCGGCGACATGGCATGTCCTTCCAATATATTTGTCTTTATCAAACACTGAATTATCAAATGTAAAGCCCTCAAGGACCGTGCAAACTATATAGGGAAGATATGGTAGAATGGCAAGTGAAGACCCCCCCAAAAAAAAAAATTATTTAAAAAAATTAAAACTGAACATAAGCCAGCCTCCAAGCCTAAAATTCAGGCCACGCCCTAGTTTTTGGCAAGTCATCTCCCTGCTGAGGAAGCACAACTCACCTGGGCTGTTACGCTCCAGCAGGTACCAGCGATAGAACGCCCTGCGTTTGGAGTCGCTCATCTCAAGCCCCTGCTGCAGAAGCCACTGGGAGATGTAGCTCTGACTGATACCTGCAGAAGATCACACAGTCATAAAAAAGGAAATGACACGAAAAGACCAGAATAAAAACAAAGATGCCAGGGTTAACTAAAACTAAACCTATTAAACACATTTTTGTTCATTTAAATAAAGTTGAAATAAAATAACATAGAAATATTAGATGAAAACCCTAAAATTATGTGGGTTTGACAACTAACTAAAATAAGTTTAAGTTGATGCAGTAAAATTACTAGCTGGAAATAAATAAAACTGAACTAAAACTAAAAAAACTAAAAAGTGATATTACAGAAAGGTAACAGTTTAATTTAAGTTCCCAATAGTTAAAGTTAGTCAATACATTAACTATGAGCAATTTATTTGTTACAGTATTTATTAGTAGTATTTTTATTAACTACCATTAAAATAGATTGTTTATTATTACTTCATCTTAGCTCGGGTCCGTTACACAATATTAACAGATACAACTTTTGAAATGAATAATGTATTAGTAAAATGTTGAAATTAACATTAAATTATATTAATACATTTTTTAGAACATTTTTTCATTGTTAGATTATGTTAACGAATGTAGTTAACTGAATGAACAAATGGAATCTTGCTGCAACAGGTTTCCAAAAACTGACAAAAGCAAAATAAAACAACAAAATAACTAAAAAAAATCAAATGAAAACTGAAAATATAAAAGCTAATTCAAAATACTAATAAAAACTATAACAGTACATTGCTTCGTTCAATTGGTGTGGTTTTATATAAATACACAGGCTCCAGCCATTTTTTTAATATTGTTGAAGTACAGTAAAATTAAATAAAAGTCCTGCATGTGATTGATGTAATATTGACTTCCAACAAACCTTAATTTCAAACAAACATCTTGCTTTTTTGACACACACTATTATGAGTAAAAAAGCATATGTCCTCAAAATAAACTGATTATCGATAGTAAAAGCATTTGTACTCTGTGTAACTTATAAGATCCAGTGTTGATCTTTCATTGCACTGTATAGTATAATCTCGGTAACAGTCTGTGTAAAGTCATGGGAAATGTATTAACTAAGGGATGAAAATGCAAACTGAACTTGCAATCAGTTGCTTCCATAGACTAAAGCAAGTTTGTTGTGCTGTCATGTTCGATATCAATCTTCTCATACGTTTCATCAGCTCTGACCTCTTTGCAGAAAGATATTATCAGTTTCACATGCTTGCTGATTTTTTCCACCGTGTCAATGTTTTGGTTATCGAAGTTGTGGTTGGCCTAGATTTTCTCTGTCTGACATTCTTGATGTGCAAGTAAATAAAAACATTACTAGTATATTTCTCCTGTTCAGCACAGGAAATAGTTAATACTTTGTGAATGTACAGTAAATGAATATAGGTTAAATGGTTTTAGTAAATCTACTACAGACATTCTCTGATGGTTTTGCATGATTAGAAAATTAGCCATTGAAATTATTATAATTAGTTTTTTCCATTGAAAGACTGAAAGCCTTCAGAGTACCTGTGACTTGTCCAACAATTGCCTGTGAGATCCTTCTGTTATTCAGAAAAGCTTTTATCTCTTCTTTCACAAGGTTACTGTCTCTCCTACAGTCCAAACAAAGACAAGCATAACATTGACAAAGTCAAAACATTAGGTTTTAATTTTCATTAAGCATTAAAAACGTCAGCTGCTTTAAAAGATTTGATAAAAACGTGGCGTTTTGCATCATATATGTTTAAATGGGGAAAATAATATGTGGCAGATCCAAAGCAGTTACAAGAAAAGCTACAAAAAGTATCTATCTGAACCAACTGTCCACCTGACCTGATTCAGAAAGGGCTCTTGTTCTAGGAAAATTACACTGTTGCTCAGGGACGTTCACTGTCATTATCAACTGTTATATTAATCTCTACCTCTCAGTAGGCCTGAGAAGAGAATCCCACAGAAGCAGCTGATATAGTGCTCTCATAAAAGATACCTCATGTATTCCTCCACCTTCTCCTCCAGATCCCAGTCCTCTTCTGCCAAGTCGTAACTAAACGACCTCTGAACTCCGCTGGGTGGGTACAGGGGTGGAGGCGAGGCATCGTAGCTGTTGCTGGGTGATAATGCAGCATCTATAACAGGGGTCTGTGTGGTGGCTGAGGTAAGAGAGGAGGAGGAAGAGGAGGAGGACGAGGGGGCAGCAGGGGCTCCGGAGGTAGGGGCGCTGGGTGGGGTCGAGTGATTGTTGCAGCATGGGACACGATGGTCTGGATCGAGCCTCTCTAAAGACTCAAGGGCTTGAATGATCTGAGGTTTGGTCATCCCTGACAGCCTTAAACGCTGGAGCAGGTCGATCTGTTCAATGGTATAGCGTGGCTCCACATCACAACACTCCATCCTGACATCTGTGGGAGAAGAAAAGACAAAAAAAAATTTAAGTAAATTATTTGTTATTATATTAAACATCAGATGAGAAGTGTGTAGTTTATGCACCAATAATGTGACCACAACAACAAAAATAGCAGAACAGTGGGGTTCTGGGAGTAAAAATTTGATTGATTTCTTATGACAACTTATAAACCTTTAAAGACAAAGTTACTGTGAACTCCAAGGTTGTTAAATCAATGGTGTGTAATATTCTTAAAGCCATCCGCTCGCTTTATTTGAACTTTATAAAAAGAATCGCATTTAACAGCAGAATACCCATGCTGTGTCCCAATTCGCATACTATCCGTCCTAAATAGTATTCGAAAATAGATTTAGTACGTCCCAAATCATAGTATGTTGAAATGAGTGTTCCAAAGAGACCCGGATGGTCTACTATTTCCGGTCAGAATCCGAAGTGCAGATCGTTGCACACTCTAACGGCTGATATTGCCCAAAAGCAACCCATCCCGCGTTGGACAAGGATTCGATTAGAACTACAAACACGAGTGAAACATGTTAAAAAAACTACAGACATGGAGGACGCGCGAGTCCGGCGGTTGTGTAGAGAGGTTTAGATAAAGGGGTTTGAGTGATTAATTATCAGTATCTAACCTGACAAAAATGTATTTATTCAATGTTGTCTACATTATTTTGCATCTGCAGCAGCATTGTGAACTTTTGTAAAGATACATTTAGCCATTAACTTTTAAATGCATCATTACATTCAAATTGCTAACACATGAGGAGAGTCTCCGCATGAAAGATCAACAACTGGCAGATGAACGTGCTACTACATTTCTCTCCGAAACGGTAGGAAATTATATTAGATTGAATGGAGGATTTTAACTGTGACGAGATGATTGACAGGGCAGTTTACGGTGATAGGATGCACGCGACAGATCTGTCCGTTAAAGATGACGAAGTAGTATGTCCCAAAGCTTGCCTACTCTTTTGCTACACACTCAAAAGTAAGTACTTTTTCTTCACAAAAAAAAAACATACTTTTAGGGCGTAGTATAAGTAGGCAAATTGGGACGCAGCACCAGTGAACATCTACATTACCCATGAATCTGCAGAGAAATCTCCACCAATCAGAGAATTGAGACAAGCAAATTGCCCCGCCCACTCTCATGAAGCACTGCAAATGTAGTAGTCAATTTCCCAACACTCTCAAGTAACTAAAATATTTTAATATTTTGCATTAATATTTCCTTCATTAAAGCTGTTACAGTCTTGTACTTTGATTTGAAGCCAAAAAAGTATTTAAAAATTGGACAAAAATGTAAAAAATTTGGAATTTGTTTTTAAAAGTTTTTTTTATGTTGTGATTCACAATCACCTCATAGCTGGTTGGTTTGGTTAATGGCTTCTGAGTCTTAAACTAAGACTTTTAAAAAAAAAATCCCTATGGGAAAAAATGTATAAGAAAAATACTTTCGAAACCAAAGCGCTGAAATGTGGGTGGGCACTAACAGCAAAAATCTGCTATTGGTCAAGAAAACAGATGTCCCTCCCCTAAACTCATGCCATTGGTTGAGCAAGTGTTGCTGTGTCAGGCTGTGTTGGAATGGTCAAACAAACATTATGAATGAAGAAGGGGCTTGTGGTCTTTTTTGCACAGGAAAAAAGAAGAAAAAGCTATATGGATTTTTTTAACTTTAAGTTTATATGTTCCTTACAATTTGAAACTATGTATTGTAAAAACACTACACATGTAAATTGAATTTAACTGAATAACACAAAGCTATTCCATTAGACTTGGAATACATCACATATAATACAGACCACTTTATTTATACTTTTTTTCTCATTTTGGAGCCTGACATCCCAAGTCCCAATTTACTTTCATTATGTTAAAGAGTGAGCGGGATTCTTTAAACATGCACCTTTTATATTTCACACAATAAACAGTCATGCAGGTTTGAAACAACATGAGGGTGAAAAAATAATGACAGCATTTTTATATATATATATATATATTGGTGAATTCCAAAAGGTACACTGGACACTTCTAGTTATTCTTCTTTATTTGACATTACTGCCAATCTCATTTATCTTTCTTATCTATGTCTCCTTGTACTTTGCAATTCTTTAACTACCTTGCAGTTGCAAACACTGACATTCCTTCAGGAAATGCAAATCTAGCTTGATTAACTAGATTTAAAAAATAAATGCTTCACATCATATTTTGCCCTACCTGATATTTGAGGTGATAATCGGCCCGTTGGGAGCGGTTCTGCGCGTGGAGCCACAGCAGGAAGGCACCACTGTCGCATGGTCGAGGAGTCACCCGCAGGGGACAAGGGGGGCTGTCAAAACATCACAATAACTACTAACAGCCAGTCAGCATGTGTCGGTTATTCATGCTAGAGTAACGATACAAACAAATCAACCACGTCCGCTTTAATAAAGACCTTCAATAACAGATAATGCACGTCTGTAATCATGATTTTATTTTGTGTCAGGCTCGCGCTAACTGGCTAGCTCCAGCGGGCACGCGCTGCTGTGCAACTGCATACAAAAATGAATTATCTTCGCCTTTGTTTTCACACTTGCAGCTGAACCCACTGACTTTGGCACGGCTTTTACTTCTGGCAGACAACGCGTAAAAGTAATGCACTAGGCTACTACAAAAAATGCGCTTTAGTTTTTGTAACGGATTCGCGTCTCGCAATATCACTTGTTATGAGTGCGGGTAAGAGATGCCTTCATAGTAGCACAGCTTTGATGCACAGAGCGCTAAAGTAACTGTAATGCCGCTAGCATAAAAAGCTATGCCCAGCACGCAGTTATCCGCCTTACCTCCCCGCGCTACCGTCAAACTGCAGCCGGAGTTGAGCTGGTGCAGCTGGAGAGCGGTCGGTGCACACCCTGGGTGTAATCCTGGCCCTCCCGTGCGCTCACTTGCACTCCGAGGAGCTTCAACTAGCTAATGAAGGTGATCCGAGGAGGGTCACATTGTCCTGGGATGCCGCAGCATAATATTACTGGATATATGGAAGTCAACAATTGACCTCTCAACCCGCAGCGACAGTCCCATGTGGATGCAGGAAGTTGATGCCAGAAAAGACTCTCATACGTTTACTATCTTTAATGACATGTAAAAAGATTTCGCAAGTTCTTTGAGCACATTTTTGGGAGTAGATGTGAAATATAAAATGTGTACTTTTTGTCAAGTTTGTTTACGTTTGCCAGATTTCGCAGGACTGCTATTCTGTATGGATTTATGCTTTCCTCTTTTGCACACAACAATGTGACTGTTTATAATGCACCAGGAATGTTACTTGCACTGTCGACATGAGGTTCATACTAATGACCACAAATAAATCTTTGTTTTTTATTTATATAAATCCTGTATCATTTAGTTATTGCAATGTGCAAGATGGGTCACTAGTACTTCATCCAGCACAATAAATTTGAGGCTTCTACAAGAGGAATGAAAAACAAAAACATAAATCAAGACATAGACTAAACAATAAGATTTGCCTAAATACAAATAAACAAATCCACAGAATTACTAAAATATTGAATTATCACCACAATAATTTAGACGCCATATAATTTAGTGAACAATTTAATTCTATTTTATTATAGCCTATTGGATAATGCATTTTTATAAAAAATAAATACATTACAAGAGTCCCATTTGTTAACATTGAAGCATTAGATAACATGAACTAACCAACAATGTGTTCTCTTTCATGGAAATATTTTTTTAACCCTAGAATGCATGAACCAAAAAAACCTACATAAATGCACAGAGGGATCAAAATGACCCATATTGGATTTAATGATTTTCTTAAAAAAAAGGTGTCCTATTAATTAAATAATTAAAATAATTGATGATACAAAAATGTTGTAATATATCAAACATGTTTATTTGTCCACTTTCCTTTATGCATCACAAAATATTAAATGTATTCTATTTAAAATGCAGTTGTACTTTTTCTAAACAAACTCTAACTCATTTAGATCTAATGTAAAGTATATTAGTCTGAACCTTCTCCACATTTCTCACAAAACATGTGAAAAAGATCTTTCCAGACAGAGACAGGACTTTCCACATAAGATTTGCACCTTTCTAAGCATAACTTTTGGCCAGAGTTTGCACCTCTTCCCTTTTGTGTGTGTGGCCTTCAGCTGTCATTTCACTAGGCCTACTGTTTTTCACCTACAGTACTATATAGTAGGGAGATATGCATATTCAAACACAGGGTTGGTGCAAAAAAGTCAACTGATTTTTAAGTAATCCATAAAGTTTCAACAAAATAAGTATTATTGACATAAAATATATCCCAAAATACTGTGTTGATTCAAAATTGCATTATTTTGACCCCCTTTATGCATTCTTGGTTTATATACAAAAATATTTTTTTCCCCATCCTATGACAATACATGAAAATGACATTGATGAGGGTCAGAAACAAGTTTTGTAAAGAATTCATGGAATGTCAAATAAATACCAGTTTTTGATAAATATTTCAAAAATCACAGTATGCCGGCTCAATTTGCATTCCCTTTATGCATTCTAGTCCTGTCCTCAGGAGACACAGCCACAGAAAAATCCATCTCAGCCGTGTTACTGGTGATCACCAGCCTGTGCATCTTGATGCCCCTCTGGAAGATGCATATCTCATTTTGAAAGGCTGATATGAGTGGGCCAGCTCACACAGACGTAAACGGATGATCCATCTAGCAACTCTGGCCTGCAAAGACAATCAAGATAATATCCAGGAGACAATAATATGAGTTGTCTGCTGACCATCCTCCCTCGGATGATATTAGTGCTGCTGGCTATCTCCTGAACTGGACTTCCTTTCTTCTCCAAATTAACATGCAACAAATCAAAGACGAACCAATGGTTCCGATTAACCTCAATCCGTGATTGAGTTACTCATTCTAAAAAAAAAATGTGTCATATAAATACAGGGTAACACTTTAGAATACGGTTCCTTTGTTAATGAATAACTAAGAACCAATGAGTAACAACACAATATTAACAATCTAGTAACTAGTATTAACTAACAAGAAACTCTGATTAACGAACTAGTAAGTAATAGCGCACAGATACTTCACTATTAATCAATAACAACTATTTTTTTTACTGCTACTGAAAAAGTTTATTAACAATCTAGTAACTACTATTAAAAAGAAACTCTGATTAATAAATTAGTAAGTAATAGTGCACAGATGAAAGTGGTACTTCATACTTCTATGGGAATTACTAATTATTTGGATCCGTATTCTAAAGTGAAGATCATGGGAACTCGCTAGTAATGACTCAAGTGTTACTACATGATCTAGTCATGATTTGTGCAACCAAACACAAAAGTCATTTCAAGCGTTTGAGATTTTTGATGAACTTTAGTAGAACTTTAGTATACTTTTAGAAAATTTCTTCAGAAGTATGTAGTAACACTTGAGTCATTACTAGTTTGTTCCGATGATCTTCACTTTAGAATACGAATCCAAATAATTAGTAATTCCCCTAAAATGTAGTAACACTTGAGTCATTACTAGTTTGTTCCCATGATTCTTACAGTAGTTACTAATGAAAAGCCAATAAAGTGTAGAATCTTCTCACTGTCAAGATATGCACACGCACACACTCACACACACACACACACACACACACACACACACACACACACACATATATATATATATATATATATATATATATATATATATATGAGACATACATAAAAATTTTTTTTGGGAGGTAGGTTAAATAATAAAATAACTGTATATGGTATTTGGTTGGCTGATAACTCAATATGTTCCAGTACTCACCGTGACTCTAGTGATTCAATGCCAGTCCAGAGGAATGCCGGAAAATTGGCCACAGGACAAGTAAGGTCCCGACAACTGCATTTAAAAATCCATTTCTTTAAAATTATTCAGTTGATAAATAGACAGCAAGGTCAATTATTAACAGCTTTCCCAAATCATAAGTCTGCTATATGCTATTACAAATTGATAATGTAAACAACCTTGTGTATTGTTTACAGTAGCAGTTAAAATGTTAATGTAGTGCTAGTCATTTGTCCTGCATTGGTTATTGATTAGTTTTGTAGTAATTTTCAGTAGTTCTCTGGGAAGCATTCAAAAAATAGTAGTTATTGATTAGTTAATAGTGAAGTACCACTTTCATCGCCGGTGTGCGCTATTACTTACTAATTCGTTAATCAGTGTTTCTTTTTAGTTAATAGTAGGCCTAGTTACTAGATTGTTAATAAACTTTTTCAGTAGTTCTCTGGGAAGCATTAAAAACTAGTTGTTATTGATTAGTAGTGAACTACCACTTTCATCTGTGCACTATTACTTACTAGTTTGTTAATCAGAGTTTTTTGTTAGTTAATAATAGTTACTATTGTTAATATTGTGTCACTCATTGGTTCATTAACGAAGGAACTGTATTCGTGTTACCAAATACAGTCATATATCAGAAAAGAATGGCAAAAGGACATCACAAAGAACAACTTAAAATGAAACACCTTTTTCTTTAGATTTCAATTTAATATTCTTAATTAATTTTCTTTTTTAAATTGGCCATACAGAAAATAGAAAACAGCCCTTATATGTCAGAAGAAACATTACTAGATCAATGCAGTCCAACGAGACAGTTATTACACGGTTTCTGATGTGACGTGAAATAGCACTTTGAAATAGCACTAGTAGACTGTACTGAACCCAGACTCTTAAATGGGTACTTCAACTCTGGCAAAATGGGATTTCAATAAAACTTGGCTGCCTACAGTAGAAAGGCACTTTTTTTACTTGGTGCTAAGTGACTAGAGAAAACAGAGAAAAAAGGCTGCATATTATTACTGTGACTGTTCTTAAAAATTCGTCTGCAGTAATTTTTTTTTGTTGTATAATAAATGTTGTGTTATTATAATGTATTTGCATTTGTAGCCTACATCAAAAAGTAATGTGATTACGTAATGTAAATTACTTGTAAATTGTAATTCATTACTTTACTCGTTATATCAGAAAAGTACTGATTACGTAATACATGATGTATGCTTTAGGTTACTTGTTACATAAAAAAAGTAATCTGATTATGTAAAACTCGTATTTTTCCACAATCTGAAAACATCAATAGATCAATGTATTCCAGTATGAATTTTCTCAGAGAGGAGAGCTACGTGTCCATCTTGAACATAATCAGAACATCAGCTAATGGCTAATAAGGGTAAATCAACATAGGCTACTCTTTCTACAGAGTCGTAGCCTACCTTCGACGGTTAATCTCGTCCTCGTGTTCTGATAAAAGACACGCGAAGTTACTTAGGCCTGCATGAAGTTCTTCATCTAGCCTACTGGTCGAACAGGAATAAACTCATTTGCGTTTGGAATATTTTGCGTTAATATTTTTTGTATATATTTTCTGGTTTTCACAGGATTTTAAATAATTCAAATCTTTAAATTCATTTTTTTTATTCATTGGTTTGTTAAAAACCATGTTAAATACACACAATATTGGTGTGTCATTAATGCATTGGGCCTATGTTTAATATCTTCAGTTAAAACCAAAATAGCACACTGTCCACTCAAGTGGACTGCTGAAAATCTCTTAAATGTAAATAATTTCAAATCTTGTTTTTCATGATTTAAGAGCAATAAAAACACATAGCGAAAAAAATCCTGAATTTTTTTCAGATTTTTTTTTTGTGTCTTAATTCATTATTTATTTTGATTAAATTTCATGAATTAAACAGAAGTTGTAAACTTTATCTCTAATTGAAATAACCCATTAAACATGAAAGTATTATGATATCATTTAACGTCTTTCTCGTTAAATAGAAACCTTTTGGCATAAAGTGTTCTTTAAAACTGAGACAAGAACCATAATGTTATATATGGAACCCCAAGAGTGCATGGTGAATATCAGTCAGCTAGCAGTTACATATGAGCATGTTGAATCCATCAAAATAGTAAAAAACAAAAACAAAAAAAAAAACAAAAAAAATTATAACAGGAATTATTATTCTTAAAAATCTTATTTTAGATATAAATATTTTAAGACATTCTGATCTGATCCATTTACCGGTAATACATTGGTGTGGTGGTGTATTGTTTGCTAATGATGCCCGCGTGCGGTATACCGTGTGAAAAGAGAGCCGAAGTACCGCCGCTAGAACAGAGAGGGCGCTACACTATCTGTGATGGGCTCATATGCTCAACCTGTTTTTCAAGGCTCAGGTACTCTTCCTCTAATCTAGTCTACCTGCACCGTATGATATGCCATAACTTTGACATGCCCCGCATTTAAAATAAAATTCAAATTAATTCAAAATCATGCCTTCATTGGGCCTATTAACCATTTCATTGTCACCTTGAAATTTATTGCCATATACAGTATCATGTGCTTTGGTTTGGTTCCCCTTCAGCTAGTAGCACTTTTGCACTCTTATATGCTCTACTTGTGTTGTTGCGATGATAATAATACAAAAGAGGTATAGCCTCGACTATAGTAATAAATAAGTATAAAGTAGCCTAAACATGAGCACTTTTATATAAAGTACCAGCAAAAAAAGTCTAGTATTTAATCAATTCAAACATGTTCTCCAACAGAAAACGTTTTACTGGGAGAACTATTTCTTGCAGTTCTCTTCCCCTTTGTGTTTGTGTCCCTCTTGTGGAGAGAACATAATTTATGCAATTATACATTGCATTAAAGACACCCTGAATCCAGTTGCTGGAATATTTTTCAGAATATCAGAATTTAACAAATGATTTATAAACTTAACAGTCTCAAAGGCTGAGCTGTAAGGGAATATCCGGGGCACATTCCTACATGCACACACAAACACATGTGTGATCAGGACGGTACAGGCAGGAGGTGCAGCTCCTCTCTCCTGGAATATATACAGAAGTGCCATGACCTAACAGAGGGCTTAAACTATTGAGGAAATTGTTCAATGGGTAATTCAGGTGAGTTTCTGAGACAACCAAACTAAATGTTCATAAATGATTTTGAATCTGTGTTGAAGTTGACGGGTGATTTTCGTTCTGTTTGCAATACTGAGAAAAGCCATGAATAATGTTTGTTGTCATTATGTGAAAAAAACACTTCATATATCAGAAATATTATGCTTTATAGAAGTTCTGTTTATGGTTGCACCAAGCAAATGACAGTCTGCAGGACTTGTTACTTAGGAAATCATGTTAAAATGTATCTCTGTAGCATTTCCCCATCACTATCGCTAACTTTTTTTTCATTTCCCAAAAGTCCAACGAGCCATTTTCTGTTAAGTTTGCTGTGCCAAGTGTACAAAGTGTGTAATGATTAACTGAGGTGACATCTCTCCTGCAGCCCAAACTCTGTCCTCAGGGAAGCCTTTGTGTTTGCTGTGAAGTAATGTCCACCCACACTGCTCCGCTCCACTTCTAATCTTTCCTTCAGCTTTCACAGTCCTTCCCAGAGCACACCAGCAGAATATCTGTAACGCTTGTCAGCACAGCCACGTCAAATAAAATACGACCCTTGTCTCCTCTCCGAGTCTTAACTTAGTGTTTATGTAGTTGAGAGGAAGGTACTGGAGGCAGTGAATTCATTGAATGACAGTAAAGTCAGCACAGAGCTCTTGGCTACATTTGGTATCCCATCAGCTCTCTCTCTCTCTCTCTCTCTCTCTCTCTCTCTCTCTCTCTCTCTCTCTCTCTCTCTCTCAGGGGTGTGTTGTGGCAGTCTGGAGGAGCAGATGGGGCTGATGAAGATGGGCCTTAGTATGGTGTTGGTAGGGCATGTGAACTTCCTGCTGGGCGCTCTGGTCCATGGTGTGGTGCTGAGACACTTCAGCCTCCAGCAGGGACAGGCCATGGAAAGCGCCATCTCTAACGTCATAGCCCTGACAGCGGGCCTGCTGGTGAGACACAACATAACTGTAAAATGGGCAATTTGATCTTATCAACCAGAGGAATATTTTGTCCTGTATTTTGCATATGACAAGCCATTTGTTTACAGAGTATATTTAACTAGTAAAATAACAGGTGTAGACTAGTTCATCAACATGATTCATTAAAGCTGTCCAAATACTTTTTGTTGTAATCTAATGATTTTTCATTTAAAACCTGTGAAATATCTTGCTTGAAATATGTCCTTGTGGTATTTTTTCTTTCAAATACATTTCACATTGTTTTCATTGTGTGTATTTAGAGCGATGGCATTCATTTATTTTGAAGTGTGTGACTGTTTTCTAAATACTTGCATTCAAATATTTTGGGGGCTGAGAAGAAATCCTAATAATGTGCTGTTCTATTTATCTAGGGTGTCGTTACCGGGATATTGACTATTGTTCTGTCCAAAAATGAGAAGAACAGGGTACTGGTAAGTAAGAACTTCTCGTGCACAAATTATGTGTTGATTTTGCAATTAAAACCCACACAGATTCTCTTGTAATGCTTAAAAGACAAAATCTATGAAACCTTAGGTCACTTCATATTTCACTTCATAATCAAAAGAAAGACGTCTATTTGAGTTCATTAGTGTTTTTGTTTATATTGTGACATTATTTACAAGACAATTAAGCTAATATGATATATTATATATATTATATTTGCATTATTCACCCTCTGATCATGTTCAAATAGGATAGACCTGTTCTTTAGATAAAAAATAAATTTGTATTCTGTAAATGCATTTTTTTTCCTTCCGCTGTTGGTCCACAATGACTGCACAAATACCTGAGGAGCTTCGAAAAAAGTTTTTTTCAGGAAAGAAAGAGAACAAACCCATGAAAGAGTTGTCATTGATTTATGTTTGTGCTTTCTCTGTCAGTTTTCTCTGTACGTTTTTTTTCTCCCTCTTTCTTCTTTCTGCGTCAGTGACACACACCTGTTTCCTCTCTCATTCATCAGGGCTTGTGTCGAGCTCACTAGCGTTTGATCACTGGCTTGTCAGAGAGCTTGCATGTGCCTTCAGAGCTCAGAATGTACAAAAAACCCCTGTGATATAGAAAAGCCTGCAAGGAAACTCCTTTAATTGTTCTTTGCTACTGTTAAAACTTCTCTCTTGTGTTGTAGACCTTGTCACTGCTCATGTTAAGTGCTGTAGCTGGTTTAGTGGCTGCCGCCTCAGTCACCGGTCTGACAGTGTCCTTGGTAAAGACCGTAATTCATGGGGACAAGGGACTACTCGTTTACTGTGGCTACAGTGATGACGGCAGGAGTCATCTTACCATCGCCAATGAGTGTCCTTTTGACCCCACTCATATTTTTGTAAGTACCAAAGGAGAAATGAGAGAAAATGTTGAATGGCTGTTGGAGAAATATGTGCAGTTCAAAGTTGCAAATAGGTTTCTGGTTCACCAGTAATTATTTTCTGGGTGCTTAAATATTGAAACTTCTACATTAAAGGTCCACTATGTAACTTTTTTTTGTTAAAAAATTAACTAAATGTAAATAATGAGATATTATCAATCCTTCTTCCAAAACGTGTTTTTGCCTGACACTGATTTACTAATAGTAAGCCTATTATAAGTGTTTATTTTAGCAAGAAAGGTTGAGATGGAGCATGCCAAATCTCGAACCTCTGATGAATCATCCGTTTTATAAAATTTATTTTAAAGTTTAAAGTTTATTATCTATTGTGAAGGGTCATATTCATCCGCACATTCACGCAGAGCCAAAGCACAACTAAAATATGTTCTTCCGCACAATGCATGCAGTTTTGTTTTTTATCTGCTAGAGGACCAAAAGTTACATAGTGTGCCTTTAACTTTTATAATGGCTAAATTTGGTTTTAATTGCCAATGTTGATGTCAGTATTAAACTGCTGCGTTTCTGACACAGTATTCTTACATTGGATTTCATCATGTTGTGCTAATTAACTTAAAAAAACATAAACGTGCACAATTATAGTTGTAGAAATAACCTTTTCTTCTGTCATAATCCATGTTTTTAGACAAGATATTTACATGTGCACATTGGATCTGATCTTTTTGTTCACAATGAGACTCTCTACTCATTAAAAGTGCTTAATTTGTTCCTCATTAAAAAGTTTTACAGATAGAGAAATGAATAGTAATGTGAATTTTCAAAATGATGTAGTCTTCATATCAATGGCCTAATTAGAGCTGAGATCACATAAACAGACAAAAAGTACTTGTTTTATCTCAGTAACTCCACCATTATTGGACATTTTAATTAATGGAATCAACTAATTATGAAAAAGTGTAAATAACCCATTTCAAAGGCATTGTTAGCTGTAAACTTTTGCTTTTGCATGATGCTGCATCCTGATAGACTGTATATGGGCCAGTATACAACATAAAATAAAATACTTTATGATATGTACAGTATGGTATGTGGTGAGTACAGTATTATTTACAAAAAGAGGTTAAGAATGTTGGTAATTTTGTAGGTGATGTTTATGTGTTTTTTAATTGGATGTTGATAAAAATCTAGTATTTATTTTTGATGTAATTACTAAGGCTATTTGCTCATTATTCACAAAGTTAAATGGTTTGAAAAAAGCCTGTTTGACTAATTAAAAACGGACATTAAAATGTATTTGGGATAAAAACTTGAATGCAATACAAATATGCACATTTTTAAAATACAATATTCTTCTGTATTTTTTTCTTTCTTTCTACCCTGACGTGTTTGATTATGTACTTATCTCAATTTAAAAAAAAAAAAAGGGAAATAATGAAAATAATGAAGTTGGGGTTGCAAAATTGTTCAGAAAAGGAGCAGACAAAAAAGAAAGTGCACTGGTGATTGTGACCAGTGCACTTTCTTTATCCTATTGTTTCTTTCTTTATTGTTTATTTATTGTGCACTTTCTTTACAGTAGCCTAAATACATGCACTCGCTATAGTAAATGAAAGTTAATTCTTTAATTCTCTCTCTCTCTCTCTCTTAGAGCACCACGATAGTCCTGTGGATCCCATTGATACTAATGAGTGCAGTGGAGATGGTGTTCTCATGCCGCTTATTTAAGGTCTCCATCTCCTCCCTTGGTCAGCCCTGGTGCCTCCGCAAACAACATTTACAAGATAAGAGCAGATTGGTATGTGTTGGCCCGCCTGGCCGAATCTGCACTGATCCTCAAGAGAGATCAAATTTGTCCTATTAAAAATAATCAGCGCTTTAGCGTAGGTGGACTTTTAAGGTGGATCCTTTAGGTTTCCAGTACATCTGACAACTCATGCGGTCCTCCTAATAGATCCTTGAGAGAATACTAACACATGTGTGACTGACACCTACATGACCCCCTGTATGCGCGGGTATACGTGTGTGTGTGTTCGGGGACTCAACTGCAGTCCTACTGTAAAGCACTGTGTTCTTTTTCAGATGAAAACCCCGGGAGCGCCCGAGCCCCGCTACGCAGCTTTATCCAGTCGTTGTGAAGGAGACAAGGAGCGGAGGTTGCCCGTTAGACCCCCAAAGCTGTACAAGCCACCCTGCAACTCTAACCCGCACCGCTCCGCATCCTCCGGGTACCGCCAACACCCCTCCGCATCCCCGTTCAACCGGGCGGCGCTGGAACGGTCCAGCATCTGGATCTGATTTTGAACCGGACCATGGCTCTGGCCTCATTCGGGGATCAAGGACAATTTAAACTCTTTCGAAGACAGACGAATGTTACACGATTGTAGTAGCTATGTTGCATCTAATGTTTTGTCACTCATGGATCATGTGTGTTGTCTCAATACACTATAGCCTATATTTATACTGTCTGGTTTATGGTGTCTAGACTAGAAAGATAAAAAAAAAAGTGAGTGCATGTGTCAGATTTTGCATACTTTGGAGGGTCATATAGCTAATAGGCCTTAAAAGCTGAAATCATTACACTGTTAAAAAATGTTTGATCAATGTTATGCCAACATGTTTTTGCATTGCTTTAACTCATCAAAATAAATTAAACAATTTTATTTTTTAATTATAATTTATAAAAGATTCAACTCATTTTTAAAGTCAGTTTAGTGTAGGCTAATTTATGTTAATTGTTGAGTGTACTTAAAAATTTAAGGCAGCAACAGTTTTTACAGTGCACTGTAAAAAAAAATCTGTGAAGTTTACGGTAAAAAAAACAAGCAGCTGTGGTTGCCAGAATTACCGTAAAAATACGTTAGTTAAAGATTTAACAAATTTTACAGTAAAAAAGCCCCTTTCATTAACTTATATCTAATATATTACTAATATCAACCTTCTGAAGTACTAATGTCTGTTGTTTTGTTTCTTTGTAATACACGGACAAACACCAAAAACAAGTGGTGATGAGAAAGTAACATGATGAATCAAAGCTCATCACAAGCAGCTTTTCCACAAGCTGAAAAAGTATATATAAAAGGTGCACAATGTCATTCACACAAACACAAAATACCATCATGGTAACACACATGACACTGAAGTAATGCAATAAACATTAATTTAACAACATTAGATGTAACGTAAAACCATAATGTACATAACTGATAAGAAAAAAAAACTAAGAAGAAACAGTTATTATTTCAATGAAAATACATCAAATGTGAAGCGGCATGCAGGGAATTCTGGGAATGTCAATTTACGGGGTTCACGGTAAATTATACAATGACTTGTTATTTTTCACATCCAAAAACGTACTGTTTTTTTTTTTGACAGTGAAAGTGTGTTTGTGTGTGTTCATAGAGGAATAGATTATGAAGTGTCATGCAAATATATCTATTTATCGCTTTTCTACTTAAATTACATAAATTTCTATTTCATTTTAAGTTCCTTACATTCCTATTCACATAAAATTTTGCATCCCGTTTGCTACTGACAATCCAAATTCGGGAATCGTATTGAAATTTTAAAGGCATTCTAAATTCAACTCTGAATGGCGCACAATCCCTTTGCACTTTGTGATCACATGACCAGGTTGACCAATAAGTTCCTAACATTAACTGCAGGTCAGCGTTGCGCAAGAATCACTCTCAGGCGACATTCTAAACACAGAAGTATATTTTTCAACGTCAGTAAAAGGGGACAATCATTATGTCCTCGCATGAGGTTTTCATGCAACATAATATAGGAAAGTTGCCATAGAGGGTGCAGCATTAAAAATGGCCTCGGTACAAATATGGAAGCAACATGGAAGCTACACATGTATTGAGAGTGGGCATGTATTGAGTTCATGAGCTGATATGTTTGTACAAAGCAGGAGCACCTGGAGAATTCAGGTCGTGGAATGTCAGTCGTTGCATAAAAAGAAAAGACAAATCAAAGCAGTGGCGTTCTCTTTACACCTGTTCATTCAAGAGTGAAAATAAGCCCTTAGTGATTGCTTTCAGTATTCAAACTCTTTATCTTAAGGTGAGACATGATCATAAATTATAGAGTTGTACATTCCTGTCTATGTTGTTGATGGAAACCTAAGCAGATGATTTTGAGTACCATACGATGCAGGATAAAGTTGTCACGAGCTGCTTCAAATCGGGGTTCAAAACTTGCTTGCATACAAAGATATCGTATTGAACAACACAAAGTGATACTATAAACTCAGCACAGACGCATACATACGCCAGAACATGCAAACCTTCACTCTTGTGTACACACAAACACGCATATAACCGCACACACACAGATGAAGCGCTTCAAATGATATGTGCTATAGTGTATTCCATTCAAAACACAACGGAATGTATCCCCTGATGCAAACATTACCCACAATGCATTGAAAAGCCTTGAATGAATAACAACTTGCTCATAATACATCACCAAGTGTCTAACGTCTCGGTTAAACAGTAATAAAATCACCCTTGGTCAAATAAACACCATAAAAATGCAAAAATAAATAAAAGAGATATGGAGGAAAACCACATATTTACAACATCAACAACAACAAAAAGTTCAAATGAATAGAATTCAAGAATGGGATCCTCAGCCTTCTCTTTGTAAAAATAAAGATCATGAGCGCCAGAGCAGGAAAATCCCAACATTCAGTCCATCAGTCCACTGGGTCGATTAGAGACTAAGATTTGGATACTGCCCGAAGCTACATAATACTGCCGTAAGATGCACGTGAGTAAAAAGACGTCTATAACTGCCTTCCTTTGTAGTTCTAATATGCATTTATACTGTATATACACATAAATATCAATATAAAAAGTAGATGGGGAACTGTGCGCTGACAAAACAAAGGGGAAGAGAAACAAAACAGCACTGATATTAAACACAAAAGGTTCGTGAGGAGTGGGGAAGGTCGGGAGCGCATGCACGATTCCTAAAAAGGAACATTCCTTTCCCAAATCTGGACCCTTTTGTGTGTGTGTGTGTGTGGAGTCAAGCACTCCACTAGCAGAGACAAGGACGGATGACACGCAGCAGACTTGGATGTCTAGGCAGGTGTTGTCTTTGTTCTTCAGATGTACGCATGTCCTTTCTGGGAAAAAAACTGAAAACTGTTGCACTTTTTTTTTTCTCTTAAAACTCTTCCGTCTGGAACACAAAGAAGAATGAGATAAAAGAGCTTTCATGCATTGAGTGCCGGTTGTCTGGAGTGACTCAAAACTGCGAAGCGCTGCTGGGGTCACACTGCAGTAGTCGCACAATGGAGGGATCGCTTTTGGCACCTTTAATGAATTCTTCCAGAGACAACTTGCCTAGAAAGAGAAGACGGAAAGGGTCAGGGGAAAGGTTGAGAGAAGACACTGCAAGACCTGACCTGACCTGGGTTAAAACCTGCGTTCTTTCCATTTTCATTTATATTTAAAAACAAATTTTTCTGTTGTAATTTCTCATTTGCATGTACACTATCATTCAAATGTTTGTGGTTGGTTATTTTAAGGTTTTAAAAGAAGTCTCTTATGCTCGCCAAGGATTTTATACAGTAGAAACAGTAATTTTACAAATAAAACAACTCTTTAGCCTTTAATATATTTAAAAATGTAATTTATTCCTATGATGGCAAAGCTAAATTTTCAGGCTTTCAGTATCATTACTCCAGTTTTCAGATCCTTCAGAAATCAATATGATGATTTGGTGCTCAAGAAACACTGACTACGTTTACATGCAGCCAATAACCCGTTCAAAACCGGGATATTAGCAATAACCCGGTCGCGCACGGCCATGTAAACACCTGCAAAAACCCGAATATGCTTATATCCTGGATTTTAAAAACCAGGATATGATACCTGGGGTACCCCTTTTCTAACCCGAATTTTTGGTCATATAAACGCGCATCGGCATATCCCCATAGTGATTTGTGTTCTGCGCATGTTCTATTCGCAAGGAATCTTGGTCTTTTGAGTAGAGGAACTTCTCGGCGCATACAAAAACCTGCGTGCAGTATACTGGAAGTAAACATGGCGAGACGCAGCACAGCATACTTTTGGAGCGAGGTCAGTACCAGCACCAAAGCGCAAACAAAGGCGATCGCTATCTGCCCCGAACTATTCATTATCCGCGTGCTGCTACTATTGTTGTTGTCTTTGGATACAGGAAGAAGAATCGGAAATGACGCATAGTGCGTCTTAAGGTTGTCCGTACGTGCAGACGCTAACCGTGCGTCGCCGTTTACATCGGGATATTGCAATTCCATGTATACAGGAGAAACTCTCTCTGCTCACACATGTAAACGGGTTATTCCTAATGTTTCAGAAACCCGAATAGTGACCTTAACCCCACCATAACCCGAAAATTGGCTGCATGTAAACGTAGTAATTGAATATTGTGTTCAATGTTGAAAAAATTTGTGCCTAATATTATAGGGGAAACTGTAATACAAGAAACTGTAAGACGGAAAAAAAAAATGTTTTATACTCCATCGAAATGGTATAAAACTTGGTAAAGGTTTTGGCACTTGCTATGTGAACACACAAAAAATCATGGACATGATTTGAAAAAGTTAAATGGTCCTGAAAAAAAACACAGTTGTGCAACTTGTGCTCCTTTACGCATTGGAAATGAATGGGAAATGCATTTCATCTAGTGGAAAAGTTTGGCACTGCGGCCAAACAAAGTCTTACTGAAAGCTTGTTTTTTTTAAAGATATCAAGCTCAAATATGGAACACAACTTGTTTAGATTTATGGATTTGATTTTCTTTCAGTTTTAGAGTAAAACCTATTTTTGAAAATATACATTTCATATAAAAATTTAAATAGTATTTTAGTGCATTTTTCATAATAAACAAAATTATGCAAAAAAAAAGAGTTCACATTTTTTAACTTTTTTCACTTCAATAATTTTCCAAGTGTCACCTTTGAAAAGAGATCAAACTTAGGTCTGTGCTCTAAAGCATTGAATTTTAAATAAGTTGGAAATTTAATTTTCAGGTCTATGCTCAAAAAGTGAATAAATGGATAATAAATACAGCTTAAATATAATTTAGTACCATTAAATCCCTTAAAAATACAAAATATTAAATAAAAAACATCAAACTAAAATATAGTACATTCATTTTTTTCTCAATAATAAAAAATTCTGTCAATTTTGACCACCACGCAAAGAGCACCACAGGGTTAAATAGAAATCTTTTCTAACATTATATATGTCTTTACTGCCACTTTACTGATCAATTTAATACATCCTTGCTAAATAGAAGTTTTTTTTTTTTAATCTCAACTTTTGAATGGTAGTGAACAATTGACAGATGCTGCGCCACTTTCTCATGCCTTTGTTCTGGTGGAAAACAGTTTACCGGTTAGAGTCTTTTGTGTACCAGTATATTCGATTTTTATAAAATATATTCATATTTCTTTTTCCCAATTAAAAAAGGTAAACCAAGCATTTTTATGCACCACCTTGAGACTGCTGAAAATGCCACACATGCTCTGAGTGCGTGCATTCTATACATTTATTTAAAATAAATCACACACTTTTGCTGTTAAATAATCACGCAAGGCCATTTTGTGATTTCAATTCAAATTGAATTCAAACGGTCAAGAATTGGTCCACATCTTACCATCATTGTTCAGGTCCATTTGTCTGAATATCTTATCCGTCCTCTTCTCTGGTGTGGATTCGTCCTCAGGCATTTTCATCACCGATGACACCATCTTATAAATGGCCTGTTAGATATATGAACGAACCAGGTAAAAAAAAAGAGAGCTAAATTATTAGTAGACCACTTTATCTGGCCTTCACAGGTTCAGCAAATACTCATTAGCATTTCATAGACATGTGCCGGTATTCGGTAATGCGATAAATCGATAAATGCGATAAAAAAAATAATACATTCGAATTTAGACTTTTAGAACGCGCATTAGCTTATTTTCCATCAACAGCTTAAACACTGCGTATATGCTCCGCAAAACACGTGCGCACTCTGATGTAAACAATCCCCATATGTATAAGCACTGTGTGCATGCGCGCAGTGCGCACTCGACTAGTCTAATGTAAACAATCCTCACATGGAGTAGAAGGATGGCGGAAGATGGAAGGCTTACGACGATTTAACCCCCGCAGGGCTGCCAACTCTCACGCATTCAGCTTGAGACTCAAGCGTCTTCAGACAGTACGCAGAATACTCGCGGGTGCGTTTTTTTTTGCTGCGTCCGTCTATGGCTGCGTCGACCAAAGCACGCCGGGGTCAAAGTTCAAAATAGTTCAAATTTTATTTGCAAAATAGCAAATCGCGTTGTATCTGAAGGGCAACGTTGAACCCAGCGGCCAGCGCCGCGCATTCCGCGTCCTGTCTGAAAGGCGCTTTACGCAATTGACACTTTGCACACGCTCTCACGCAGAGAAAAATCGCGGAGCAAAGAGGACACTGACACCGAAAGACTAGACAGAGCAAGTTACTTTTGATGTAAAAAAAAAATCAGCTCTTAGATTCTGTCCATTGTGACAGATCGCTGCGCCTCAGTTCAAGTAAACCGATCATCTTTTATTTTTTATTTAAAGATACAGTACAACTTACCGATATGCCTCATACATAATATCGATCAATCAGTGTTTTTCAAACACGGAAAGAGGTCAATAAAACAGCAGGAGAACAGTTATGTCACAGAACGTTACATTTACCCCAGGAATGCCATTTAATGACCAGCACATTAGTTGACTAGAAAAAATAGCGAGGAGTATTTTGCTAAATATGTGCACTATATTACATATTTATTATATGTTTACTTGTCATTACATAATTGTTATTATAATGAAAACCACATATAATGAAAAATTAACATGCAGACTGTAGTAGCCTACCTAATATTTATCCAAATGAGTCAATATTGAATTAAGATTGAAATCAAATCCAAGAATTTAATTGAATAATACAAACAGTAGCCTACCAGTCATTGTACCATGTAAACATTGTAACATGTTGTCACTAAACTCAATAAAATTCTGTTTAGTTACCATATGTTTTGAAAATCACAATTACTGGTGCAAGTCAAAACTCACATTGTGATGCAAGTTGTTGTTTTTTTGGATACCCACAATCCATCTGTTTCTCTTGAGCAATTAAAATATTGTGATAATACCGTATACCGTGATAAAAGCTCAATCAATTAACCGGAGCATGAAAATTTGATACTGGCACATGCCTGCACCGAGATTCAACATGAGCCATGAAGTAGAAAGCAAACTTCATAGGCTTTTTCAGATCATTTACTTAACATATCCACTAAATCTGAGAAGATGGTTTTAAGTCAATCAATTATGTAATGTTTTTGAGGGATAATGATATTCACACTTGGGCAGACTGCTAGTGCCATACTCTCGGCTTAGCCCTGCACCTTTTAAAAGCAGCCGCCGTGATAAAATATGCAACACGCTGCAATCTCAGAGTGCCAGCCAACTGTAACCTCCATGAGCTTGCGGATAATCCCACCGTTCTGCACACACAGGGATAAACCCCGGTTAAATTTAACTTGTTAATCCAACAGAGAAGAGAGCCAACGTGGGTGCTACCTACGGCCCTCCCCTATCACCGGGATCTTCCCCACAGGCTTCGCCAGTCAGGCATCGCACAGAACTGAGCTTTGCCAAGCCTGGTTGAGGGAGACTGGTACCAACTGAGCATGCTAAGCAATAGGCTGACAGGGGAGTGTTCATCTGGGACAGCTCGCTAATGTTTGTGCTTGATCTCTCCACCAGGGGTCAGGCTTCTCATCTCTGTGCTTTCTGCAAATTATGAAGAATTGTACTGTACATGAAGTCACTGCTGGTTTAGGAGGAGAATGTAAGTTTAGTTTGAAATAGAATAGTTGTATAGTTTGAAATGGAATCTTACTTGCTGACTACTATGCAGTATATAGTTTGCTATTTAAAAAAAATAGCTTTGTAGAAAAAACTTAATTTAGTCAGAATACAGTGCTATTTGTTTTTAGAACCAGATGGTGTAGTATATACACAGTATACTGTACATTCTATACCATGTGGAAATAGTAATATTTTATGGTAGTATGCTATTCTGAACATTGTCTATGTCGGTTTATGATCAATGATGCTGGTCAATTTTAATCATTTTGAGAAACAACAAAGGAGACAAAATATTGAGGCTGCAGTAAAAGGATCATGAAATATGAGCACTGATATTAAGTAACATATTAGGTGGGAAAAACTGCTCAACATTAATATTGCATCTGTTTCCTTCAAGTATTTTGATACTTTCATTTCATAAAAGATAAAAGCAAATGTTTTTCTTTCATCCAACATAAGGACACAAAGTCACTCAACAAGTCAACAAACAGGAGGATTTCTTGATCCATAATTATCCATGTTATATGCTAAATTTGAACCGTCATAAGACTAATGTGCTCAATAAGCCTAAACTTTAGAAATGACAAATCCTTTCTGAAAGATGAGGCAAACCGATTTCTGAAATGGATTTGCAGGGTGTTTTAAACATGAAAACGTGAAACAGAGACATTTCCGAGGACAACTCCAGTCGGGGACAGGACACAAAAAAACGTGACGTATGTTTACACAATTGAAAAAGCATAAAGGTCCGTTCACACCAAGGATGATAACTATAACGATAAAGATATAGTTCTAAAAATCTACTATATAAAAGAATCCACACCACAATTATAACGATAAGGTAACAGAGAAACAATATCATTAGAATCCCTTCAGAACCATTTTTTTTTTCTAGCTGATGAATGATAAAAACAATGATAGCCAATCAGAATCTAAAAGACCTTGAGCTTTTAAAGCAGCAGACGACAAAACGGAACAATATTATCCGCTGGTGTGAAAGCTAAAATAGTTATCATTATAGCTATCGTTATTGGCGTGAACGTGGTCTCAGTTTGACAAGGCTGGGAGACCAGCTAACCAAAATCTCAGGATTATTCAGCACACTAACCTTAACAGTTAGCATTTTAGCATTTAGCATCAAACTTTTAATCTCCAAATAATCCACATTTGTTTATCAAAATCATCACAGCACTGAGAAAATCAGTGAATGGATGCAATATACTGTACATTTTCTTTATTCTAAGAGTGGATTCATAATGCAGATTAAAGCACAAGTTGCACAACCATCGCAGAATGACTCTGACCTGCACAATCTCTAGCATTTCATCACGGCTGATGTAACCGTTGCCGTCCAGATCGTACATGCTGAAGGCCCACTTCAGCTTCTGCTCCAGTTTTCCCCGTGATGTCACGCTCAGAGCAATGATGAACTCCCGGAAGTCGATGGTCCCATCGTTGTTGGTGTCAAACGTACGGAAGACATGCTCAGCGAACTTTGAGGCATCACCGTATGGGAAGAAGTTGGCGTAGATCTTCTTAAACTCTTCAACGTTCAAATGTCCACTGGGACAGTCTTTGAGGAACCCCTGTTTAGAGTGAACAACATATATTCCCATTAGTGGCATGCTTTAAGAGGCTCCTTTATAAAAATATGACATCTCAGCACAAATGATTTCTCACGATGATGCTGTAATTTTCACTTATGTCTTTATCCTTCACAAACATTCAAGGGGATTGTGAGCTTAATTCCAAGACGGAAGGTTTAGCGTTATTATACGGCCAAATATCAAATGCACATTTTTCAGTAATTTCATCTGTCAGTCATGGAAGCCTATTCTGATTGGTTGATACAGCCAGGAGCGTTTAATACACAATGACTATGTTTAGGAGCAAAGAGAATTAAATTATAGCGCAAGAGGATGGAGAGATTCATGAGTGCACAGGACAAATGTTTGAGAGGCAATTCATAAAAGAGCACTGCATATTTGAGAGCATGTGTCCAGTTTTGTGCGAGGGCGGAGAAAATCTGCATGTAAGCCGAGAGAATCACACTTGTGAATTACATGGATGTACTCTTATGTTACAATAAGTGGTTTTTGACATTTGGCAGTATAGTAATGCCATAGAAGGTCTAATGCTGCATTCACGTCCTCCTGGGAAGTTCCTACTCGCAGGTTTGGAAATCATAATTGATTTCATGATGTGACATGATGTGTGTTTAAGTGATTTTTTTTAATACTACAATAAACTAACTGGGCAATTCAGTATTTCTTTCGTTTGTAAATTCCCAATAGAGACGGAAAGCAAAGGATGCACATTAGTTGTGTAATTGTATAATCTGTATATTTTATCAATCTCGTGCCTCAGAAAGTGATTGGAAATATAGTTTGATTGCACAAGCCTGTCAGACCATAAACTACATCTACACTACACAAAATCCGCACAAACTAAATGTTACAGTCATTTCCGACAGTACTTAAATGCACAAATTGATTTTAGCTTTTTCAGCCCCAGGGACCCCGTGGCACATGATGCATAGCTTCAATTTACATACCCATGCCCTTAACCTTCTGGCACAAGGGGCAACCAACCCTGGGATACATATTTACTGTTAGTCATTTCCCATGAACACCACTTAGAGACATACACTAAATGCTATATTTAACCATCTTTTTGGGAAAGGGTTACTGTTTTCATGTTCAAATATGCATATGGATAAATACCATACACTCTCAGAAAAAAATTAGCAAAACTTGTACCTTTAGGGAACTTTGCCACTAATTTACCCCTAAAAGGTTCATAGTACCTTAAGGGTAAATATTACTATTCCAAGATACTAATATGCACATTTTAGGGGTAAATAAGGTTCAAAGTTCCTATTAGTGCACTGCTCCAGTGACAACTGCACTTTTTGTTTCTTTACCTGAGATAATATTTCCGCTAACAAAGTCCAACCATTTACCCTTCTTTAGTTAACATGAATTAACAATACTTCTACAGTATTTATTCATCTTTGTTAATTTCAATATTTACTAATGCACTCTTAAAATCATATGTTGTATTTGTTACCATTAGTTAATGCACTGTGAACTAACAAAAACAATCAATGATCAGCTGGATTTTAATTAACTAACATTAACAAAGATTAATAAATACTGTAATAAATGAATTGCTCATTGATAGTTCATGTTAGTTAATACATTAACTAATGTTAACAAATGAGACTTTATTGTAAAGTGTGACCGACTTAATATCTTTAAGAATGTTTAGACATTTGTACTGAAAACAAGACAAAAATACAAAAATACAAGCAGTGCACTTAATTTATGAATGTCACTGCATCAGATAACACAACAAAAAAGAAAGATGTCAAGCAAAAAAAATAAAAATAAAAAAGAATAATCCCTTTAAATTATAAACCAAATACACGTTCAAAATGTATCGTAAAAGTGTAATTATTTCCGAGAAAAGATCTAGCATCATTTGTTTCCATGATGGTGCTTGGTTTGATATTGTTTGTAATGCAATGAACTTCATACATTTTGTGTGGCTTAAAGGGTTAGTTCACCCAAAAATGAAAATTAAGTCATTAATTACTCACCCCCATGCTGTACCAACCCCGTAAGGCCTTCGTTCGTCTTCGAAACACAAATGAAGATATTTTTGATTAAATGTGACAGCTGGATCACTCCTCCATAGGCTCCCTAAGGGAATGAATCCTGACGGCCCAGAAAGTCAATGAAGAAAATGTTTAAATATTCCATGTCACAACAGTGGCTCAACTATAAGTTTATCAAGCGACGAGAATACTTTTTGTGCGGAAATAAAACAAAAATAACGACTTTATTCGACTATTCCTTTTCTTCCTTGTAGGCCTGAAACGAGACTTCAAGAGATTTCCACGACGCATGCGCGAGAATTGCGATCTCCTTCAACTACTTCAGTTAAGTTCTCGCGCGTGCGTCGTGGAAATCTCTTGAAGTCTCGTTTCAGGCCTACAAGGAAGAAAAGGAATAGTCGAATAAAGTCGTTATTTTTGTTTTATTTCCGCACAAAAAGTATTCTCGTCGCTTGATAAACTTATAGTTGAGCCACTGTTGTGACATGGAATATTTAAACATTTTCTTCATTGACTTTCTGGGCCGTCAGGATTCATTCCCTTAGGCAGCCTATGGAGGAGTGATCCAGCTGTCACATTTAATCAAAAATATCTTCATTTGTGTTCCGAAGACGAACGAAGGTCTTACGGGGTTGGTACAGCATGGGGGTGAGTAATTAATGACTTAATTTTCATTTTTGGGTGAACTAACCCTTTAAGTGCCTAGATACTTTTAGGGGCCCCTGTGCATATTTCAAGATGTTCCGACCTTGTACCACTCCTGCAGCTCGTGGTCAGTGAACTCCGTGTTCTCCCTCAGGTCCTGTAGCATCTCGGGCCTGAGTTTGCTGTTCTGTTTTCCCATAATGATACGTCTCTGTGCGCAGTGACAACACCGAGGCCCCGGGTCAGACCTGTCGACAAAAATGACATGAGGGTCAATGAGGTGATCCCTGAAAACATTTTAGAGTAGATTACGAGTTCAAGTGATAATAAGAAGGAGTCTTAGTTACGAGGCCAAGGGTCAAGTGATTAGAAGCCGTCATGGTATTGTGAACATGAAATTTAAGCTAATTAAAAACCACAAGCTTCTTCCAAATCCTAACGTGTGTTTGAACTCTCTTGCTCTGGTGTGACTCCCATCAGAGCTCAGTGAACTCTAATGTCTCCCCTGACATTACATGGATAATTAGAGCCAATGTGTGCGAGTGTGTGTTCCTATAAGTGTGTGTATGAATGCGTGTTCCTACAGAATATGTGTGTGTATGGACATATCCATTAGTGAGTTAATAACACCCTTCTGAGCGGACTCATTCTCACATCCTCCATGGGTGCAAAAAAAATCCTCATGCTGTCAATAAATGCTGCAAAAGGAACTGTACAAATTAATCGGTCCGAATGTGAGGTAGAAAAACAGCCGTTCTCTCAGGGTGTTTTGAGAGAACAGTTAGCAACCTGCGCTAATTAATAACAGAGTCGCCCACAATTACTGCGAGATGGGCAGCGATCCGAGGCCAAGCAGTGCACCGCGACAAAAACACTGGAGGAGGATCATTATCAGCACACACACACAAGAGTTTCCCAGATATATGAAAGCATCCAGCACTGAGCACTAGGCACATTTATCTCAAACGCAAAGGGATCGGTGTTAGCTCAATGAAGAAAGATTATCTGACAGAAGCAAAAGCCTGGTTTGAGTTTAAGCTAAATTACCTTACATAAGCATTGAGAAAAAGAACATCCTCCAAACTGTATCACTTTCAGGGATGCTAATTTTTGCGCGATTACGGATGATAGCAGCCTGTTTGATTTGATTTTCTACCCCATGCTGAGTGTGTGTGTCTCGGGAGAGAAATAAACCCCAGCGGAGAGAGATCAGATGAGGAAAACCTAATTTAAAGCTACTTTTTTTAGCTCTGTATTAAACATGATCTGGGGGAGGAGACATTGTTTTATGAAACACCACAGATCAAGTTTCGATTAGTCCAAGGGGCGTGGCTAGGGGTGGGTGTGCAATAAAAACAGCCAATAAAAAATAAAGTTTCAGCTTAGATTTGCTTGTACCTTTTTTTGCTATTTTAAAACTCTTGTATTTAGAAGAGGCATGAACAGCAACATTAAAAGAAAATCTAGTCATTATTTAGCATCACGTTGTTCCAAACCTGAATACATTTTTTCTATGTAACACAAAAGATGATATTTTGTCAAAATGCACTTTTGTCAATGTTTTGCTGTTGTTCATTTATTTTGGACAGCATTGACTTTCATTGTATGCCAAAGGTGAACGTGATTTCACCAAGTACCACATGTTCCTGGATCAACATCTTAGTTGATCCTGGATTAACTTTCCAATCAACCAATCAGATTTGAGGTACAAGTTTACAGTTTATGTCAAGTTTAGGCTTAGAACCAGGGTGAAGTACTTAAACATCAGTGTTATTCACCTTTCATTACCCTCTGATTTTAGGGAAAAGTTATGGGTAGGGTTAGGTTTAGGAGTAGGGATTGGGTTAGGACTACATTTTGGGACAGGAATGCAGAGCTGCCAACTCTCACGCATTGGCCGTGAGACACGCATTTGATTGGTTTCACACGCTCACATGCCACACCCCCGTTAGAGAATGTCATCAACCCCCCCAAGTTGGAGAATGTCAGAATGCAGAATTTGGTCAAATATTTTTTTGATATAATAATAATAATAATAACTATGTAACTATTGTAACATTTCACTGTAAACAAGTTACAATAGTTACATAGTTATTATTATTATTATTATATCAAAAAAATATTTGACCAAATTCTGCAGTCTTACACACAAACACAAGAAACTTGTTTTGTTTTTTTAAATAAATGTTTTAACTTTTAAAAGGGTTTTCCCTAAATCGTGCAGCCCTAATTTAGATGATAGTGTTCATACATTTAAAATTTGTGCCATTCCTTGCTACTAGTTTTGTCAATCATCCGCCCATCCCCCAGTCAAAACATCTTTAACCTCAGCCTAGTCCTGTGATTATATGTCCCAAACACTTTATGCATATAGCTAGAGGCTGATCTCCAGACTTAGCCATTTAGGGTTGAAGCTACAGCAAATGATTTAGCACAGAGATCACAACAAGGCCAACGATTGAGTGGGGGAGGGGGGATGTGGTTGAGAGAAAAAAATAACAACAATGGCAAGAATGCAGAGCAAGAGCAGCTTACACTAGCGGGTGGCCCAGTGATGATGAAAGAGCATCACCGCCAAGTGTTGGTGTTGGACTGACCAGCAGATGCGCAAATGGCTCTGTGTTTTCATTATGCCGTCTTTTTGTGCCTAACCAGCCCTGTGGATATTTGCCATATTTCTACAGAATTTGTGCTCTATGTTGCCCTTCTACAAGAAGCAGAAAATGGAGAGACAATGTAAAACTGAAACTGCAGGACGAAGTAATTATGTCTGCATCTGCGGCTGGAAAAACTCCAACTGGCTAGCAGTGCAATGTCAAGTGACATGTCTCTCTATGCGTAGCAGACACCTTGCTGATATACTGAAAGGAGTGCCGTTCCCCAGGGCTTGAATGTCATCACTCACACTGAGATATGTCACGTTAGTTTTAGCACTCTACACTCATTAAACTTTATAAAAGAAGGCTGAACCGATCATGGTTAAAAGAATAAAAAAAGTCCTTCGCTCCAGTCAAGATGAGTGGAACAAAAGACATCTGGAGGAAGGCGAGGGCAATAAACTATATAAAGAATGTCGTGACTTCATCCACTTGAACTCACACTGTCCCACGGCCAATTCCAAAGGGGAAATCACAAGTGAGATCTTTTAAATATCGTGTTGGAGATGAAATACCCTGCCTCTCAGAATTTTCTCCTTTGCAACAAACTGATAAGCCAAGATACCAAAGTCTAAACTCAGATTTCAATACATATTATCTTTTATGCGATACACAATCTTATTATAGCATATAATGTTTAAACGTTTGGGGTATGACTTTTTAATGTTTTTGAAAAAAATGTTGGATGATGAAACCAATCCATCAAAAAGGCCCCAATCCATCAAAAATACAGCAATAACAGCAATATTGAGAAATATTATAACAATTTAAAATAGCTGTTTTCTATTTTAATATATCTTAAAATGTAATTTATTCCTGTGATGGCAAAGCTGAATTTTCAGCATCATTATTCCAGTCTTCAGTGTTACGTGATCTTTCAGAAATCATTCTAATATGCTGGTTTGCTCCTCAAGAGACATTTATTATTATTATCACTGTTTAAAACAGTTGTGGTGATTAATTTTTAGAGGAAACCGTGATACATTTTTCATTTGAAATAGAAATCTTTTGTAACATTATAAAAGTCTTTACTTGATCAAATAAAGCACAGCGATGGATCATTCAGAGCACTAACATGCAAGTGCATGGAACCATTTCTGTTTTCATGTGGACTTTAAGCCTCCTGAGTTATGAACGAGCAACCTCTGAGCAATAAAATGTTCACCTGGTAAAGCCTGCAAATACAAAAGTGCACAAAAACACAAATTACAAACAGAGCTTATTTATGAGTGGGAAAAGTGCTCTTTGACAGCAAATACGAGAAAGTCAGATGTGCCGAAGCACGCTCACGCATAACCTCAAACAGAATTTCTCCTTTTCTTGTTCTTTGCAGTTTCTCTTGTTCCTCCCTCTGGATGTTTGGGCTTAAGGGGTAATCCTCTCTATCTCCACAGTGTCCCACATGTGTTAGTGGTTGTTCTGACTGTTAAAATCCAGGACAGCCTTCCCACCCCGTCCTGCAGACAGCTGTTCCTCTCCTCTATGTGGGTCAGCAACATCTGGACTGCTAATCCAGCTGTAGGGATGAATGAATGAAGAGTAATGAAGGGAAATGCTGTGATAATTCACCAAGGACTGCACTGTTTGTTTTGCGTTTGAACAATGCTGCATCCGCACCACAAGGTGTCACTATAGTGCCAACTGCAGTACCATTCAGCACAACATAAACAAAAAATTCTTTAAGCACGGTCATAAGTAGTAGGCATGTTTGCGCTGACAAGAAAGACTTCAGCGCATTTGTTGCCTGTTTAAACCAGTTTGCGGGCGGTTAGTGTACCACGTTCAAAAGTGCCACAACTGTTCAGTGAAATCGCCTCAGAGTTGTTGTTGTTGTTGTTGTTGTGTGGGAAAGCCTGAGGGCCGAGGAGGCTGAATATCTGAAACACAAGAGCCTCATTAAAATCCCTGCCAGCAAGAGAGTGGAGATTGAATGAGCCATTGCATACCAGGGAAATAAAAGTGTAAGGCCGAAAGGAGAAAAGAGAAATGAAAGGAGGGAGTTAGAGGAGGGGAGAAAGAGCCAAAAGATGAATCTCACAACAAGAGTATCTTATTCCTGCATCTATAAAAAGGCAGAGGAAAGAGGATGACAGAATTGATTTTTCCCCCACTCCTGTGTTTCTATCTCTCATCCATTTATGAGAAACAGAGGTAATCAGAGAATCAATCTAACCCGACAAGCGACTTTTGATCTCTCTAAATCAGCCGCCATTTCTTTCTCTGACTCTTCCTTTTTAATCCGGCAGCTCTATCCTTCATTTCTTTTGCTTAAGACCCTTTTAATTCCTCTAAAGTTTCATTCTAATTGCGCAACCTTTCCATGAACAATCTCTGTAGTTGTCTCTGTAGGGGGCATTTTAAGAAATCTTAGGCACCCACCCAGCTGTTCCAAAAAGAAGATAGCATAATTAAGCTGCCTTTTAATATACCACCATTTTGGGATGTATCCCTGGTGGGGAAGGCAATCCCATAATGCATTGTGTAGAGCTAAAAAAAACAAACAAACAAGGCTATCAATTGATTAACAGTTTTAATCAAATTAATAGCATGCTACATACATCATTTCAATATTTGCTGAGAAAAGACCCTCAATTAAGATAAATTAAAAGACAATACATTAAAAAAGATTATCAAAATGATAGAATAAATTATAAAGTAGCTTTAGAAGTCTATATACTGTGTTTTATTTCCATTTCATTGCACAAGTATATTACTAGCTCATAGTACACGCTACAATTGAGTTTGTCAGTCTGTTCAAGAGGGACTTTTATATAAGCCAAAATAGTATAATATAATTTAAAACTATCAAATTTAAAATATTTGTGGATGCTGTGTATTTTTAACTTGATTTTTTTCTCCAAACCAGTTTCTCCAAACATTTCAATGCTGATTGCCGACATAATGCTGAAACAAATACTAATCCCAGTAACACTTTATTTTGATGTTCCCTTTTGAACGTGCTGTTAACTATAAGTAACTTTGCAACTTTATATCCACTAACTCTCATTAGAGTAGTAGACTGTCTGCTGAATATCTGCTAACTCTTTATTGTGATGTTCCCCCAACAGACATTCTAATGACTATAAGTAATTTTGCAACATGTCAACTTAATCTAACCCTAACAGTCTACTAAGATTCAACTTAAACTCTGAGAGTTAGTAGACATGTAGGTGCAACGTTACTTATAGTCAACAGAACGTTAAAGGGACCATCAAAATAAAGTAAAACCCTAATCCCTAACCCTAACCTATAGCTTTTGGTAGCAAATCCTGATAGATAGCATGCTTGCCACAATTTAATCCATCATGTTTTTTTCGGAGCTCTGAACTGAATCAATGAAATTGTTACTGTTATTGATAGGTAACTGCATCGAGTTGCCCAATGAAATCGGCTGTGGAATAGGGTTCATGCTTAACTTGTGTGGAAAAATAATCATGCATGTTTTTATGTTTATTGAGTAGAGCACTGTAACAAGATTATGCCAAAGTCTATTTGTGTGGCTATACGAGTTTCTGCCTTTGTGTTCCAAATTCAGTCACTTCTGAGGTTCTCTGATGGATACTTTCTTAGATGGCAGCTGCTTATGTAGGCAGTAGACAGAGAGACAGCTCACTACATTTTGAAACAGAGCCATTTTCTCTTTTTTTCAGTCTTTTCCCCCTTTCTGTGTGGCAGTAAAGAGAAAAATTACAACCTGTTTTTGCACCATGTACACAAAATGAATTATTGTGCTGACATTTTGACGACATACAAGAACACCTATGAGTCTGTCTATAAAGGACAGAAAAAAATACTGTACTTAAATCCCCAATCCATCAAAATTTGAAGATTACAGAGGCTAAAGGGTGCCCGCCAATCTCATTCCTCAAGTGTACAACAACACGGTAAATCGCTATATCTAAACGCAGATTTCATAAGCACGGTTTAGGCTGCTGAACATTCCTGTGACGTTACATTGGTGTCTGAAAAGACTTTAAAGACATTTCTAGATGTTTGGTTTAACATTTGAGCGTAGCATTACACAGCAGCACTCGGTTCATCCAGCTCTTAGGTTAGGTATGGATTTAATGAAGACAGTTGGGGTCGAGCCCTGACCTGAATCAATGAATCTAATTCACATTACTCAAGAGAGAGGGAGGGGCTAGAGGACATAATAACAAGAACAGACAGCGAGAAAGAGTGAGAGAGAGAGAGAGGAAGATGGAGAAAGGACGCTAATGAAGGAGGTAAAAATAAGAATGAGGCTGTGTCCTCGGTGAGTGAGGTCCCTTCAGTCAGCTCACATTGTAGACATCATTTCATACCTCTTGCCAACAGGGACTTCAGCTGATCTCAGCCGGCTGGGAGCGGATAGAGAGATGCTTGGCCTTTTTACCATTTTTTTGATGGGACAGTAGAGAGAGGACAGGAAATTATGAGGAGAAGAGGGGAGAATGCTATCAGGAAATGACGCAAACCGCTGTTGTACCAAATCCAAGTCTCTGTCATAATCCCTGCCTCTTCGAATGGAATATTCCACGGGCTGAAAGAATATTTTTGAGTATTTGGTGCCTGAATATTGCTTGTTACTGGTGTACTTGCCAAGCCCTAGCAACCACACAGAACACCCGTACAACTGTACAGACACACTCTAAAAAACACTTAGAACACCCTAGCAACAGCTTATCAACTAAAAAATACATAATTATTAAAGGGTTAGTTCACCCAAAAATGAAAATTAAGTCATTAATTACTCACCCCCATGCTGAACCAACCCCGTAAGGCCTTCGTTCGTCTTCGGAACACAAATGAAGATATTTATGATAAAATCTGAGAGGTGGATGACTGCTATAGGCTGCCTAAGGGAATGAAACTTGACGGCCCAGAAAGTCATTAAAGAAAATGTTTAAATATTCCATGTCGCAACAGTGGCTCAACTATAAGTTTATCAAGCGACGAGAATACTTTTTGTGCGAAAAAACAAACAAAAATAACGACTTTATTCGACTATTCCTTAGGGCTGGGCGATATGGCCTTCACAAAAAATCCGATTTACAATTTAAATCGATTTTTTTCTCTCCCTATTAAAAATCAATCTGTAGATGACAAAAAAATTGTTCAAAAAAAGTTTTAACTTTATTTTGTCTTGATATTCCCTTCTGGGATATTATCTGGATTAAAGTGGAATCAGAAACAACAAGCCAAAAAGACAGTAGGGCAGGCCCTGTCATTTTAAATAGTGTAAATTTAACATGGATTGGGGGATGTGTAAAAAAAAAAAAACTAAAAAAAAACTTGCATCACAATAAGTTTATTGTGATTGCTAAATTATTTGGTAACTAAACATAATTTTATCAAGTTTATTAACTATGTAAACACAATGTTTACATGGTACAAAGACTGGTATGCTACTGTTTTTATTATTTCTTAACACAAATTTCACAATTTCAACTGAATTCTTGTGATTTGATTCGGATATTGATTCAATATCAATTCCTTTGGGGTAAATATTAGGTACAGTAGATAGCCTACCTTAATGTGTTATGTTAATTGTTCTCCAAAACTAAATCACCTAATGCTGTAAACATACAGAGATACCCTGTCAGCTAGTATTTTTAAAGGTTAAAACTAACTCAAATTAAATATAATGTGTTTTTATAATAAAAAACAACGTTATAATATGTTAATGATATAAGTAAAAATATAATAAATGTGTAATATAGTTATCATATTTAGCTAAATACTCCTCTATAGCAATTATTTTAAGTCCAACTAACATCCGTGAGCATGGGTTATTAAAAGGCATTCCTGAGGTAAATGCAACGTTACGTGACATATGTTGTTCGATCTCCAGCTGTTTTATGGACATCTTTCCGCGGTTGAAAAACACTGATCGATCGATTTTATTACATTTCGGTAAGTTAGTAGTGAAGAGTAACAGATGATCGGTTCACGTGCCGCTTGAACTGAGATCTCTCAGTGATCTTTCACGTCACATTTACAAGCGCCAAAACGATGTTTATTGTATGAATTTTGTAATAAAATTGACAGAATCTGAGAGCTGAGAATCTGTTTCAATAGTAACCTGCTCTGTCTAGTCTGTCGGTGTCAGTGTGCTCTTTGCTGCGCGATTTTTCTCTGCGTGAGAAAATGCATGTGTGCGTGAGAGTGTGTAAAAAGTGACAATTGCGTCTATCACAGTGAACTCGTGAGAGTTGACAGCCCTGCAGATTCAGTTTGTAAATGTTTTCGGCGGGTGTGCTTCTGCTGCCGCTGTCTTGTTCATTTGCCATGTTGTTTGTGTATCTCTATCATGGCAAGCGCTGAGCCCGGTCGGAACTACGGGAGCCCAGATGGGCGCGTCGGCGGTTGTTAAAGAGAAAACCGATTTTCATTTAAAAAAAAAAATCGGCGTAAACTACACATTCGAGTTAATCGATAAAATCGATTTATCGCCCAGACCTACTATTCCTTTTCTTCCTTGTAGGCCTGAAACGAGACTTCAAGAGATTTCCACGACGCATGCGTGAAAATTGCGACCTCCTTCAACTACTTCAGTTAAGTTACACGCGCGTGCGCGTCGTGGAAATCTCTTGAAGTCTCGTTTCAGGCCTACAAGGAAGAAAAGGAATAGTCGAATAAAGTCGTTATTTTTGTTTGTTTTTTCGCACAAAAAGTATTCTCGTCGCTTGATAAACTTATAGTTGAGCCACTGTTGCGACATGGAATATTTAAACATTTTCTTTAATGACTTTCTGGGCCGTCAAGTTTTATTCCCTTAGGCAGCCTATGGAGGAGTGATCAACCTCTCAGATTTAATCATAAATATCTTCATTTGTGTTCCGAAGACGAACGAAGGCCTTACGGGGTTGGTACAGCATGGGGGTGAGTAATTAATTACTTAATTTTCATTTTTGGGTGAACTAACCCTTTAGCAACAACATATTAATGACGCGCAGAACATCCTGGAAACTAGGGGTGGTGAAAAAAATCGATTATTGATTAATCGCGAGTATGTTATGGATGAGTATGAATCGATTATTACATTTTAAAAAATCGTTTTTTTATTATTTAAAAAAAAAATTGCATTATTATTATTGCCGCATGGCTGGATCTAGAGAGAAGCCGCCGCCGCCGTCGAGGAAGCGACAAGCCAGCTTAGGACAGCGCCTGAAGAAGCCGGCCGTCTTCGCCACCTTCAGCCATCCGTGCGAGGTACGCTATCCGGCGACGGATCCTTTCTTGCAAAACTTACTGTCTAAAAGAGCAGCGAGCGTCTTTTTAAAGATGCCTTGCACTTCTTGCGGCGCGTGCAGAGCCCCGCTCAGCGACGGAGACCGCCTTGTGATCTGCGCTCTCTGCCTGGGCCAGGAACACGCAGCTCTTGCCCTCAGGGGGTTTGTGAGCTCAGCGACGAACTTCCGATGTCGACCCTGCGGGCCACACTGCCGTCGTTTTCTGATGCAAATGCTCGCCGGAATGACTCCCTCGAGCATCTATCTCTCCTTCTCCGCCCCCCCCGGACGCGCAGCCGCCGGCTCCCGCCCGCGCTGCCGCCGCCTCAGGGGACGAGGCGCTTGATATGGATGAGGACGCGCTGCTGACAGCTGTTCTAACCGCATATAATGCAAACATTTTTTTGCATTATAAACTTTTTCTTTACCTTGATATGTTTCGACTGCAACCTGCAGTCTTCCTCCACCTGAACAACACCTTGTCTTTCTAGAAGAAAATTGTCCAATTTCTACAATATGTTGGTTCTGATCTACTTCCTAAAGGAAATAAGCCTTTCATTTATTTGTTATTGTTTAGTTCAACTTGATGAGTCACAACACAATGTGATGTATTCATTTCTGTGTTCTACAGAACATAAGCTACATACAAATAATTCTGAAGTTATAACTACACGACGCAGAAAGTGCTTTGAGTTGTTGTTACTCAATAAAAGAGTTAAGTAATTCAGCAGCTGACTTTTTTTAATACTGCAATCACTTTGTAGTGTATTTTGGTTTACTGTTGTGAAATGGAAAATCAATAATCGCTAATGGAAAATCGACTGTAATCGAAATATCGAATCGGGACTTCAATAAGCGTAATCGAATCGAATCGGGAAATCAGACAGATTAACCACCCCTACTGGAAACTGTATAGCATCACACTGAAAACACTTCATACACATTGGCAACAGCATAGCAATACATTGGAAACCACAAAGAACACCCTAGTAACTTCATAGCAGCACAATAAAAACACTCTGACGACCTTGGCAACAGCATAGTAGTTCCCTGGCAACCATGCATAACACCCTAGCAGCTGTATAGCAATGCACTAAAAACCATTTAAAAGACCTTGGCAACAGCATAGCAACTCCCTGGGAACTATGCAGAACACCCCAGCAACTGTATAGGCATGCACTAAAAAGCACTCAAGACCTTGGCAACAGCATAGAAACACATTGGAAACCACAAAGAACACCCTAGTAACTTTATAGCAGTACAATACAAACACTCTGATGACCTTGGCAACAGCTTAGCAGTTCCCTGGCAACCATGCATAACACCCTAGCAACAGTATAGCAATGCACTAAAAAACACTCAAAAGACCTTGGCAACTCCCTGGCAACCATGCAAACCCCCCAGCAACTGTACAGCAAAGCACTAAAACCAAACCTTAGCATAGCAACACCTTGGGAACCGACCCTGAACACCCTAGGTTTGTGGTGACTCATTTTGCATTGTCAAGCATCACTCCCATTTTCATAAAATTCTAATTAAATTATATGTAAGGAATAATTGACCTCTGGCTAAACCACGCCCCCTCCACTCACTCAGACAAACAGTCAACATGCGATGACAGGCGCAATGGCAGCTGTCACAGTAGGAGACATTTCACAAGAGGCAATTGATGATTTTTGGAGACAGAAAGATTATATATCATCTCGAAGTCACCAAAAGGGCCTTAACTATGCATTGGAGGGTTATATTAATAATTTTATTGTTGAGAAGGTCGATGAAAAGCTTCAGCTCCAGGCAAAAATTTACAGGTCACAGTGCAAACGTGATAAACCGCATCTCGTTGCCATCACCATCTCAGACAACAAGATAGAGGATCAGCATTGTTCATGCACTGCAGTATTTACATGAATCCTTCAGCACAACATTGCTAACATTTGTTATCTCGGTTATTTACAGATACGTTAATGAAGCTAAGTGACATGATCAACGTTTTCTAAAGTTAGGCTAACGTTAGCCTAACGTTACGTTAGAGATGTTAAAGATAACGTTTAAATACGCTGTTGACTTAGAACAGATGACATCCTTGTTTAATTCTTGTTTAATTTAACCACGTTTAGTTGGTGTTGTGATCTACCGCATAACTTAATCCAGACACCGGCAGACACTTATCTCGGTTGAGATGTGGCTTGGGAAAGGGTAAGAAATACACCGACGCCCAGCCTCTCGGGATACCTAGTGTCGGAGTTGCATGTAGGGGTGCACGATATTGACAAAAAGGTGATATTGCGATATCGATAATGAATATTGCGATATCGATATTAATTTCGATATTTTTAAACGTATGTTAAACTACAAAAGTTATGGGAAAACGCATCAAAAAAGATTAATAAATAAAACAAGTTTTCTTACAACATAAGGTTTATTTCAACTGACAGCCATTTTGGACTGGTACAACATGAATAAATAAATAATAACCACGTCTACAGAACAGGACATGTTTCGGCTACTGGTTGTATGTACACTACAGTGTAAAAAAATAATAAATAAAGAGCAAGTCTACAGAACACACCTAGCCACTTTATGCGTTTTCTGTGATCGGATAACTATCTGATCGTGAAAAGACCAGGTGTAAATGCCCTCCGAAACGCGTTCGAGACGGATTTGAATCCGATCGCTGAAACCACTTCAGGAGGAGGTCTGGGCCACATTCCAGACGAAATTGGACAAGTGTAAATGCATCGTTGTTGAAACCACATATGTAAAATTTACTCCTCCTAAAAACGCTAAAAATAAGAACGTGTTACAGGCTACATGTCATGTTATGGCCAGATATGACGACGCGCGCAGCTGCACGCATCACCGCAGATGGGCAGCTGAGCATCTCTTCAAGTCAACGCGCAAACTATCGCAAATCAAAGTGAAAGTAAGTCGCAGGCGCTTTACACACAATTATCTTCATTAAAAGTAAATAAACGAAATGATCTTAACAGGGCTGTTGTTGTTCTCTCTTACTGCGTTATTTGATTTTGACATTTTAGCTGATGATCATAAAATGTAGTACCAAAAAGAAAAGGGAACGAAAAATTCTCCGCCCGGCTCTCCCCCGGGGGAAGCAGGTGTGCAGAGGCACCCTCCCGAAGAGCAGCATCCAGGTTCTCCCTCAGGTTGCCCGTCTCAGGAACGCTTCCCTCCCTTCCTTTTCGGGAAGGGGCCGGGGGCGCCTGAGCGGGCTGGGCCGCCCTCTTGCAACCAGATTTCCTCGCTCCAGGCAACGGGGAGCAGCCGGAGGTTGTACAGCAACAGGAGACGGGCCCGCAGTAGCTCCTGGGCCAAGTTCTCCACCGCGTCGCCGAAGAGGCCGCCCTGGGATACGGTGAAGTTGAGAAGTTTGTTCTTCTCCGCTTCCCGCATATCTGCCAGGGTCAGCCATAGGTGGCGCTCCTAGACCACCAAAGTGGGCATCGCCCGACCCAGCGAACGTGCGGTGACTTTCGTCGCCCGGAGGGCGAAGTCCGTCGCCACACGCAGCTCCTGCAGCAGGGCTGGGTCAGGACCACCCGCCTGCAAGTCATGGAGCCCCTTCGCTTAGTGTACTTGCAAAAGCGCCATATTATGCAGGGCGGAGATGGCGTCTCCACATGCCATGTAGGCCTCCCTGGTAAGCCCAGAGGAGAACCTACAGGCACGGGAGGGGAGTGAAGGGGCACCCCGCCAAGTGGAAGCGGTTTTCGGACACAGCTGCATCGCGACAGACCACTCCACCGGGGGGATTCCCTCGTACCCGTGCGCCGCCACGCTGTCCAAGGTGGTAAGGAAGGAGGAGCGAGGTTGCCTGAGGCGCCGACCAAGACTTCCTCAGCTCCTCATGCACTTCAGGGAAGAATGGTACTGGAGCGGACCGTAGGGCAACAGCACGGCCCGCTCCGAGACACCAATCATCCAGCCGCGAAGGTTCGGGACCCGGTGGAGGGTTCCACACGAGCCCGACATTCGTGGCCGCCCGTTCGAGCATAGCCGCCATCTCTGGATCCGGCTTAGCCCGAAGCCACCACGCCCGAAGGGGGTAGTTCCGCCGAGTCATCACCAGAAGATGACCGCTCTTCCTCCGATGCCGCGATCGACATCTAATCCTCAGGTGGCGCCCCGAAGGAGACAACCGGAACCGCCCGGGGGGGCTCTGCCGCTCCACCGGAAGCGCCGATGGCAACGTGCAGCTAGAGGCGTGAGGTGCCCGACAGTCTCTTTCACCAGTCGGAGCGTTCCTCACGGTGATCCTCATTCGCTCACCAACAGGAATCACAGAAGTAGCCGCCTGCCGAACTGGATCGAGGATTATCTGGGGACTCCCCCATGTTTCAGGGTTCTCAGTCTCGAACGTAGCATCGCCAGAGTCATATTCCCACAGTGAGAACACGACTCATCCACAAACGCTGCCTCAGCGTGTGCTAAGCCCAGACACGAGAGACAGTGTTTGTGGCCATCACCCTGAGGGAGAAATCGACCGCATCCAGAAACGCACGGGTGAGACGAGATCCTGAAAAGGACGCGAACACACCGTGATGCTCTTTTAGTTAGAGAAAACAAAAGAAAAAAGAAAGAAGAAGAAGAAATGCTCTGAAGCGCCGAAGCACCAAGGGATCACCGCGGCAGACACTCGGTAGAAACTGCAAGCCCTCGTGCTGCACTCAGTCGCGCCGATCACTGAAGCGCCGTCACACCAGCAGCCGTCAGAGATTCCTCTTCTTTCAGCTCGTCTTCTCAAATTACAGGCAAGAACAGCAGTACACAGAACACTACTGAGAGGCTCCGAAGAAAAAAGCATTGCGTAATGTTTACTTCCGCCTTTTATACCCGCGCTGGTAGGCAGGTCGCGGAATGCAAATCTTGCATGCCAATGTCCATTGGCTCGTTTTTAATTCTCTCGAAAGCAATTGGCTCCCTAGCGTGATCCCAAATCGTCAGGGAACTCCCCCGACGACACGTCGGAGTTCCCCGGACGAAAGGGAACTATGTTTTTGCCTGCCCTGTGTCGCCTTAATGGGGGGGTCACACAGGAATCACACATTTATCTCTCAGTCTGGTTACAGTAGGGTCATATGATGGCATGAGAGCATTATAGATATTACTCAGAGAGAGAGAGAGAGAGAGAGAGAGAGAAAAGAGATTATATGTGAGAAAAACATGGCATCAGCAGACAGATGGGCACACGCTATGAGCATCTCCCCCAGAGTACGACCTTCCATTAACAAGCTTTCTGACACATCGGTGGTAGTGTGCCGTTATTACAGTATCCCTTCTCAACCCTCACAAGAGATGCATAAAGAGAGTCTCATCATCCATGCAAGCATACTGTACGAAGATCACTTGATCATAATAAACAAAAGAGTCTTGGACCAGTTCTGAGAGTGTAAGCCTGATAATCACTGGAGACCGGATGACCTCTGTGACCTGTCCGTGAGTGCATGTGTATGTGTGCACACGTGCATATGTATGTGTGTTGTAAGTTATAAGCTGGATAGAGTTGCAGATGGAGCTGAAAGAGAATAACTGCTCATCTGTTGTTTATTGTTTCAAGAACAATAATGTGGTTAGACTGTGGCTCCAGAAGGAATCCAGTTAATTTCATACAGTGACTGAGGGTTATTCTGTTCAACAAAAGACAATATTGACTGGCTTATAATGAATTGATTTCTATCAGTGACTTGATGAGTAAGTTGTGTGGTAAGTGGGAACATATACAGAATACAAGCCTGCCTCTGTCTAGATTTAGCAAAAATCAGTGCCACCATGCTAGGGTATTGTGGGTGATTGTCAGGGCCTTACTATGCAGTTGCTAAGGTGTTCTAAATGTTTTTCACACATTTATATGCATTTGCAAAGGGTATTTTATGTGATAGGTGTAGTGCTGCATGATTTGGGGAAAAATTGAAATAGCGATTTTTCTGATAAAAGTTGTGATAGCAATTTACATTTACATTTATTCATTTAGCACACTTTTATCCAAATTGACTTACAAATGAGAACAATAGAAGCAGTTAAACTACTTTTTTTTTAAAGCACCAGGTGGCGGTGCCTGTTTGTAGGGCTACCTAATTTGGCCAATTTTTTTGTAATTATACATCAATATGACTACAAAATAATAATAATAATAATAATAATAATGTGTCCTATTGTTATTAAATTAAAATAAGAAACAAAATAAGATATTTCACTATTGTAGTATTTTACTGTAAAATAAAAAAATCGAGTATTTAAGAAAAACATAATAATTTTACTTTACAGTACAACTGTAAAATTACAACAAAAATAAGTATGGCTGTCTTAGTTTCTTCGTTTTCTATTAAGCTTTTATTTTAGTGGAAAACTGAAGGAAACCTTAAAGCTTCTTTTTTTGTTGAAAACAGTCTGTTTATAAACACTTCTCATTACAAATGGGAAGATGGTTGGTGAATGATGCGTTCCCAAATGCACATTACAAGCGACCCAAACTCCAAGTCAAAAGAGTGTCTGCGATGAATGTCATACAAGTTTGGAACTACATTGTACAGTGCAGTAGTGATGCTTGCATTAGTAAGTGCCACTACACTGTGAAGGAAAAACATCTCACTGTTGTAAACACCTCCAGTTATCAAGTTGTTTGGCCTGAGCCAGATGACATTGAGATGGAGTGTTTGAAAAAAAGTGGCACATTGAGGTCAACCCCGAGCACGCCTCCTTAGAAAAACTCAGGCTTTTAGAAACACTTATGGTTACAGTATGTGGGTCACAGAAAGGGACCAGCGGCCTTCATCCACATTGGCACAGCATCAGAGCACAAGAGGACAGAACAGAGCCATAACAGAAGGACACATGCACAAAAGCACACAAAGACTATTTCACATTCCACTTTAAATGAGCTAAGTGCTGCTTTGATTATTTGTAGCAGAATAACTTACTAATGTAACTGAGATCTATGACCTATGAAATCAAGATCTGAATATATAAATCATTTAGGCTGGAGGGTTAACTAAAGCATTTCAAAACAATGAACAGATCATGACGCTGAAAGAAAATAGACAGGCACCTTTTGGAAAGGAATGCTGTTTATATTCAGCTGTATACTCGGGCTCACTATCGATTTAATTCATTGCACTGGTACTGGCATCAAATGACATCCAGTTTAGCGAAATATTGCACAATATATCAGTATCATAACGATTACTGGTTGATTTTCGAAATCATTTAAATTTAACGGTATTGGTCAATTGTATATTTAATTGTGCATGCTCATTTTCCCTATTTTTACATTGTATCACCTTTGCTGTTGTCAAGTGCTCACTTAAAGTCACAGTGAAATAAAAATGTTTTCTTATTTTGTTATGGAATATTGCACTATTTATTATAAAGGACTTTTCCGTGCACATCTTTTTTTTTCATGTGCCCTCGTAATCTTTAATCAAAATAACATTTCCTCCTTGCAGCGACATTCGCTGTTGACGTGTTTACTGGCACGAGGACAGGGCAAACTGTCACTCACATGACATCACACAATAGCAATCCACAATGATCTAACCATCCAATCAATTCCTGATGGACAAAATTAAGTCCCGCACTACATTGTTTCTTGTAAGAGAAGCTGTATCACATCACTGTATATACTGTCTACAATAGAGAAGAAAAGACTATTGGAAGACTATCTGTTACAAATTTAATTTTTAAAAACACTATGAATTTAATAACACTGTAAAAGATAATCTTTAGCTAATCTAAAAATGAATAGCCTACCGATTTTGATAAATATGTTATAATGTTGTGATGCCTAAATTAATTCACTTGTAGGATCTAAAATGATTGATTGTAGAATTTTTATATATTTAAATAAAGTAGTTTGCATTCAAACTTTAAACAGAACATTACAGGCTAACATATGTTGAAAGTCCTTATACTCACTTACAATTATTATTATTAATAATACACTGATAATACAATAATACAAGCAAAATATTATTCTTAAAGAGTTATTCTCAGGTCACTGTAATGCATTTCTCCAATCATCCTCAACATTTACAAACCAGTCCAAGTTATAATATAAGCATATCAGTGCCATCAAAAATGACGTGGTTAATATAACACTGTACTCTGTCAGTATTTTCAGGTGTAAACTATGGCTACAATTTGATGACAATGATTGAAAATCTACAAAACAGTGTACATTTTTAAGTTTTTCTGTATGGCATATATTAATTTTAACGGTACAAATTACAGACACAATATATGGGATATTGATTGCAAGAGACTGGACAGGATTCACAGTTATGCATTTACTGTTGGTCTGTCAACAAATTATTATTCATTGCGATATAAAAAAATACTGTATGTATACATGTGTATGTGTGTATATCTGTATAAAGTTTATTTACTGTAAAATACAAGTGTAAAAATACTACTGTTTGAACCAATACAGTTGGTATACAGTTTTAGAGTACAGTGCACATTGTTAAAATACATACCCATTCTGTCTACGAAATGCTTGAATGAATGACTGAGGAAGCGTTTGTTCTCTCAACATTCGGCTACACCTTTTAACACGCCTCAGCCATTGTAAGGTCATAATTTAAGAACATGGTCCACAATAATGGAAACAGAAACGTGCCTATGTCTTTTGACTTATCTAACTCTTCCTCTGTTTTGCCTCCCTACCCTTCCACCACACATCCCTACTCCTCTTCTTCTTCCCGGCTGTTGACCTGTGTTTGTTTCCTTGTTGTTCTTCCATTATAAGAAATTGCATCTCTGTGTTATGCTCTGTCTAAATATGCTTTCCAATTGAAGATTAATGACATGCATCTCTGAGCTATTTTAGACTGGTTGATGATTGGTTGATTTAATGCTTTACATTCCCCTTCATTTGTGAAATTTAAGATTCACCTGCACAATTCATCAATTCAGGACAAATTTACAAAAAAGGTCTAATAGAATGTATAGAAAATATACTTGACATTACTTATGCAATGAACTAATGGCTATGTTTTGAGGGGTAAGACTATTCAACAGAGAACGTGTGAGCAACATGACATTAGCAACTGATAATGTAGTAAACAGCAGACAACTGTACATGATCAACTGCATGAATGTACCAAAGCATTTGCAACTTGTTAGAAATTGAAATTGAAATTAGAAATTGCTTTTATGATGTGCACAAGTGACTAGATGGTGTGGAGGATGAAAAAGTTTCAAGAATTTCAGTTGTGATCTGAGAAATGCACCAGAGCAACTGAGTCAAAAAAAAAAAAAAACCTGTCAGTGCATCTCTAAATGAAAGTCTTTTAAAGTAAAGTATTTTTCAAAACAAACATCAACCTTTTTGAATTCACTTAAATACCTTTCATGCCGCAAGCAAAAGCCCGGATGGCAAAGCAGTGTTTAAAGGCTGTGTAAAGGCATTCAGTTTCAAAGAATTCAAAAGCATTGAGATTCATGAAAATTCATTCTCAGGGACTAATCAAGATTCGCCTCCTTTGAGTTTCCCATTATAGATGTGGAATTCAATAGATAAAAATAGGATCTCTTAAGAGCTTGTTGACCCGACGCTTTAGCTTTATTACCTGTCACCTTATTGATGTGTACTTGGCAGTGGGTTTTACATCGCAATATAGAGCTTTATATGTAGTCTGCAAGTGTCAATATCAATCCTCTATTCATCTGCCACATACTCAGGCCAAAACATAATTCATTTCGTTACGTCGGGTCCCAGGCTGACTTTACTTTACAGTCTGTAGAGACAGCAAACGCACACACACACACATATACACACATGCAACACTGCAACAGCGCTCATAAAAGTCAGCTTATCTACTTCACTGTTCTGAAATACTGCACAGATGAGCAACCCCTAGACCTGAAATCTCTCTATGGATTTTAAAATTCAGATAAGATGTGCGTTTGCTCTCAGCCGTAAAGATAGCGTTGATCACGTTCAAATGGAAGAAATGCTCTTAGACAGAAGCCAATGGAACTGAGAGAGAACCAGACCAATATTGTGCAGTTTGGACAATGACCACAGTTTGACTTACAGCCTTCTCAAAGTAGAATTGATGTGTAAGGGAGTGGGAAACAACAACAAGGTTTAGCATTTGTCTAATGACCCCTCAGGCAGTGACTAGTATGAATTACATTTCGTGCCATTGTTTTCCCAACGGGTATAGAGTGGTGTTATCTCTTGCAGAGTGCACAAAAGCAACAAATGAATGATGGCTAAATTATCGACAGGCACTGAAAGTAACCTAAGGACTTATTTAAGCTATAGAGATGTTAAAACGTCTCGGTTACGTATGTAACCCTCGTTCCCTGAGTACAGGGAACGGAGACGTGTCGTCGGGGGAGTTCCCTGACGAATTGGGATCACTTCTAGGGAGCCTATTGCCTTCGAGAGAATTAAAACGAGCCAATGGAATTGGCATGCAAGATTTGCATTCCGCGACCCGCCCACCAGCCCGGGTATAAAGGGCGGAAGTAAACATTGCGCAATGCTTTTCGCTGAGGAGCCGAACAGTGTTCAGACCTCTGCGAAGGTACAACAACATGGCGAGGGGACGACACGTCTCCGTTCCCTGTACTCAGGGAACGAGGGTTACATACGTAACCGAGACGTTCCCTTTCGTCCTGGGAACTCCGACGTGTCGTCGGGGGAGTTCCCTGACGAATTGGGATCCCTAACAAAACGCCATGGTGCTGGCCCCTTCCAGTGCCCAGCTAAGCTACCCAAGCAGTTTCACAAATTACGGAAGCTAGCAGGGGAGTCACACTGCTGTTCCACAAGACCCACACAGTGGATAGGATAACACTGGGAAGCGTGCCCAACCCGTAAAAAGGGGAAGGGAACGCTGCGGAAGCCAGATGCCTGAAGAAGGCCTGGAATACACATATGTACTAGCCCAGGGGGATAGTGAAACATATGGCAGTCCCTGAGGTAGTCCCCTCCAAGGGGAGTGGGAGCGTACTCAACAGGGACGACAGAACGAGTCTGTCAAGGGGAAGACACGGCTGGACTGCACGTGGCATAATGGGTCACCGAAGGGACCACTCGACATAACACCCAGTCTACACAACAACTCCTTAAGAGGTGGTAGACCTGGCGCCGGCGGTCCGCCACGCCTGGCACCGAAGGGGTGATGGAGGAACTCACGAGGCTAACCAACGTAGGGCGCCAACGGAGCGAAAGACGCACGTATCCGGCTGAGGCACGGAGTGGCGTAGCAAGCCGACACAACCTATTCCTTCGCACCACTGGCCGTAGCGAGTACTCGGGAGGAAATAGGTTCCACACGTAGGCTATAGAATTTAGCGAACGTGTTCGGTGTCGCCCAGCCCGCAGCTCTACAAATGTCTGTCAGCGAGGCGCCTTGAGCCAACGCCCAGGAGGCGGCAACACCTCTCGTAGAGTGAGCACGCAACCTGGGAGGACAAGGCTCACCCAAAGCTTCATACGCTTGGGTGATAGCATCCACTAACCAGTGAGCTAACCTCTGCTTGGAGACGGCCTTCCCCTTCTGCTGGCCTCCGTAACAGACAAAGAGCTGATCTGAGGTCCTGAAGCTTTGCGTTCTGTCAGTGTAAACCCGCAGGGCGCGGACTGGACAGAGAAAAGCTAGGGCTGGGTCTGCCTCCTCCTGGGGCAGCGCTTGCAGGTTCACTACCTGATCCATGAAGAGAGTGGTAGGAACCTTGGGCACATATCCGGGCCGGGGTCTCAATATCACGCGAGAAAGGCCCGGCCCGAACTCTAGGCACGATTCGTCGACCGAAAAAGCCTGCAGATCCCCGACCCTCTTAAAAGAGGTCAATGCCAACAGGAGCGCTGTCTTAATGGACAGGATATTCAGCTCCACTGTCAGCAAAGGCTCGAAGGGAGGACTTTGAAGAGCTCTCAGTACCAGAGCTAGGTCCCAAGAGGGTACAGAGTGCAAAACACGAGGTGGATTTAACCTCCTAGCACCCTTGAGGAATCTGATGATCAGGTCGTGCTTCCCCACGGACTTACCTTCTACTACATCGTGATGTGCGGCTATTGCGGCAACATACACTTTGAGGGTGGAGGGAGACAGCCTTCGCTCCAACCCATCTTGTAGGAAGGAAAGCACGACTCTGATCGGGCAAGTTCGGGGGTCCTCCTGGTGGGAGGAACACCATTCGACGAATAGGTTCCACTTCAACGCATAGAGGCGCCTCGTAGAGGGGGCTCTAGCAGAAGTGATGGTGTTTACCACTGCCTGTGGTAGATCACCTAGAACCTCCGCGTCCCGTCCAGGGACCAGACATGGAGTTTCCAGAGGTCTGGACGCGGGTGCCATAGAGTGCCCCGTCTCTGAGAAAGGAGGTCCTTCCTCAGAGGAATCGGCCAAGGAGGGGCTGTCGTGAGGAGCATGAGTTCCGTGAACCAAGTCCTGGTGGGCCAATACGTCGCCACTAACAGGACCTGCTCCTCGTCCTCCCTGACCTTGCACAGAGTCTGTGCAAGAAGGCTCACTGGGGGAAACGCATACTTGCGCAGGTCCCGGGGCCAGCTGAGAGCCAGGGCGTCCGTGCCGAGGGTCCCCTCGGACAGGGAGTAAAACCACTGGCAATGGGTCGTGTCCGGAGAGGCAAACAGGTCTACCTGTGCGAGTCCGAAAACACTCCAGATCAGCTGAACCGCCTGGGGATGGAGTCGCCATTCTCCTGGCAGGGGAGGCAACCGTGAAAGCTCGTCTGCCACACGGTTGAGCTCCCCTGGAACATGAGTGGCGCAAAGCGACCTCAGATGCTTCTGACTCCATAGGAGGAGAACAACACATCTCGCGAGTGAGCCATAATGAGCCAGTCGTCGAGATAGTTGAGAATGCGAACGCCTTGTTCTCTCATGGGAACAATGGCCGCCTCCGCGACTTTCGTGAAGACGCGGGGTGACAGGGCCAGCCCGAAGGGTAGGACTTTGTACTGATACGCTCGACCCTCGAAAGCAAACCGTAGAAATGGTCTGTGTCGAGGAAGAATCGAGACGTGAAAGTACGCGTCCTTCAGGTCGATCGCTGAAAACCAATCCTGGGGACGGATGCACTCGAAAATGCGCTTCTGCGTGAGCATTTTGAACGGGAGTTTGTGCAGGGGCCGATTCAAAACTCGCAGGTCCAGGATTGGTCGTAACCCACCGCCTCTCTTGGGTACAATGAAGTAGGGGCTGTAAAACCCGGACCTCATCTCGGCCGGAGGGACCGGCTCGATCGCGTCCTTCGCCAGCAGGACATCGATCTCTTTCCGCAGGACAGGGGCATCCACTGACCGCACACGGGTGAAGTGGATGCCCTTGAACCTGGGAGGCCGGCGTGCAAATTGAATTGCATAGCCGAACCGAATGGCGCGGATGAGCCAACGGGACGGACCCGGAAGCGCTAGCCAGGCTTCCCGGTACCGTTCCAAAAGACCCACCCGAACCCCCGGCGTACCCGCGGAGGGGCAGCGAGGTGGAAGGCCGGGACCCGGCGGCAGTGGCAATGTAGCCACTGGAAGCAGGGTCTGGGCGATCCACCGTGGGGCAGACGGCAGAGAGAGCTCGTAGGCTTTCTGCTGCGGGCTGCCCGGTGGCGAAGGGAGGGGGAGAGACAAAGAACGAGGCCCTGCCTCCTCGTGTCCTGGTCTCTGCGCCTCCGGGTCCAGCTGCAGACCGGAGCGACGCAGGTGAGACTGCGTCACTGCTATCTGCAAGCTGTGGAGAGGGGAACGGGAGTGGTGCCGCTCGGGGGCGGCACGTACTGCCATTCTGACCCTCTCGGACGGAGGAAACTGGTCTTATTATACTGCCAGTCTCGCCCGTGAGGGGAAACGAGGAACGATGCCCGGGGGCATCGAGTCCTGGTTTCCCCTCACCCAGTGGGAGACGAGAGCGAGCAGGCCGTAGCCCTCACTGCCGTCTGAGCACTGGGGCCCGTGAACGACCCAGAGGAAGTGGACTGCTCAAACTTTGGGTACCTCTGGTTACAGGAAAACCAGAGGTGGAACAGAAACAAAATTCTCCACCCGGCCCTCCCCCGGGGGAAGGAGTGGTAATGACACACACTCCCAAGAGCAGAACGTCACATACTCTGGGTCGCTGCTCTCAGGGTTGTTTCCCTCCTTTTGCTGGGGGAAAACAACTCTGAGCGGGCTGGTTCTGGGCCACAGGTGTGGACGTCGTCTAACCGAGGGCCTGCGCTGTGACTAATCATGGTCAGTCACTAAGCACAGCTCAACCCCGAGTTAGAACTACGCACATGTAGTGGTAGTGAGAGAGGAAAAACTTCTGCAGATTTAGGCATGTTTGGCTTGCCATACTGGCACCAAAATGCCTCCATACTGCAAAAAATTCTTCACACACCTCCAGGCACTTTAGAACAGCCCAGGAAAGTGTGGCCGTCAAGTCTGAATCTTCAGCATGAGAACCCACTAATATAGTAGGAACTCAGCATCATTTCCAGAGTATAACAGCCCTCTCTCCGATGTAGCGATCGACATCTGTCCTCCCTGGGGCCCCGAATGAAATGCCTGGTCCCTCATGAGAAGGACCAGAAACCCACTCGAAAGCCTCAACGGCACACGGCACGCTGAGCGGCTCCAGCCCTTACGAGAAAGGGGAGACGAACAACGCGCCGACGTGGTCATGCACTCCTGAGAGAACATGAACCACCCACGAACGCAGTCCCAACACACTGACTAGGCATGTGAAACCGCGATCGTGGCCGTCAACCAGGCATGCAAGATAGTGAACGTGGCCATTGCTTTGATGACACACGGCACGCTGGACGCTCAGCCCTCAGGCAGGCGCACAACGTGCCGACGTGGTCATGCTCTCATAAGAAGCATAAACCACCCACGAACACAGTCTCAGCATGTTTGCGATGCGCTAGAGGAGTGAGTGGTTCGTGCTCACTGAAACCCTCAGATCACCAATGTTATTCACCAAAGCAGCCCCCCTCTGGAGCACCAGAAGAGAAACTGGATCGGAAAACAAGCAAAGGGACTCACCTCATAGAGGCACGCGAGTCTTGATCTTGACCACGCATCTTGAGCGCCGAATGACACGCGCTGGGTTGCCGTGACAACCCGCGCTGTCAGCCGGCGCTCGACGGCACACGGCACGCTGAGCGACTCAAGCCTTTACGAGAAAGGGGAGACGGACAACGTGCCGACGTGGTCATGCACTCCTGAGAGAACATGAACCACCCACGAACACTTCTCACACACTGATAAGGCATGTGAAACAATGAACGTGGCCGTCAATAAGGACAGGAAACGATCGCACCCAGAAACACACAAGTGAAACGTCATCCTGAAAAGGACGCGATCTTCACTCGTGTTGCTCTTTTAGTATGAAAAAAAAAGAGAAAATAGAAAAAAGAAAGAAGAAAAAGGAGCTGCACTGAAGCGCCGAGGCACCAAGGGACCAGCGCGGCAGACACTTGGGGAAACTGCAAGCCCTCGTGCTGCACTCAGTCGCGTCGATCACTTTGAAGCGCCGTCACACCAGCAGCTGTCAGAGACTCGTCTTCTTTCAGCTCGTTCTCTCTTCATACCGGCAAGAACAGCAGCACACAGAACACTACTGAGAGGCTCCGAAGAAAAAAGCATTGCGCAATGTTTACTTCCGCCCTTTATACCCGCGCTGGTGGGCGGGTCGCGGAATGCAAATCTTGCATGCCAATTCCATTGGCTCGTTTTAATTCTCTCGAAGGCAATAGGCTCCCTAGAAGTGATCCCAATTCGTCAGGGAACTCCCCCGACGACACGTCGGAGTTCCCAGGACGAAAGGGAACTACAGTGAGCGTGGAAGAAAAACATGTTGCCATGATTAAGACTCTTTAAAGAGTGGTTACTGCTAAAAAAAAAAACTAAAAGCTGTCATATGAACAATCTTATGAACAATCTTAAGATCTTACCAATCTTAACAATCTCAGTTATTATACTGATCTATGTTTCATTTGTGACACAATACCTATAACTTGATTCATATTTAAGACAGACTGAGAGTAATGGTTAATTAGGCCCTGTTTATACTAGGTATTAAGATGCATTTTGAATGATCGGATCACAAGTAGACGAGGGAGACACATAACCGTTCACACCTGGTGTTTTAATCCATCTCTGTCCACGTTTGACCACTTCTGTCCTAATTTCTTCGAGGGGAGGGTCTTGGGTAGGTATGCATCAATACCGATACATATACCGATAACCGATAATTCTTTATATTTGAGAGCCGATAACCTATATAACCGATAAATCTAAATCTAAATATATAATAATATAAAAAAATATATTGTTGGTTTAGCATAAAAAAATGGTACCTGGTTGCCTTAAAATTTTTCGTTTTTTTACATCTTAACATTTTTTATATCACCCTTTTTCTCGATTTAGACTACAATCTCACAAATCATAACTAAAATATTTATTTTTACGATTCTGATTCTGCTGACATACAGTAAATCAAGGCTGCTTAAAGTTTAGCCAATAAAAACCTTTCCACAACTTGTTTTTCCATGATCCAATCAATTCCCAATGAATTAAATCAACTTTCTCTCTCTCGACATTTTTTAATCACAGTATATCCCATTTAACCCAGAAAGGTCAGATTACATAAGTAAAATGGCTTGTGAATGTCATTTCATGTTGACTTTAAAAAACTGTACTGTGCAATTTAATAACTTTCAGCCATTTGAAATGCCACTTTACTCTTATCAGCTCCTAATATGAATGTGGACACGATTACAGAATTGGGGGAAAAAATACAGCAAAGTTAACCTAGTTTAACCTCCATGCGCATTTTATGCCAACATAACATCAACATAGAGATATGTCAACTGGATAATCTCCCAGCTGTACAAGCACAGATTAATTCAGATAACACCTTACTCTGCACAGCCTGCTTACTCAAACGCACACAGAAGGTCTGGTATTCTGTTATCGTTGATGGATTAAATATATATGGCAACGCTTACCAAAATATTGCAATTAGCACAATTTAGATTCACCCCAGAGAGTTACTTCAGAACCTCTGCAAAACCACTGATGTTCAACAAATCCGTTCACTCCTGCCTCAAACGTCCGCCTGCTTGAAGTTGCTGAGGGATCGGTTTCTGAGTTCCTGCTGCCAGATTCGGTGGCGGTCTGCCGCAAACCAGTCCGGCACTGGCTGAAGACACAAACACATAAATCACTTCAAAGGGCTGTGGAGCCGCCTGCTGCTGCCCATTCCTGATATCTACAGTGTCTCCTCAAACTGTGCCTGAAGGTCATTAGTCACAGGGTAGAGAAACACACAGGGCACATTTCTCTAAAACAGCAGCCATGTTTTTAAGGGTTTGGATTGTTGTAATTTCCTGTTCTGCCGTCTGCACATTAGCCCAGGAGAACCTAAATCATGGAGGTATACGTAATAACTTTTTGCTTCAGATTTCCCATTTTTCCTCTGGGATGTGCAACGCAATGGAGTGAAGCGAAGGCAGCGTATCATTCATCCCTCCGGAGTTACCTGTTGCACGAGTCCTTCTGCAGCTGTAAATCCCACTCATCAGCTTTCAGTGTACTAGCTCGAGGAACACAAATAGCTTTTCGCAGAGAGTCTGATCTTATTAGTGAAGGAGGCGATAAGGGCTGTGAGCAATTCAGTATTCAAAGATATCATCCCGTCAATATCGGGAGACACATCAAGTCTTCTACATCAAATATTAAGAACAGACACAGCCGGATCATTTCCATAATGACCAACGCAATCTACCAGGAGTAGCACAAATTAGTGTCTGGTTTAAGACATTTTTGGGGGCGTAAATACCAGTAAATTGATTTAATTAAGGCGTAAATACCAGTAAATTGACTAGCACAAACACTAGTAAATTGCGTTGCATGATTCATTTAAATACTCTCCTCCCATAAATTTGGCATCTGAAAGGGAAACTCCTACAAATGCATATGCAATACAGCCACAAAAATAACTGTCCACACCTTTTCAGCGGTAATTTTTCACTGCGTGTCTTTAGTAAACCATGAAGAAGGTTCAGAGGGTTTGTGCTGGCACAAGCTGTTAGTAAACCTGGCCCTTAATTGCATGTTATTTACAATTCAATGAAATTGCAATGCTTTAGAGTGATTTTTTACCCACTTAAGTGGTACTCTTTAAATGTTAGGGCTGCACGATTATTTTGATCAATATTGAGATCACGATTAATTATCACGATTATTTGTTGATTTTAACCAAAACAAATTTTATTGTCACATAGGCTAATTATAACTGCTTTCACATCCGTATTTTGCTACATTACTGCTAATGTACAAATATGTGCATCAAAATAAAATCCTCTTATTCACCAAAATTCACTGCATCTCCTTAAAGAATAAAGAAAAATAAAGAAAACAATAAATAAAATGTAGCAAAACTTCAACAGGGCACTATTTTACATTTACATTGTGTAAATATATTTTAGGAAGCAAAATATAAACTTGCATTGTACCTGCATAATGGATGTGAATAAAACGCCCAAAATATATAATCAATAAAAAAACAAATATTCCATAACAGAATGTAACCAAATGAGAACATGTCAAGGCAGAACTATGCACTATGGAAGTTCGATTAATGGATGAAATTCAGATTCATTGTTATTTGACACTTAAGAAATGTAACATGTTGTGGTACAGTGTCAGTGATTAGTTGTGAAATCGTACTGCATAAATTTAATCTATTTAATCCTCTATATGAAAGTTTGCTTGAATTATTTCTATTTATTAAAATAGTTCAAAACAAGACGTTTGTAGTAGGCCTACTGATTATTGGAGTCCATTAATCGAACTTTCATGCCTCTTATATAGTAATTATATATTACTATGTAGTATATGTATACAAATTCACTAATGCAATTTACTAATGCTCACACTCGGTCTCTCACACACACTGTCTCTCGTTCTCTCTCGCGCGCAGACACGATCGGTATCTCTCGCACGCAGACACACTCGGTATCTCTCGCGCACTTTCGAGCGCTCTCTTCGTCTCTTTCGTGCACTGTCGCTCGCGCGCACTGGTCTGGGGCTCATGGAGGCACATGATCAGACAGTGGTTTACGGAGCGCTAAATTGGCTTTGAAAAAAAAAAACCTTTGAAACGGAGCGTTCTGTGAACGGAATGACGCATTTTAAATATCACTCGATCACGCGAATTTGATCGTGGGAAGCCAAAATCGTGATCGTGATTAAAATTCGATTAATCGTGCAGCCCTATTAAATGTAATTTCATAATAACTTCTATTGTATTTGACATATAATTAACTTAAAGTGAACTGCCAAATGTACTGAGAAGCATTCGTGGTAACTATTACAATTTATTACAAAGTGCACTTTTTTCTCTTTATTTTTTTTCCAAAGACAAATGCTCTTGTTTGTACAGAGATTGCATTTTTTACATTTTCAATCCCTCACCAACCTAGAACAAACTGCCTTAGATTACGTTAATTACCAGTGATAGTACATAAAAAAAAAAAATAATAATAATGATAACACGGCAAACAAAGTGCACTTTTTAACAGTTGTGAAAGTGTACTCTCTTTTAGAGAGGTTTTATTTCATTAATGTTATTTTTCTGCCAGTAAAAATATGCTTTTAGGATTTGAAGAACACAACAAAAGTGCACATTCAATGCAATTAAGCACATATCTTTTTTTACAAGGGAAGAGCAAAACATTAGTTATGCAAGGAAAAATAAATCTTGACAGGTTGATCAGAACCCCAACGCAAATTGGAGAGAGGTTTAAAGTGAAGGGGTTTATTTGCTCATTAATTTCAGTTGTTTTTATGATAATGTATGAAGAAAGAGAGGAAATTGGGGGGGGGGGGGTCTTTCTTTTTTCCCTTCTGCTCAGAAGTTGATCAGTTTTCCGAGAGGCAAAAGAACAGGTTAAAAACTCAGTCGTCCTGCTGACAATCACATTAAACCACCAACTCTGATTAGAACATCTCTGTGCTCTACAGCTCAGCCTGCAGTCACTTGTCTTAGCTTGTGAATTCTGCTAACTTGGTTTCTGGTGGTCTTCAGGCACTCATCAACTGCTAGACACAAATCACATCTGTTCTTCCCACAGACGCTTGTTCCAATTGCCATATCGTGCCAGACTACTGACATGTTCCTTAAGCCTCCATTACCAACATTTCAGAATCCACTAATGAGGAATGAGAAAGCAAGCAGTGGAGAGAGCGTACAGAAGAGCACCAGCTCGTCTCTGAGGCTACGACTACATCGTATCAGGGTTTTTACACCAGATGTCAACTATATTTAACCATTTTGACGATGCAAATCATTAAAAACAAACTATGCACAGAATAGTGCCTTAAAATCCACATGCGGAAAATATCACAACAGTGACAATAGCAAGGGAAAACTCCCTAATATCTTTAGGTAAGATTCGTGAGAAAGCTTAGACTCAGCTGGGGAGTTCACCTCTTCAGACTGGCACATTTAAATGAACAAGCTTGTAGGTGATCTTTATGGAGCTTAATTTAGCTTTGTTTTGAGGATGTTCCTTTTGGATAGAATTCATAAAGGCCCTTAGTCCAGTGTCATACTGCATTAACTTTAAATTGAGATGCTGAAAGAGTGTAAACACTGCTGGCTTTTAAGTATTTGTTTTTATTTTTATTTTTACTTGTTCATATTTTTTGTTAAGCATTTTTTTACATAAAATATTAAATATTGATCATTTTGAATATGAAATCAAGAATATTTTTTTGTGGAAATTGATACACCAATTTATTTTCCAGATCAATTAATCAGACGATATTTGAATATTTTAACAGATTTTAATATTTTTTTTTTCATATATTTTGTTAATTAACACATCTTTAATTTCATAATTTGCCATCATTAAACTATTTTACTTAGATATAGTTATTTAGATATCTACCAGTGATATATTGATCGGGCTGATTTTAGATTATCGGCCAAAAGCTGATCTACCGACAGCCTTTAAAAAGTCTAGTGCATTGGTATTTTCAAACATTTACAGTAAATTATGAATTATTAGAAATGTGTAATATTACATTTAAATTCATAAACTGAATTTAATTAACAGCAATTGATAATGCTGAAACATATCTTATTTCCTATTATTTGACTATACTGTTATCAGTCATATTGGTATTGCCAAAAACTCAGGCAACTATAAAATCTAGATTTCCAAGTATCACCCATCGAATAATCCATATGTGTGGACTAATAGCAAAAAATAAATCATCTTCACGTTCACAGAGATATCAGGTCTCAATTTTTTTTTTTCATGCCACAGAGTGCAACGGGTTTTGTGGAAGTTTCCATTATTGGAAGCAGAATGTAGCGCAGCTCATTCCCATTTTTAACACTACACACTGAAATGTGCCAGACTCAGAGGACACCCTCCATCCCACATCATAATTATTCTCACCACACCTTAATTGCCCAGGGCACCATAGTATTCAGGTCAAGGAGAACTGATCTCTCACTTCGTAGGTCTCCAACGATGAACAAAACAGGCTTCAAAGTGGCCAGATTCAGCCAGATCTTCAAAGTGCTGACCCTTATGGATGTCCAGACATCAGCCTGGTATGCCAACCTCAGCATGTCCCATGACAGGACAGCAAGACAAGTAACTATTTCCTATCACGCCTGAGATATCACGCCTGAGAACTGCAAACTCATGGTTGAGAAATGAAACATGTACAATAGACTAAAGGCTGGCCCACACTAAAAGATTTTTAAAAACATATCAGATTTTTAGAGACCACAAACATAATGATAAAAAAATCATAGATTTTTTTGCTTTGTTCCTGTAGTGTGTGGAGTGCGTAGATGTGACCAAATCTACAGAGTGCTTGCACGTTTGTCCTCGGGGTTCCCCCCCACACAACAGGGTTTCTGATATGTTGGATATTTACGATTTAAGATTGGTGCGGTTCCGACGTCCTTTGGATTTATATTCAGTCACTCTTAAGTTAACACACCTCACACCACAGGAACATCTGATAAGATAATCTGTAGAATCTGTAGAATCATCAAGATAATCAGGACTTTAACTAGGATTGTCGGAAGGGGAGAATTTGGGACCAAAATCGGCCCGATTATCTTGTAGTGTGTGGGTGCCTTAAGAATTCATTTGAACTCTTTCCACGTCATTTACGGAATTTACGTCATTTATGAGACAACGCTTTCCCGCCATTGACGGAATCTTCTAGTGTTTCCTTGTTTCACTGTTATACGGTAGGGGGCTCTATTATGCATCTTCTGAAAGAGTACAGAATCTCAGAATAAAAAACACAGACAAAAAAGAATCAAAAACCAGCGATAAAAGCATTGCATTGGGAAAAAAACACGAATTTCTCAGCTTTTTGTTCAAAATACTACTTTTTTTAACTTAGCCACATTCAAGTGTTGATAAAAAAAGAATGCATGATGTTAAAATAAAAGCATGCCAAAAAATGTTTTTTTTTGTTTAAAAAAGCAGAGGCTATGTTCTTTCTTTTGATATATTGCATGTTCACAGATATTCATACAACAAAATATTCTGGGGGCCATGACATTTTTGTCAAAATTATCAAAAATTCTGGCGATGGCTGGCATTTTTTTTTTTAACGCAGGTGGGGAAAGAGTTAATGAGAGTGTATCACTCAAGATGGCTATTAAATCCAGTTTGGATTCAATTAAACATTATTTTTCGATTAATAAACATACAGAGTGACTTACAAGGGTATATAGTCTGGCTAAGACATATTTGCAATACACAAATCTATATGCTAAAGCTATTTGGGGACTTCACACTACTGGCACGACATTCCCAAATAAGGATGAACTATTCCACCTATTGTTTAGGGGGAGGGCTTGGGAATTTGTGTTAAGGGTTGGGAGAAAGGGAAACAGAAATGTCTTAAAAAGTATGTTAGTTGAGACATTATGGAGCCTACTATCCCATTTCCTGTCGTGATGAGGCCAAGACTAAAAATACACATCCCCTTTCGTCAGAACGCAAATTGCCCCCTCAGCACGAATTTCTCCTTCAACCGCTATCATGTAGCACAGCATACAGTCTCAGAGCAGGAAGAGAACCCCCACAATCCCCATGCCTGGGAACAAATGTGCCATTCGGTTGGCTTACTTTGATCCTATAATGGTTGTGTCTGTGTAAACTGTGTTGACCTTTGTCCACTATCATATCTTGACATGACTCTCAACATCGGTGTGTCAGACCAAGGGAGTCTGAAGACTAATTGTGTGCGTTGACCTTCAACGGTTCCTCTCATTTTGTATATTCGTATCTGCAAATCCTTTGAGGATACTCATAGTATGTCAAAGTTATTGGAGTCCTTATGATTTACTCTAGAGCAGGGATTCCCAATACTGCTCCTGGAGGGCCAACGTCCTGCAGAGTTTATCTCCAACCTTAATTAAAGACACCTCAACCAGGTAATCAAGCTCTTTAGAAGTGTTAGAAACGTCCAGCTGTGCAAGTAATATGCAAGTAATGCTCAAGCATAATTTTCTATCAGTATTCCAGTTGTCATGTGTATTTTTAAAGCGAGCTTTTCCTTTTGGCTTCGCTGGCTTTTGTTCATCTTCCTAAATAACTGATACAATGGGCTTGAACTTTTTACTGACACCTTGTGGAGTGGATGCTGTATCACCTAAAAATAAAGGTCTCAGGGTAACAAATGACATTGTAGAAATACCCCTTTTGCCAATAAATATACAAATAATTCATTAATTCCACAAGCTAAAATGGTGAATAATAGAAGGTTTACCTAGTTTTATTTCTGTCGAATGCACTACACTGCTTACTTTTTCTCCATTTGCACAAAGAACCAGTATTTCTCAAATGAGGAAAACCCTACGCAACAGACTTTTTATTTGCTTTCCTCTGCATATCTTTGTCTGCAGCAAAGTCATCCCTAAATGCCAAGTATAACTCTCAAGTTCAAGAGGTCCTATTAACTCCCCAGTGTCAATGAAAGGTCGTCCAAGATATGACAGCAAAAGGAACGGACTCACCAGGGCTCAGTACATGTTGAAAATAAGTCAGCCCATCTGAACAGTGGGAAGGTCCACTGAAAGAGCTCTCTCAACTCCATGTACAGAAGCACTGTCGGTCAACATGACCTCATAGAAAAGGAGACAGAAGTACTTGAGACAACTTCACATTTTGGACACCTTAATCTCAGTGTTGCAAGTATGGAAGTTACTATACTTAAACTGAAGTGCCTTGAAATGCGCAGCATAATTCAATGTGTTTTCACTGAAACAGGAAGACAGGGTGGGACATATCGAACAGCCCCTCCCCTTTTTTAAAATAGCCAATAGCGTTTAGTTTACAACACAGCTCGTGATGAGCCGTTGAGCTCGGTAAAGATGTAGTTTCCTCCTAATCTCCTCCATCTCGCTAACGCGAAACCAGACTTCATTCGCCCCAATGTAAACCATATTGACACTGTCTGAACCGTTCCCTATTCCCTATATAGTTCACTATGTCCCCTTCACCATGTAGAAAATAGTAAATGTATGTACAAGTTACCGATTTCAGCTGCAGCTTCAGCGTCTATTTATAGACGGTGATGTGCAAAGTGATGTCATCAACATCATTGATCCATATTGGCAGAAGTGAGAGACAGTAAGTTTTAAATTATTATATCTTCTAAATGCGAATTTTGTCGTTGTTTTGGAGCACACTAGCTTATAGTAACATATTCATACTAAAAGCCCCAAAACATTTTTGGACAATTTTGATTTCATGGGGACTTTAAGAAGGGCACTCGTGCATTTTCAGCAATAGCCACAGACTTTATATTGCTCTTAAGTTTCTCTGCAGCCAGCGAGCATTAAAAACAGCATGACACCGATTGCATTAACTCACAGACAAAGGCGAACCTAGAAACACTTGAGCACACAAATACTCACATCCTACCACACACTTTCCTATCAGAACAACATAGCGGTTCTGAGAGAGCTCCTTAGAATCAACCACAATGCGGCTGCCGGGAGTAATTGGCCTGCCTTTCTCCAGTCTAATGGAAGGCGCAGTGCAAGGCTGGATCGGGGTATGCTATAAAAAAAGGAAGCAAGAACTTCTCAGTGGGGTGCAAAAGCCACATCCTCCCTTGAAAAGGTCCTCAAACTCACAATCACATCCCACAGTGCAGCCACAATTGGGCTGAGTGGAACGCAGTGGTCAGGTAAGGCACACACAGAGCTTGGTTACTCACAGTGTTCAAATGAGTGGCATAGAGCTGACTCATATTACAGCAAAAAAGTGAAAAACTGAAATTTTTTAATTTTTAAATGCCTCTAAAAAAATCTTTGTAGGCTTTTTTGATTGTAGCAGCACTAAAAGTCTCAATGCTGCATTGAAAATAATGCCACTTAATGTGATTTGATTTCCATACTTATATCTTGATTATCTTAATTACAAAGTGCACTTTATTGTATTTTAACAACGACCATGAAAGTCATCTTTATCCCAGTTTAAGTGCCATGACTAATATTATCACAAATGTCTATTAACTCACAGCTAGTATTGTGGATGTTTTATGGGCCAGTGTTTCCACCATAACGTGTGCCATCAAGTTACATTTTATGTGCTGCAAACCACAGCTTCCCTATTGAGTGAATGAGATCCACGTTCTATTCAGCCTTTTACCAATGCCAAAGAGGATCACATGCTTTGACGGACTAAAGAAAACAGCACAGTGAGAACTAATGAGACAGCTAATGAGACCATGAGATTTCGAAGAGAATTCCAAGAAAAAGCCCCGACAGGAGATTCTGGCCTCACAAAGGCAATGCATCATGTGTCTCAAGCACTGATCCTACTTTAAATGGTGGCGTTTAATGGCATGCAGAAAATACAGAGCACTTGAGTCATTGTCATCTTCTATTTTCTCCTACACTTAAAGGGTTAGTTCACCCAAAAATGAAAGTTAAGTCATTAATTACTCACCCCCATGCTGTACCAACCCCGTAAGACCTTCGTTCGTCTTCGGAACACAAATGAAGATATTTTTGATTAAATGTGACAGCTGGATCACTCCTCCATAGGCTCCCTAAGGGATTGAAACCTGACGGCCCAGAAAGTCAATGAAGAAAATGTTTAAATATTCCATGTCACAACAGTGGCTCAACTATAAGTTTATCAAGCGACGAGAATACTTTTTGTGCGAAAAAAACAAACAAAAATAACGACTTTATTCAACTATTCCTTTTCTTCCTTGTAGGCCTGAAACGAGACTTCAAGAGATTTCCACGACGCGCACGCGCGAGAACTTAACTGAAGTAGTTGAAGGAGATCGCAATTCTCACGCATGCGTCGTGGAAATCTCTTGAAGTCTCGTTTCAAACTTATAGTTGAGCCACTGTTGTGACATAGAATATTTAAACATTTTCTTCATTGACTTTCTGGGCCGTCAGGTTTCAATTCCTTAGGCAGCCTATGGAGGAGTGATCCAGCTGTCACATTTAATAAAAAATATCTTCATTTGTGTTCCGAAGACGAACGAAGGTCTTACGGGGTTGGTACAGCATGGGGGTGAGTAATTAATGACTTAATTTTCATTTTTGGGTGAACTAACCCTTTAAGAAAGCATTTTCTTTAAAGAAATGTTTCATCCAAAAACATAAATTATACTCCATAATCAATTTCCAAAGACATATGGTTTTATTTTTTTCATGGAACACAAAAATAGAAATTTGTGTTTAATATAATTTAGAATGAAATTCCCCCACCCGCATCTATGAGAACACACAAACATTAATCTCACAAATTTATCAGCACATCTTTAAGCATGAAAAAAATCCCTGACCCCACCCTGACCTGATGTCATAACCCTTCCATAGATCAATGTGCATCTTTGAATAAAGTGTGTCCTGAAGGGATTCAGTCAGTGGGACCAACAGCCTGATTACAAACAGACTGTTACAGATGAGCCCGTCTTTCCCACTCTTATCTTCTTACATAACCGTAGCCTTCACCAACATCAATGGCATGGAGCAGACCCATTCATATGCAAGTTCAATTTGGATGTGTCACTCAGATTAATAAAAGGAACAAATAAATTGCATACATTAATTGGTTTGTCTAGAGTTTTTTTTTAGACCCCTAAGACCTTGGATTTTGTGAGTCATTTTTATGTGCAGATTAACAGGCTTTTAAAATAACCTTTTGACCATGTCATGATGACCATGTGTTTATTTTCATCGATTTCTATAATAGCAGTAAAGCAATGAGAATATAGCATGGTAGCTAGCCTGGGTTTTTTGCATCTTTAATCGAAAAGATTAAATAACAAACTGGTTATTTTAAAAGCATCATAAAAATGCTCCATAAAATATACACTCACTCTGTCACTCACTTGTGCAGTACTAAGGTAAATATGTCACTTTTTTCCAAGATCGAACTGCACGCCGAACTGCTTTTGGAGTCTATTGCAGCCTATGCGGGTACAGTATGCTACTGCTCATAATAATTCAATAAACATTGTAGATAACTGCTTCAAAATCATTTTACATTGGTCACTTTTAGAGCAGGCTAATGACTTATCCCAGTAGCCTAGTTGCCTGTGCAGGATTCATGTCCCGCTTCCTCGAGCTCTTCAGCTCGTCAGTTCGAACAATAGCATCGCCTGACTGTCCAAAAACAGAATTACTGGAAGCGCGCACATCCGTCGAGCGCGACCCCTGACCCATCCAAACATTCCTTACATCCGTCGTCATAATCACAAAACTATCAATTCATTCATAAAGTACTGTTCACACGACACGGAGGCAGCACAATGACCCAAATCCTATATTCTGAACTATTAATCACTGGGTCAAAAAAAATGCAATCGCGTTATTTTTTTTGTCATTCCATTTTAATTACATTTTTTTAGTCGCTTTTTAAAACCAGGCTTTATTTGGGATCGTTCCCCATCTCTTCCTCGTTATTTCACGCGTGCTTATGATGGGATGCTATTTGACAATACAGACTCACTGCAAGAGGAGAGCCAACGTTCCGTCTTTAAGAATTAAAAAATATTAATATTTTACAGTAAGTAGGATACGCAGGACGCGTTGATTGGCCATCTTACCGTGTCCAAAAAAACGCGAAGTTTCCCTCGATGTGTTGATATGTTGTGGAAGGAGAGCAGGATAAGCAGCGCGAGCGCCTTCTCTTAAGGTCCAGCGATACTGCCTACTGCTGCCGCGCGCTGCACACCATGTTACCGTAGAGACACGAGCCGCGGCGCTGCTCTGCTGGAGGAGGAGGCTGTGCTGTGCGTCTATGGAACTGCACCGGACGAGCGGATTTAAAGCAAGGGAGGGTGTAGGGAGGGTGTTGGTAGGATTACGTGGTGCCGCTTTAATAAGATGTCACTACGCCGAATGGGACCTCTGCTACTGTGTCTGGGCCCTTTTAGAGGGGTACAGCAACACCTTCTGGGAAAAAAAAACAAGCTGACATGGGAGTCATGATAGATAGATAGATAGATAGATAGATAGATAGATAGATAGATAGATAGATAGATAGATAGATAGATAGATAGATAGATAGATGGATGGATGGATGGATGGATGGATGGATGGATGGATAGGTGGATGGATGGATGGATGGATGGATAGATGGATAGATGGATGGATGGATCCTGGCTATGAGGGGACAACTGCTGAGAGGTGGAGAATAACACGGTGACAAGATACTGGGAATCTGAGGCTCTAATAGTGTTAAGTCATTAGACATTTCCGAATGTAGAAAACAGATTTTCCTTTCACTAAATGACTATGAAATACAATAAAGCGAGGAGGATCCAAACCATGAGATCTCTCTGGTGTGAGACTAAGTAGCTTTAAAACTTCTTAATGCATGATCTTAAAGGCTAGCAGCCAAGCAGAGCTTTGACAGAGATCCGGCTAATTAACAGCTTCCCAGCAGGATCTGCTCGAGATGCATGATGACCCACCAGGAAGGCAAACATCAAGACAAAAATCTTCCATTCTTTCTGACATCATGACTTGCAGCTACTTGTATATAAGATGTTTAGCTGAAACCGTGGTCCTTGGTGATTCTTATACCGTCACTTTGAGAGTCAAAAAATACAGGCAAAACAAAATTAATACTGGTGGCTCCTGACAATACATTGAGGTCTTATGAAGCGAAACGATCTGTCTGTGCAAGAAACTGAACAGTATTTACTGCATTATACCTGTAATCCAAAGCCTCGGCAAACGGTCCTGAGCGCGTTCATGGCAGCCTGGAGCGTGAGCTTCCTGTCGCATAATGACGTATGTGCTTCATAAGACCTCAATGTGTCGTCAGGAGCCACGGGTATTCATTTTGTTTTGCCTGTATATGTTTGTTTGACTCTCAAAGTGACGGTCATTGACTTGCATTATATGAATCACCAAGCCATGCCTTCACCAACATCAATGGCATGGAGCAGACCCATTCATATGCAAGTTTAATTTGGATGTGTCACTCAGATTAATAAAAGGAACAAATAAATTGCATACATTAATTGGTTTGTCTAGAGTTTTTTTTTTAGACCCCTAAGACCTTGGATTTTGTGAGTCATTTTTATGTGCAGATTAACAGGCTTTTAAAATAACCTTTTGACCATGTCATGATGACCATGTGTTTATTTTCATCGATTTCTATAATAGCAGTAAAGCAATGAGAATATAGCATGGTAGCTAGCCTGGGTTTTTTGCATCTTTAATCGAAAAGATTAAATAACAAACTGGTTATTTTAAAAGCATCATAAAAATGCTCCATAAAATATACACTCACTCTGTCACTCACTTGTGCAGTACTAAGGTAAATATGTGACGGTCATTGACTTGCATTATATGAATCACCAAGGACCAGTGTTTCAGCTAAAAATCTTCTTTAGTGTTTTACTAAAGAAAAAAAGACACCTACATCTTGGATGGCCTGAGAGTGAGTAAATCCACAGCAATTTTTTATTTCTGGGTGAACTATCTATCCCTTTAACATGAATAGTTTTAAAGTCAATATCATACACAACTTCTCGATTATTAGACAACAGGGCTCAGAATTGAACTGGAATTGCCTTCCTTAGGTTCAGGTTCTCGGTTTAAATTGAGGTAGCAAATAGGATGCAGCATTATAATTCAAATTTGCAAGAATAAAAAAGGAATAAAATTAAATTAAATTAATATAACTGCTTTGTCTTAGATTTGTACAACCCCGTTATATATCGTCAAATTCAAGAGCTGAATTTTTAATAGTGAAGTTTTAACAACGTTCCAGTTCTAGATTAAAATTTCAATGTCCTCTGAAATGAATAGGAGGTAAAATGACCAATTCTGTTAAATGGATTTAAACCTGTTAAAATGTTTTCCTGTATCTCAAGCAGTAAAGCATAACACAGTAATTCCAAGGTTAATGGGTTTGATTCCTAAGGAATATATAAACCAATAAAATCTATATCTCGTCACTTTAAAAAGCATCTGCCAATTGTTTAAATAGTTCTGGATAAAAATATAGATTTTATGTTGTTGTAGTTTTTTTAATTTTTTATTAAACCATCCCGATATCGATTTCTAAATGCCAATATCAAGATTAGAAAAATGGACTTCTAGTTCTAACAAATTAAGATATTAATATCCACTGAAATGAATAGGAGACAGAATGATCTGCTTTAAAATCACACCACTGGTCATTACTAAGTCTAGTCCATAAAGCATGACTGAAGAGTCTCATGGAAGATTGGGGAAAACAACTTGAAAATACATTAATCAAATCCTGGGAGAATAGATCCTGAGGATGATCACGTTATGATCTATGAGAGCGAGTATGTGTGTGTTTTGAGTGGCTGTGTTACTGGTATATTGAGATGACTGGTGTGGAGTCTTATCCCAGGCCAAAGCTCTGACTCAGCTGATGTTGATTGCATTAGTGTTGCTATATCTTCAACTCCCTCTTCCCTCTCTCTCTCTCTCTCTCTCTCTCTCTCTATGTGATCTAGAAACTGATGTGACTGAATTTCTCCTCTGCTGCTCCCCATCTGATTCCCCCTCTTGGTTTGTTAGCTGTGGCAAGCATTATTCTATAGGCAAGCTCCAGAGTTGCATTTTCTCTCTTTTAGTGTTTTGTATTTACGAGTTTGCATTGTCCTCAGGGCTTTGTTTTGTTTGTTTTTTTTAGCTTTGAAATACACTGGACACAAAGTCCCAGAGAATATCACAACACAGTCACAGTCTATCCACAAAGAAGGAAGCACCCATAGGCCTAGACAAAACCTGCAGATTATTGTACATGTTCTGCCCTGATTTTAAAGGAAAAATCTGATCTCATTGATTTAAACATGCTAAAATGCTATCCTGTATCTCAAACCGTAAAGCATGACAGCAATACCAATGTTCAATAGGTTTGATTCCCAATCAATAAAATCTATATCTTGAATCTGTCAATTGTTTAAATAGTGCTGGTTTCTGGTTCTTTATTTAAACCATCCCAATATCAATTTCTCAAGATTAAATGTAAATTTCTTTCAAACTGATAAATACACCCAAATGAACCGGAATCAAAACAAAATCAGAATTAAATGTCTGGCAATCTGAATCGAATCAGGAAATCTTTATCAATATCCATGCCATCATCAATATAATCGGTCTGAGAAAACAGCCCTGTACAGCTTATAGCAGAGAGAGAATTTCTTTTATGTACGAACAAACTGGACATTATAACTGAAAAATACCCAAATAAATCAGAATGAATCTAAGGCGAATCAGGGAATCTATATCAAAATCCAGTCCATCAAAAGTGTTCAACTGAGAGCACAACACTTTGAATAGCTGAAAGCAAAATCAAACTAGCCAAGATACTTAATAAATGAACACAGCAAATGCACAGCATGTTCCAAATTTTATGAATAACTGGAGGTTAAATTCTGTGCGCACAGATTCAGTCATCAATAAGAAAACAAGAATAAATTCCCAGCATGCATGCATCCTCAACATTAAAATTAACAATCCTTCCGTGAGGAAGCCCTCTGTTTCAGAGTATAATAGCATGCAGTTCTGCCAGGTAAAACACACGATCAAAAGGAAACAGGTTACTGGTGTTACATTTCTGCCTGACTCAGAGACCTGTGAAGCAGGCGACACTTTCACCTGGCCACTGTCTCGCTCAGCGACAGATAATCCTTACGCTTTTCATGTCACCTCTGCTCAGTTAGGGGATTATCTATCGGGTTGAGCTATTTCTGGTGAAGCAGGACAAGCCGCTCCATAATCTTAGTAGAAGCTTGACCAACCCCAACAAGTGTGGTCACTGAACACAAGCACACAGGTCTCAACTTACTGCCTCTTACAAGCACAAGGTGATGATTGATTTAATGAGCTTTTCACAGTCTTAATGCTTTGACTAGGTGCTAGAACACCTTTCACCTCGGACCTTGAATAGAGCGGATGTTCTCGTATAAACCAAAGAGCGCAAAGCATTACGAATGGATGCACAAACGGCTGAATGGAACTAACGGGGGAATGATAAGAGCTTCTCAAAGCTCTCGCTGTACTCATGCATTTGGCTTTTTCACAGTGCATTATGTGTTTGAAGAGCAATATTAAACTGATATTCCCCAAGCAGACTGAAAGGTCAAATAAGCTACCGGTGTGCATACAGTATGTTATTTGTGATTCACAATCACTGACATTAGCAGATGCTTCTCATAAAGTCATGTCTTCTGTCAAAGCCACCCGTGGCCCACGTGGTCTAACCAAAGGGTTAGGCTAAATAAATGCTGGGCAGAGTGAAGGAAATTGCCTTTTCCATGTGTTCTCCATGATGTGGAAGTAATTTAGACTCAGCAGCCTCCCTATATAAAGGATATTACTGTAATTATGATATTGGCAGGGCGGGGTAATGTCCAGAGGAGAACATCTCTTTCAACAGGGGAGAGCAGAGGGATGTTCCTCAGTGCATGGAGGCACATTAGTGAGAGTGCTCACGAAAGCAGATTAATAAACCTCGATTTGGACCTCAAAACCCTTTCTCTCAAATAATAGAGATAATGAGGAAAGGGCTGGGTTCGAATTCAGATAATAAAAAAAACAAGCATTAAAATAAGCTAAAACCACTAAAAATCAAGATATTTACTATTTGAATTAAAATATATATATATATATATATATATATATATATATATATATATATATATATATATAAAAATATATAAAACAAACAGCAGCCGCCTTTTACACAATGAGCTTATGCTGCGTTGACGCCATGTCGTAACCGTGATTTAGAGAAGCCAACCCATGACGTTCTACTCGGAGCTGTTCACGTTTATGTCAACACTATCAATACCGAAATGAATCTGCAGCAGTCAGGTACAAGTAAGAGCTCTGTAAGTTGTTTACGTTCATTATTATTGTAATGTTTGAGACGTGAGGTAATTTAATGGCGTCTCTTATAATTCTTTGTTTATGTATTTTGGATGAGGCGTGGCTTTGGAGACACTCTGAAGGGTGGGTGTGATCTAATGCTTTCAAAGTTAGCTTGCTATTGCTAGATGCTCCGAAAATTGCCTACCCTACCTTTAACACAATCTTTAAATGGCCATTTTAGACATGTTAGGTGTTTTATACCATAGAGTTTATGGATTATAGTTTACCGTAAAACTTCAAATAATAGCCGAGTCCCAAATAGACGCCTGTCTCTTTTACACGCCTGGTGTGGCTGCAGGTTTGGGTAAATAAAGGCCGGTCTCAAATAGAGGCCGGGTCTGTTTTTTAGTTTCGGGTTGTATTTAATCCTCTAAAACCGTCAGATCGTCCGCTTTTTCGCGGCCGCCAAAGCAATTTTTTGTCCCTCCAAAGCTTTTTTTGATCGATGAGTGATGTAGAATAGAATGACTGCTGCGCTTGACAGGGCGCGTTACGAGCAGAGAGAGAGAGAGAGAGAGAGAGAGAGAGAGAGCGCGCCCCGGCCGGCAATTGTTGTGGACAATGGGAGATCTTGGTGTCAAAAGGTTGAGAACCACTGGTGTGGAGTGGATGACTATCATGAATCATTTCTTTTTGACTGAATCATGTCATAAACATACAGTGTTGTTTGTATGTAATCAAACACAAAACTTAGAACTGTGATTTACTGACTGGTTGTTCAAATGACAAAGTCAAAAGGAACAATGTAAAGCAAACTGTAAGCAAAAATGAACAATATGGGTTTTGTCTGTAGCATTTCAGAAAAATAATTAAAAAAAAGATTACCACATTGCTTGTCCATTTAGTATTGTTCTTTAATTCACTCATAAAAGCGTCTTACAACATTTACAACTAAATTAAGCATCAACAGAAAAAAAGGAGAGTTTGAGAATGGATAATGCATTAACATAATGAGTCATGATAATATTGAATTAACATAATGAGTAGTGAATCATTTATTATCTGTAATTTGGTACAACAAAACGATGAGATATCTAACAACTGTAATTAAGTCATAATATTGAAAGCTACATCAGTGTCAGTTTTTCTGAGCCTTGTTTATCAGTCAGGGAATTTTACATATGGCAGGTTTAAAATTCAACACGTGTTGCGCAACAAGGACAATCTGCATACTTGACATCAGGATCGATATCAAATACCTGGTGATTCTATACCTTCAGTACACAGATGAGGCGATGACATTGGTGCATATTAATGGCATCACTGACCCCGAAGAAAAATTTCTATTACAATGTCAATATAAAAGGTGGCGCCATTCTGGTCATTTAGCATTAGCCTACAAAAGCGGCCGAACATTATCAGTTACATTCAGCTGTATGTGAGAATGAATTTAGAGGGTAGGTGGTAAGAGCACTTGCGGTCAGACTGTTTGAATTATTAAAGTGTTTGTCAATGTCACTACTGCTATTAGCAGCGGATTGCCTTAAAGGAGAAATGTTGATGTAAGGTTGTGGGAAAACCCTCAGTCACAAAATATTCCACTATGTGAAGCCAAGAAACACTGAACATCTGCAATGCAGCCCCAGCTCTCATACCAGAGTCAGCCTAAAGTCTTGTATAACAGCAGCTGAACAGCAAGAGACTGAAAAAAGAAAAAAAGAAAACAAAGCTAAATTAATAATGATGGTGGAGCCCACCAGCAGCAGGAGAGTGTTGCTGCAATATTGATGAGATCTGAACAGAAACAGAGTCTGAATTCTATGCTCGTCTGTGCGGAGGCTTAGAAGCGTTGTGAAAAGCTTGTTATCTGTCTGACGTATAATGTTACTTGCTTATTAGGCTATATAAGACTTCTTTTTGACAAGACCAGGGAATTTAAATGCAAAGTCAGCTCACAAACGTCAAACATCAACTTTAGATCCTCACAGCACAAGAAAAAAACAGGACAATATTTTTCTCTGGTTTTGACACCAAAGAGATTGCACATTGAATAATCTGTCAGAATGCAGATAAAGATGGTGAGTTAAATCATGGTATCTTATCTTATTATAGGTTACAAGTGGCATTAACCCAATAAAAATAAACATAGTTTAAGGTGTTTTATCACCATTACATATTGTCAGGTTATTAGGTAGCCTATAGTAATCGGTGTAATGTTGCACATGTAAATGCACTCAGAGCTTTTAGCAAAAAATATTTACATACAAACTTAATTTACTTTTTCAATGCCACAAGTTTCCTCTAAAAGTTGGGCTTTTATTCCTGTAATTTTAAATTATTCCGGTCCAACCCAATTCATTTGCTTGAGTTGGCTTTCACAAGTTCCAAATCAATATCTGCACCATCCTTAAAGTGACCCATCCGTTTTTGCAAAGCATATCGGCGGTTTAAATACTGTAGCCCATAAAATGCTGAATTATTTATGTAGTGTAGATGGATGAAAGTGTTGGTGTATGTAAGAACTGTGAGAACAGTGTTGAGGCAAATAAGTACCACTTTAGGAATAAATACAAAACTTGCTACTGCTAAGACAGAGACATTTATGAAGGTTTATTAAGATGAACGATGGTGTCTAAGCTGTTTTCCCTGATTTACTCTCTTGCTGGTCTCCAGAGTGTTTTGCACAGACCCAGAATGCTCCTCATAAACTGTATTCCTCAGCTATTATCATTCAAGTAAACAGTAGCCGTTTTGATCAAATGGGTGTAGTGTTTCTCATAGGAGCGGGAAATGGCCACTTGTGCCAATGATTATTAAAGCTAATGAATAAAAGTTTTTCCGTGGTACTTTGTTTCATCAGTTCACTCCCACAAAGACACCCATCAGTGCAAACCTCTGATCAACAACAGCCACACACACACCCATGAAAATTCGCTTTTTTTTTTCGATTCGGAAATGAAGAGAAATTAATCAGATTTACTGGAGCATAAAGGCCTAATCTTTTGTGTTTAAAACGGCAGAACAGAGAAAAACATTCAACTTTACGATCATATCTGCTAGGTTCAATCTGTGGTTCAATGGTGCACAATCAACAAATGGGTTGCAGGTCTGTGTCAATAAAATTATGTTCTATTACTATATTAAACTATAACTAGCCATATAATCCTGCATTGTTACACTGCAAAAATGTTCATATTTTTTACAGAATTTTAAAAAAAAACTGTGTTACATTACAACACAGTAATGTAAAAATGTATGGTAAAACGGTAAATGGTTAAAAAAATTAAATAGTTAAAATCACATTCATTTTATTGTAAAATACTGTAAAATTTATGATTTTTGCAAGTAAAAACTATTAATTACTGTATAATACAATCAAAAACAGGAAAATTACATTCCCAGAATGACCACATATGGATCACATATATTTTATTTAAATAGTTTTAAATAGTTTATCTTATTTATGATATAAGTAATGTAAATTATTGTTTTGCATTAAATTTGATGTTATTTTGGATCATGTTTATTGCATTGTTTTAGTATGATGTTTGTTAGTCTGATGGTGACGCTATGTCTGTATAGAAGTATTGGCTATTTATGAACAGACCACTTATGATTATTTTTACCTTAACATTAAGGTCTTTTAGAGTCGATGAAATTAACTCTGTTTGCGACATTGCATCATTTTCCTATCTTTGTAAAGCTGCTTTGAAACAATCTGTATTGTATAAAGCGCTATATAAATAAAGGTGACGTAAAGTTTATGAAATATTTATTTTAGTCTATAAGGATAAATTACCATCTTTTTAAAGGGAGGAGAAAACACATTTTTGGTTGAAGTCAAATTGGACCAGTTTTGGCTGTGTGTCCAAAATGGACCAGTTATGTATGTCGCATGTCCTCATCCTAGAAAACCATTAAGAAAACATAGCACAACCTATAGATTACAGTCTTTTTTAGAACTACACACTAAAAGTGTAATTATAACACAAACTTTTTGCAAAATGCTAAACACAGTTCTCTACATTAGACGCATCACTCAAAACTAACAGCTCTTTAAATGGCACACTCATTTACGGATTACCTACACACAACGATCATGTGTGAAAAACGTACGCATAATCCGTTCACTTAGAAATCAAAACCCTAGCACGACAATATTCAACCGTCTCATATCCTCTGGAAGACCAGGAGGATATTCAGACCCCAAATCTGAACCTATTACATAACACAGTGAAGAAGAACATCATCTTGCCATCAATTAGGCTGCAAGACTGAGTGGTTGGGAATAAATTTTTTAACACAAGGCATCTTTTTAAGAGCATAATTCATTCCTGAATGGTCCTCGCAATGTGAATTATTTTAAATGGAATCCTTGAGCATTTTTTTTATAAATAACTTACGCTGATCAGATTCACCTAATAAAATATACAACCATAATCATATCCAGTGGCACTCCAGAATATCAGAACGTGTGTAACCTTTTCTTATGAATGTATCACCACCAAATAAATTAATAATTCCGAGAAGTTCAAAGCTTCCTCTGTTCGACTCTTAATCAAAGTATCTTTCCCACAGAGACTGAAGCGATTATCAGAGCACATGTGCAGTGACATGCACAGAGCTGCCCTCTTGCTGTTGCTGATGGCAAGATGTCACAAAGCACCACATGAGACTATTTTCTTATGATTAACATGTTAAGGTTTCATTAGAGCACAAATTATGCTTAAATGTGGATTACAGGGCTCGATATGCAGCAGACACCTACAGTACACCAGATTAGTTCATTTGCGTATGACAGCAACAGTAAATCCTGTTAAAGTGATGCTGTAGAGTAATTGGCTTTGTATCCTCAAACAACAAACTGTGCCAAACGGTGACTCTGAGCTGCTGCTGTACCTCTAGAGAAATTCACAGAGGTGGGTTGGTGTGGTCAGATAAGACTCTTCTTGTGATGGGTCTTATGACTCAACATACCCTGAAAGCACCTGTGAGTTAAGATCAATTTTGTGTGGATATCAGAACGTGTTTCAGAACTGATCTTAGTAGGTTAGCTGGGCAAAAACAGAGTGCATATCTCTTTACACGCGCCTCTCAGCTGTTCAGTGAGTGGAACACTGCCCATCAATTATGCATGGGATGTAATGCACACTTTGTTTATACTGTAGGGCGCTACTGCGAAAAATTTTAAACATTTAAAAATGTTATCTTGGTATTCATTGAAGAGATTTAAGTACTATTATTTACATTGTTTATCTCATGTTGTTCCAAACCTGTAGCGAAGTCCGGTTTATGGACAAATCATTCTTTTGAGTACATTTTTACTAAATTAGTCTAATGCACAAAACCAGTCTGAATGATTTGTTCACAAATCGGACTGATGCGATTCTTCAGTTCAACTCACTGTTTCAATGATTCACTGTTAAAAATTCATCAGAGGGGAAGATTATTAGTGAATAATGACTTAATTTTCAGTCTGTTCAATTGTATGAATTGCTATTATGATACATTTATGGTGTTCTTTGTTATTTTGAAGCTTTGCAGTCCCAGCCCTCATTCACGTTCACAATATGAAAAAAAAAGTTGTTGAGAATTTCTTGTTTCAGCCAATAACCAATAAATGAAATCAATATTAAAAATCTATACTATTTTGTCTACATAAAAGAAAAAGAAAACACTAAAAACTGCTTCAAGTGAATTTAGGCATCACAAGATTATGATGTACAATGTGAATGTGCATATTCATTTAGTGATTTGCTGAAGATTACATTTAACAGTGTTAGGGTAATTAGGGTTTTTAAAGAGCGTTAGGTGACAGCAAACAGTTCATCTAAATGTATATATATATATAGAAAAGATTCAATATCAACCAATACCAATAAATTAAACATATTGGCTGATGATAACCAATATGGTACCGATACAATCCCTACTATTTCCTAGGGAATAACTGGAATCCTGCTGATCTTAGTATCCCATTCACTTTACTAAAAACATTTCTCTGTTTGATGTTGTGTAAGTCTCCACTGTGAAATCTACTGTACAATTATCTCTCACCCTTTCTCCATCTCCGCCATCGCATTTCATTAGGAAATGTCCCCACTTCTTGTCACTTGTTTAACAGAGTGTCTCTTTTTATTCGGAGCTGAACTGTCAGCTAACAGCCTGGACCAATTTCTGAACAATGGTCTTGACGTAATCGTGTTGACTTTCAACAAGTGTTAATCTCATCGATGTATCCTTTTATGTACAAATACTTTACAATTTACTCTGTTTACAAAGCTATCAGACTCAGCCCTAAATAATTAAACAGAGAATGAAAGAGGTTTCAAAATCAAACCACAGCTTATGGACTACTCCCTAGTGCGGCGCAAAATACGCTCCAAGACCATCGATTTAAGAGGCTCATGATCAAAGAGCAGAGAGCAGCATAGGCTCTATCTATGAACACATCAATCACATTTGCACTAGTCCTTCGATTTAAGTCCAATTTGAGACCAGCTTCACATGGGAGCGGTTTTAATTAATGTGGATTGCCCTAATTAGCCCCTTTGTGACTGTCTTAATTACCAGGACAAAAACCGGGACACCCCAGTCTGAATTAGCGTCATGCTAGTGGATTCTTAGCCTTATTTTTTTTGCAGCAAGGTCAAATGTTTCCGTTCTGCTCTCCTTGTATTAATGAGACTGAATCTGCATGTGCATCGAATTAGATTTGACAGATTATCGTTCCTCTGCTAATCTCTGCCATTGGTATCTAGGGAGTATTTTTTCAAAACGAAACTCGATAAAGACTCCATCCATTAACATATTATAACAGCAAAGTTCCCAGAGGTTTGGAAATGGCACAACTCTGCCTATGCGAAAAAAGTTTTCATATGCTTTGGAGAAAGTATGGAAGCCTGTAATCGCCTCAGATAAAAAAAAAACCAAAGCATTTAAATCGCAAAGACAAAACAACAAAAAACTAAGTCGTAGTATAGGGCTTTACACTAGTTAACCCTGAGTCATTCTAAACCCTGGGTCATTCATTATCTTCCTTCACGTTTCACATTGCTCATAATTTACCCAGGGTTAACAATTAATCCTGGATATTCATATGCTGCTGTTTCGCACTGTACATTCCTAAACCCTGGGTTAGCCTTCTTATTTGCATATTTGTGTCATTGTCATTGATTGGACCAACACAGTATACAACCGGTTTGCATAAAACTCGTATTAGCCTTGCAAACTGTACTATCAAGTATGGACTTTTTTAGGGTGAGAATGAAACAGTCTCTTCTTCACTCCAATTGATGCGTTTTCCATTCAATCACCAACACCTGTCCTTCATTTAGCCTCTTGTTACCTTTGTGTATTGAAACCCTCAGTCATTGTCTGTTCATTGTCTTGTGCTAACGTTTCGTGCTGGTGTTTCTCTGTATGTTATTAAATGTGAGTTTATTATCCTTTTGCATATTTGTTGTGGATTATCAAGTCAAGCCAGCGCGTGACCGTCAGAGCTGATGTACGCAAAGTCGTATGCCGAACAGCCTTTGGCAGCTCAGGAGCCTTAATTAAATGGAGACTGAAGAATGAGAAGCTTCGCCAAAAGGATTGAGCTTCCATGGCAACAAAGTTGGGAAGGTTTAATTTATGTGTGAGGGTTTTCTCTCTCTGTTTTTCTCTTTCCCCACATTATGGGGAGTCTCAATAAAGCATCAGTGAATAGCGATGACATTGCCTCTATTGGAAGGCCTTGTCACCCAGGGCTACTCATTGGTCTGAAGACACAGCTCATCAGGCGCTGTGGATTTGGTTATTGGTATGGCCTAAATATAGCACCAGGGCTGCAAACCGATGAGAGCAGACAACTAGTCCCTGGAGTAAATGAGCCTTTGCAGAGGCATTAAAGGAGTGGACATCTAGCAGACACTTAAGGGCGCACTCGCAATAGGTATGGTTGCCTTAATGCCGGAGAGTGAATTGGGGTTTGAATTTCATTTTAGAGCAATATTGTTGAGAGATTTTCAAAGCCAACAAAATTCACATCAATAATTAAATAATCTCAAACAGTGCCGCTCACGCTTATTGGAAATGTGAGCTTAAATTAAGTTTAAAAAAAATAATACAGTGAGGATAGTGAATATGCTTCTATAAAAAAAATTTTCATTATTAATTTACAAATTATATTATGGCAAATTATGAATTATATCATCAGTGTACCAATTTCAGTAAAAATTATATATATTAAGCTATACATTGTGCAGAATCTTTTTTATTTTATTTTACTATTTAATGATTCTTTGTTTCAAATTTTCCAAAATTTGTTTTTCAAAAAGAGCTTTGATATAATCTCAGGAGTTTTAAGACCCCAGTGTTCTTCTCTGAATACAATCTCTGAATGTCACCTGTCAAAGATGATACTGTAAAGCTGTTTACCTTTTGATCATGCCAAGTTTTGTACAACTTATATAGCAATCTTGAAATGCAGACTTGTGAAAGACTAAGCTGAGTTTAACACTTAACTAAAAATCCCCATTTCCAAAAATGGCCCCATATAATAGCAAGGTATGCTGGAGGTTTCCATTTCTGACTCATGTTGACTCACCATGGGAACTGGAGCTGTTTGGGTTAGATGGGATATGGGGGGGGGGGGAGGATGGGGGGGTCTGATGTAAGTTGACATATTTGTATTGCTATCCCTCATATAGAGGAATAAACAAGATACTATTTACATTACATGATGTACTGTTAGACAGTACCTTCTAGAAGGGCCATCTAAACAGATTCTGTGAATGAACCTCACGCCATATGATCTGGAAGCAGCCCAGTGCACAAGTAGGTGGCCATGGTGAGCAGTGGAAAGGTTCTCCCCCATGGAGAATGACTCAGACAAATTCGAATTGGGCAAAAATCTGTTCCGTACGGTGGCTGAGACAGCTGCGGGTTGAGCTGTCTCAGCCACCGTACGGAACAGATTTTTGCCCAATTCGAATTTGTCTGAGTCATTGCATTGCAACTGAAGCAAACACATGCAAATAGAAAAACACGCGTGCAAATAGAAAAAAACACCTGCAAATAAAAAAAAACATCTTCATCAGTTTCACAACACATGTGTGCTCCAAATACAGAAACGCGCTGCAAAAGTTCACAACACAACCAAATACAGAAACGCGCTGCAAATAACACAGACCACAACGGAAATGTTTCCAGGGGAACCAAATAAGTGACGAACCCGGCTGGGACGTGCTTATTGCTCGTGAGCTTCCCTTGATCTACTCCCTTCGAAGGGCAGACGGCAGAGCCCTTAAAGTGGGCCTTTGGAGTGAGCAGGGCTCTAGTGTGCTGTTAGGCAGCCGTGCGGAGCGCACTTGATGAAGGAGCAACGAAAGACAACGTAATTCCTCATTATTTTCACCTGGGATGTAACCATGACAACGCAGCACGGTGTCCATCAGCTGGTCTTACGACAGATATATAATGCTGTTAACAAAACGGATGCAAATACATTTTTATTTTAGTTTACAAAAAAGGTTTTAAAATATGCGTTATATATCTGTGTGTCTCAACTTTAAAATTTTGGACCCTACATTATGAAACTTTTCTTTATGAAAATGTAATAACATGAAACAATTTGTACAGTGTAACTGATGTATAGATAAATATCTTTCCTTCATGTTTTTCTTCTTTATCTTTTTTATTTATTTATTTTAGTTTCCAGCTCATTGTTCTTTTCTCATTTGTATTCTGATGGCATTGAACATATTGTTAATACATTTTGTACATTGTATACAAGTTGTATGTCATAAAAAAATTAATCTCTGTATGTTTTGCACAAATAAATAAATAAATAAATAAATAAAGTGTAATTTTAAGCTGTAAGCACCAGCACGCATAGATTTATGGATATCTATGCCAGCATGTCCCAGCCGGGTTCGTCACTTATTTGGTTCCCCTGGAAACATTTCCGTTGTGGTCTGTGTTATTTGCAGCGCGTTTCTGTATTTGTGTTGTGAGGTTTTGCAGCGCGTTTCTGTATTTGGGTTGTGTTGTGAGTATTTGGAGCACACGTGTATTGTGAAACTGATGAAGATGTTTTCTTAATTTGCGGGTGGTTTTTTTATTTGCATGCGTTTTATTTTATTTGCATGTGTTTTTTTCTATTTGCACGCGTTTTTTTCTATTTGCATGTGTTTTCTTCAGTTGCAGCACGTTGAGCTGTCTCGGCCACCGTAGTTCCGTTGCTGTTTGAAAAATGTTTAGTCTGGAGGACTGATTCATTTACAACAATACTTTGTCTTATGAAAAAGAGAAAATGTACTTTAGCCTACAGCAGGATCAACATGAAAATGAAAAGCGAGTGACTAAATTAATACATATGTATAATAAAGTCAACAACTCTGTCTTAACCTCCTGAGAACCAGTTTTGTGAGTTTTTTTTTTTTTTTTTTTTGTCATTGCATTTTTTGGAGCATAAGAAACAAATGGAGAATTTTTTTCTTTTATGTAGAAACATGATTATATAAAAATGAATGTCCTGCCTGACTAGAAATAGAAAGTAGTAAATCATGGTTCATGGGGTATTGAATAGAAAAGCACCGATATCAAAATGTTAGAAGATTCAATAACCGATAATTCTTTATATTTGAAAGTCGATAACCGATATATTGGCCGATAAATATAAATCTAAAATTTTCATATAATTTTTGAGAGCCTGATTACAAAAACAAAAGTCTCACCATTAAAAGCCATGAACACAATTATAATGTTCTTATTATAATTGTACATATGACAGACTTCCACTGTACATGTTGCACTTAACTGTATTTTCCTTTTTTGAAGTGATTCCAATCATATTTCAAGCAATTTAAAACCATGCCGAACAGTGTGCATCTGAAGTGTCTAAGCAGAAGGAAATCGGCTTTAATATATCGGCCAAATTTTCTTAGCGGGCCAACGATAACATTAAAAGTGAACATATATCGGCAGATAAAGAATTATCGGTTCTTCAGGTCCCTATGATATGGTACTAAATAGAACCGTTACTACTTGTAAATAACCTTTAAAGAACCATCTTTTTTAGAGTGTAGAACAACAATTTTTCACTATGCTGTTTACCATCAAATGTGTAATACTGGAAGACTGATAAACATCCAGTTTCGCATTGCTCTCAACTCTCTAGTGACTCGGTGTCTCTAAATAACGACTGACTTAAAGTGCATAATCTGCGCGACCTCAGAGGAAACGTGTTGTGTCTGTGCAAACAGGGTCCCTGTTATTACATTACTGTCTGTTTAAAGTCACAGAGAGAGAGATGAACACGGCCAATTGAGTCTAGCGGTGTGGCCTGACAGGGAGTGGAGAGATCGACAGCGTCAGGGGGGGACGCCTGCTGTTCGGGATCAAACTGACAGAGACATCAAATAACCCTGATTTCTGGGAACAAGCATTTCACACATAGGGAGAAGTGTGACTCAACAGTTAAAATGTCACTGGGAGGTGAATGAGTGACCTTTACAGCACATTTTGGTTCTAATAAAAAGCTACTAAAATTGGGCCATCGATATTGGAGAACAGGCGCACATCTGGAGGCAGTTTGAGTCTATCAGCTCCTTCGTTCATGAAGCCGAAGAGACAGGTTGGTTTTTATTTGTTTAGCGAGGCTCTCATCTCTCTCCTGGTTTTGGATCATCACATTAAAATGCCGGCTATAAAAATAAATCTAAAAAGACTTTGTAAAAGACAACGTTTGACATCGTTACAAGCCTAACTGGATTCAGGATACAAATGACATGCATTTTCGCGGTTTTAAATACAAAGTGAATGTGTCTTACCAAATGTTTCTCTGTAAAACATCCATGATCATAACGTATTCCCGAGGCGCTCGATCAACCGGCCGCTGAGCTCAACATCTGGAGATGTTGCTGATGGGTGCAGTTAACTCCTGCATCATCAGGCCGCTCCTGATGTGAACAAATAGATGAGGGGAGCTCTTCAAAATTAGAGGAGATAATAACGTGTTGGATTTCTGGCAATGTTACAATTAAAGGTGCACTATGTAAGAATTTTGCAGTAAAATATCCAAAACCCATTAGGGCAGTGTTATATATTTTGTTTAGTTGATTACTTACAATATCCCAAATGTTTCCAAGTATTTGTAAATCGTGAGAAAACTGCGATTTTAACCAAGGAACCGGGACGTTTGAGCAGTGTGAGGGATCGAGTCGCCAGTCAATGGCGTCGTATCCGCGTTTCCCTCGGTTTCCACCCAATCGTACTGCCATAGTAACCATGGCGACAGACGTGGACAACTAGGTTACGTCCATAAGTTACGCCTAGCGGTACGCTCACGCTGTTGTTGTTTTGTTCAAACATTTTGGACCATGGCAAGCAGACTTTGATACAAAAAGAGGACTAAAACGAGGATCAATATAATTTTCGAGATGCCGAGAGATCCACGTCCGCGACTAACTTCGACTTGACAGAGACGTGACCCCTATGGACACTATGTTCCATCCACATATTTATGCGCATTTTGGAACACATAAAAAAACACTGGAGGGAAACACCACGATGTGCATAAATTCTATAAATGTGGATAAAAAAGCGCTCAATTAAGGCGCATAGGCCTAAACTTTTTATCCAATAAGAAGTCATCCGCTCTGTGCGCAACAAAAAAAACCTCAACATTAGATGTGATTGGATAACTGGACTAACCAGCAGACCAATTTCATTGCACAGCATCTCAAATTTTGTCTGGATCCTAAATCGCATATTTTCTTATGCTTATACTATATAGTTTGCGATAAAACAGTAGGTTATGAAATAAGTATAACAAAATAAGTATATCTGAATTCACAGTAGGCAGGCTACTCATTAAAGAGCAGGCAAAAAGTACCTGGTGACCTTCTTCTGGCGAGATTCTGAAGTGTGCATACGATGGACTACTATCCCATGAGGCCACAGGAGAGGATTTGTGAATGTGAAGCGACGTAACTGACGCTGGTAGGTCACGTGATAAGGGCAACATGGCGAATGTATAGGCCTACGTCCAGATTGCATTCATACTATATATAACTTTTTTTAGTGGTAGTGAAGTAATTACTTTTTCAAAATTTATAGCCTACCTATTCAAGAGAGTGCGCATTTCAGACGGAGCCAGTGGTTTAATCATTCCCTTCCAAAGCGTCTCACATTATTGCATTCATGTAAGACGCAAACACCACCACCCGACCGCAAGATAACATGACAGCGTTTATTGCGTTTTGTCTGCACGCAAGTCATTTACGATTACGATGTAGGATAAAAGAGCCACGACAACTTTCCCGATTGCAGCAACTCCCCAGCCTGGTGTTTTTGAAACAAACCCCCCTGCCTACAGCACTCTACTGTCTTTGATTTTGTGTAATAACAATGAATCATTCTTTTGGATATGAAATTTATATTTAATTGACCTATCGGTAAGCCCCGCCCTCTTTAGTTACTGTTGCCATCAGACAAACAATGGGGGACCTGTGCCCCAGTAGAACGCCCCTGGCAGCAACTTACATTTTTTGTGCCAAGGAAGTGACGATTTTGTTCTCTTGAACACGTGGGATGAAAACAGTGCTTTACTTGCAAATGTTTTATGCGATATTCCAATTTTACGCATAAGTTAAATCCGCAACTTTGGATGTAAACTTGGCTAATGTTAAGCAGAATTTTAACTGGATTGTCCAAACATGGTCTACACAGCATAGGCTATATCTAGACTGAGTGGAAATCACTGCAGAACGAATGCACACTGGGGACTTAAAAACCCAGAGCAAGCCACCCACCGCTGCCCCGTCCACCCACAGCCTGACCGCAAGGTTACGTCAAGGTGTCAGCAATGTATCCGAACCAAGCTTACTTTGCCAAATCAGTTACACTTTACAATAAGCGTGTATATGTAATAAAAAAAAAAAAAATGTTTATGCCTAGTAGGTGCCATGAACTAATGAATAATAATTTTGCAGCAGCAGCTATTCATCTTGGTTATTGTTAATTTATAAATATGCTACTTTATGCTCTACTATTAGTTGATTTTAGTTATGTAATGCGTTGATTTTAACATATAGCCTACAACTGTTAGTGTTAAAGATGTAAAAATTAATTAAACAAAATAGAAAATGCACTTTTCATGAATATTTTCACAATGGGGGGGGGGGGGGGGGGGGGGAATAATAATTTGAGTTTCAATTCAAGATGATCCATTTTAGCAAATTATTGTGTTTACTTAAAAAAGTGCAAATTAATTGTTAAATATATGATATACTTTTTTAAGTTGCATTCAAAACAGTGGTATTTTAATTTTATTGATATACATACGGTACTATATATAATATTATTATGATTCTGATTATAGTATGTATTACTATTATGAATTAGCTTTTTTATTCATCATTAATGCATCAGTTTACATTTTAGTCATTTTATTGTGCTTTTTATTAGTTGCTGTTATTTTACATTTCTATATAACTTTAATTTATTTTCATTTCTGTTTTAGTAATTTTAGTGTTTTAACCTAAACTTATTTCAGTTTGTTGAAAAGGCAACACTTCTAATTTCATTGAAGATAAAAACATGCATTTAATATTTTATTTTATTTCAGCTTTATTTCAATTGCCAAAAATGATTTTAAACAGTTTAAGTTTAGTTAGCAAACAACTCTGTTTCAAAATCCACTTGAATTAATTTAGCTATAAATGGGCATGAAACTTATAACCGAGATAAATAAATTCTTTAAAAATATTGCTTATTATTAGTTCATGATGCCTACTGCCTAATATCAAATATTAACATTATATACATATACAACCTTACTGTAAATAGTTACTTGCTGCCAATTCTCATTATAAAACGGATTCAATTTACAGAAAGTTCTCTTAGACTTGAAAACTCATGAGTGCATTTAGGTGTTGATTAATAAAAAGAACCCTGTTCTTGTGAGGAGCCCAAGCTAAGTTATGCATGATTGCTCTAATGGTGCTACTTGGGCTCCGGTTACTATGGAGACAGCAGTAAGCTGTTTCTAATTTAATAAATACTGTAAAGATTGACCATAGATTGGCCACACCGAGGGAAAAACTTCACCTGTTGCCATGGATACCTCCTGCCAACGACTAAGGCCAGGTTCCGCACCAGCGAGATATATAAATAAATAAATGAACCCATTTAAAGTATAATAAAGGATACAAATTAATCTTGAGGTTATGTAAAACTTTTAAACATTGCAATCATATTTGCATTAGCATGTAACCGAGGTGTCATTGTTAACTAATTACACTAGTTTGTCTCTGCCTCCATATAGATTCAGTTTCACACGGAACGTCCGCGGAAAAAAATAAATCGCTGTTCTTTTTTTAGACGCAGGTAGAAGAATGCGTCTAACTGTTGCTTTTAGTCACAACGGAAATCAATGCCCGGCAGTGTATGAGCTTATCGATTAGATCTGCATGCTTGCTTAAGGAGACATTTCAGTAGAGCTGTCGCTAAGGGAGCAGGGCTCTCTACCCATACTTGGCTCCTTCCACCTCCCCGTCATCTATTCAGGCCTGTCATACAGAACTGATGGCTCTGGCTGATCAGAGACATTTTGGTTAAGCTTGATGGATCCGTCAGGACTCATTCTCTTTTAAACTGGGTTGTTATTCTTGGTCTATGAGTCCAGACATTGATCTGAGGAAGAGATGTCTGTACAGCACAAAGTGACACAACAAAGGGAGAACTATAGGAGACAAAGATGCGCTTGAGTTAATTTGGTATCTTCCTGCTAAAAGCTTGTTTGTTGGTCTTAGCTTGATTCCCAGCCTGGATAAGAATTTATGCTGGTCATCTTTTAAAGGATTTGGGGTATTTGTTTCTCATTTGGTCAGGCTGGGAGTCTAGCTAAAAAGCAGGATAAACCGATTTGTTTCTAGAAACATTTTTTGTTATGCTGGTTGAAAGTCTCTTCACATCCTGATAGCAATCACTAACTTAAGTGCTGTATGTAGCCTATATATATACTGTATATATCGTCCAATCATTGCATTCGGTCCGAATGTCCTACCTGCCTAGCTATTTCCATACCTCCTCGCACAGACATCACACGTCATCAGCAAATTTCAAGCTATGAGTTAGACAGACGTCAGTCGCCGAGCACCGCAAGCGAAACAGCAGCCACCTTTTACAGTTCCTCCTGAACCAAAACAACAAGCTTATGCTGCGTTCACGCCAAAACTACTGTAATTTGGAAGAGATGGAAACCTGTGACTTTATTCCCGGAGCGGTTCGTGGCTCGAATTTATGCTTTTCAATGGCAACACTATCAACGACAAAATGAATCTGCAGCAGTCAGGTGGTACAGGTCAGTGCTCTTTAAGTTGTTTATGTTCATTATTATTGTAATGTTATGTGCTTTGAGACATGAGATAGTCTCGTGTGATGCTATGCAAACTCCGCTGTGTGCGTTCATGTGTTTTGAAGAAGGCATGGCTTTGGAGACACTCTGAAGGGAGGGTGGGATCTCATGCATCCCCAAAATGATGACAAGGGGTTTACCTGGTTCACATGGCCATGTCAGCCCCTGTGACAGATCACATAATAACACTGGTTCTGCCTCCACCTAAGCTCCGCCCACAAAAAAACGTCACCATGTTTACTAACTGAAAAGGGGTCTATTTGAAAACGATGACGTAAGTTTAGTCATGTGATCCATGTTGTACCAATAAATATTCATGTTTACGGTATTGTGCCTGTTATGTGCTATATTCACTTTTACACTGTTGCTAAAATATGTTACTTTGCATACTCTTCATATCACAGTACTGCAAAGAAAATGTACTCACGTTTGCTGTCCTGCGGCAATACAGGAGAGCAGTTGCGTTTTAGACCAAACATATGGTGACTGAGTGCGACCTGGACGCATCAGTGAGATATTTTGCTAAATAAAATGATCCTGTTTAAGAATTGCGCGATAACTTTCTTATTTATTTTTACATCTGTATCATCTCAGTGAGCTTTTGTGAGGTTTCACGCATGCGCAGTAAGGTGAATTTCGAAGTTTCTCATCCACACTGAAACGTCGAAAAACTTAGTTGTCTCATATAGTTGTCAGAAGTCCGATTCAATTAATCGATTCATTCGAACAGTTACTACAAAATGATTCACCAATTCGAGTTCCAAAAAAGCCAGTCCACTGACATAGTTAAATGTTGCTGTTCTCATCAGCTTGTCTTCAACTCAGTTATTATTGGATTGTTTTCTAGTTGTGTTAATTGTTTTTATTGTAAATGTAGTTACGTTTAATGCAAAAACACTATTGATACATATTAAAGATTTATCTGTATGTATCTATTAACATTATAAAGATAATGTTGCAAAAATAAACAATATAATCAGATAGTTATATATGTATTTATTTTTAAATGTCATCTTTATTACCTTTAATGTATTTACTTTATTATGTAACTTGGCTATTAGTTAAAGCTTAAAAAGCAGCTTCCCAAACACTGCTCCCAAATCTCTCAAATAGAGATACCAGTATGGAAATACCATATTAGCAAGAGGCACCTCTTTTTGTATACATTTTAAGTTTTTATTTTATGTTTATTTGTTCATGTTCATGCATTCTTAATGGTATCTGTTATATTGCATATGTTCATGTGGAGAAAATCATTAAGAATGTGTAAAAAACAACAGCGAATTCCCTTTAATGCTGATTCTGTGGTCAATCGTGGCACTGGATTATAATGATGATTAACTCCCCGGGGCCATACCCCATCCAATCTCCCACATTTTCCCTAATGAATTCCCACAGCTGCTGATAGAGACTAATTATTGTTATTAGTTCAAAGTCTGGCAATTACCTCACTATTACCTCATTGCCACAAAGGCCAATTCATTGGCTACCATCAGAGGGCCATGAGGCTATCGATGTCAGACAGGATATTAAACATTAGGTGTATACAGCACCTGCTGCAATCTATCTGATGAGAAGATGTTTTTCCTGTGGAATATATTTGGTAAAACATTGGTCTGAATACATATAGACACATCAGCAGTGGAGACCACATGATTACCTGAAGCGAGGCCTTGCTGAGGGAGGGGACGAACTTGTGTTGCGTCAGGCAGATCATACGAGTTCACAGCATTTTTATCAATCTGTCTGCACCAGGTTCAGCTCTCTAGCTCATAATAAATCGGTCATAATCTTCCATCCATCATATCACAGCTGGTTCAACCTAATACTACAGGATGTAATGGTGCATGTAGCACACACACACTGACAAAAGCATACACAGAACCGCTAACATCTTGTTGTGACCTCTTGTTGTGTGATAAGGCTTTTATCCCTGCATTGTGCATTTTTACAGCCGCTCTAATTAGCCAAGCCTGGCAAATGTCATAACAGAGCAGCTGTCAAAAGTACTGTATCTAGTGAGCTCCGTTTTGTTTGGATTGGTGTGCCTTGCTGACCAAAGGTTATTTAAAAAAAAAAATCCGGTGCTCATTATTTCAACATAAAATGCTTCTGACACAACAGGCATATCAAAAACCACAAATTTGCCTCGACTCGTAATGTTCCACTCTATGAGTCCTTATCAAGCCAGCGCACAAGGAGCCAACTTTGCAGGAAGGAAGTAAAAGTGTTATGAATTTATTTTCCTGAGGGCATAAATACATGGTTTTCCCCATTGATCTGCAGGCAGAATTCAATTTTTGTGAGCTGTATTATCACACGTAATCGATTTGAAGTGCCTCTATAGGCAAAGTATTTATAACATGTATCATTCGTTTAAATGAAAGAATCAGCAGCAGTTTTACATTTTGTTATTTCTCAATTGAAAAGTTTTGCGCTTGAAATGAAGATGCATCCCGAGTTGGTTTTCTTAGTCAGCTTCTAATTTAAAAAATCAAATGCCTATTTTATTGAAAGTCTGTTTAGCAGAAGACTTTCATTTGCTTATTTACACAGTGTGTGAGTGCATTAATAATGCGAGCCAGATGGCAGTAGTCCCTCCCCAGCACTTCTCTGAAGTAATAAAATGGAAACGATCTCTGATCAATCACTACACACGGGGTCGGCAACGATGGCCTCATTACCACGATGGCGCCTCAGAGGCCCAGTTGCTTGATAGCCCTCTAGTTTATCTGTGCCTGCAGTTTGGCAAGCCTTCTGGGTAATTGGCACCAGCAGCAACAATCAACAGAGAGATCATTCATTTCTTCTCTTTTTAGTTTCAAAACCTCGCTGAGCTTAACAAGTGCTTGGACACTGACAAATTCTAGGCCTGTTTTTAGACTTTCAGACTGAAAACTCCAGCAAATCTGAGACATCACATGGGATGATGCACAAAATAATAACTTGCACAAAATAGTTTCTTATTTATAAATGATTTAAGATTTGTTTTGAGATTATGGTAACATTAATGTTTTGAAGGTCTTCAGCTTTTAGATCTTTTAAAGTCATTAAGAATAACATAAAGCACTGCTGCCATCTAATGTAATGCTGAGGAGGTACATGCCAGGATTACTCCAATATATTCTCAAAAACATTGTTTTATAAAACAGTTCATTCTTTACACTGAACAAGGCACAGCTGAAGGACTATTATGTAATTAGTCTTTTGTCTGTACAGCATTTGCAGAAGAAATACGCTGACAGCGAAACTGATAAGACTTTTTTTGTGCCACGTTGCACATGTGCACAGAAGTTCTGTGCATGTCCTCATAAAATTCTGCACTCCTCGTAATTTTACCTTTTGTTCAAGGTAGATTTTTACATTAGTTCTAAATGCAAAAACCATAAAATAAAATAATTCGGTCAGAACAGAATGTCCTATTCCTAAATAGCAAACTGAGACCAATATGTTCTCCATCAATAACAGTTACCATTATAGACAGCACAATGAAAGCTGATTGTTAGCAACAGAGTTAGCAACCTTAATAAGGTTTATTCAATATTGGAAATGTCTTTGACTATGCTATTTACTACATGATGTCTGTATTCGTATCAGCTGATGACATGACATTAAATGTGATTAGGTAATTTTTTCATTATTGTGACTAATAGGGTGAACTCACGTAAACTGGGCCCTCTTTTGGCAATCATCAGAATGTAAAAAAAAAAGTGGCTCAACTTGCCTGAATGTACCTGGATTACACTACATACACTATCTTTTAAAACTAAACAATAATTATGGCATTATATACCTTTTGTCCTTAATAATATTGATATTCTCATAACATATTATCCAGAGAACAACAGCACAGTGACAGATCTCTTCTAATGAACAGACAGTTATCGAGGAGGCAGCTAATCTGTCACATTTCGTGTAGATTTAACAATGAGAGGTAGATTAATTTAAAGAGGCAGTCTAAACAGTGATGTGAAAAAACAATTTGTTCCAATAATTTTTATAGGATAGACGCTGCAAAACATTACTAAACAGCACAGTGGCACAAGAAGACAATGCACACGAAACGTTAGCAGGGAATTATGTCTTACTGTATACTAATAATCAGATGCCAATTCTGGATAATGAAGATAACCTTTATTTCTGTGTTCGATGTCAAACCAAGGATTATGTGAAACAAGAAAGGACAAATCTGGAGAAAAAGAGTGGCAGGTAATAGCTCAATAAAGATATTGCAGTGTTTAGATGTTTTGACTACAAATTAACTATATGGACCTTTTCTTTCTTTGGATGACAGACATATCTGATCTTTTCTTTTCCCTTTACATTCCCTTTCACGTACAATAATTTTCTGTCAAAAGATATACATACACTAACGTTCAAAAGTTTGGAGCTGATAAGATCTTTTTTTTTTTTAAATAAGTCTCTTATGTTCACCAAGTCTGCATTTATTTGATCAAAAATACAGTGAAAACAGTTATATCGTTAAATATTATTACAATTTTTCTATTTTAATATATTTTAAAATGCAATTTATTCCTGTGATGGTAAAGCTGAATTTTCAGCATCATTACTCCAGTCTTCAGTGTCACTTGATCCTTCAGAAATCATTTTAATTTGCTGTTTTGCTGCTTAAGAAACATTTCTTAATATTATCAATGTTAAAAACACTTGTGTTGATTACATTTTTTTTTTAAAAACCATCATCTATTGTTTGATGAATAGAAAGTCACCTTTGATCAATTTAATGCATCCTTGTTGAATAAAATAATTATTTTTATTAATTATTGGTGTAAGTTTGTAAGTTTATTAATTACCCCAAACTTTAACAGTAGTGTATATATTATTGAATCCAGATAAGATAAACTTTAAAGAAAATATACTTTAACTGTCTATAGATTTCTATATATTTAATTCTCTCAAATGTACAATACTATGGCTTCTTATCAATGTCGAACATTATATTACAGACTAATACTCCATCCATCATATACGACCACATACATTAGACTACATAAAACAATACTGTAGTTTGACTCACACAACACCATCTACAGCAATAAACAAGAACACCATCACAGTCAATTGCTGAATTAGAATTACAGTGCAGTTCAAAACATACACTGTGTAAACACCATTTCAGTATATTTTTCCTCAGTCACTTTACATTTAAGAATAGCAGCACACATTCAATTTTAACAGTAAGATAATGTCATTTGTTTTTCGACAAACTGTCGCTGGGAAGTGTATGCTTATGAAAATGATCGTTCATTGCAGTGCTTCACAAGAGGCACAATTTCTTTATCATAATGCATAATAATGCATATTTCAAGAGTCATGTACAGAATAACTCCAAAAGAACAGCACTGGGTTGAATCTTTTTGGCTATATATGTTGTGTGTGGCCTTGCATAGGTCACATGGAAAAAAGGCCAAGAGAATACTGAGATCCGTATCCATTGAGTGCACAAATGACTTAAAAAAAGAATGTCTGCAACTTGAACGTCACGTCCAAAATAAGAACATAATGTACCTCTATATATCATCCCTGTCTTTGTTATTATGCTGTATTGGTGCTTTTTTTATGAGGGAATTTCTGTGCAATCCCATAGGGCACATGGGCAGCGATGGCACCCATTTCTGCGGCACCTTCCACGTGGAACATCTGGTCATCGAAGTAGATGTGGGGCCGGATTTTCTCCAGCATGGGGCCTTTTGGTGCGCCGGCCAGGAAAAGAGCCTCGTCTATCTCTAGTCCCCAGGCACGGAGAGTCTTTAAGGCACGGATGCCTGAACTGGCTGCACTGCGGGCTGTCACGAGGTAGGTGCGGATGGGACAGTCCAGACGGTGGCCTTTAGCATAGAATTTCTTCTGAAGCTTCCCAAGCAATTCTAGGAAACCCTTCAGCGGCCCCTGTGAGGTGGACAGAATCATTACAGTATGTATTGTAGCACATATCCACTAAACTGAAGAACAAGGATGTTCAGTCCTGCTCTATAACATAATGTATCTGCCAATTTAAAGGTCAAGTGTGTCATTTTGTACTGTACTCCACTAGGGGCAGCAAATGCAAAAAGTCTCTTTTTTCTTTTCAAAAATATGTCCTCCACCCATATGCCATTGAATAGAAAGTCCCGCTGCAAACTCATTCCACTGGTTGAGCCAATAATGCTGTGTCAGGCTGTGAACTAGGATACTTAAACAAGCAGAAAATGTTTTAAAAGTGCCACAGTGTTACACTTTTGGGATCGGACAAAACATTATATATATATATATAAATTACGGTAACATTTTGTTTATTCTCACTTTTAAGTAGTTGCTTATTAGCATGCATATTACTAGGATATTGGTTGTTTATTAGTACTTATAAAGTACATATTAATGCCTTATTTTTCATGATCATATTCTACATCCCTTAATACTACCCTATACCTAAACTTAACAACTACCAAACCTAAACTTAACTAACTATTAATAAGCAGTAATTAGGGGTTTATTGAGGCCAAAGTTGTGGTTAGTTAATAGTGAGAATTGACCCTATAATCTAAAGTGTGACCAAAATGACACACATCACCTCTAAACATGTAGCTTATTTCTGTTCAAATGGGTAACCGTGAAATTGCATACATGATCTAACAATGTGTTTTCATTTTCCCTCTCATGCTCGAAGAACTTGTCCAGGCCGTGGGCTTTAAAAATACGCTCAGACTCATCGGAGAAGAGAACAGCGTCGCCATCAAATGCCACTCTCAGCTGGGTCTCAGACACCTCAATTTGTTTTTCTGACATAAACATGGTGGCTGCTGCAATCCCTGTAAGAAAACGCAAAGACAAAAGTAAAGTTTACCAGCCTAAGGGAAAAGCAGTGTAATGAATGGCATTTCAAGCAAATGTTCTTTAGGACCCATTAAGCCTCAGCAAACCAAATAGGTCATTGGATTGTTAGACATTCGGTCGATATGGATTTCAGTGCTTTCCCCCATTTCAGTTAGTTTTATTTAGAGTATTTTATACATATTTATTTATGTAATTATTCATATAATAATGATGTGAATCTGTGATACTAAACAGAGCAACACATGGTGTTCATTTACTCACACTATGCGATCTGATTCTGAACCTACTTGTGTGTGCGCTACTGTAATCATTACAACAACAAACATCTTCTATTTCTACCTGGTTAGTACACTTTGTAATTTCATTTTTTAATCTAGTATACTAAGGTTAAAGGGAATAATCGTGCACGGCCTCTGTACAAGGCAACCGTGCTTAGAGTGAGTTCACCGAAAGGATCTTTAAATGGCAAACTGCAAGAGCAATTCCTTTGGAGGCACTTTGACCACTAAGTAATTTGACACTTTTCAAAATTATTGACAGGTTACCTCTCAAATCACTATCTAAATATACTACAAGTCTAAAGTCTGTAAAGCACACCTGTTCAGATTTCATATGTTTTTTCTTTGCTGTGCTGTGTCAGTGAGACTAAATATTTGTACTTAACACCTGTCACGGTTCATGAATTCATTGTCTCTTTCTCGTCTCGTCTCGTGTCATTGTTGTTATGTGTATGTGTGGGCGTGGTCCGGATCATTATCGCTGATCAGCAGTGACAGCTGATCTTCACTAGCGCCGCCAGCTGCAGCTACTCATCGCGCCTTCTTATACTCACGGTTTTCTCCCTTTCATTGTCAGATCGTTTGTGAAGTCTTCTCGTGCTGTGTCCTGTTTCCCGATCCTGTTTGACGTCATGTTGTGCTTCAGTCTGGCGTGTTCGTGAGTCGGTGTTCCTGATTGGTGTCACAGTGTGTTCCTCGATCCTTGTCTGGATTACATCACCTGTTTCTTCACGGACTTTAACCATTTCATCACCACCATCCATCCGTGTTGCCCATCGAGGTCCCTGCGCCACTCAACTGCCACTGTGTTTGTTTTGTCTACATCTGACTGTCTGTACCACCAATAAATATCCTTTTACTTGCATTATTGCTTACTAGTTTTGTATCATGACAGAACGATCTGACCACCAGATGGAAGCAGCAAGTGGTCCGACGATCACTCTGGATGAGTTCATCGCCAGAAGTATTACCAGAATGGATTCCCAGGAGGAGAGCCTCACAAACACGGGTCGAGCAGGACAGGCTCTAGTGGCGCAGGTGTCCGAGCTCACCCAGCAGCTTCAACATCTGAGAGCTCCCACTGCGCCACCCACACCGCCAGTTCCTCCCACACCACCTGAATCCCTCTTCCAGTCAGAACCTCGCCTGCCTGTTCCCGAATCGTATTCAGGAGAACCCAGGTACTGCAGAGCATTCCTATCACGGTGTTCTATGCACTTTTCATTACAACCGAGAACCTTCAGCAACGAATGATCAAAGGTAGCGTTTGTCCTGACTTTGCGTACTGGAAGAGCGGCGTTATGGGGAACGGGGAGAACCAGGATCCATGCTGCAACTCGTTCCAGGCACAAGCTGTTGCCGGAAAGGAGGTGGCCAGGATACTCGCCGACCGGTGTGACGGTGACTTATCAGAATTTTCTATTGAGTTTCGGACCTTGGCGGCAGAGTGCCACTGGAATGAGGAGGCGCATCGGGACATGTTGCTGCATGGGCTAGCTGACCGTGTTCAGAAAGAGATCTACGTCTTGGACCTGCCAACCACTCTTAATATTCTAATCGAGCTAGCACTAAGAGTGGATACGCGACTAACCAGAGTGGAACGACGTGTTCTTCCTAACAGACTACTTGGAGGAGCCGTGAGTCTACGTTCCAGCGGCGGGGACACGGTCAGCCCCGTGTTCGATCACGAGCCCATGCAGGTGGGGAGAGCTCGGCTTTCCCGGGAGGAGAAGGAGAGGCGGAGATCCCAGGGGCTCTGCCTCTACTGTTAAGGGGCAGGCCATTACCTCAACGCCTGTCCAGTAAAAGGGCAAGCCCGATAGTAACTATGAGTCTACTATCGGGTGGGATCTCCGCCGAGAAGACCTCATCATCATCTACGCTCCTCCCGGTAAGATTGAGATGGGCAACCCACACACACGACTGCCAAGCTTTGCTGGATTCCGGAAGGTAATTTTATGGACTTTAAATTCGCTCACAAACTCCAAATTCCGATCAGGTCACTCACGCACAAGATTTCAGTCCACGCTCTTAATGGTCAAGAACTTCCCACTATTTCTCTCACTACCGGACCCGTTACTCCCATCACTTCAGGCAACCATACGGAAACTCTATCATTTCTCCTCATGGACTCTCCACTTGCACCTGTCGTTCTTGGTCATCCCTGGTTAACCCATCACAATCCCAAAGTGGACTGGCGCCTAAAGTCTGTTTCCGCATGGAGCAATCAATGTCATGAGTCCTGTCTTGTGTCTGCTTGTCCGTCTGTACCGGTTTCTGTGTTTCAGGAAGAGGCAGTGGATTTGTCTAACGTGCCCGCAGAGTACCGCGACCTGAAGGAAGTGTTTAGTAAGTCTCGTGCTGCTTCTCGTCCTCCGCATCATCCTTACGACTGTGCCATAGATTTGATCCCAGGTAAGTCTCCGCCTAAGGGCAAGTTATATTCGCTTTCTGCTCCAGAAAGGGAGGCTATGGAGAAATATATTTCTGATTCTCTAGCAACGAAATTCATCCGTCCTTCCTCTTCTCCAGGGGGGCGGGGTTCTTTTTTGTGGGGAAGAAGGATGGTTCTCTGCAACCTTGTATTGATTACTGGGGGCTGAACAGCATCACGGTATCAGCCTTCGAGAGGTTGCAGGGAGCATCGATCTTCACAAAATTGGATTTACATAATGCATATCATTTGGTTCGCATAAGGAAGGGGGATGAATGGAAGAGTGCTTTTAACACCCCCAGGGGGCACTTTGAATATTTGGTTATGCCGTTCGGTTTGTCCAACTCCCCAGCAGTCTTCCAGGCTCTCGTCAATGACGTGCTGCGATATATATGGTAGATCCTTTCCCAGGGTACATCGTTTCATCTGAGGGAGTACGTATGGATCCTGAGAAGGTTAAGGCTGTGGTAGAATGGCCATGTCCAGATTCCCGTAAGGCCCTACAGAGGTTTCTGGCAATTTCTACCAGCTTTTTATTCACAACTTCAGCCAACTACCCGCACCTCTGACTGCCTTGACCTCCCCCAGAACTACGTTCAGGTGGTCAGACACAGCTGAGACTGTGTTTGCCAAACTGAAAGGCTGCTTTGTTTCAGCCCCCATCTTGATAACCCCTGATCCTTCACGTCAGTTCGTGGTGGAGGTCGATGCGTCAGAGGTGGGGGTAGGCGCAGTGCTATACCAACATTCTTCCACAGATGACAAGATGCATCCCTGCGCGCTTTTGTTCCATCGTTTATCACCTGCCGAACGTAACTATGACATTGGTAACAGGGAGTTGTTGGCAGTCAAGTTAGCAAAGAATGGCGTCATTGGTTAGAAGGGTCGGGGGTACCTTTTATCATTTGGACCGATCACAAGAACCTGGAATATATCAGTACCGCCAAAAGACTAAACTGATTTTTCTCTCTCGTACCGCCCGGTACGAGGGTTCCTAAAACATCAAACCCGATTCTTTATCGCGCATTTTTTACCGCTCCGAACGCCCATCTACTCCCGAGTGCATTTTACCTGAGACCCTATTTGTCTCCACACTCACATGGGAGGTCGAATCGAAGGTCAAGACGGCCTTAGAAGGGGTAACGCCTCCGCCCGGTTGCCCACCGAATCGGTTATTTGTGCCGGAGGGATTACGGTCTGACGTCATTCAGTGGGGGGATTGTTCCAACATGACTTGTCATCCGGGAGTTAACCGCACTAGTTTTTTGGTCAAGCAACGATTCTGGTGGCCACTTATGGCTCGCGGCATTCACAGTTTTGTTTTGGCTTGCTCGGTTTGTGCCACTGGGAAGACTTCCAATCGACCCCCAGACGGTTTACTTCAACCACTGCCCGTCCCTTCGAGACCCTGGTCCCTCATAACGCTAGATTTTATCACTGCCCTCCCGCCCTCCTAGGGCAATACGGTCGTTTTGACTGTGGTGGACCAGTTCTCGAAGGCAGCAGCCCATTTGATTCCCTTGCCCAAATAACCCTCATCCAAGGAGACAGCGTTGACCGTTGTGGACCACGTCTTTCATTTACCTGGCCTCCCGATGGATGTGGTTTCCGACAGGGGACCCCAGTTTGTGTCCAAATTTTGGCGAGAGTTTTGTAAATTACTGGGAGCGACTCTCAGTCTGTCCTCAGGGTTTCACCCCCAGAGCAATGGCCAAACCGAGAGAGCCAACCAAGATTTGGAAAGGGTGTTGCGATGTTTGGTATCCAATACTCCTTCCTCATGGAGTCAACAACTTTCAATGGTGGAGTACGCTCACAATACATTGCCAGTGTCATCCACAGGCCTATCCCCTTTTGAATGTAGTTCAGGCCACCAGCCACCAATTTCCCCCAGTCTGGAATCCGAAGTCGCGGTCCCCTCCACTCACGCCTTCGTCCAGAGGTGTCACCACACATGGAGTAGAGCCCGTGAGACTCTGCTCCAAGTAGGGGCGCGCACCAAGGCCAAAGCCGATCGCCACCGTTCTAAGCCTCCCGTATACGTTGCTGGTCAAAAAGTGTGGCTTTCAACCAAGAACATTCCACTCCGCTCCGTTTCTAATAAGCTTGCTCCCAAATTCATTGGCCCGTTTACTGTCACCAAGATCATTAGTCCGGTAGCAGTCCGGTGGCAGTCTGCCTCAATCTTCCTCCGGAGAAGTACAGGAGAATTCATCCCTTTCATGTGTCAAAACTAAAACCCGCGTTTCATTCTCAAATTAATCCGCCTGCCCATCGAGGTCCTTGCGCCACTCAACTGCCACCGTGTTTGTGTTGTCTACATCTGACTGTCTGTACCACCAATAGATATCCATTTACTTGCATTATTGCTTCCTAGTTTTGTATCATGACAATACCAATTCTGCTTCACATACTATACTTTTACTCACCATTTGTAAATCCAAATTTATTGATACCTTTGTTAGCAACTACATTTTGTCATTCTAAATATTATTGTGGTGAGCAGGGTGAGGCCGAGGGCCGTGAGAGCGGCGCGAGGCCAGTGGCGTGATTACTGTGTCGCTCATTCTCAATCACGCCACCGGCCTCGCGCCATTCTCCTGCTCGCCACAATTATATTAGCATAATATCAATGGTCTCTTGTAAGCATCTCTAAAGGTGAAATGTGTACTGCTTGTTACACATTAATGATGCATTTCTCTTGATTTACTGAATGTAAAAGACAACAAGATGAAGTACTTGCTGCATGTGTTATCTCATATGTACTAACCTTCAGCAAGGGCTTCCTGAACCTTTTCAGCATCGGCAGACAGGTACAAGTTTGTTTGCCATGCTTTCAGGTACCCAATGGGGCTGCTACCTCCTGTCATGACGAACCGCTCAATAAATAGATCTGGGGACAAGAGAATAATATTAATCAGCAATTAAGATTTTCATGAGAGCCAGTTATTAATACATTGATATTTATGCATTTGGCAGATGTTTTTATCCCAAACGACTTACGGTACATTGCATTCAAGCTATTGTTACACATTTTATCAGTTATTATCATAGCCAGCACCTTAATGCTTTTTTTTTTGACAATTCTTATTTAAAGGGTTAGTTCACCCAAAAATGAAAATTAAGTCATTAATTACTCACCCCCATGCTGTACCATACCCCGTAAGGCATTCGTTCGTCTTCGGAACACAAATAAAGATATTTATGATTAAATCTGAGAGGTGGATGACTGCTACATAGACTGCCTAAGGGAATGAAACTTGACGGCCCAGAAAGTCATTAAAGAAAATGTTTAAATAATTCGTTATGTAAAATGTCGTTATTTTTGTTTGTTTTTTCGCACAAAAAGTATTCTCGTCGCTTGATAAACTTATAGTTGAGCCACTGTTGTGACATGGAATATTTAAACATTTTCTTTAATGACTTTCTGGGCCGTCAAGTTTCATTCCCTTAGGCAGCCTATGTAGCAGTCATCCACCTCTCAGATTTAATCATAAATATCTTCATTTGTGTTCCGAAGACGAACGAAGGCCTTACAGGGTTGGTACAGCATGGGGGTGAGTAATTAATGACTTAATTTTCATTTTTGGGTGAACTAACCCTTTAAACTACTATAGGTATGCATTTCCATGTAAAATAGAAAGGCTTTTATATGACTGGAGTCTTTCTCTCACATGAGTGTACGTTGAAATGTATTTATCTATTAGCTTCATTATCTGGAAGTACTATTTACTGAAACTTTCCTCAAATTATTTAATCAATGTATCACCGTTTTCAATTAGAAGGTTTCCCTATTGAGACACCTCAGTTGAACTGTTTAACAGATGGAAACCTTGAGACTGGTGAGAAATGTTGGGGTAATGTGCCCCTTTTAGCCTTTGACACATTAGGGTATGAGTGCCAGCTCAGTAAGACATTAGCAGCAGGTTTGATTTACATGACATGTCAAGCCAAGTTTGCCCATGGAGTAAAGTAACTAAGGGATCATTATCGTAAAATGAACCCTGATCAGGATCCTGACGCACATTGGTGGGATCTTGTATCATCCTGAAGGGGGTTATTTTGCAATAATAATAATTTTACAATAACTGTACATTATCAAACATATATGGCTACTCAGTGTGTTATTTTAAGTTATTTTATCATGTAAAAATAAACTGCAGAGTGCAATGGAAGACATGAAACCAAATGACAGTACCAAATAGGACCTAATATGCAGTTTAGCCTCATTATACAAAAATATGCAACCAGCAAATCCTGTGACTGACTAATCAGAATCAAGAATCAATATTCCTGAGAGCCATTAAATTACAAGATATATGCAGACCTGAGATGGCCTAAAGAACCTAAATGATATATTTAAAAAAAAGGCTCTGGATATTTCAATGCCATCACAATCACATCACATTGATACAATGTTGAGCTTTGATCCAATCCATCATTTTGGTTGACATTTTAATGTTTAAAGTATGTTGGATCAGCATTGAAATTTTGATGAAAGCCGATAGCACACATGTGGGGGCAGTGATATTGAACTAACATTGATTTGTTGTTGTTGACCACAAGATCATGAAAGTATAGGTGTGTTCAACTTGGAACAAGTTGAATGCGTGTAGTATGAGTCTAATCTGGATGTACTAAATTCGCCATGCTGTCATTATCACGTGACCTACTACTGTCAGTTGTGTCGCGTCACTGCCATTCACAAATCCTCTCCTGTGGCCTCAAGGGATATTAGTTCATAGTATGCACTTCTCACCGGAAGAAGTAGGTCATCCGGGTACATTTTGCCTACACTTTTATAAGTAGTGTGAATTCAGACATACTTCTTCAGTCACATTCTGTTTTTTGCCTACTATTTGCAATTTCGGAATTGATTGCAGCCAAACTCAGCTGGAAAGATTGGACACCCTTGCCACAGTGCTTCTATTTGTAAATGTTAATTGTAGAAACCATATTGACTTTGATAAAAGAAAAATGTATGGCCGGCCATTCTTGTTGTATTCTTTTATAATTGCAGTCATGGGTTTTGTAGGCTCACATTTATCTCCTAACAAACATCTAACATTTTTTTGTTTTGTTCAGAACTCATAGTTCTGACTTCAAATGGCTCTTGAAACATCAGTCCATATCCGCATTTTTGTTGTTTTGTCTGAAGAAAGGCCAAAAGATGGAGAGATGTTTGTTTTTTCTTCAGTTAGCCACCGGGACGATCAAAACCAGTCCAGCTGAGGCGCTACAGGGAACTGACCAGGAAGTGGCTGGTTTGTGCTACAAAGGTTAGAGGTGTCACATGCATCTCTGTGGGAAGATATTACTGGCCAGCTGGAGATTTATCTTCTAAGAAAACATTTGCATTTACAGTTTTGTGTCCTTAGAATCATGTTGTTACTTTCCATCCCGTACTTTCAACTTATTGATTGATAGTACCAGTCTATTTGTTTTACGGTTTTGCTGTTGATTTGATTCAGATTTTACTGCCTTTTCTAATATGAATAATCATTTTCTGTTTTGTTAATATGGGCATAAATATTTTTCCGCCGGCGTGTGTCTAACCATCAGACTTTACATGTGTTCACCTGTGACATCAGATCTTATTTCCATTAATACTTTCTGAGAATCTTTCTTTGAACAAAACCAACTAATATTTAAATCTCTTGATAGGAACAATACAAATCTTTTTAAATCTCTTAATTACCTTTGAATGCTCAGATGTGTTTCTAGACATCACTATAAATACAATATGCCTATAGGTCTAAAAATCAGAGGATAGCTTGTATCATAGTTTTATATCGTCATATCTCTCAGCCCCTAAACTTTTATGGTAAAGCACTAAGACACTAAGTTATAACATAACTGCAACTTTCTTTAAAGCTATTTTGAAATGATTATGCATATTGTGAAAAGCACTATGCAATTTTTTTTTTTACTTGACTTAATTGAAAGGTTTCAGCTTTTGCAACAGTTATTAACTGTCATACATAATCATAGTTGATTATCCAAGGATGTTTACACAGCAAAAAGAAAAGAAAAAGGTTTTATTACTCAGCATTTTTAAAACACTTCTGTCCATTTTTTTTTATTTTTTATTTACCTTCAAACAATGTTTTAAAAAAATAATGATCTGCCAGTGGTCAGAATAATAATTCTGTTTTCCCTTTAAATTAAGTTCATTTTTCTGACCCCATTGGCAGATGATTTTTTCTCATTTTATGTATGAGATGTGATTTTATGTCATTTTATGTATTTTTTGATGATTTTCAGATGATTTTTTCTCATTTTATGTATTTTTAAGACAACAAGACCTAATATTTTATGTCATCTTGCTTCTCTTGTAAATGTATCTTGATTTAAGAATGTTTAGATTTGTACTGAAAAACATGACAAAAATACTGTAAGAAAATCTTTTTTTTTTTTTGCAGTGGACAACAGTGGACCTTTCTGAACATGTACATGTTTATGGAAAGTATGAATCCAGGTTATGGGAGGGTCAGTAATACACTTACTGTGGTGGTTGATGGTGTTGATGAGTCTGACGCCTACGTGGGCATGGTTGTAAGTTACCAGCACAATGTCAAAAAGCTCCTCACTTTCTGGGTAGAGCTCCCGCAATCGGTTGTTTACTGTCTCCAGTGCCTGAGAAAACATGCCAAATAAGGTGTCTATCTAATGAAGAGGTGTAGAATCAATCAATATTACTATAAGGCAATGTCGTTTGAAATTATAACTTAATAATGCATTATATTTTTATATCCTTGTGTATTACCTTAACAAACGGGAATGCTGGACCAGGAGCAAAAGGCTCATTCTCGTGCTCCATCTGATACCTGAGGTACTCCTCTATTCCTTGCTCCTCAAACACCTTCTGCTCTTTCTCCGTGCGGAACATAACCCGCGATGACACTGCAATGGTGACAGCGTTCTCTGGTTTGGGCTGCATAGGAATGGTGAAAGTGCTGTGAGACATTCATCACAAACACAAGGCAATTTTGAGCATTTAACGTGCAAGTACCGGGGACCTGGTTCTTCATGCATGTTTAAAAGTGGTCTATGTTACTCTATATGAAAGCTTTGTGTGACAAATAGACTGAAATTTAAGCTAGTTTTCACTAATATCTTCTCTAATATCTGTTAGTTTTCACTAAAAATCTTCTGATAGTGCTCAAATTTCACTTGTGAGTTGAATTTGCACATCTTGCATATCGCAAATGGATATAAATGTTATTTATACACTGTTATAGAATGTATTCATATTTTAAATGAGCTTTTAAATGTTTTTTATTTAAAAAAAAAATCTTATAGGCCTATCATTTTTTCAAATATCTTGAAATGCCTTTTATTTTTACATTTAAAATATTAATTTTAGTTTAACCTAATTTTGTTAAGTGGTTTTGTCATGTTCATTTTTTATTTTCATATTTAACTTTTTTTTTACTCATTTTAATACTTAATTTCTATTTATTTTTTTAAGTTTTCATCTAATATTTATTTTAATTATTTCAGATGTGTTCAATTAAAAAAAAAAACAATAACAATACTGTTGGATATAAGAACCAATGACATTTAGTATCATTGATTAAAAACCTGGCGAGACATTATAAAGTGATAGTTCACCCAAAAATGTAACTTCTGTCATACTCACCGTCATGTCATTTTTAGGTGAACTATCCCTTTAATTGATCATATTTGAATAATCACATATGAAAGGAAAATTGCTGAATTACAATGTCGCTTAGGTATCGTTTTTCTTCAGATGACTTAAAAAATTGTTCACAATCCATATAGACCACTTTAGCATTCTGCTAAACATCTTATTTTGTGTTCCATGGAAGATCATAAATCATACTGATTTGAATCATTATAAGGGTAAGGAAATGATGACAGAATTTGACAGAGTGCATAAAGCAATTAAAAGAAAAGTATGAAATGCAATAGTCATCTCTCCTAAGCAAGCAACCATGCGTCATTACAGATTATCTTGTTAAGTGAGAAGGCAAGAGTGGCGCGATTAATAAAGAGCACATTAGGATCTCCGCTTTCAGAGTAGGTCAGACAGGACTGTATTCAGTCAGTATTTCATGCTGTCACATAGATAGACTACTAAGAGTGATCCAGTTATTAAACTAAAATTCACTTCCAAGTAATGTTTTCTATCCCTGTTCTGTAATTCAATGGACACTGCTGGTAATGTATCAAATGGTGTAGTTGGTAACGTGATTCCCAGCAGCAGAGCATAAAACATGTACAGTGTTTATAGTCACATGGCCCACACATCAGCTGACTGCTAGCAGCTCAGTATCACAGGAAACCCAGGAAGAGCAGGGCTAGTTAATTTTGGAAAGGGGCTACCGTATGACGCAGCCAGACCGCTGTGCGTGCCGTTCAGCATGCTATCACCCGAGCGACTATCCTCCGACCAGAGACATGTACTGCCTGAGGGGTTATGGGAAAAGGACAAGCCTGTGTAAATTGATCTGTGATGAGTGAAAAGCCTCTTTCACCAAAGAACCGGAGACCGATTTGCCATTCCAGATGAGCCATGATGCTGTGTGTACTCTTGGTCATGCTGGGAGATCCTGAGAGGTTTGAGCAGGTCTGGGAAATGTTTTAATGATAGGGGCTCCAGTGGTTGTGGAAATGAGACATTGCCAGGAAATGAGAGTGGATAAGTGGCCATTGCATTAGAAAGGGAATGGGCTCTATGGGCAGTTGAACCAGAATTTAACTATTCAGCACACTAGATGGAACATTTACTCTAACAGCCCTTTGCAGATCAGGAAAAAGTGAACATTGACCTGCTCTTTATCGTAATTGTCTGAACTGTAGTGCCCACTTACCAGCTATATGTGTCATTTATACATTAGTGTTTTCTGAACCAGACAGAAAGGAACTAAACAACAAAACTACTTTGTTACTAAACAAAACAACAAAAAAAATGTTAAAATAGAATTATTAATTTAAGAATGTATTTATATGTGGGAAAAAGTCTGAAGTGTCCTTCTGACCAGTGGGACCATGGCCCACTAGGGGCCTCGGCACATTTCCAAAGGGGCCCAAAAAGACTTAAAACGGGCGGAATCACACAGACCAAAACAAAAACAGACATTCCGACACCGAACGCACATTTCAAAGTAAAAATAACTTGCTGTAGCATTGTTTTTCAGAGAAACGAGTGTGAACTTATGTTTCCTAAATATCTGCAAACATACTATGGTAATTTTTTTTAATGCTTTAATACAGGCAAAAAATTACGTACAGCACCTTTAAATACTGTAGTTTTATAATTATATGTGATCATTTAAGTTATGTCCACTCTTAGACTCAGACTTTAGGACCCCACTGTGTGTTATGTTGTGGTTATACTGCTTATTCTGCCATTTTTCTGTCTCATAGTGGTCAATCACAGGAAAGCAAAAAAAATTGAATGCATTGCACATTCACATCAACTTAAAGGCAGACATATGCCTTATATATCTCATGGCTTCTGTTAAACATCACTAGTAGCACACATCTTCTAAAAAAGGATTTCTATCCTGTAAAAATTTAATTATCAATAAGTTATGACAACATATGTTTTTACATATGCAAGATTCAACTCATTTTTATAGTAAAATTAATGTAATTTAAGTTGAAATGACTTAAACATCCAAGTTGATTCAACTTAAAAAAATTAAAGCATCACTCTTTTGACAAATTTCACATTTTAATGACTTTTCTTTGTACCCAGTAATGTCACTTAAAAACACTGTCAAATGTATTGAAGCACCATTGAGCTCTTAAGAATGCATTAACAAATTTGTTTGTGCAAGTCCATATTGTGGGTCAAAAGGTCATGCGTTTAGTAGAGCCAAGCAGAACAGATTGTTAATGAAATGGCAGAGAGCAAAATCTGCATGACCCTTTGAAAATACTTACAAAAAATATGCCTCCCTCCACCTTCCTGGTCCGTCTCACAGGTCCCTTCATAAAATAACATTTTATATCAACCTCCAGGTCACAGGTATACAGATTTGTCTGTTATGTAATGCATCATATTGGAGCGGTCAGTGAACATTCAAGAGCAAGTTAACTGAGCATCTGCAACCGTATTTAGACGCATGTATGAAGATTGAGTGTTACCAGTAGCAGCTCATCTCAGGAAACAATCTTCCGGTGAATAAACTAAATAAACGCTGTTTTCTTTCCCTGTTACCAAGCGGAAACAGAAACTCAACCTCTGATCCTTTGAACTGCATCCATTCTTTAGAAATATAAAGTGAGCAAAGAAAGACACCATCCCTCTTAAATCTCATAAAATAGGAGCACATGGAATTGTCCATTTCGATTTGGAAATTGGGTCTTGAGATATTACATTAAAAAGCATTAAAAAGCTTGTTTAGCTAATAAGCACAGATTGGGAAAATGTTTAACCTTTCAACATGGCACTGACCCAAAACACAACCGCAAAGCATCTGTACAGTACTTCAATATCGTAGCCAGGTTTGCCATCAACTGGTTTTTAAATGCAATTTATTTGTAATGGTAAAGCTGAATTTTCAGCATCATTACTCCAGTCTTCAGTGTCGCATGATCCTTCAGAAATCATTCTAATGCTGATTTAGCGCTGAAGTATCATATATTATTATCAATGCATCTCAATATTTTTGTGAAAACTATGATACATTTTTTTTCAGGATTTGTTGTTAAATAGTTGAAAATAATTTATTTGAAATAACTTACTGTCGTATTTTCGTATTTACTTTCATTTTGATCAGTTTAATGCTTCCTTGCTAATTAAAAGTATTCATTTCTTTCAAAAAATTAAAAAACTTCCGGACCCCAAACATTTGAAAAGTAGTGTCTGTTGTAATTTTGCAACATTTATTACTTTAAAAAAATTTACAATTTAAATAAATTAATATACTCATATATTAACTTTTACATGTGGCTGTTTAAGTGCTGGTTCCCATTATGACAACACTATAGTGTATGGATTAAAATGAATTGTAACCTCTTCCTAATCAATAATGCCAGGACATATTCAACAGCTTTTTTTCTGTCAAGACTTTAAGGTAAAAAACCACACACTGAGATATATTCACTCATTGGAGTAAAGGGTGTGACAACTAGCCCCGGGCTCCACTACCTCTACCGATAAAAATACAATTGTAAGTCGGGTTTTAAATAAAATGTTTTAATATTATTTCCGTCTACTCAATTACTAATATGGGTTCATGCAGGTCAAAGTTGCAAAATTGGGGGTGGTGACTTTCTGTACCCACTGCATAGTAGACAAGTTCCCTGCTGGGAACAAGAACCATGAATCTCTTGGGTCAGTCTGGGGCAACTAGTGCAAGTGTTGGAAATAGGAGAATACAAGAGGATAACAAAGAGGAGAATGGCATTGCAGGTTATTAATAGATCTGGAAAAGGCCAGTGCCGCTTATAATAAGTATAGAGCTAAAGGCTGCGACGGAGAAGGGAATTATCCACATGGTGTTGACCAACTGCCTGTTGCACACGCTGAAGGAGCAGTTTTCATGTGTTAAGGAGACTGTGCCATCCAAAGTGTATTTGATAACACATCTAAAGTTCTCTAATATACAAAAACAATGCACTAGGCCAGACAAACTCTCATTTTATAAAGCTCTGCCCTTGATTGTCACTATTTTATTCACCACCACTACATATGACAGATGGCATTTCGATAACTTTACGGCGATGTTTCCCAGAGTCTAAATTATCTGCACCTGCTGCACCTCCGATGGCATTATCTCCTTACATTAGTAGCCTACTGTTACCTAATAGTGCTATCACCCCCTCCTTTCTCATGAAACCTGTTCTGCTTCTCTTTTATAAACACTGACACCATAACCAGACACCAAAACATGAAAGGCTATGATCCTCTTTACAGTTATTTTATAATTATATTTCATGTAATTATGCTATTCTCTGTGGAGGGAAAAGTTAGACTGCAACTATAAGACTGGCTTCACAGCGCCATTGAAACATGCACTACTCACTGTATGTAAACATTTCACACACTAAATAGCCGTCAAAAGTGTGACCTCACCAGAAAAAGGTCAGAAGCGATAGGAAAATCACATCACAATGAATGTTAAGAGTTATACTATGCAAATGTCCATCTGATGCACAAATACAGTGTGAAACACTGATCACAAATGGGACACTTACTGATTTGGGCTTCTTTGTAGAAGCCATATTTTCATGGATATCCTTGCTGTCCTCCCAGGATGCTTTGCTATCACCGTTTGAGGCTGGCGGACAGGTGTTGGGCATGGGGTCTTGCCCCTTCATGACCTGAACATGGTCAAGACTCATTCTCCCCAACGCTTCTCATTAACGACACACTGATCCAGGGCTGTATCACGCTGTGCTATTCTCTCTGTTCACATGCACAGCCTCTCTTCCACACACAGTGTGTGTTCCCAGCTTTAGGCAGGACAGTGCTGTTGGTATCCAATGGTATATCTCCTGCTTCAAGGTCTAATGGCAGTGCTGGCTTTGGTTCTGTGCGGCTATATCCTCTCTGCTCTGACGCTCTGCCTGCAATCTGCTGCTGTGACGCGGTATGTGTTGATATCTGGCCCCTTCTCTCACCCTCCCTCCTCTCATCCCTCACTCATGCACATACTGTCCCCCTCCTTTCTCTCTATTACGTGCTATCATCTATAATCTGCATGTGCTCTCTCTCACTCTCTTAGTAAACTAGAAAAAATATCATACATTCTAACTGGATCAGCATATATCAGCCAATGAATAATGGGCTTCCCCGACAGCTGTCCTTCCTAGTCCTTGCCCCTGTCATTGGTAGCCCTGACACACGACAGACAGATAGATACCAACACAAACATGACTGTTCTTTCTCCCCACTGTCCCCTTGATGGCATTGTATGTAACCCAATAATCAGTTGCTAGGCAGCACTTCGACCTCATGTAGAACCTTGCCCGAGATTGGCTGCTTAATTGCAGCCCTGTCAACAGCCTTGGGGATATGAGTGGCAAACTGTCCACATTGTACGTAGAGTGATAGACTGCCCTCTTCTGGGTGAAAATGAACTACATTCTCTCGCTCATAGGATACAAGGCCTAAAATTAACACTTAAACACTCGCCAAGAGCCAAATGCGTGTAAAAATCTGCGTTGGCGAGTATATGAAATGATTTCAGTTGGCTGGTAACATTTTTATAAATTCTAACAAGGCAATGTTGTGAGAACATGAACTTTGAACAAATTAAAAAGTCACTCGGAACAGTTGACGACCAGAGCTGCATCGTCACGAAAGTTTAAGCCTTGCAATTTAAATATTCAAGTGCAAGAAGACTCGAAAGGGAACTCAATTCATTTCTCACGCGCTGTGGGAAGTTTTCTGTGCGCAAACATCCAAAATGCGTGCCAAGAAAGCTGTGTCTCACACAGCGCAGAGAACGCAAATAATTAATTGAGCTCTCTTTCACGTCTTGCGCTTGAAAGAACAGATTTACACAAAGTACCCTAGTAAACATAGGTTATGTCTTAAGTGAACGTAAATAGTTGAGAAAAAAACACATGAGTACAGTATATCCAAACAAACAACTAACACACAACAAAAGACAAAGAGAAAACACTTACTGCTCTTCTGAATAACCTTTTTACTTTAATAACTTGGATAAATCTATGTTTAAATACAGTGAAAACTATGCAGTGATTATTGTACATTTGATTACTTTATTAAAGTTATGTACCTGAAAAATTAGGCTTCTGTTGGACCAACCTGAAAAGCGTACCTGAAAAGCACAGCTTATTTAATTAGATTCTTTGTTCTGTTGTATTTGTTTGTGCTACTACTGACAGTTTATTTGTATTTAATAATGTTTTAAATTGATATTAGTTAGGCTAGTAGTTTTAGCTATGGTATCGAAATTGGAATAGAGAATTATGAATTTTCACAGGTATCTAAAATTTTGGTGTCATTACTGCCTGTTTTTGCAAAAACAGTTTCATGGCCCTGCCCACAGCAGTTCAAGACTAGTATGACATGCTGATAATCAGCATTTTGGAACAAGCGTGAATGTGATATTGCTTTTATAACAGTTCAATAACTGTCCTTAAAAATGGTCATTGCTCTCAACACACCGATTCTGGTTTGTGAACAAGCGGACTGCCAAACAGAGTAGAGAACAGGATTTTACTAACTGAACACCGATATCCCCCGGTTTAAGTAACGGCTTAAACCTAGTCCGAGACTAAAATGCATGTTTGAGCTGTTTTAACTGAAAGCAACTTGCACTGACATATCTCAAAATATGTCACTGCTATTGTTTTGTATCAGGATGCACACCAGTAATGTTTTTTTCTAAGGCATGTTTATAAAAGCAACTTAAATGTCCTAATTGAACTAAAGTCTATCCTGGCTTAATCTAAACCCTGTCTGTGAAACCAGGCCTATATGTTTTATTCATACATCAGCCTTATTTCTCCCCATAGGAACATGTGAGGAGGAAACTTGTGTTTTTATCTCTCAGCGGAGGCTTTAAAACAACATTAAATAGCTAAATATGACACAAATGAAATCCACTACAACTGTAACTCTCACCCCGGTTTCACAGACCAGGTTTAAGCCCAGTCCCAAACTAAAATGCATGTTTGAGCTGTTTTAACTGAAAGCAACTTTCACTGATCAAAAAATATGTTTTTTTTAAGTCACATACTATATAAAAGCTCCTTAAATGCTCTAATTGAACTAAAGCCTAATCCTGGCTTAATTTAAGCCATGTCTGTGGAACTGGGCCTCAAACTGGCTGTAATGTAAATTAAATGTAGCTACGTTATTTACTGAGTATTATACGTTATTTATTTAAGTGAATGTCTCCATCATTTCAGCGTTAGTAAGCGAAATACTTAGTAGTATATACATAAAAAGATTGTCATTATTTTATAAAGAGTGGATACTTACGGTATTATATTTTATTAAGGTCGCGGGACTTTTACTTTGAAGTGCCGTAAATCATGGAAAATCCTACACGTCATCTCGCTTCACATCGTTGTTAGCGGCGGCGGAACGGAAAGACAGATAGCAGCAGTGCTTCCTTAAAGTCCAAACAAAACATGCGTTATTGCTGTTTTCTTTAGGTTTTGAACAAACAAACTGTTTGAAATTAGTCGGAAAATACCCATTCATTTGAATAACAAGAATGGAGCATTCGGTGCCCAAAAAGTAAGTGAAATGGCCAGCTCGGCTAACCAGTTAACGTTATCAACCAAGCTAATATTTACAGGCCTCGTCTCACCAACCAAACTGAAACTTCATATAATTGAACGAACTAGAAAAGATTGTGTGGTTGATATCTTGATGGTCGTTGTTATGTCTACAAAATGAACGCTTGAACGTATTCTGACCTAACGTTACAGTTGTTATTAATTGGTATATCTAAGTTTGGGTTACATTATAATTGCGAGTGTCTGAACCCATGACGTTTTATGCATTAAATAAAGTACGATTGTCTTGTCCATGACAGTAAGCTGAAGAAACTCAGTGAAGACAGTCTTACCAAGCAGCCAGAGGAAGTATTTGATGTCCTTGAAAAACTTGGAGAAGGGTGTGTACCACTCTTATACTTGAATGATATTGAATACATTTTGTATGAAATATTCACATAATGAATTATTTTTGGGTCAGATCATATGGCAGTGTTTTTAAAGCCATCCACAAGGAATCAGGCCAGGTGGTGGCCATTAAACAGGTTCCTGTCGAATCAGACCTACAGGAAATCATCAAAGAGATCTCCATAATGCAGCAATGTGACAGGTAAAGCAGCTCATGATTAATAATAAAGCATTTTAGTAATATATTGTTATTGGGCTTAAGTAATTCCCAATTACTCTATCCTTGTATTTTAACAGTCCTTATGTGGTGAAGTACTATGGCAGCTATTTCAAAAACACAGATCTGTGGATTGTGATGGAGTACTGTGGCGCTGGATCGGTGTCTGATATCATCAGACTGCGCAATAAAACGGTAAAATATGAAAATATTATAACTATAAATACACTATACAGATTCATCCCATGCTTAATAACACTGTTTTTTTTTTCCTCATGACAAGCTCACTGAAGATGAAATCGCCACTGTCCTCAAATCCACCTTGAAAGGTCTGGAATATCTCCATTTCATGAGGAAAATCCACAGGGACATCAAAGCTGGGAATATTCTTCTCAACACAGAAGGCCATGCCAAACTAGCTGATTTTGGAGTGGCTGGACAACTTACCGTGAGTATTAAACCTATCTGCTTTAATGTAGAAACATTGCATAAATTATTTCTTAAAGGTTTGGACATTACTGATTATTTATTATTTTTTAGAATAATAATAAAGTCATCGGAAATATAAAAGAACCAGCGCTTTTCTTGTTTGTTTGTCTGTTTGTACGTTGATGTTATTGAATTTTCTTTATTGGTCCAGTTTCTCTCTAAATTAGTTCCTGTAAAGATTACATACCAGACTGTACCATCTCTACTATAACATGTCCCTTATTAGCAGAAAACTAAGATAAATAAGATAAACATTAAATGTAATTAATAAAAATGTAATTCAGTTTATAATCAGATTTAGTAGTTTCAGCTTCTTCAAAAAAAGCCTAGATTATATATATTGTTTAAAAAAAGAGTTGGTTTTGAAAAAAAAAATATGACAAAACTATTTATGTTTGACTACAAAACTAATTTAAAGCATTCAGATAAAGCGTTTTTCTCTCATCTATGTTCTTCTAATATATTTTTCGGTCAAGTTTGTCCAAACTGGTGGTCTGTCATGTTACATGAATTAATGTAATCATGTCTATTTATACTGACCACAATAGGACACAATGGCAAAGAGGAACACAGTTATCGGGACACCCTTCTGGATGGCACCAGAGGTGATCCAGGAGATCGGATACAACTGTGTGGCTGATATCTGGTCTCTCGGCATCACGTCCATAGAAATGGCTGAAGGAAAGCCTCCTTATGCAGACATTCATCCAATGAGAGTGAGTGGAACACACTGAGAAGTCTTTGACTTGAAATTTTGACTAGAAACTGGATGGTGACTCTGTCTGGTTTTGTTCTTTTGTGTCATCAGGCTATTTTTATGATTCCCACAAACCCTCCACCCACGTTCCGCAAGCCAGAGCTGTGGAGTGATGAATTCACAGATTTTGTGAAGAAATGTCTGGTGAAGAACCCAGAGCAGAGAGCGACGGCCACTCAACTGCTGCAGGTGTGGGAAGAGCCTTGTATTGCTAACTAATAGTTCCTGTTTATGATTCATACAGTTACTAATTCACTCTCTATTTTAGTGTGGGGGTTTTCCATGAAGTAGTGTTTATAAACATCTAATATACTTTGTATTTTGTCTGATTGGCAGCATCCCTTTATAACCAATGCTAAACCAGTGATCCTCCTGCGGGACCTGATCACCGAGGCCATGGAGATGAAGATCAAGAGACAGCAGGAGCAGCAGAGAGAGCTGGAGGAGGAGGATGAGAACTCTGTGATTTGCATATCAGTTGTTCAGTTTACGATTAGCTCAGCATTTGTGTTTTAGCTGATGTCATATGTGACTGCATTCTATAGGAGGAGGAAGTAGATTCCGGCACCATGATGAAGTCTAGTTCGGAGAGCGACGGCACCATGCGGGCCACGGGCACCATGAGCGACGGCGTTCAGACCATGATCGCACACGATGGCACCATGCTGGAGTCTGACCTGGGCACCATGGTCATCAACAGCGATGATGAGGAAGAAGAGGAAGATCTCGGCTCGATGAGGAGTGAGCCTTTATGTCTTTATCTTTTAATTAACATTTTTGTGGCTCTTTGAGAAATGTATAATCTGATGTTTTATCCTCTAAATAGGAAATCCTACATCTCAGCAAATTCAGCGTCCATCCTTCATGGACTACTTCGACAAGCAGGACTCAAATAAAGCTCAAGAGGGTTATAACCACAACCAGCAGGACCCGTGTTTAATTTCCAAGACCGCTTTCCCTGATAATTGGAAAGTGCCTCAAGATGGAGATTTTGATTTTGTAAGTGCTTTGATGGGTGTTTTGATTCGTTTTGTGTTAGAGCTGCATGATTAATTGTTAAAGTTCGTAATCTCAGTTCAAACACCCATTTATTTCTAAATGACAACGATACGGCAATGTCTATTAAACCTTTGACCGGTACGATCGTAGCAGAACATTCAAATCTTCGTTGGTGTTGCCACTGACCCAGAGAGAGCAGTTGTCATTTATAGGTATGAAAATTAACTTGATGATTTTAATATCGTATCAATTACATCATAGCACCTGACCTGTAGGTGGTAACAAGTGACAGTTAAATTGACTGTTACATTTTTTTTATTTGTCAATGAATCCAAAATACATACTTGGCCACTATACAGGCGAAAAACAGCATGTGACAAAAGAAGTATGTCCGAATTCACTGTACTAAAAGAGAAGGCAAAAGTAACCTGGTTGACCTAGCGAGATTCTGAAGTGCATACGATGGACATTTTACTATCCCATGAGGCCAGAGGAGAGGATTTATGAATGGTAGTGAAGCAAAGCAACTGATGCTGATTGGTCACGTGATATTGACAACATGGCGAATGTAGTACGTACGGATTACATTCATATAGAGCATACTTTTTTAGTGACAGCGAAGTAATTACATAGTCAAATTATTTACCTACTCGAGAGTGTGATTTCGGGCGCAGCCATTCATTCACAAGATTCATTCAAAAATGTTGATCATTCACTCAAGCTTTTTTTTACATAAATATTTTTCTTAAATAGACTGCAGTAATTAACATTTTGTCAAAACCTCTAGTAAATGAAGTTATGTAGTTAAACTAAACTTAAATTAGTTTAGTTGTCTATTCAGATTTGTGATCTCCATTTTTTTTAAAATTGGGGGGAAAAATTGGGATCCTCAATTTATCCAGAATCGTGCAGATCTATTTGTATGCATAAAGCTGATTAAACTGAATTATTTTTTTCTGTCTATGTAGCTGAAAAACCTTGATTTTGAGGAGCTCCAGATGCGTCTCACTGCTCTGGACCCCATGATGGAGCGAGAGATTGAAGAACTGCGGCAGCGCTACACGGCTAAAAGGCAACCCATTCTCGACGCCATGGATGCGAAGAAACGCAGACAGCAGAACTTCTAACCGACTTCACAGATGCTGAAGCTTCAAAGCTGGCTGGCCAGATCTTATGTTCCCTCCTGTGTTCAATCTTTGTACTGATGCGTCTTATTCTAAACTCCTGCTGTTTCTACTTTTGAAGAAGGTCCTAGTGGATGTATAAAACAAAAAAATCAAGATATAATACTCAATCAAGAATTTTTTTTTTTGTTCTTTAGAATTCAAAGGTCATCCTAAATGGAGAAGATTGAGTCTCACCCTCACAATATTATGAAGTTTATGCTTTTCTCTAATTTCAAAAAACTATTTCAGCCATCTCTGCATCTGTGGTTAATACTTTTCTTATACTGTAAATGAAGCCAAGGCAAAATTAACTGTGATAATGTAATGTTTTGTGGCTGAATTCATAAGAAATGCTGATTGAACTGCTGCATTTTTAGGTGTGAATGGATTATTAAACCAAAGACAATCAAAAGCAGACAATGCCTTAGAGTGCTTGTTAACCCTCTTTTTGAAGTTTGCGTCACCAAGCTTTAGGTTAGTGTTCTGCTAATATGGGGCCATGTTACAGTAGGGATCTTTTTCATGGAATTAATTTAGAGAAACGGGACCATTACTGCAGCTATGCTTCCCATTTCATCAAAATTCCTCTTCAGCACAAAGTAAGGTTTGAAACATCTGTCCACAGCTTTGTAAATATGCATGGCTTATTTATGCTGAATGTCATTTTCTGAATGTTTCTGTGTCGTCTTCCCAATGTTTTCTTCACTGCCACTGGCTCTTTGATAAGGTGTGGCAAATGTTTGTGAGGAAGTGAGAACTACTTTTCCTGTGCCCCATTTTAAAGTTCTTGCTTTATCTCAGGGGTTGCTCGGCTTCGAACTCTTTCTTCTGGTCTGTTTCAAAGATTTCAATGCAGTGATATTGTGTTTCTCATTATGGGAATGGTACCATCATTATTGAGCCTATTGAGTCTCTCCATATCTACCATAAGCAATACGGCAACTCAAGGACAGTAATGTAACAATGCCAGTAATGTGAATGGTCTAAAATGTTGCTGAATCTTTTAAGAGAAGGATGAATAGTTTTTAAATGACTCTTAACAATGTTTATTCCCTGATTGTGGACTGATGATGTCTATGAATCTGAGCTGGTTTGAAGTATAGTCAGTTAATTTTTTTTCTTTTCTTTAAAATATAGTTAGGGATGTTATCAATGCCTTACATTTCCTGCAGTTGTGAGTTATATCAGTTTGTTTCATACTCTGACATTTACATAGGCACGTCTTTACTGAACACTCTAATTTATTTTTGCATTATTCATATTGCATGTTATTTTTTGCACCCTGCATAGAGTTTTTGAATAAAGGTCTGTTACTTGTCACATTTGGACTTCTTTAACAATATATTTTAGCTATTAAATATACAGAGAAACCTGGTCACAAAAGGGAAATCAAAATTGTGATTGTTACTAGAAAATGAATAAAAATGTAGTCAAGTAAAATCTAGTTGTAATTTTTTCTCAGCTTTAACATATTTGATCAGATTCGGAAATTGTTCTTTTTGAAGCAAATGTCTGTATCTATTAAATTACATTTGCTTGTGCAGAAGTTTGGCAGAAACAACTAATTAACTGTTTGGTGTTAAAAAAAAGCATAATACTTTGATTTTAACTACGAACACAAAAAAATCCAAGTAATTAAGAGAGTAAATTAAGTAATTTAAACATTTATACCGGGCATTAAAACTATCCACTCCACTGCCTTTCTTGAAGATGAGTTTATCCACTGGTTACACGAATTACCGTAATCACTCTATTACACAGACTCTGATTTATGAACTTCTTCCAAGGGCCAACATCTATATTTAATTTAGCTTATGCATAAAGATCCGAAACATGTAATTTTAACGTGTATATTCTGTCTTCCAATTCTTTTCTTTAAATCTTTAATAATTATAGTTCCGAACTGTGCGAAATGTAAATGAATAGGTATGAATCATAGGTTGCATCTAAACTAAAGCCTCCATATTTGGATTGTTACGGTAGCAATCGCTGACGCCTACTGGAAGTGATTCTCTACAAACCTGCTTGCTTTTACCATAGACTTTTTCACTCATTCATCAGCTCAACTGGAAGTTAACTTGTGATCCACGGGTCTCTCAGTGTTCAAATATGTCTGCGGTTATTAGGAAGATCATTCACACTGCAGCAGCTCCTTCCGCGATCGGGCCTTACAGGTGAGCAGTCAGATGGTTATGTTCCTCAATAATAAACGCACACGTGACATGCTCTAGCATATTGATAAGTGTGTTTTACCCATAGACTGTAAAAAAAAGTTGTACCTAAAGCACCGACAGTTATGAATTTTGCAGTAAGTCTAGAGCCACAAAAGGCCTGACATAAGTTGCCGTGCAATATTTGTTCGGGGCGTGTCTTTAGACAGCGCACTCAGCAACTTTGTGCTTTAGATTTTTGTGCGAATTTTCATATACTGTTTAGACGAGATGTCTTCTGTTCATAGAAAAATCCCATATACAGCTAAAGCCCCTGTTAGACAGGGCATATACAGGTAAGATTCTTATCAACCAACTTTAATGTTAGAACACATTTAGATTCCAAACTTTTTTAAATTGTATATTTGGGATTGTATTATGCATGCATTATAATATGATTTTGGAAGTGCTCCATACTACAACTGTTTCATCATTTTTAACACAACCCCCAATATAAAAAAGTGTCTCTGTAGCACTAAATTTTTGTAAGTTTAATTCAGTATTTGGAAACAAAAAAGCGACAGGTTTTTAGATTTTTTTTTAATTTTTTATAAAAAATATTTTGCATATAATAACTTGAATGTCATTACAATGGGGGTGTTTGTGTTTCGACCAATAGACAGTAAGAGGAGGTGTCAAGTTCATTGATTTGACCAGAGGTCAACCTGCTATTTTTCTTGTTTGGCATTTCTTGCACATTTTATATAGGCATATATATATATATATATATATATATATATATATATATATATATATATATATATATATATATATATATATATATATATATATATATCGCCAAGGCTGCACTTATTTAATTAAAAAATACAGTAAAAACAGTAATATTGTTTTCTATTTTTTTATTTATTTTAATTTTCTATTTTAATATATTGTTAATATATATTATAAACACATGATCACAGAAATAATTATCAATGTTGAAAACTGCTTAATATGTTTTTGTTGAAACCATGATACATTTTTTTCCAGGATTCTTTGATGAATAAAAAGTTCTTCAAAATAAAGTTCAGCCACTTGGGTTCAATTTAATGCATCCTTGCTGAGTAAAAGTATTAATTGATTGTTGTTGTTTTATTTTATCTAACTTACCCCAAGCTTTTGAATAGTTTCCACAACTATATTATGCAGCACAACTGTTTTCAACATTGGTAATAATAAGTAAAAAAAAAAATCATATTTATTCCAAATTTCTGACAATACATTTCAATTTATGATCAACTGACACATCATTCAAACCAGCATGAATCAAGAGATTTGATGTGTGTGGTGACCGACGATCTTCAGTTTCCTTGCAGTTGTGCAAACCACACTTATGTAAAAAGAACCAGCATTTACTCCCATTATATAACTTTCTGAACTAGTCTTGTATTAGACACATATTAACTTGGACTGTGATCTCAAGCTGAACTTATATGTGATCTTGGTGTTCTATAATGCTACAGTGTGATATCTTATCTATCTATATAATATATCCAGCATCCAGTTTATAATTAATAATATCCAAACTATTAACATATTATATAAGATCTACCTTAACAAGGCAAGTAAACTTGATTGTTATTACTGCAGTGTAGTGGTTATACCAGCAGAAGGCAGAGTAGGACAACATTAAGGACAGTAAACATCCCCTTTCCTTCCAAAGTCAGAGTTCACTGTTAATTCACATTTTAAATGATGTTGCTTCTATATTCAGCCAGGCTGTTTTGGTGGACCGCACAATGTACATCTCAGGACAGCTGGGAATGGACGTAGCATCAGGACAGTTGGTGGCAGGAGGAGTGCAGGCTCAGGCCAAACAGGTGACAAAACGCAGCACCCGTAGATAGTTTACATTTAGATGAACATAGTTTGGAATAAACGAATCATTTACAATAACACGTATTAGAACTTAAGTAAATAGAGTCCATTTTGATTTCATGCTGACTTTAATAGACAAAGTAACATGTTTTATTACACAAAGTAGTAATTTTCACTAAAATGGGACACATTGTCTTCGTGCATGTTTCAGTGTTTTTTCCTCACAACTTTATAGGCACTCATTAACATGGGGGAGATTCTGAAAGCTGCTGGATGTGGATATGAAAATGGTACGTCATCAAGCATCACCTACATGTCAGTTCTTTCATGCAAGTTTTCAGGCATTTCAAAGTCTGCTTTTTTCTGTGTTTTTTTTTTTTTTTTTTTTGCAGTTGTCAAGGCCACAGTATTGTTGGCAGACATTAACGACTTCAATAACGTCAATGATGTTTACAAGCAGTGTGAGTATAAATGAGAGCCACAAAGGCATAATTCACCACAGAGAGTCCCTAAACATACAACCATAAGTTTCCCTTAGTTTTAGTGGTCTTGGTAATTATAGAAAACCTCTTGGGAATGATATTAATGTATAATGTGTTCATTCTAAAAGTGTAGCAAAAATGACTATCAGTGTGTCCTTAAAAAGTTTTAAAATGTGTTAAATCCCTAATGTAAAAATAACAGGGTTTCTGCGGGTCTTAAAAAGTCTTACTTCGCCCATACAGAAATTAAGGCCTTAAAAAGGTTTTAAATCAGAGACAAACGTCTTAATAGGCTAGTTTACCCCAAAATGCCTTAAGCCATCCCTTGTGTATATGACTTTCTTCTTTCAGACAAACACAATCAGAGTTATATTAAAGAATATCCTGGCTCTTTCAAGCTTTATAATGGGAGTGAAGAGCTTTTTTTTTTCAAGCTCCAAAAAGCGCATCCGTCCATCATAAAAGTAATCCATACGGCTCTAGGGGGTTAATAAAGGCCTTCTGAAGCGATTAAATTCAAGTAAAAATTTTAAAGTAACAGTTATCTGTTGTAAGTTGTATTGTCAAACTTCTGAAGTGTTGCTAACTTGCTAATACAACTCATTGTGTTTCTCCCTAAACATTTACATTTAGAGAACATATTGACATTGTTTTCCCATTCATTTATTCCTGACATTTTCTTTACCTGGTCTTAAAATGGTTTTAAATGTACCTTGATAAAACCTGCAATAACCCTGAATAAGGCCTTAATCACCATTAAAATGTCTTAAATCCACTATTTAAAGTCTTAAAAATGCAACCACCAAACTGACACAGCAGTAAAGACTCTTTCATTATCACTCTTTATTTTTTGAAATCGTAAAGCCGGTCTAATGCATAAAAGTGAATTAAAACAGAAGAATGATACTCCTGTCCTGATATATTTCTATTTGTATCCCCATATAAAAATGTATTTGTATTATTATTATTATATTTTCAGTCCAATATTTAAATTACACAATAGATTTTTTTTTAAATTATTCTTTAAAAAACGTAATGCACAGAAATGTCCATTGTACATTTGTACTCTATATCTCTTTTGAGAGGGGGATTTTGTTTGTTCGCATTGAAGCCGATGGAAAGGATGTGCAGGTCTTAAAATTGTTTTGTGAAGGTCTTGAAAATGGTAATAAAAAGCATTATATTGGAAGTGTTAATACCTGATACAGATACGCTGGGTGTCATGTGTTTGGAAATTAAAACCAAGCATGACTTTAGTCAAAATACCTTCCCTAAAAAAACTTTCACTTCCCCCCCTGCACTCTGGCGGTATGCATTAAGCAAGTTATTGATTATTCAGATGTTACACAATGATGTGTCTGTGCAGCCCTGGGTATTTCCTCTTTAATACAATGCTGATGGGTAATCCTATCCTGTCTGCGTGTAAAGAGATACAGTGCAATTCTGTGAAACGAAAGCCTCCTCTCTACGAGGACAACCCATCATCACTGCCTCCTACCTCACAGAACTTTCCATGATGTGACATGCAAACCTACAGCGTTAACAAATACTCAGATTCATGTAACTTATGATGCAATTAATAATACATATAAACACAGGGATAAAGGCCTGTTCACACCTAGAATGATAACTATTGCGATTAGCATCCACACCAGCGGTTTATTATAAGCGCGTGCTCCAGTTTAGTCGTCTGCCACTTTAAATGCTTGAGCTCTTTAAAGCAGGATGGATTCTGATTGGCTGTGAGTCTTTTTGTCATTCCTCAGCTGGCTGGGGGAAAAACATCACTGAAAGTGATTCTAGTTGTAGTTGTGGTGTGAACTCTGCTGTTCTTTTACATTTAGAACGATTTTTAGAACACTTTCTTATCGTTTGCTGGTGTGAACGGGCTTTACGACGCTGTTTTTCATGTCACAAGAACTGCAGTAGTCAACCATGTAAGATGGTGCTTATAGATAGGATATAGGATATAGCTTATAGACACAAGGTGTCAAATTTAACCTTACAGGCGGTTTTGTTCATCTTTGTCATCAGTAAAGAACCTAGAGTTTCCTATTGTCTGACTTTATTTTTTAATTTCTTTGCTTCTTTCTTAGTTTTCAAGAGCAATTTCCCAGCTAGAGCTGCCTATCAAGTATCCGCGCTGCCCAGAGTAAGTATTAAGCGCAGGTTAGTTAGTGGTGTTTGCTAAGGTGAGCATAAAAGGCTTCTTTCAAATACATTTTGGGAAAAAAACAGATTGTTCTCCAAACTTTTGAACAGTAGTGTAAAATATTACATTTTGGCATGTAACCCATCCAACACTGTTTGAGCTATGGATATGAATGATACCTCAAATCATATGACTTCTAGTGGAGTGGTGCACTATTCCTTTTTTAAGTGATCAACTCACTAAAAGGGAGAAAATCCCATAAACTTTCATTGAAGGATGGACCTGCGACATATGTAGAAACCAGAATATCATTAAGACTTAAGGTGAGCTCTTTTTACTTGAGCCAGTAAGCAACCACATAGCAACACCCTGGCAACCACCCTTGCATCGTTTCAGTGACTTTTGCATGGCCACCACCACTCAAATTTTCTTCTGAAAATGTACAAATCTAGTTGATTATATATGATTATAATCTATTAAGATACAAATATTGCAATAAAATATATTATTTGTATTCATACCTCATTTTAATTTCACTTTGTTTTACAGGGGGGGCTTGTTGAGATTGAGGCCGTCGCGGTGTTGGGACCCATCACAGACGCCTCCTGACTATATGACCCCAGCATGCATCACAAATTGTAAATATAGTTTTATGGAGACTGCATCCAAGATTACAAATTACAAAAGAAATCACCAATAAAAGCATTCCTTTCCATGGGCAATATCTTCTGTTGCATTCTTGCTAATATTATCATTATATTGAAATGTTACTATTACTTTGTGAATTTACTGTTGATCTTTCATCATTAAATACACTTAATCTATAATAGCAACCATTCAAAACTCAGTTCAAGTTAAACTTTATTTTTACACTCCTACAAATCTGTCATTATCCCGCCACACATTACATTTCCTCCATTTGCAAAGTTCAGTTCAATCTGTTGTGTTTGTTGCAGGAAAACATTTGCATGTAATAAATCAAACAAATAAAGGCCTATTTTTCAAATATTTTTTCCATTGTCACTGTAAATGTATATAACATGCATGGATTTTACTGATCACTGTAACAGTTCAGTTGATTAAAATATTGCATTATATAAATATCACATTTACTTTCACAATTTTCATATTTTCTTTGGCTTTTTCGCATCTTTATCTAGGGGTAAAGCCACTAAGAAGAGGCACCAATATGAAATATTAATAACTATTGAAATCTCGAACTAACGCCAGCAATTATTATTTACTTTGTGTTCTTATTCCGTGTATATAAAGACAGGCACAGAGTCTTTGAAGACCAGTTGGTCTATTTCTTGGCAACGAACAAGCAATAATAATAATAATAAATAAACTAATGTTCTATTGTATTTTTAAACCATTCATGTGGAATCCTGATTTTATTGTGGTTGAATCTGGATTCTGTAGTAACTGTGTCAATTGTTGCACACTTAACTATCTTCACCAGAGGCTGAAAGAGATGAAGTGGTCCGGGAAATCAATCAGATAAGACATTTATCCTCAAGAGATACTGAAATGTTTAGGTTTGTGTTGAATTATATTACCCTACTTACCAGGTGCTTCCTCTGGTGGGGAGGAATCTGCCTGGTCCTTAGTTGTGTATTCTGTGGAAATATAGATTTATCTAATTAATTTATTGATTTAGGCTTTAAAACTCACATGATAAATAAAATAATATTAAAATAAACTGAAATTGTTATACATATTATAAATTTAGCAGTTTTCTGAGACCATTTGGCGATTATTTTTTTTCAGGACTTGTCCTGTGTGTTTATCTTCTCTGGTTTCTCATGTTGGACTTACTAAAACTAGTTTTAAACACTTTTTATTATTTCTTGCTGCATTCTGGTTTGTATTCTGTTCTGTGGTTAGTCAGTATTTGTCAATGTCAACGTTTTTCCACATTGCAGCCAAGATATTTGCATCGGTGGATAAATTGTCATTCACATTTGAAATTCAGATAATGAGGCATGTTGTGGCCCTCACCACCATTAGGATTTGACCAAAATAACCATGGTTAAAGATGAAAAGAATGCATACATTTTTATATTCAATTATTTATTGCACAGGTTTTCAAACCCCTGAGACTTAAAAAATGGTTTGGCAGGGTGATTTAGGAAAATGTGATTTTAATCAATATATACAGTATACATAATGTATGTATATAACGAAGTTCAAGACTCAGAGGAGGAGGGACCAGCAATAACTTTAATAACAAAATAAACAAACAACAAAACGAAAGTAAGTGGCAGCCGCCTCATGGCCAACTGTCACAAAACAAAACGTAAAGTCCTAGGCCTGGCAAGTACCAAAATGAGTGGCTTACTGCGCTTAAACGGTCAAATACACAAAATTATGTCAAAATACCTGTCTTGGCGAGTATTCAGTTAAACGCAGTCAGTTTTGGAACGTAAATAGTTGAAAAATGTAAATGTAATGTAAAAATGTTGTGTAACAGTATTTTGGATCCGTGAATAAGCTCAATCTCGCTCTGAAAACTAAGTGAATATTTAATGACTACAATGGTAATTTCTCGCCAGAAATGACATCATAAGTGGAAAAAGTTTATCAAAATCTTACATTTACGCACAAACTGACCAACAGCCGCAACTTTCAGACACCATCTTTAATTTTGGCGCTCAACTGACTCAGAATGGAAAGCACAGGATTGTGGGATATCAAAGGCAACAAAGGATAGTTCTATGCTGCCTTCAAAAATCTATCAAATTAAGGTATCTCAGGAGACAGGAAGTGAAGTCAGTTTTCAGACACAGCCTATATTTGTAAGGCTTGACTTAATTGCATGTAAATGGTTTTATATATGCTACTGTATGGGTCGCGTCAATTTTTTAATAAAGAAAAAAGTTGCTCGTAAAAAAAGTTTGAAACCCACTGATTTATTGCATATTCACATAATTACTAAATGAAACCTGTCAGTCTAAATGAAACCTGGCTTTAGTTGCCAAAATCCTATCTTTTCTTTCTCAAGGTTTAGTTCTCCTATGCTTTGTTAGACAAGCAGATGGAATCATTTTTATTTGATAGAAACCCCCAGTTCGGTAACCAGGGCTGGAAAGTGAAACTAAGCAGGGCAGTGTTGTACTCCTTGGTCATGGAACAGTCAGTAGGACACTTGTCAGGTAACTAAAGTTAAACAAACACACTATTGACAATTTAAACCACTTCCATCACTTTTCACTTGGAGTGTAAAGTTAAGTATGAATGTGTAAAATTGGTGCTTTAAATTTTTACAATTATACAAAGTTATTTCAGGAAGTCTTCATTGCTAAAAGAGAATGTGCAAGGTGTTTTGCATCTAGAGATACGTCCCTGGTAACTAGCTAAACCATTTGCATACACAAGCACAGAACACAAGGTATAATGTATCTTGATCTTGAGAAGAATTCGTTTAAGGACGGGTTTTTTGAGGACACTTCACTCACTGAAAATGGCAGAAAAGTGACTTTAGTCTTGTTGTCTAAAAATTTGAAACGTACCACTTGGTGCTGGTGCTGGTTCTTCAGTATTTTCAGTTGTCATGGAGGGGTTGGATTCAGCAGGTTCAGACATGATGGCCTCAGCAGCAGCTGCTTCTGGTTCACTGTGAGCTAATGCAGCTGTAGAGCTCTGTATTTCCTCTGAGTGAACAGGAGCTGCACTGGATGTCTGTGGAGACTCCTCGGCCTGGGTTTGGTCTGGAATGGTCTCACTGTCTGCTGCAGGACCACCATTTTCATTACTTGTCCCTTAGAGATCAAGACAAATATTTTAACCAAGTTTAAAAGCATAATAAAAAATGACTACTTGAAATAAAATAAACATTAACTGAAGAATAAAATGAAAGACCTTAACTTGTTTTAATTCATCTAGTTGCCGAGTAGGTTTGGGAATCGAAAATCAATTCCAACTCTGGAATCGAATTCTTAAGGTCAGGAATCAGATACTTGTTATTTCGATTCTGCTTATCGAATCCTGTGAGCGCATTTTAATCTTGTTTTAAAGCGAGAGATGCACCGATTACAATTTTCTAGGCCGATCCCGATTCCGATTTTTCCTTGAGTTTGACCTGCCGATACCGATTTTAGCCGATTCCGATTTTATTTTTTCAAACCACTTTACAGCACACACAAATATTTATTTTCTATCTTCTCTTTAATAGAACATTTTGCATAGAACATTTTTTTAACAGATAATCGCTATAAAATAGAACTATATAAATGACTCCTAGTGTGAAAAATGCTCACACATCTAAAGTGCAGTGTTATGGAAGAACCATTTCCTTTTCACATCCAATATCCAATAAAACAAAAAAAATTGATATATTTAGCAAACTAAACTTCTGTATGAAAACAGGTAATGGCAATAAAATAATATATAAATAACAAATAAAATTTCAATAAATATAGCCTTGCAGTATAAAGATATTTATCTCTCTCTCTCACACACACACATAGGCCTATTGCAATCCCTTGTTGTATATCAATGGCAAGTTATATTTCTCAAGCAGTTCTTCTCTCATCTGACACATGTCCAGCCAAGCTAAACAGGACAAGTGGAGCATGTGCAGGGAAACAATTAAATAATAATAAAAACAAGTTTAAATGGGTAAATTTTCTATAAATATTTTTGAGTCTTCATTTTCTTTCTGACATAGCCTAGCCTACTTCAGTTCTTCTTAAAACACACCAGACATGCAAATTCTTTGCATTTTGGGCACTTTTTGGATGAAATCATATTTATTTTGTCCATCAAAAGTGTGCTTTCACTTAAATTGAGCGCAGCAAAAATAGATTCGGCGCCGAAACCCGCGCTTCACTGTTGCTCCCGCGACGCTCGACGCTCACGCGCTGCTCCGGCTCGCGGTGTGAATGCACTCATTGATTAACATGCACGCCGAACAAAAAAAAGAAACGCGCTGCACCTTGCGGTGTGAAACGGCCATAATTCACGAGGTTTCCTACATGTGCGCGTTCCGTGTGCACGTGTGATGCTGATGTTTCGCGATGTTAATCATGCGGCGCCTGAGTGCATTTGACCGGCATAAAATCGGATTATGTCAGACTGACCGGCCGGTCGCCGATCATGGCCGATCACGTGAAAACCGGCCGATTCCGGTCACCAGCCGATCAATCGGTGCATCTCTAATTCAAGCACAAGAAGACACGAAAGAGAACAATTCGGTAATTGGTTCTCACGCTGTTTTCTGTGCTGGGCACATCCAGAGCGCGCGCACAGAAAGCTGCATCTCAAATAGTGCACAAAAACTGAATTGAGTTCTCTTTTGAGTCCTCTTGCGCTTGAATGGAAAAATACACACAATTAAGTCAAAATATCCTCATAAACACAGTCGGTTATGTTTTAAGTGAACATAAACAGTCGAGAAAGCCTAATAAACCTGCTGCCATCTGTGCCATTGCTGATAATCAAAGAGCAAAAGAAAAATAAAATCACTCACTGATCTTGACTGAATAACTTTTGTAACTTTAATAAGGATTAATCTTTATCGTATTTAGAAAAAAAAATGCAGTGTTGTTTTACATTTGATTTTAGTTTCTGAACTTAGTTGTATTTATTTGTGCTTTTGCTAATTTGCTTATTTGTTCTTATTGTATTACTGACTGTACACTTGTCCTTATAATGTTTGAAATTTATATTAGTTAGTCTAGTTTACTGCTGATTTTTCATGGTATTTAGCTGCAACAGAATGTTTTCCAAAAAGACAGAATAAATATGTTTGATTTCTAAATGTTTGACTTCTTTCTTTTTTTTCTTTTTTTTTTGACCATATTCGAATAGAAACTGGGAATCCGTAAGAATTGGAATTGGAATCATTAAAATTCAAACAAGACCCAACCCTATTGCCAAGGCAACATTAATTTGTCATTTTCTTTTAGTTTAATTTGAAGTACTCAAATAACTAAAACTAAATAAAACTTACAACTTTATAAAAACTATATAGACATAAAAACTAATATTTTTTAAAAAAAAAAATTAAAAAAAATTCCTCAAATTAAAATATAAGCAAAATATAAAAACATCTCATTGAAAATATTAACAAAAGCCATAATAGTATATCAATGATACTAAAATCACACTGATTTTTCATTAAAAAAATCTAAAATAATATTAATAATGGTTTAAAAAAATATATAAGTGGTTTAAAAAAAATAGAAGTGTTTATTTCACTATTATTATATCCCTCATATTATCAATCACATACAGCATGTTTAGGCATATTAAATGGAGTACAAATAGGCCTGCATAGAATCTGTGACAACAAAATTCCATTTGAAAACTCCACAAATTTCCACAGATTCAAACGTCATTCACGTTCCTTATTTAATTGCATTTTAGTGTCACCGAACAAAATTACAAAAATAATTGTTTTCAGACAGGTTACCGCAACACATCACACATCTCAATTTCAATATTTAAAAAAATTACATATCTCAATTTAAATTTATTTTAAAAAATGCTTTCATCTTCCAAACCGAATTCAGTATACTCAGCTCTGTTCAACACATTTTACTATATTTAAATAATTTCCACAGAGTTCACATTTCATTAACACAAATATGAAAAACATCTGTTATGTCATTTCTCTCTACTCTTCTCTTCTGTGTATCAAGTGTCGATATGGTACAAGACAACTCTTTATAAGCCTACTTTAAATTCAAACTAAAGCCTGGTATAGTCTATTATTGAAGCTGCACTGTTAATAGTTAAATGAAAATGAAATAAACACATTGACATCCTGGTTAAATAATAAAAACTAATGTAACAACAGGTGCTGAAGAAAATGGATGTATTAAAACAGGCAAACTAGCAAAGGTTTATGACATCATCAGCCATCTGTGATCTAAAGTACACAACATTTACATGAAACCTTCTTCTCAGATCCGGGAGGAACCCACTTTGTTTAAATGTAACCATTAGCAGGGTGGCATGCATCACCACCCCCGAAGGAGCACCTGAGGTGTGGAGGACCTCCTCAGATCACCAGAATGTTTTTCCTCAAATTCCAAGAAATCACCATAGAAACACTGTGATGGTTCAAGAAACAAACACAGCAACAAAACAAAATACAAATTTCCCTAATTTGTTTGACAAATTGAATTCAATACAACTAAATTCAAAATTCTATTCAAATGCAGTTGTTATTTGTATAGCACTTTTTAAACACCTATCAGTTGATGAATGCTCACGAGATTGCAATCATCATCAACATTTTGTTAAAAGGAATGTAAACATATAAAGGAAAGAGTTTAATGAGTAACCGTAACCGTTTATTTTAAGCATTTCACCATTTATAATCACATTTTTGGTACTGAAGTGTGAAATTTTGTTCCTCTAGCAACTCAATGCAACACCAAAGTTATGTTTGCGATTAGGTAAAAACACTATAAATAAAAACATCTATCAGATGCTAAATATAAAATGTAAATGTAATACGGGATCATAAAAATGGAATGCATGATAGTTATAAAATAACTGTACTGTACATCACAGTGTTCCTAATGTTAATCATTTAAAGCAAGTTATCAAATTGCTATTTGAAATTTTCACCTTAGCCATAAAAACATAATTTTTCTTGTAACTTTCAGTTAAAGTCTAATGGTTTAGGATCTGGGCATGGCGTTTAACCTTAGGTTCCTCCATGGGGACTTTCAATGTAATGAATACTGTAAGTTTCTCTATGAGAGACGCTGGAGTCAATTAGATCTAAACTGCATGTCGGGCTGATGACAGCATTCTGGATAGGGATCTTGGGTGCCTTACACAAAGGTTGAGGGTTCAATTTCAAGTTAGGTTGACCCAGGGTCCGAAAAGTAACTAATGCCAAATTTACACTGAAAATGTGGCGTAGAAGCACTTCTGAAGTGGCATTACAATTGAAGATTGCAATCTTCATCTCACTTAATGATCTACAATGTATTTTAGCATGATCAAAATACACGAAATACCAGAAATTCTTCCTTCTCATCATGAAACACCTTGCAAATCAACAATATTTGACAAAATATAGCTCAAATGTGAGTTTTTGGGCTGTAGTCTTACCTGATGTGCTCCCATCATGTTTGGTGTTGGGTCGTGTTGTGTCTTGAGCTGTGGTCTGAGTGCTGGAAGTGCATCCCATCGTGTCTTCCTCTGACAGGACAAGAGTGAGTTAAGTCAAACACTTTGGTGAGTGTTGTCGAGCCCAGCGGCGCGCATCGACTTCAAGTGCAGGAAGACTGCGATAATTTAAAGCGCACTCGATATAGACAGCAGTCATTCCCTAACCATGTAACACATTGGGTGAGTGTGTGTGAAATGACAGTCATATGCAAACCAGCACTTATTCTCTCGGTAACAGGTTACGGTCCAATGCTAAAACAGCAGTGAACTCCTGTCTTCTCTGATTAAAATGTATTTTTGTTAAGAAATGAAAGGCTATGTGACACTTTATGTTTTAACCTGAGTTCTAAAAAAACCAAAATATCGATTTAAATCTGTTAACATCCGTTTAATGAGAGAGAAGATGTACTCTAACTTAAAACATGACAAGTTAGTTAGTCCATGTGTAATGAATTTGGCGACATCTACAGGTGACTTCTGGAGTAGCACTGGCCAACCCAAACAGTCATAAAAACTGTAGAAGACAACATCTTGATACAATGAATACTCCTACCTTCCATATCTAAATCTACAACTATGGTGGATAATGTCAGTGCACAAGGCCCTATCAACTTTATGAACTTCTAACCCTATAACCACTGTAGGTAAAGAGACACATGATGAATTAAAGGCAATCACACATAGCTTTTCCACAAGCTGAAGTAAATACCAATATATTGAATGTGCACAGTTTCATGCACATAAATACAACACACCACCATGGTAATGTGACACTAAAATAATGCAATACACTTTATACAGCCTACACCCTAAAGGGTTTTAATGTAAAATACCATTGTCACACAATTGTTGCAATAAAAACAGTAAATAAAATAGCAGGATCTAATCGCTTGCAGTTTTTTTTATTAAAACACACTTACAATGACTCTTCTTCAGGAATATATTAAATGAAACCGAACAACCACTTAGGCCGATAATGAGACGAGAACTGACAGGGCTATATAGCCTACACAGGGAACATATACATACTCAACTTTACTTAGAACTTGAGATTATATGCTCACAGATAGATATTTAACTCTCCTTTACATGTATTTACCTCAGATAATCTCCGCGATGCAATAAACAAATGCATGCGTCGTAACATCAAAAGATATCAAATGACCAGTTTAACGTCAAAATAGTAATACTTGAAATACAACTCGCAAGAGGTAATCAATAACTGAACAAAGATTACTCACTGGTATATGAACGCACTCTGTCAAACCGATCAAAACAAGCAGCATGACTCCATCAAACTTTCTCGTTGTATGCGCTATAGACCACGCCCCAATGACTAAACTGCTCCGTTAATGCACGTCTTCAATCTCTTAACCTAATATTCATTTAGCCACAAGGGGGCATTAGTGTCTCTTTTATACATCTAGTACAGATTGGAGAGCCTTTTCAACAGCCGCCCCCACATTTGCTCTGTAAATGTGTACCTTAAAAAAGGCAATCGCAATTTGGGCACAATAGTAAGGGTAATCAGTCTGGCAGATTAGGGAGGCTGATAAGACGGGAAATTGGGCGAAGGTAGATTTTGTTCTTTACGTCAACCTCGGCCACCCTGACTCTACCATCTTCTCCAGGGAAAACTTTAGTAACTTGTCCAACTGGCCACAGAGCCCGAGGGAGCTGCTGGTCAACTATCATGACAATAGTTCCAGGTGTTAAGTTTCCTGACTCTCTGTGCCATTTTTGGCGTGACTGAAGTCCTGGTAGGTAATTGCGGATGAAATGTTTCCAGAAGTGGTCTGCCATAATCTGACTATGCCTCCACCGTCTTCTACTCAGCATCTCTGATTGTGGATACACCACTTGAGGTAAGGATGAGTCCAGCCGCCCCATTAGCAACATATTAGGAGTGATTGGGTCCAAGTCAGCTACATCAGACGAGGTATAACCGAGGGGTTTAGAATTGAGAATGCCCTCAATCTCAACAAGTACAGTTCGTAGGACTTCCTCTGTTACAATCTGATCTCCTATAGTAGCACAGAGGGCAGTTTTAAGGGATCGAATTTCCCTTTCCCAACAGCCTCCAAAGTGTGGAGCACCAGGGGGATTGAACTTGAATCGAATCTGTTGGCTGGATAACTGCTCTTTTAATGTTGGGTGAAGTGCAGAGAAAGCTTCTTGTAACTCTCGATCACCACCCCGAAAATTCGTCCCATGATCTGAGATGATCTCAAATGGCTTCCCCCTACGGGAGATGAATCGTCTGAAGGCCATTAAGAATGAGTCAGTGTCTATGTTGCTGAGGATGTCTAAATACACAGCTCGTGTTGTCAGACACTTAAATATAAGCCCCCATCGTTTCTCATTCCTCCGTCCAATTTTAACGAGGTAGGGTCCAAAGCAATCTACCCCCGTTGAGTAGAAGGCAGGTTGCAATAAGCGCAGTCGTGATGGGGGAAGGTCAGCCATCTTCTGAGTGCTTGGCTTACCTCTCAACGTTTTACAGCCTAAACAAGATCTTTGATGTTGCCGAATAACTTCCCTGCCCTTTAAGATCCAGTATTTACGTCGCACTTCTGCGAATACACGTTCTGCTCCTGGATGGTGCAAATTCTCATAGGACTGGAACTGACCACAATCAGGCAACGCTGGATTTATAGCTGGAGCAGTATGCCCGCAAAAAGTAGCTCGTTTCACCTCCTCATCCTCCCTCTGTAGATGGAGAAGTGGACTCTGAGGCCACTGATCTGGTTGCAGAAGGAGAAAAGGTGGACCCTGGTTCCACCGGCTTGGCTTGGACAACTCAGCCAAGGTTTTGCCACGTGTGATGTCATCGGCTGGATTTGTTTTGGAATCTACATAATGCCAAGCCCCTGGGTCGGTCAATTCCTGTATCTCTGCGACTCTCGTTCCAACAAAAACCTTAAATCTACATGAGTCAGCTTGGATCCAGGTTAGCACAGTAGTTGAATCAGACTAGAGTGTGACATGCTGGATTGGAATGCTAAGCTCTGACCTCAGAAGTTTAGACAGCTGAGCTCCAGTTAAGGCAGCACACAGCTCCAAACGAGGGATTGACTGCCGCTTTTTTGGGAAAACTCTTGAACGGGCAGTCAGGAAAGCTACTTCTATGTCTCCCTGGGAACTCTGTGTCCGTAGATAGGCTATGGAGCCGTAGGCTTGCTCTGAGGCATCGCAAAAGATGTGTATCTCTCTTAGACATTGGGTGTTGTCTAACTCTGCAGTAACATAACACCTGGGGAGAGAGATGAGTTGGAGGTCTGGCAACTCCAATTCCCATGCCTGTCAGGCGTGGAGTAACTCACTTGGTAGTTGGGGATCATCCCATTCCCTCTTCTTGTCCCACAGTCGCTGTACTAATATTTTAGCTCTGGTAGTGTAAGGGACAATGTAACCCAATGGGTCATATTGGCTAGCCAAGACCTTATAAATGTTGCGCATTGTGGGGACTGAGTAGTCAATGGGACGGTACTTGTACGACAGTGTGTCCGATATGCAGTGCCAGTGTAGTCCAAGTGTGGATTCTTGAGCATCTGGTTGACCTTGTGTCAGCCACAATTCAACACTGGTGGACCTTGCATGAGATGGGACATGGCTCAGAACATTAGGGAAGTTACTAGCCCATTGTCTTAAATTAAACCCACCTGTAGCTAAGAGGTTTCGCAACTTTATCACCAGTGACTCTGCTTCTTCCTCAGAACTGAAACTTTGGAGGAAGTTGTCCACATAGAAGGATTTCTCAATGCTTTCACGGACATCTTCTCCTGGTTGACTATGATCCATGATGTGTTTCTGTAAAGGCAAAAATTGCACAACATGGACTGCATGTCATCCCAAAGGGTAGGACTTGCCACTCATAGACTTGGGGAAGCTCTTCTCTCTTGAGATCTCTCCACAGGAAGCGTAACAGAGGGCGATCCTCTGGCAGTAGACGCACCTGATGAAACATTCCCCTGATGTCACTGCTTAAAGCCACGGTGTGCTCACGGAACCTCAGCAGAACAGACATCAGGGTAGGGCCTAATGTAGGACCGGGAAGTAGCAGTTGGTTCAGGTTCTTCCCTCTGTGCTGAAAGGAACAGTTGAAAACGACTCTGTTCTTTCCATTGTGCTGAGTCATATGATGGGGGATATACCATGATTCAATTGTCTGTTCTACCTGTTCTGGAGATATCACTGAAGCATATCCTTCCTCCTCCAACCTCTTCATCTCTGCCCTGTAAGATGCTGCTTGAGTTGGATCTTTGGCTAACCTCCTTTCTATTCCTCTGAGACAAGGCAGGGTACTATCCTTTGGGGCTTGCAGTATGGGCATGTTCTTCACTCGGAGCAACGGAGTGGCATATCGCGCAACTCCATCTACCATAACTTTAGTCGTCTTTGACTCAAGTAAAGCGATGGCCTCTTGATCCTGCTTGGATCGAGTGATGAGTTTCTCACTGCGATACGGAAGCACATCTAATTGCCATAATCTCTCCACTTGATTATACAGGTCAGTAGGGGAAAAGGAAGTAGAAGTGAATAGACACTGTTGTTCTGAGAGACCATGCTTAATTTCCTGAGTGGGACCCTGCAGTGTTCAACCCAGGTGGGTCCTGATGGCAGCAGGTCCATTTGGAGGGCCTAGCCGGACTGGTTCAACTGGTGTAATGAGGTGTGGATAGTCAGAACCTATGAGGAGGAGTGGCTGTACTGAATCAATCTGTTGCAGCGGTAATCCCTAAAGATGTCGATACTTGCTCTGTAACTCACTGACTGGATGTGTATGTTCGGCCAGTCCGAGTGGTTCAGCTGTAAAGGCCTTGTGAATCTTGAAGAAAATCTCAGGTTGGAAGACAGGTGACACAGTAAAAGCCACAGTAGCCCCTTGTAGATTGTGGCGGTCTTGACGTACTGTACGTAAAACTAGTTCTTCAGGCTGACCCATCAACTTAAGCTGTTGAACTGCAGAGTGAAGGAGTATTGTACGTTCGGACCCATCATCTAGTATGGCGTACGTTTCCAAGCAATGATCGCCATTTCTCAGGAGCACCTTACAAAGCTTTAACAAAACTTGGCGGCTGCCAGTGGGTCGATCTAAGTACAAGGTCTCTGTGGTGGTGTTCACTAGGCAGCTCTCAGAGGGTCCAGGATCAGGGATTTCCACGACGCATGCGAGAACTTAACTGAAGTAGTTGAAGGAGATCGCAATTCTCGCGCATGCGTCGTGGAAATCTCTTGAAGTCTCGTTTCAGGCCTACAAGGAAGAAAAGGAATAGTCGAATAAAGTCGTTATTTTTGTTTTATTTCCGCACAAAAAGTATTCTCGTGCAGAAGCTTCTTTGTGTTGACTGTCACTGGACCGTTCGTTGCTGAATGTGGAAACCATTTAACCCAACAGCCGGGTTATTTACATTTTGTTAATTGTAGTAATTGCTTACATTGTTTTACTATTAGAGTGAAATAATAACAATGATAATAATAATAATAATAAAATAGTGTCAATTGATTAAAAAAAAAACTAGATCAATCACATATTTTTTCCTGATTAATTACGAATAAATCGCAATTAAAAACATTTTTTTAATATATATTTTGTAATATTGTAGGAACAACATAAAGACAGGATATTTAAAATTCTTGTTTAATGGCATCTTTTTATGAATAAAGGCCATTACTGATACTCCTACTGATGTCTTGATGAAAATGATTCCCCATTTTAAACATTAATTATAGGCCTTCGACATCAGAGTCAGGGCAGGACTTAGAGCGGTGGAGGCCCCTGGGCTTGAGTCATTTTCGGCCCTACTTTCTACATATGACTTTAAATAGAACAACATGATACATACACGAGCTATGTAGCTACACGATTCTGGATAAATTGAGAATAAAAAAGAGATCACGATTCTGTACAAACAACTAAACAAAATAACAATTTATTAGAGGTTCTGACAAAATGTCAATTGCTGCAATCTATTTAAAATGTTTAATTATATAAATAAAAACTTGGTCTGAATGGAATGAATTAATCAATGACTCACTCAAATACTTCACTTGTTTTATTACCGGATAAATCAGCATTTTTGAACAAATCTCCCGAATGAACGATTCAATGACAAATATTTTTAACAGCCACTTGTCGCCATCTGGTGGCGTAACAATGTCATCGATCCAATCGTTTTCACAGTGTGTTAATGTTAAAAAAAACTGAATCATTTTATTTGAACACTGATTGAAGCTTGAAAACTTTTTACCAATAAATAAATAATGATTAAAAAATAATTTCATTCAACTGTAGGGGTAATATTATAGCAATTATAATACAATATAATATAGGACGTGCTCTCAGTTGCAAGATATCAAAATAACACATTAAACAGTGCAAGATAAAGAATGTGTGTGTAGTACGTAAGTGAGTAGATGGGTGTTTTAGTGACCTTTGAAAAACATCAAGACTATGCACACAAATGAATAATTTACAGTAAATGAAAAAATACTACACTATCACAGCTTAAAAAAGCATGACATCATCCAACAGCAGAATCCAGAGGCTGATCATTTAAGAGTTTATAATAAGATGATGTCCGATTTATTCTCCCTTGTGCCTTTTTGCACGCATTTTCCAAGGATTTTAATAATAAAACTGTTCAGAAAGAATAAATCTCATATGTAATAAAGAAAACGTCCAAGTTGAATTTGTAACTATTCAATAAATGTGTTCAGATTCGATGTGTGCTCATGTGCGCGTGCATGCGTATATGAGTGATTCGAATGTTAGTTGCTATAGCGACGCGACGCGTGTTATTAATTCTGAATGCATATTTACACTTGAACCGATTGTCTGTTGATTGAGAGAGACGAGGCGAATTCACAGACTTTTGCAGAATATCTTCTGAGCGAATCTGTTGATTTTGAAGCTGATTTCTGGGACGAGACTTTTATTCTGGACATCGGAGGATATATCCTTTATAGATTTATATTTTTGAAAAAAATCTTATCATTTCTGAGGATACTTTTATTTTATAGTTCTTGTTACTTACTTTAGAAGGAGTTTTATTACATTTTTTGTTTTGTTTTATTATTTTTTTTGTGAAGGAGAGTTGTATTTTATTATTGTATTGTATTTTGTGCTGTATTTTGTATTGTTTTTATTACAGTTTGGAGGAGGATGTCGATGGCTCACATGATGGGTGAAAGAGGAGGTGAGTGCTTTAGTTTTTCATTTATGGTTTATGGTATGATTGTGTACAATGACTGACTACATTAATGTGAAGAACCCATTTGATCCCTCAATCCAATCACATGTATTTGATTCCTTGCATGTGAAATTAACTTTTCAGTTTGAGTAACTGAAGTAACAATTTGCAATTGACCACTGACATTGATTATTGATTATTATTAAAACATTACTAACTACAGAATGTGATGTGTGAAATATTCCAGCCTCAGGCCGCTCCAGATCCAGGAGAGCTGCTTTCTCTCAGACGGCTGGTCAGGAGGTTTGGAGACCCGGTTCTGATGACCGTGATCAGGATCCGCTGCCAGACCCGACCCAGACACAGAGCCAGGATCTTCCTGGATATTTAACACCTCTGTCTTCTGAGTCTGTTTCTGTGTCCACAGGTCAGGCTGACAGGAGGAGGACGAGGAAGAGCGGCAGCCAGAAGAGCCCAGATGATGGACGTCTGTTCACTTCATCTAAACACTCTCGCAGAGGTCAGAATAGGCTTTAATAAAGAAGTTATGGCTCAGCTTCTAGTTCTATTTTCAATGGCTGATTTTTCATTGAAAATAGAAAGTTGAACCAACTAACACTTTGATGTGACCACTGACATTGATTATTCATATTACATAAAAAAAGAAACAGTTTTTGTTGTGTGAAATTTTCCAGCCTCAGGCCGCTCCAGATCCTGGAGAACTGCTTCCACAGATTGTTCTCCGGGCATCATGTCATCATCAGCTTTGTCCCTCTCTGAGGTCAATGTGGAGCGCTGGTTCTGTAGAGAGTCGTTGAGTCTGAGCAGCAGAGGCTCGTACAGCGTGGAATGGAGGAGGAGTGGCGATGGATCGGAGAGCCCAAACCAGCAGGACAGTTGCAGCTGTTTGTCCAGGTCCCACAGCCTGGAAGGGTTGCTGTGCCCTCCGCTGCCCGGGCAAGTTCCTGTCGAGCCAACAGAGACTTCAAATGGACGAACTGCTCAGGGTGCCATGGAGGCTTCTCCTGTGAACAAGAGCTCAACAGGTGAGGCTGAAATAAGGCTGGGCAGAGTCAAGTCTACAGAGAGACATTTAGCTATTTCATGCAAATATTTCCGTTTTTAACCTGTTAATGTCCGGTCACATTTACTGTTGCTCAGCAAAATTTCTCTGAATTAAAAAATATATATATATATACGTATTTTAATTGGACATTCGTCTAACTTTTTCAGAACATTCAAAAGTAACGTTCCCATAATGCAAATTATAAAATAGAGTTCCTTTAACCAAGAAAACATTTTTTTTAACCAGTTTTCCAGACATTTTCACAATTTAATGGAAATATTAGCAAAACGTTCTCAATAAGCGATGAACTCGATGGTACTTGCTCTGTCTGACACACACCAGAAACACGCGCACAGAAAGCCGCGTCTCAGCAAACGATCCAGAATAGAATTATATTTCTATTGCTCTTGAATTGTCAAATACACGCAAAATTGTCAAAATGGCTGTCGTGCCGAGTATTACAGAGTCGGTTATTATATAAATAAGACATTGCTATGCATTTAATAAAAGTCAATGTATAATCTAATGTAAATATATTTTAAGATATGGCCCATATGATCTTTGCCATTACCAGAACTGAGCCACATGTGCCAGAGTTGAGCAAATGAAGCCTGGAAATGTATGTTTTCTTTTCAATAGAAGATCAGATAAATAAGAAAAATAACTATATCGTGATAATTGTGAAATACAATGAATATTAATATCGTGAAATAAGATTTTGGGAAATGTATGCAGGCATTAAGCAGAAGTCAGGCGGGTAGCGTGGGAATATTTCGTTACTTTGGATTTGTTACATTACAGATAAGAATTTAACAGTGATATGTAAATGATGTCATTATTGCTTAATTTGACGTCAGAGATCATGTTTCTAATAGTTGTGTTTTCAATTGTTTTTCTTCATTTCAGAGAAAGCTACAGAATCTAGGAAGAAAGGAGCGGGTTGTTTCCTCTACAGGCTCTGGAAGGCTGTGAAGTGTGTTTTCTGCTGCTGTTGCCACTGTAGTGCTGTGAATGTTGTGGAGCCTTTTGTTCCTCCAGCAGATCTGGAGCCAGAGCCTGATCCTGATCCATCATCTCCTGCTCCTGATCACTCCGGCGTCAAGACAAATAATGGTACATCGCCACTCATTATTCTCCAGCATTATTCTAAACAGTATGATCTTGATTTCCACTAAAAATAAGGCTTGTTTTCAGAGAACATTAATAATATTTCCCCCATTATAATATTATTATCTAGCAAACTAATATTTTTCTGTTTGTTTTTCAGAGTCCTTTGAGTCTCTCTATAGCGTTATAAAGATGATTGGATCCGGAGGATTTGGCAGGGTTTACCAGGGAACACGCAAATTTGATGGCAAAAAGGTCAATCTTACCGAATTGTTAAAACATTTTGCTCTTGCATGCATCAAAACATATTTAAAACAATTCACAGATGGTTTAATACTTAGTGCTTGAATACTGTTATTGAAACTGGGTTGTTTTTTTTGCAGGTTGCCATCAAGCGGATTCGCAAGATTGACAACAATCGTTATCTTAATATTGTAAGTTGGCCAAAAGCTGAATATGTATTGAGTTGTTTAAGTGCAGATTACTATTAGATAAGATTACATTTAAAAATGATGCGTTTTCTTCAGATTTTTACCCTGCTAACCTTCTGTCTGCTACTTTTCTCTAGCCTGGGCATCCCGAACCTCTCGTTACAGAAGTGGCGCTGCTGATGATGATGAGGCGAGAACCCATAAGCCCCTTCGTCATACAACTATACGAGTGGTTTGAACATCCTAAAGAATTCACTCTGGTTATGGAGTATCCTGAACCCTACGATATCTTGCTGGACTTCATCACTCGTAATCATCAAATGCATGAACCAACAGCACGGTTCCTCATGCGACAGGCGGTGCTGGCAGTGCAACACTGCATCCATCATGGGGTTTTTCACCATGACATCCATGCGCAGAATTTCCTGTTGAAGAGATACCCGGTACAGCTCAAGCTGATAGACTTTGGCTGCGGTCAGCTGTTTAGTAGAGATGGCTACGAGAGCAACATTTACATTGGTGAGCATTCTGGGAGTGTGGAAACCTGAATGTAGTGACTTACTAATTATTTGATGTTTAAAACAAAAGCTCAACAATGTGCAAATGTCTTGCTTACAGGAGCACCGGATTACTGCCCACCTGAAGTCTTGACAGAACCTCGATTCCACGCCGTCCCAGCAAATGTCTGGTCTCTAGGAGTGTTGTTGTACAAGATGATGAACGGATGTTCTCCTTTTCGCAATAGAAGAAAAATCACACAAGCCAAAGTTACATTTCTGAACCCCACCTTATCCAAAAGTAAGTGAATAATATTGATACATTGATAAACACACACATAAAGCAAAGGCTTTGTACAGAAACAGTTAAAGGTGAAGTATGTAAGATTTTTTGTATATAGCTCAACGTATAGTAGAGATTGCGGCGTCGCTACTGTAGCAGGCGGAGCCATGGGAAAAGAAATGCAGCTTTAGTTACAGAAGTGAAAGCCAAAATTCACTGCATTTATACCTTCAACGATTAAACAGGTCATGAACACGTCAAAGTGAACAGAGCATTGTGATGCTACGCGCTACAAAGCATGCTTCAATACCATACAGCATCATCATGCACCCGTTCAGAAAGACACATTTTCATAAAGACAAATGCAACACAGCTAAAAGTATTCCTAATATGTTGGACCTGAAACATGAACCAGTAAGAGCTGCGTTTGTGATGTTTAAGTCGGGGAAGACGTGATGCACGGAAGGGGCCTTTGCAAGGTTTTTTGAAAATATGCTTTATTTTATCATTTATTCCGCTCGCTGCCACTAGTGTCGCAGAAACGACATACTTCACTTTTAAAGTAAAGATAAGTAACATTTTGCAGTATATTAATCATGTTTTAGATGCTGTTTTCATAGATGCCAGGTCACATGGTCATGACTAACCAGCTCTCTCCTTATTCAAATTTGTACAGAATGCAGGGATCTGATTAGCCAGTGTCTAGCCCGGGATCCAACTAAACGCCCGACGTTAGAGCAGATGTTACAACATAAATGGATTAGTAATGATCTACAGTAGATTGGAGAAGTTCAGGAGATTCACTCGATCAGTTTCAGGTGTGAGGAAGTGTAACAGAGAGTAGGATTATTACCTTTTGTCTTCAATTCTGGATTATTTGTAGTGAGATTTTCAAATTTGTGTTCATTGTAATGTTCTTGTTATAGTCAAGTCACCTTCATTTATATAGCGCTTTATACAATACAGATTCACGGTAATAAACAGGAAAATAAAAGAATCAGTGATGCAAACAGAATTAAATTCTGTTGTAAATCAGCTTAAAAAGTCATTCATGAGTTGACTTATTCATATAATCTTTGTATTGGATAGGAAATAACATACTTGCTGAGAGCTCTGAGCTCGAGACTCGACCCGAAGCCTGAAGTCCAACTCCATCCTGACAGGAACTCAGAGTCTGTCCACGTCTGAGCAAGAACATGAGAGACTGGAAGACTGGAAAGAAGTCATCAAGTCATCACACACACATTTGCTTTGTTTTAAAAGTCAAGACAAGTCATCTTCTACAAACATTTGTGAAAGAATGTGTCGCTCTCAGGAGCTCAGTGAATAGCTCAAGCGTGGTACCGTGCACAGAGGTCGACAACTTTCTACAGTCAATAGCTACAGACCTCCAAACTTTAGAAAAATATTAATATTTTAACGCATTTTTCTATTGTTTAATTTGTTTTGTTTTTTATTGTATTTTGTTTTGTGTTTATATTTTGTACGCTGCATGGTTTCTTTTTATGCTTCCTTTTTATATGCTCAATGTTTTTTTGTACGGCACACTGTGCAACTCGTTGCTTTTAAATGTGCTATAGAAATACATTTTGACTTGACTTTAATTTGTGTCATTGATTCTTTTTAGATGCTCACGAACAGAGAGAGTTGAAAGGCACTGTAAAAAGCCAAAAAGTAAATGCAGACCCAGTACTTTTAAAGCCCATTCACACCAAAAACAATAACTATAATTGTAACTATATTAGCGTCCACACCAATGAACGATAACACTGTTCATTCTAAGCATTTACTGCAGTTTTATCGTCTGCCACTTTAAATGCTGGAGCTCTGTCAAGTGGAATGGATTCTGATTGGCTGTCAATGTTTTTATTGTTCATTAGCTGGAAAAAAAATCTGAAAGTTATTCCAAGATATTGTTTCTGTGTCGTTATAGTTGTGGTGGGGACTCTGCTCTTCTTTTTATATTTAGAATTTAAGATTTTTTTTAAACGATATCTTTATCATTATTATCATACTAGGTGTGAACGGGCCTTTAGCACGGTAAAGAGAAAGGTATTGCAATTTGTCAGAATACCGATATGAGAAACAGAGAGTTCCCCCTCACTACACGTGTCACAAGTTCAAAAGAGACCATTGAGAGGATTCTCCACCCAAAATACTCATCCTGATAACGTCATTTATGTTGACAAACAAAAAGTATTAATACATACAGCTGCAAGATGTAATTTTTTGGGGCAGAGCAAGTCAGAACCAAAGTGACAGGCTAAGCAAGCATGGCAGGGAGCTTGCTGACAAATGGGTAAAACCATAGACTGTAAAAAAGATGGACGACGCCCCTTCACTTTCTTCTATTGGTGAAAAGTGAAGCCGCCAAAGTCCTAATATGGCGCTGATATTTGGGACCTGCTTCTGCGCAGTAGTGAGCGGGAAGTGGAGCCCGCCATCACTCTCGCAGAAACGGTTAGTACAAAGTTTACTGTGTAAAATAAACAGTTATGAAATTAGAGTTGAAATTAAAGTTGAAGCTCCAATCTCCTCCTGAAAATCCCCCAAAAAAGTCCGTTGGTGCCTCAGTGACTATTGTAGCAAACTAGCTCTATGAAATATTAATAAACAATCATAACTTGTTATAATTGATTATGAATATTTGGATCAGTTAATCGGGTTAACTTGATGTAGCTACATTAGCATTACAACCAATTACTCGGCTCATCCCGTGAACACTCAATATTGGTTATTAATTAATTAATAGAAATGTACATTTCCGGAGCATTGGATTAAAAGGGTTCATTTCTTCTTCTCAGCAAGAATTAAGAGTGTCACAACTCTCTGGAAATTCCTTTGGGTCGTAAAGCTTGTTATCAGTCTTACTGTGTCCTGTAACAGGGCACCAGGTTCTGCCAGTGGGTAGGCTTCATTTGTGGGGGAAGTTTCAAAGAACTTTGTTGGAAGAGTGATTTTGTCGGATTCTTCATTAAATATAATGATTAATTTGTGTGTGTCTGATTGGTCCAGACGCTACACTATTTCTTTGAGAGAAGCTGTCAATCATGTCGTCACATTCCCGATTTTATAGAATCAAATAACGAATTGAGATCAAACTTATTTTAAAAAACGCACTAAAATCATTTAAACTAAAACATTTAAACTTAAATAAGAATTATAAAAACTACCTAAAATGACAGAAAAATGTATTTGAAGTATAATTTGATTGTTTGTTTCCATTAGACTTCATGGGGAGGGTGGCGTTTATACCATGAGCAATCTGAGACCACTTACTAAACTCAAAATTATTCTCTCATTTCAGTGCAAAGAGATGTGAGCTCTACAAGGAGTTTGTAGAGTTCACAGACTCCGACAACCTGAAGCTGCTGAGGCAGTACCAGAAGGCTCAGTCTCCTAATGTCGAGTTCACACTGCACGGTTTTAGGCCAGATTTATGAGCCGAGCTAAACATCCGCGCTTAAATTGGTTCCATAACAGTAAGTTGAGGATCATGTGATCTTACTAATTTGAGTCAGGTTTAAATAGTCTAGATAATTGCGCGTGCACGCCATTGTTTAAAAGTCCTGAAAAGTCAAGCATGGGTCAATCGATTTACTGTGGGCTACAATGGCAACAAAAGGAAAAGATAGAGCAGCGATATTCACGGCAACGGAACAGCGTTTGCTATTGGAAACATATGAAGAATTTAAAGATATCATCACCAAAAAAGGCAATACAGCGGCAATAAATAAAGCAGAAGAGAAAGGTTGGCAGGAAATTGCTGATCGTCTCAATGCGTAAGTAGCGGTGTAAACTATTTAAAATACTTTATCAACATTGAATGTGTGTCACAATACATTGCAAAGTTTGTGTGTGAATAACAGTAACGTTAATTGCTTTCACGCAGCAGCAACTTAAGTGAAGGAAAAAGAACCTGGCAGCAGGTGAAAATAAAATATAAAAATATAGTTCAGAATGGTAAGTAAATCTAATGTAGATATGTAATCAATGCCAGCTTGAAGTTACAACTATTCAGGTTTTTTTATTTTTTTTTTTTTTTATTGCAGCGACCAAAAAGAAGACTTCACTCCTGCAGAGGAGCTGGCTTTGGAAATTAATAAAGGGAGGCCCGTCCTTGAGGGAATAGAGGGGGGGACATCATCTAAAATGATATCACGTAGTATAAGGAGTGAGTATATAAAAGGTGTGTGTGTGTTTTATTATCATTATTCCTTCCTGACTAACCGATTTCATCCTTCCTTAGGCATTGTAAGCCTAAGTACATCATAGCAGTAATGTCACGTAGAGGTACTTGTGCTACTGTAATGGTGCATTTTGGTAAAAAAAAACACCATTTTTTCTATCAAGATTCTGTATGCTTTATGGATCCACCAGACATCATGTTGCCTGTGAGTATGAGACCTTTGAAATCAGTCATGTAAACTAATGAGTTTAACTGAGTTTAATCAGTGGTCACAGGGAGAAGGCCCATCAGTTGAGGAGGATGAGGAGACTGTGTCTGTATGTTCAAGGAGGGCTGAGGTACTCACAGGTTCCATGCTATACTGTATTGAATATTAAAAAGTGTCCTTGTGTGATAAAATGATCATAATGTGTTTTCAGGATGCTGACACTGTTCTAGAGCCCTCTCAGTCTGGGACCACGTGTGACAAAGTGAGTATTACGAAATGAAAACTCTTGTGACAAGAGTATTCAATGAAATAACTTAAATCTATGTTGCTACAGAACCCAGAAAACATAAAAGGAGTGTATAAACGCTACCTCCTTAAACAAATGGAAGCGATTGATATCGACATCCAGTATAAAAAACTGAAGATGAGGAAGTTGGAGCTGGAAATTCAACAGCTACAGAAAAATGCAACTAGAACTACCATTTTTTAAAAAGGAAAAGAAAAAAAAAACATTACCTTTTTGATCACTTTCCACAACATTTATTTGTGTTTTTTCACCCCAAACAGGCAGATTCACTCTGAATAAAGACAAATCACATTAAATACTTTGACTTCTCTGTGTTTGTTCAACTAAGGAGAAAGTTGAGGGGCCAGTGGAAAATTTTAAAGGCGACACATGGTTTAGACCATATTAAGCAAAATAATTATTTGCATATGTGTCTCGTATAAGTCTGCCTGTTTCGTTTTCTTCCAATACTGCTTCATTGCCCCAGTCTTCCTCTTCAACAATCCTTGGTTGCCTCTCTCCTCAGACAAGCAATGTTATGGAGCACTACACAAGCAACTACAATGTTACATGCCCTAGGTGGAGTCACTCTGAGGTGCTTCAGGCACTGAAACCTTGACTTTATCAGCCCAAATGCCATCTCTATACGACCGCTTGTGCATGGGCAATGTTGTAGCGGTGCTGTGCCTCTGTCTGGGGCTCCTGATAGGGAGTCAAGAGGTAAGGCAGGCATGGGTATATCCCTCGTCTCCCAGCAAAACTCCTGAGAATTCTCCTGCATAGACAGAATGAATATATATAAATATATAATGTAGTTTTGTTTTTTTTAAAGACTTTTTGCGATTTAAGTGATTACTAGCATACCTCTTGCTAGTTGCTGGTAGAGAGATGAGACTCTAAAGATTCTGGAGTCATGCACAGAGCCTGGCCATTTGGCCTCTACATTTGTGGTGATGCAATCTGCATCACTAATCATCTAAAATAAATTAAACCTGTAGGTCACTACATTTGAATTGCAATGAACTAAACACTGGTGCCCAGCTTAGTACAGGACACTCAGTGCTAGAGCATAGCCTTCAATATCATCTCCGGGACCGTACCTGTACATTGATGCTGTGTACTGATTTCCTATTCACAAAGTCCGCTTCATGTGGACCAGACGGACACTTAATACGCACATGGGTGCAGTCCAATGCACCGATAACATTTGGGAAACCTAGGAAAATTATTTGTTTGTTTTAAATATGTCCCATGTAAAATCAACAGTCAAGAAATATTTCCATGTTTTATAGTTATTGGAACTTGCAGCTATTCCATAAAAGGCATGTTTAATGGTACGAATAGCTTTGTGGCCAGGGAATGACGAACACATTGAGTAGTCTTTTTAAAGAAAGGTACACAATACAGAGCGGCAAACTGATGCTTTGCTGATATTCTCTGCATCTCCAACTGTGTACAAAAATGTTCGACTGGCAAAAAAGCTAAGTGCAATGCACACCGTCTGTGGGACTGTGAGCGCTCTGTTGCGGTGCGGCGTGTATTATTTGCAATGTGTGGGCTTAGTAATCTACAAATATATGCAATCCCATCTCTTGAGAACCTATATCGCTCATACAGGTAGCTGTCATTAAAAGCCAATGGGTCTGACCTGTCTCTGAAAGTTCTCTCTCTTTGAAATGCCCTCCGCAAGACTATTCGCCTTATTCACCTCGAACGTTCCACCGAGCCTGAGGGGTGCACTTACCACTTCCGGTAGTTCTCACAACGCGATTTCTCTCAGTGCAATGGCGCTTCACTGCTGTGTTCACCGCTGCACCTCATCACACAGGAAAAAATCCAACAGAGGACAAACGTTTCAGCGTTTCCCCAAAGATCAGTAGTATGTATGTTATTAAAATCTACCACCACAGATTCACTAGTATAAGCATATTCTGAGTAGGGAACGGTACATGTATTCGTATTGAACCAACACGGTACGGGCGTCACGGTTCGGTGCACGAATTTACACGGACAATAACGTTACACGGTATAAAAAGGGAGGCGAGGGCGCGATCGAACTCTCTCTGTGTGTGTGTGTGTGTGTGAGAGAGAGAGAGAGAGAGAGAGAGAGAGAGAGAGAGGGGCGCGGGCGTGATCGGTGTGTGATATTTAGCTTCTAGTCACAAGCTAACCTAGGGGATACATCACATCAGTTTTCCTAGCTAGAAGGAGGATGTACAGGAGTCAGATTGAGTCTGATCAATACAATTATACATGGAAAGATTGGTGGTCCACACTGGGGTTTCCATAGATGGTGCTGCTGCGTCGGAGTCAAACTTCCGGGCTTGTGTACCCCCCAACGGCGTTCGAGTTTTCAAAATGGCCGCCAGGTGAATAAGGCGAATAGCTCCCTCATCCACCACCTCATCTATGAAAGGACGCGCCATGGTTAAGTTTGGAAACGAGTTTAGCTCCCTGTTTAATTAATTAATTACCAAACTCATTAACCAAACTCACCAATTAAACACACAAGTTTTGAACATTTCTTAGTGTATTTATACCTTATAATTTCTTACATTTATTAGTAAAGTACATTTCCTTATTTAAAAAAAAAAAATTATTAATAGTGGTTAAGTAAAATAATGACATTGAAATATCAGCAGGTGAGTATAAATGGTATGCTCGTTAAGCCTGAACTCAGACTTAGCCTGACAGTTAGCCTGCCCCGGACCAGGTTAATTTGCCAGCATAAGTTGCCGGAGTAACTGAGTTTGAACTTTTTAAAGTTTGATTTATGAAACCGAATCTACCAAAAATAAGCCTGACTAACCGAAATAAGCCTGGTTTATACTCTACATCTATACAATGTTTTTAACAGTCACTTCTCGCCATCTGGTGGCGTAACAATGTAAAAGCGGAATCACTGATTGAAACTTGAAATACGTTTTCCCAATAAATAAATAATGATTTAAAAAAGTTAATTATCATGTGTTTATTGCAATGCACACATTTATTTGGAAAAATGATGATAAAAAACTTCTTTACCTGAAAAAAATATTGAAAAACATACAAAGACCTTGTAAGGTTGCACTCACAACAAATAATTTCTATAACACGTAAATAGCAAAATCTATAACGAGTGTATGAATCTTCAAAAAACTGTTCTTGGTAAGTGCTGACATGTTGTATAGATCGTATACATCTGGATAGTATATGTAGGCAGTGTTAGGCTGACTTGCACATGTAGTATGACTACCTCCCATCACTGACTATTTTAGAGTATAATATATAAAAAAAATTAAATAAGAATTTTCTCTCTCATTATCATGGCATTTTAAAGATCACTATAGGTGTAATTTAAAACTCTAGCAATTTAAAAGAAATTCATATAACATGCTTAGCTTAGTTAAAATTGTAGGGGTAATATTAGACAGCAATTATAATAATGTACAATAATCAAATCTCAAATACAATCTCTGTTACCTTAAATTATATGTTTATCTCTGTAAAGCTCCTTTGAAACAATCCATTGTTAAAGGCGCTATATAAATGAAGATGACTTGACTTGACAATATAATACAGCGCTCTCTCAGTTGCAAGAATATATCAAAATAACACATTGAACAAAGTGCAATATAAAGAATGTGTGTGTGTGTGTGTGTGTGTGTTATATATTATATACCACATTTCTGCCAAAATACCATAGTTGCAGTTTGCGTTACAGTAAATCTTGTCATTTGTGGATAGGAAAACATTCTAACTGTCGTAAATGAATCGTTCATTGGTTGCACAAATGAGTAGCGCTCTTTCGTTCCGTATTTTGAGCGTTCTGTAGTGCAACCTTTAACCCTGCGTCCATTACAGTGGACATCACATGTCAGCCCTTTTGTTTCCACTTCTGGAGCATTTCACCTAGTTTAAAGCCTGCAGTCCATGAGATTGGACGTTTGTCATCCAATCAAATGGCAGTGAAGCTCTGCATGTGGTAATTTAAAAAAAAAACACTACATTGAAGAGAAGCATGGCAGCACTTCACTCCAGACACAGAAGTAAACAACATTTTCTATGGTTTTATTCAAATTTGTGTATATGTTTGCCAGTATAAGTTTGTCTGTAAAATAGAAGGATTGAACGTATTAAAGTTAAAAATAATTTGTAGAATTGCAAGCTTTAAATCAGGATTTTTTTCAAATGTGTCTGTCCATTAGAATGGTTCAATTGTTCAAACACCTGTTTCTGAAATCACATTTCCAGTAATGCTGATTGACATTTCTTATATAAAAAGAAATCTATATCACAGTACTAATACATTTTTTAACTACCGGTATTTAATATGCAGAATACACAGTTCTTGAAGTGCTTGAACATATAGCTGATGGAAATATCTCAGATGTTGACTTTATGTGGAGTGATGATGAAGATAGAGATGGAAATGCAGATAATGCTAGATCTCCAAAAATTGGTAAGTGTAGAATGAAAATTAGGGATAGTTAGTTAGCCGGCCCTAAATGTATTGAATATTGTATTATTGGATATACAGTTTCATTTCTGTCTTGTAAAAATAAATTACAATATAAAACTTGTATGAAGTTGTTTGTAAGGGACAGTTTTTGGTAATAATTTCAGGGGAGGACAGAGATGAGCCACTAGTAGGGGAAGAAATTGAGATTGAGAGGGGAGTCAGAATCAAGAAGACAGAGAAGATTATGAGCATGAGGGAGATGTAGAACCAGTACTTGGTGATGATCCTTTTACAAACATCAAGAGTGATATTCAGTGGCGTCGTCACACCCGCTTTACCCCAGTATAGAAACAATGTGGGAAAGTCCCACCACTGACCCCCCTGAGCCACTAACACCACACGGCAACTTCAAGCAGTGTTCCAAGTCAGACGTTTGAGCTGATGAGCACAATGACCAACATATATGCAGAACAAAATGGAGTCAGGGGGTATAAACTAGTAGTGGGAAGTTCGGATCATTTTACTGACTCGGAATCCTTGAGTCTCGTTCAGCAAAATGAACGAATCTTTTTTTGAGTAATTTCGTTTATTTCAGCATAATATAATTAAACACTAATTATAGGCCTTCGACATCAGAGTCAAGGCAGGACTTAGAGCGGTGGAGGCCCCTGGGCTTGAGTCATTTTCGGCCCTACTTTCTACATATGACTTTAAATAGAACAACATGATACATACAAGAGCTATGTAGCTACACGATTCTGGATAAATTGAGAATAAAAAAGAGATCACGATTCTGTACAAACAACTAAACAAAATAACAATTTATTAGAGGTTCTGAAAAAATGTCAATTGCTGCAGTCTATTTAAAATGTTTAATTATATAAATAAATAAAAAAAACTTGACTGAATGAATTAATCAATGACTCACTAAAATACTTCACTTGTTTTATTACTGGATAAATCAGCATTTTTGAACAAATCTCCCGAATGAACGATTCAATGACAAATATTTTTAACAGTCACTTGTCGCCATCTGGTGGCGTAACAATGTCATCGATCCAATCGTTTTCACAGTGTGTTAATGTTAAAAAAACTGAATCATTTATTTATTTGAACATTGATTGAAGCTTGAAAACTTCATACCAATAAATAAATAATGATTAAAAAATAATTTCATTCAAATGTAGGGGTAATATTAAAGCAATTATAATACAATATAATACAGGACGTGCTCTCAGTTGCAAGATATCAAAATAACACATTAAACAGTGCAAGATAAAGAATGTGTGTGTAGTACGTAAGTGAGTAGATGGGTGTTTTAGTGACCTTTGAAAAACATCAAGACTATGCACACAAATGAATAATTTACAGTAAATGAAAAAATACTACACTATCACAGCTTAATCAAGCATGACATCATCCAACAGCAGAATCCAGAGGCTGATCATTTAAGAGTTTATAATAAGATGATGTCCGATTTATTCTCCTTTGTGCCTTTTTGCACGCATTTTCCAAGGATTTTAATAATAAAACTGTTCTGAAAGAATAAATCTCATATGTATTAAAGAAAACGTCCGAGTTGAATTTGTAACTATTCAATAAATGTGTTCAGATTCGATGTGTGCTCATGTGCGCGTGCATGCGTATATGAGTGATTCGAATTTTAGTTGCTATAGCGACGCGACGCGTGTTATGAATTCTGAATGCATATTTACACTTGAACCGATTGTCTGTTGATTGAGAGAGACGAGGCGAATTCACAGACTTTTGCAGAATATTTTCTGAGCGAATCTGTTGAGTTTGAAGCTGATTTCTGGGACGAGACTTTTATTCTGGACATCGGAGGATATATCCTTTATAGATTTATATTTTTGAAAAAAATCTTATCATTTTCTGAGAATACTTTTATTTTATAGTTCTTTACTTGCTTTAGAAGTAGTTTTATTACATTTTTTGTTTTGTTTTATTACATTTTTTTGTGAAGGAGAGTTGTATTGTATTATTGTATTGTTTTTTGTGCTGTATTTTGTATTGTTTTTATTACAGTTTGGAGGAGGATGTCGATGGCTCACATGATGGGTGAAAGAGGAGGTGAGTGCTTTAGTTTTTCATTTATGGTTTATATTTTGTACAATGACTGACTACATTAATGTGAAGAACCCATTTGATCCCTCAATCTGATCACATGTATTTGATTCCTTCCATGTGAAATGAACTTTTCAATTTGAGTAACCGAAGTAACAATTTGTAATTGACCACTGACATTGATTATTGATTATTATTAAAACATTACTAACTACAGTATGTGATGTGTGAAATATTCCAGCCTCAGGCCGCTCCAGATCCAGGAGAGCTGCTTTCTCTCAGACGGCTGGTCAGGAGGTTTGGAGACCCGGTTCTGATGACCGTGATCAGGATCCGCTGCCAGACCCGACCCAGACACAGAGCCAGGATCTTCCTGGATATTTAACACCTCTGTCTTCTGAGTCTGTTTCTGTGTCCACAGGTCAGGCTGACAGGAGGAGGACGAGGAAGAGCGGCAGCCAGAAGAGCCCAGATGATGGACGTCCGTTCACTTCATCTAAACACTCTCGCAGAGGTCAGAATAGGCTTTAATAAAGAAGTTATGGCTCATCTTCTAGTTCTATTTTCAATGGCTGATTTTTCATTGAAAATAGAAAGTTGAACCAACTAACACTTTTATGTGACCACTGACATTGATTATTCATATTACATAAAAAAAAGAAACAGTTTTTGTTGTGTGAAATTTTCCAGCCTCAGGCCGCTCCAGATCCTGGAGAACTGCTTCCACAGATTGTTCTCCGGGCATCATGTCATCATCAGCTTTGTCCCTCTCTGAGGTCAATGTGGAGCGCTGGTTCTGTAGAGAGTCGTTGAGTCTGAGCAGCAGAGGCTCGTACAGCGTGGAATGGAGGAGGAGTGGCGATGGATCGGAGAGCCCAAACCAGCAGGACAGTTGCAGCTGTTTGTCCAGGTCCCACAGCCTGGAAGGGTTGCTGTGCCCTCCGCTGCCCGGGCAAGTTCCTGTCGAGCCAACAGAGACTTCAAATGGCCGAACTGCTCAGGGTGCCATGGAGGCTTCTCCTGTGAACAAGAGCTCAACAGGTGAGGCTGAAATAAGGCTGGGCAGAGTCAAGTCTACAGAGAGACATTTAGCTATTTCATGCAAATATTTCCGTTTTTAACCTGTTAATGTCTGGTCACATTTACTGTTGCTCAGCAAAATTTCTCTGAATTAAAAAAAAAATATATATATAAATATTTTAATTGGACATTCGTCTTACTTTTTCAGAACATTCAAAAGTAACGTTCCCATAATGCAAATTATAAAATAGAGTTCCTTTAACCAAGAAAACATTTTTTTAACCAGTTTTCCAGACATTTTCACAATTTAATGGAAATATTAGCAAAACGTTCTCAATAAGCGATGAACTCGATGGTACTTGCTCTGTCTGACACACACCAGAAACACACGCACAGAAAGCCGCTTCTTAGCAAACGATCCAGAATAGAATTCTATTTCTATTGCTCTTGCTCTTGAATTGTCAAATACACGCACAATTGTCAAAATGGCTGTCGTGCCGAGTATTACAGAGTCGGTTATTATATAAATAAGACATTGCTATGCATTTAATAAAAGTCAATGTATAATCTAATGTAAATATATTTTAAGATATGGCCCATATGATCTTTGCCATTACCAGAACTGAGCCACATGTGCCAGAGTTGAGCAAATGAAGCCTGGAAAATGTATGTTTTCTTTTCAATAGAAGATCAGATAAATAAGAAAAATAACTATATCGTGATAATTGTGAAATACAATGAATATTAATATCGTGAAATAAGATTTTGGGAAATGTATGCAGGCATTAAGCAGAAGTCAGGCGGGTAGCGTGGGAATATTTCGTTACTTTGGATTTGTTACATTACAGATAAGAATTTAACAGTGAAATGTAAATTATGTAATTATGGCTTAATTTGACGTCAGAGATCATGTTTCTAATAGTTGTGTTTTCAATTGTTTTTCTTCATTTCAGAGAAAGCTACAGAATCTAGGAAGAAAGGAGCGGGTTGTTTCCTCTACAGGCTCTGGAAGGCTGTGAAGTGTGTTTTCTGCTGCTGTTGCCACTGTAGTGCTGTGAATGTTGTGGAGCCTTTTGTTCCTCCAGCAGATCTGGAGCCAGAGCCTGATCCTGATCCATCATCTCCTGCTCCTGATCACTCCGGCGTCAAGACAAATAATGGTACATCGCCACTCATTATTCTCCAGCATTATTCTAAACAGTATGATCTTGATTTCCACTAAAAATAAGGCTTGTTTTCAGAGAACATTAATAATATTTCCCCCATTATAATATTATTATCTAGCAAACTAATATTTTTCTGTTTGTTTTTCAGAGTCCTTTGAGTCTCTCTATAGCGTTATAAAGATGATTGGATCCGGAGGATTTGGCAGGGTGTACCAGGGAACACGCAAATTTGATGGCAAAAAGGTCAATCTTACCGAATTGTACAAACATTTTGCTCTTGCATGCATCAAAACATATTTAAAACAATTCACAGATGGTTTAATACTTAGTGCTTGAATACTGTTATTGAAACTGGGTTGTTTTTTTTGCAGGTTGCCATCAAGCGGATTCGCAAGATTGACAACAATCGTTATCTTAATATTGTAAGTTGGCCAAAAGCTGAATATGTATTGAGTTGTTTAAGTGCAGATTACTATTAGATAAGATTACTAAAAAGATCAAAGAAAAATATTTTCTTCAGATTTTTACCCTGCTAACCTTCTGTCTGCTACTTTTCTCTAGCCTGGGCATCCCGAACCTCTCGTTACAGAAGTGGCGCTGCTGATGATGATGAGGCGAGAACCCATAAGCCCCTTCGTCATACAACTATACGAGTGGTTTGAACATCCTAAAGAATTCACTCTGGTTATGGAGTATCCTGAACCCTACGATATCTTGCTGGACTTCATCACTCGTAATCATCAAATGCATGAACCAACAGCACGGTTCCTCATGCGACAGGCTGTGCTGGCAGTGCAACACTGCATCCATCATGGGGTTTTTCACCATGACATCCATGCGCAGAATTTCCTGTTGAAGAGATACCCGGTACAGCTCAAGCTGATAGACTTTGGCTGCGGTCAGCTGTTTAGTAGAGATGGCTACGAGAGCAACATTTACATTGGTGAGCATTCTGGGAGTGTGGAAACCTGAATGTAGTGACTTACTAATTATTTGATGTTTAAAACAAAAGCTCAACAATGTGCAAATGTCTTGCTTACAGGAGCACCGGATTACTGCCCACCTGAAGTCTTGACAGAACCTCGATTCCACGCCGTCCCAGCAAATGTCTGGTCTCTAGGAGTGTTGTTGTACAAGATGATGAACGGATGTTCTCCTTTTCGCAATAGAAGAAAAATCACACAAGCCAAAGTTACATTTCTGAACCCCACCTTATCCAAAAGTAAGTGAATAATATTGATACATTGATAAACACACACATAAAGCAAAGGCTTTGTACAGAAACAGTTAAAGGTGAAGTATGCAAGATTTTTTATATATAGCTCAACGTATAGTAGAGTTTGGGGCATCGCTACTGTAGCAGGCGGAGCCATGGGAAAAGAAATGCAGCTTTAGTTACAGAAGTGAAAGCCAAAATTCACTGCATTTATACCTTCAAAGATTAAACAGGTCATGAACACGTCAAAGTGAACAGAGCATTGTGATGCTACGCGCTACAAAGCATGCTTCAATACCATACAGCATCATCATGCACCCGTTCAGAAAGACACATTTTCATAAAGACAAATGCAACACAGCTAAAAGTATTCCTAATATGTTGGACCTGAAACATGAACCAGTAAGAGCTGCGTTTGTGATGTTTAAGTCGGGGAAGACGTGATGCACGGAAGGGGCCTTTGCAAGGTTTTTTGAAAGTATGCTTTATTTTGTCATTTATTCCGCTCGCTGCCACTAGTGTCGCAGAAACGACATACTTCACTTTTAAAGTAAAGATAAGTAACATTTTGCAGTATATTAATCATGTTTTAGATGCTGTTTTCATAGATGCCAGGTCACATGGTCATGACTAACCAGCTCTCTCCTTATTCAAATTTGTACAGAATGCAGGGATCTGATTAGCCAGTGTCTAGCCCGGGATCCAACTAAACGCCCGACGTTAGAGCAGATGTTACAACATAAATGGATTAGTAATGATCTACAGTAGATTGGAGAAGTTCAGGAGATTCACTCGATCAGTTTCAGGTGTGAGGAAGTGTAACAGAGAGTAGGATTATTACCTTTTGTCTTCAATTCTGGATTATTTGTAGTGAGATTTTCAAATTTGTGTTCATTGTAATGTTCTTGTTATAGTCAAGTCACCTTCATTTATATAGCGCTTTATACAATACAGATTCACGGTAATAAACAGGAAAATAAAAGAATCAGTGATGCAAACAGAATTAAATTCTGTTCTAAATCAGCTTAAAAAATCATTCATGACTTGACTTATTCATATAATCTTTGTATTGGATAGGAAATAACATACTTGCTGAGAGCTCTGAGCTCGAGACTCGACCCGAAGCCTGAAGTCCAACTCCATCCTGACAGGAACTCAGAGTCTGTCCACGTCTGAGCAAGAACATGAGAGACTGGAAGACTGGAAAGAAGTCATCAAGTCATCACACACACATTTGCTTTGTTTTAAAAGTCAAGACAAGTCATCTTCTACAAACATTTGTGAAAGAATGTGTCGCTCTCAGGAGCTCAGTGAATAGCTCAAGCGTGGTACCGTGCACAGAGGTCGACAACTTTCTGCAGAGTCAATAGCTACAGACCTCCAAACTTTAGAAAAATATTAATATTTTAATGCATTTTTGTATTGTTTAATTTGTTTTGTTTTTTATTGTATTTTGTTTAATGAGTTTATATTTTGTACGCTGCATGGTTTCTTTTTATGCTTCCTTTTTATATGCTCAATGTTTTATTGTACGGCACACTGTGCAACTCGTTGCTTTTAAATGTGCTATAGAAATACATTTTGACTTGACTTTAATTTGTGTCATTGATTCTTTTTAGATGCTCATGAACAGAGAGAGTTGAAAGGCACTGTAAAAAGCCAAAAAGTAAATGCAGACCCAGTACTTTTAAAGCCCATTCACACCAAAAACAATAACTATAATTGTAACTATATTAGCGTCCACACCAATGAACGATAACACTGTTCATTCTAAGCATTTACTGCAGTTTTATCGTCTGCCACTTTAAATGCTGGAGCTCTGTCAAGTGGAATGGATTCTGATTGGCTGTCAATGTTTTTATTGTTCATTAGCTGGAAAAAAAATCTGAAAGTTATTCCAAGATATTGTTTCTGTGTCGTTATAGTTGTGGTGGGGACTCTGCTCTTCTTTTTATATTTAGAATGATTTTTTAAAAAAGATATCTTTATCATTATAGTTATCATACTAGGTGTGAACGGGCCTTTAGCACGGTAAAGAGAAAGGTATTCAGGATTGCAATTTGTCAGAATACCGATATGAGAAACAGAGAGTTCCCCCTCACTACACGTGTCACAAGTTCAAAAGAGACCATTGAGGGGATTCTCCACCCAAAATACTCATCCTGATAACGTCATTTATGTTGACAAACAAAAAGTATTAATACATATAGCTGCAAGATGTAATTTTTTGGGGCAGAGCAAGTCAGAACCAAAGTGACAGGCTAAGCAAGCATGGCAGGGAGCTTGCTGACAAATGGGTAAAACCATAGACTGTAAAAAAAGATGGACGACGCCCCTTCACTTTCTTCCATTGGTGAAAAGTGAAGCCGCCAAAGTCCTAATATGCCGCTGATATTTGGGACCTGCTTCTGCGCAGTAGTGAGCGGGAAGTGGAGCCCGCCATCACTCTTGCAGTTACGGTTAGTACAAAGTTTACTGTGTGAAATAAACAGTTATGAAATTAGAGTTGAAATTAAAGTTGAAGCTCCAATCTCCTCCCGAAAATCCCCCAAAAAAGTCCGTTGGTGCCTCAGTGACTATTGTAGCAAACTAGCTCTATGAAATATTAATAAACAATCATAACTTGTTATAATTGATTATGAATATTTGGATCAGTTAATCGGGTTAACTTGATGTAGCTACATTAGCATTACAACCAATTACTCGGCTCATCCCGTGAACACTCAATATTGGTTATTAATTAATTAATAGAAATGTACATTTCCGGAGCATTGGATTAAAAGGGTTCATTTCTTCTTCTCAGCAAGAATTAAGAGTGTCACAACTCTCTGGAAATTCCTTTGGGTCGTAAAGCTTGTTATCAGTCTTACTGTGTCCTGTAACAGGGCACCAGGTTCTGCCAGTGGGTAGGCTTCATTTGTGGGGGAAGTTTCATAGAACTTTGTTGGAAGAGTGATTTTGTCGGATTCTTCATTAAATATAATGATTAATTTGTGTGTGTCTGATTGGTCCAGACGCTACACTATTTCTTTGAGAGAAGTTGTCAATCATGTCGTCACATTCCCGATTTTATAGAATCAAATAACGAATTGAGATCAAACTTATTTTAAAAAACGCACTAAAAACATTTAAACTAAAACATTTAAACTTAAATAAGAATTATAAAAACTACCTAAAATGACAGAAAAATTATTTTGTATTTGAAGTATAATTTGATTGTTTGTTTCCATTAGACTTCATGGTGAGGGTGGCGTTTATACCATGAGCAATCTGAGACCACTTACTAAACTCAAAATTATTCTCTCATTTCAGTGCAAAGAGATGTGAGCTCTACAAGGAGTTTGTAGAGTTCACAGACTCCGACAACCTGAAGCTGCTGAGGCAGTACCAGAAGGCTCAGTCTCCTAATGTCGAGTTCACACTGCACGGTTTTAGGCCAGATTTATGAGCCGAGCTAAACATCCGCGCTTAAATTGGTTCCATAACAGTAAGTTGAGGATCATGTGATCTTACTAATTTGAGTCAGGTTTAAATAGTCTAGATAATTGCGCGTGCACGCCATTGTTTAAAAGTCCTGAAAAGTCGAGCATGGGTCAATCGATTTACTGTGGGTAGGGATGGGCGATACCACACTTTTAGGATTCGATACGATACCGATACTTTTTCTTGCATTTTCATCGATATCGATACCGATACCGATACCGTTCGTTTCATATTGACAATTTTTGTCATTAAAAATATTATTACATTTAAGACAAATCACAAGACAAATACAGACCATTTAAACTTAATTTATTATGGTCAATGCATAATAAAATAAAAATTTAAATAACATAAATATGAATGAAATAAATTAAATATGAATAATACACATTTCCACTTTTCTTATTTCTCAAAAAATAAAGAAAAAAGACCAATCTTGGTAGAAAAAGCTAAAAGGGAGGAAAAATGGAAAACAAAAACTAATACAACACCACGCTTCGTTTTTTGTCTGCCATAATATTATACTCTTGTAACTGTTCTTTCCCTCCGACTCCGACTCCCGCTTTCGTACTGGACTGTGTGTGTGTGTGTGTGTGTGTGTGTAATCGTCGGCTGTGTCGCTCATTCGCTCGTCTCCTGTCACGTGACATGGGCCAGCTCATACGCCGCCAGGTACAGCCAGGGGTGTCGCGGCACATAGTAATTTAAGGAAGTAATCTAAAACAGCTGAAAGTGATACATACACCCCCAATTATATATATATATATATATATATATATATATATATATATATATATATATATATATATATATATATATATATTTTAGTTTATATATATTTTTAAGGAAATCGATGCCAAATGAGTAGCGTGAGCATATCGATCTATCGATACCACATGATCGATCCGCCCATCCCTAACTGTGGGCTACAATGGCAACAAAAGGAAAAGATAGAGCAGCGATGTTCACGGCAACCGAACAGCGTTTGCTATTGGAAACATATGAAGAATTTAAAGATATCATCACCAAAAAAGGCAATACAGCGGCAATAAATAAAGCGGAAGAGAAAGGTTGGCAGGAAATTGCTGATGGTCTCAATGCTTAAGTAGCGGTGTAAACTATTTAAAATACTTTGTCAACATTGAATGTGCGTCACAATACATTGCAAAGTTTGTGTGTGAATAACAGTAACGTTAATTGCTTTCACGCAGCAGCAACTTAAGTGAAGGAAAAAGAACCTGGCAGCAGGTGAAAATAAAATATAAAAATATAGTTCAGAATGGTAAGTAAATCTAATATAGATATGTAATCAATGCCAGCTTGAAGTTACAACTATTCAGGTTTTTTTAATTATTTTTTTTAATTGCAGCGACCAAAAAGAAGACTTCACCCCTGCAGAGGAGCTGGCTTTGGAAATTAATAAAGGGAGGCCCGTCCTTGAGGGAATAGAGGGGGGGACATCATCTAAAATGATATCACGTAGTATAAGGAGTGAGTATATAAAAGGTGTGTGTGTGTTTTATTATCATTATTCCTTCCTGACTAACCGATTTCCTCCTTCTTCAGGCATTGTAAGCCTAAGTACATCATAGCAGTAATGTTACGTAGAGGTACTTGTGCTACTGTAATGGTGCATTTTGGTAAAAAAAACACAATTTTTTCTATCAAGATTCTGTATGCTTTATGGATCCACCAGACATCATGTTGCCTGTGAGTATGAGACCTTTGAAATCAGTCATGTAAACTAATGAGTTTAACTGAGTTTAATCAGTGGTCACAGGGAGAAGGCCCATCAGTTGAGGAGGATGAGGAGACTGTGTCTGTATGTTCAAGGAGGGCTGAGGTACTCACAGGTTCCATGCTATACTGTATTGAATATTAATATTATATTTCCATGTTTTATAGTTATTGGAACTTACCAGCTATTCCATAAAAGGCATGTTTAATGGTACGAATAGCTTTGTGGCCAGGGAATGACGAACACATTGAGTAGTCTTTTTAAAGAAAGGTACACAATACAGAGCGGCAAACTGATGCTTTGCTGATATTCTCTGCATCTCCAACTGTGTACAAAAATGTTCGACTGGCAAAAAAGCTAAGTGCAATGCACACCGTCTGTGGGACTGTGAGCGCTCTGTTGCGGTGCGGCGTGTATTATTTGCAATGTGTGGGCTTAGTAATCTACAAATATATGCAATCCCATCTCTTGAGAACCTATATCGCTCATACAGGTAGCTGTCATTAAAAGCCAATGGGTCTGACCTGTCTCTGAAAGTTCTCTCTCTTTGAAATGCCCTCCGCAAGACTATTCGCCTTATTCACCTCGAACGTTCCACCGAGCCTGAGGGGTGCACTTACCACTTCCGGTAGTTCTCACAACGCGATTTCTCTCAGTGCAATGGCGCTTCACTGCTGTGTTCACCGCTGCACCTCATCACACAGGAAAAAATCCAACAGAGGACAAACGTTTCAGCGTTTCCCCAAAGATCAGTAGTATGTATGTTATTAAAATCTACCACCACAGATTCACTAGTATAAGCATATTCTGAGTAGGGTGAAACGGTACATGTATTCGTATTGAACCAACACGGTACGGGCGTCACGGTTCGGTGCACGAATTTACACGGACAATAACGTTACACGGTATAAAAAGGGAGGCGAGGGCGCGATCGAACTCTCTCTGTGTGTGTGTGTGTGTGTGTGTGAGAGAGAGAGAGAGAGAGAGAGAGAGAGAGAGAGAGAGAGGGGGGCGCGTGCGTGATCGGTGTGTGGTATTTAGCTTCTAGTCACAAGCTAACGTCTCCGGTTACTATCGTAACCTCGGTTCCCTGAGAGGCGGGAACGAGACATTACGTCATACTGACGTATATGGGAACTCCTCCCTTCTCCATTTTCACTGAAATCTTATAGGATAACGCCAGCTGGAGACAGCTGGCCAATTGACGCAAAACATGCAAATGCTGACCGGTCCGCGGGCAGTATAAATAGCATGGACGCGACAATTACGTCAGAATCAAGACTGAACGCTAGCACAGCTGATCAAACGGCGAGCACGGCGGTTGACGTAATGTCTCGTTCCCGCCTCTCAGGGAACCGAGGTTACGATAGTAACCGGAGACGTTCCCTTTCAAGGCGGTAACTTCGACATTATGTCATACTGACGTATATGGGAACTGTATAGAATCCCGCCGTGAGCGCAGTGAAGATAAGCCCTGAACGGGGTCAAGCTACACTCCCACAGGAAACACAGTTCTAAGCCAGCAGCGCCGCTAGGAGCACTCAAACTGATAGGCGAAACTAGACCAACGTCTGCTCCGGCTTTACCAAGTTGCGCATCCACTGCAATGAGGCGAAGGCTGCACTGGACAGGGCAGCACAACACCATAAGCACTCGAGCACAAGAGCTAACACAGTGTCGACGGCATAGCGGTGACAGCTGCATAACCTTAAGCCACACGCAGTTAACAGTACATTGGAAACTACTGCGTAATGTGGAAACAGCTATGTAACCTTATAGTCATAACACAGAGTTAGCAGCAATGGTAACTCTGCAGTACAGACTACTGCACAGCTGGTGTAACAGTTTCATGAGTACATTGATAAAACTCACCGAACCCACGACGCTAAGGTGGTGCATCAAACTTGGAACCATGGCGAATGTGTTCTGAGAAGACAGCCAGCATCCCTAAATCCCGTAGGCATTATAGCAACCATTTAAAGCGTCGAATTCAGAGAGAAAGTCTCTGTATAAAACATCACGTCCCTAGTACCATCCACCAAGCACACAACCAGCTGGAAGACTGCTGCCTAGTGATCCACGTACATCCACAAATCCCTTACAGGGCCAACATCACTCTGAGCATCGGCATCATGCGAGGCTGAACTCAGCAGATAAGGCGGTCAGGGATCAACCTGTGCTCTGAACGGTGTAAGCGACTTCGGAACGTAGCTTGGTATCGGACTGAGAGTGACGCTGCAGTCATCAGGTCCGAGACAATGCGACACTATTCACTAGAATGAGCGTAAGTCTCCAAGTGCTTCGCTGGGGCGAGAGCCGGTGGTAAGGCCATCTCAGGGAGAGCTCCGTCTCAGCACTTGTCAGTGTGAAGTGTCTTGCTCAACTAAGGACCCAGCAGCGAACACACAAGTAGGTTCCACAGCTTGGGGCTGGGGTGCCACCTTGTAGAACATAGCCGATGTTCTATAGCCAATGTACAGAAGTGCACATCAACACATAACTGAATGTACATAAACACAGTGCCAGTGGCCGTAGCGACAACAACTGTGAATATACGCAGTTAGAAAATAGCCCCATAATAGCATAGCACCTCAGTAAGCACACAAACACAGTCGTAACTGTAGCTACAACTGTGAATATATGAGTTAGCACAGAAAAACCAGTTGCCCTGATAGGAACGGGGCAATATAACAGCGCAGCACATGCACGTACAGCATAGGTCGCTGTAGCCCCAACTTAATACACGCAGTTAGCTCAGTATTTAGGCACTGAAGGATACGGGGCTGCATGAACACATCCATTTGTAAATAAATGCAGCGCATGTCGCCGTATCGACGGAGACTGTGAATATGCACAGTTTGACTGGGATAGCTAGTTGCACTGAAGATACAGGGCAACATGGCAGCATAACACAAGTAAGTAAGGAATAGCGCATCCTTGCATGTACATAACGCAGCGTAAGACGCTGTAGCAACAGAAACTGTGTAGAGACAGAAACTAAGATGCATAGTTAGATTAGGATGGCTAGCAGCACTGAAGGAAACAGGGCAGCATTACAGCATAACACATCCGTTTATGTACATACATCCAGAACTGCGAATATGCACGGTTAGATTAGGATAGCTAGTTTTGCACTGAAGGAAACAGGGCAACAAAAAAGCAAAAACACGTCCTTGTACGTGCCGTGTAGTCGCCATAGCGACAGAACAGAATATGCAGTTAGATAGGATAGCTGGATGTTGCACTGAAGGATAGAGGGCAACATAACAGCAATACCCGTGCACATTTCAAACAGTGTATAATGCGGTGCAAGTCGACGAAGCGACCGAAACTGCATGAATATGCACAGTTCACATAATGGTCAGTTACGTTAGCAACATAACTGCATAACGCTTCAGTGTGGACACAGATGCCGCAAGTCGCCGTAGCGACAAAGTGTGACTATGCACAGTTAGATAGGATAGCTAGGTGCACTGAAGGATACAGGGCAACGCGATAGCATAGTCACATTAGTATGTACAAAAACACAGCGTCAGAGGCATCGCGACATCGACTGTGAATACATAGTAAGTCAGAATAGCCGGTTGCACTGATGATACAGGGCAATATTTAGCGGCGTAAACATAGCACATCAGTGCGTAGCGTGTACACAGCGTCAGTTGCAACGCACAACAACTGTGTACTCAATCAGAATAGCCATTTGCACTGAAGGATACAGGGCAATGTATAACGGCATAAATCATAACACATTCAGTGTGTAGAGTGTACATAGACACGGCGTCAGTTGCATCACACGACAACTGTGAATATGCACTGCGTAGTAATCAGAATAGCCATTTGCACTGAAGGACACAGGGCAATATATAATGGCATAAACCATTACACAGTGAGTTGTATGTACGTAACACAGTGTCAGTTGCATCGCGCCACACTGTGAATACGCAGTTATCAGAATAGTTATTTGCACTGAAGGATACAGGGCAATATACAACGGCAAAATTCATAACACAGTGTGTAGTGTGTACATAAACACAGCGTCAGCTGCATCGCAAAATAACTGTGAATACATACTGCATAGTAATCAGAATAGCCATTTGCACTGAAAATTACAGGGCAATATATAATGGCATAAATCCCAACGCATAACGCTGTGTAGTATGTACGTAACAGCGCCAGTTGCATCGCACATAGTAATCAGAATAGCCATTTGCACTGAAGAATACAGGACAACAACGGCAAAATTCGTAACGCAGTGTACCGTGTGTACGTAACACAGCGTCAGTTGCATCGCACGACTGTGAATACGTAGTAATCGGAATAGCCATTTGCACTGAAGGATACAGGAACAGGGCAAAATATAATGGCATAAATCATACACATAACAGTGCGTAGTGTGTACGTAACACAGCGTCCGTTGCATCGCAACAACTGTGAATACGTAGTAATCAGAATAGCCAGTTGCACTGAAGGGTACAGGGCAATATCGTGGCATAAGCATAACACACACACATCAGTGTACATAAACACAGCGTCAGTGGCATCGCACAACTGTGAATCAGAATAGCCAGTTGCACTGAAGGATACAGGGCAATTTTTAGCGGCATGAACCATGAACACATAACGGTTTGTAGAGTGCACGTAAACACAGCGTCATTTCATCGTACAACAACTGTGAATACGTGGTAATCAGAATAGCCATTTGCACTGAAGAAACAGGGCAGCATATAACGGCGCGAATCTTAGCACATATCAGTGTGCAGTGTGAACATAAACACAGCGTCAGTGGCGTAGCGACAACACTGTGAATACGTGGTTAAATCAGAATGGCCAGTTGCACTGAAGGATACAGGGCAACATATAAGGGCATAACAGTTAAATCATAGCACATATCAGTGTGCAGTGTGTACATAAACACAGCGTCAGTGGCGTAGCGACAACAACTGTGAATACGTCGTTAATAGAATGGCCAGTTGCACTGAGGGATACAGGGCAATATATAAGGGCATAACAGTTAAATCATAGCACAAATCAGTGTGCAGTGTGTACATAAACACAGCGTCAGTGGCATAGCGACAACAACTGTGAATACGTGGTTAAATCAGAATGGCCAGTTGCACTGAGGGATACAGGGCAACATATAAGGGCATAACAGTTAAATCATAGCACATATCAGTGTGCAGTGTGTACATAAACACAGCGTCAGTGGCGTAGCGACAACAACTGTGAATACGTCGTTAATAGAATGGCCAGTTGCACTGAGGGATACAGGGCAATATATAATGATATAACAATATATAACGGCACAAATTATAGCACATATCAGTGAGCAGTGTGAACATAAACACAGCGTCAGTGGCGTAGCGACAACAACTGTGGATACGTGGGTAAATCAGAATGGCCAGTTGCACTGAAGGATACAGGGCAGCCTGACGACATAAGCTGTAGCTGTGCACCTCCATTACCAGAGCGGGGCGTCCTGGCGCGGCACTCTCCGTGGCCTGTGTCGCCACATTACCGGTCCCGCCCTCTGCCAACGGTGAAGATCCGGTTAGTTCGGGTTCGAACCGTTTTGGCGGCTGTAGCCGAATTAGGCGGGACGAGGTGCCGACGAAGAGAGACATCGAGGAAGGCTGGACCGTATAGAGATCAAAAGTTTCGGTGTAAAGTCTGGCCGCGGCGAGACTAAATTTTATATGCTGTGAGAGCTGGGATCGAACACGGGTCTCCCGTGCGACGGCTTTGGGTTTCGCCACTGAGACACAGGGGGAAATGCCCACTTTCGCGCCTTTAGACACAGAGCCATGGCCTTGCCTCGTCTCTCTGGATGCGTCTTTCGCATGACTTACCATAGGACGTCGTGAAGACGGAATCTTTCTTGAAGTAGCCTGGTTGTTTTTAGATACCGGGCTATTCAACTCTTCTTTGGGCGTGAGAGGGCCCACCAGCGGCCGCTGGCGGCAGTGGGCCTCATCCCAGCTGATGCCCGGGTTTATGAGGGCGCGCACTGGTAGACCGGCACATGCCTGTCGTCCGTGAGTGCGGCCTCGGTAGATCCTTGTTTGGGTAGAGCGAGTCAATACCGCACATATCTGGCATGTAGCAGCCATCGGATGCGGGGAGGAAACGTGGTGAGTAACCTCTATTGCAACTTCCACGATGGCTTCAGATAAGACTTCTAGCGTGAAGAAAGAGATTCTGACGTAATTGTCGCGTCCATGCTATTTATACTGCCCGCGGACCGGTCAGCATTTGCATGTTTTGCGTCAATTGGCCAGCTGTCTCCAGCTGGCGTTATCCTATAAGATTTCAGTGAAAATGGAGAAGGGAGGAGTTCCCATATACGTCAGTATGACGTAATGTCGAAGTTACCGCCTTGAAAGGGAACCTAGGGGATACATCACATCAGTTTTCCTAGCTAGAAGGAGGATGTACAGGAGTCAGATTGAGTCTGATCAATACAATTATACATGGAAAGATTGGTGGTCCACACTGGGGTTTCCATAGATGGTGCTGCTGCGTCGGAGTCAAACTTCCGGGCTTGTGTACCCCTCAACGGCGTTCGAGTTTTCAAAATGGCCGCCAGGTGAATAAGGCGAATAGCTCCCTCATCCACCACCTCATCTATGAAAGGACGCGCCATGGTTAAGTTTGGAAACGAGTTTAGCTCCCTGTTTAATTAATTAATTACCAAACTCATTAACCAAACTCACCAATTAAACACACAAGTTTTGAACATTTCTTAGTGTATTTATACCTTATAATTTCTTACATTTATTAGTAAAGTACATTTCCTTATTTAAAAAAAAAAAATTATTAATAGTGGTTAAGTAAAATAATGACATTGAAATACCAGCAGGTGAGTATAAATGGTATGCTCGTTAAGCCTGAACTCAGACTTAGCCTGACAGTTAGCCTGCCCCGGACCAGGTTAATTTGCCAGCATAAGTTGCCGGAGTAACTGAGTTTGAACTTTTTAAAGTTTGATTTATGAAACCGAATCTACCAAAAATAAGCCTGACTAACCGAAATAAGCCTGGTTTATACTCTACATCTATACAATGTTTTTAACAGTCACTTCTCGCCATCTGGTGGCGTAACAATGTAAAAGCGGAATCACTGATTGAAACTTGAAATACGTTTTCCCAATAAATAAATAATGATTTAAAAAAGTTATTTATCATGTGTTTATTGCAATGCACACATTTATTTGGAAAAATGATGATAAAAAACTTCTTTACCTGAAAAAAATATTGAAAAACATACAAAGACCTTGTAAGGTTGCACTCACAACAAATAATTTCTATAACACGTAAATAGCAAAATCTATAACGAGTGTATGAATCTTCAAAAAACTGTTCTTGGTAAGTGCTGACATGTTGTATAGATCGTATACATCTGGATAGTATATGTAGGCAGTGTTAGGCTGACTTGCACATGTAGTATGACTACCTCCCATCACTGACTATTTTAGAGTATAATATATAAAAAAAATTAAATAAGAATTTTCTCTCTCATTATCATGGCATTTTAAAGATCACTATAGGTGTAATTTAAAACTCTAGCAATTTAAAAGAAATTCATATAACATGCTTAGCTTAGTTAAAATTGTAGGGGTAATATTAGACAGCAATTATAATAATGTACAATAATCAAATCTCAAATACAATCTCTGTTACCTTAAATTATATGTTTATCTCTGTAAAGCTCCTTTGAAACAATCCATTGTTAAAGGCGCTATATAAATGAAGATGACTTGACTTGACAATATAATACAGCGCTCTCTCAGTTGCAAGAATATATCAAAATAACACATTGAACAAAGTGCAATATAAAGAATGTGTGTGTGTGTGTGTGTGTGTGTGTGTGTGTGTGTGTGTGTGTGTGTGTGTGTTATATATTATATACCACATTTCTGCCAAAATACCATAGTTGCAGTTTGCGTTACAGTAAATCTTGTCATTTGTGGATAGGAAAACATTCTAACTGTCGTAAATGAATCGTTCATTGGTTGCACAAATGAGTAGCGCTCTTTCGTTCCGTATTTTGAGCGTTCTGTAGTGCAACCTTTAACCCTGCGTCCATTACAGTGGACATCACATGTCAGCCCTTTTGTTTCCACTTCTGGAGCATTTCACCTAGTTTAAAGCCTGCAGTCCATGAGATTGGACGTTTGTCATCCAATCAAATGGCAGTGAAGCTCTGCATGTGGTAATTTAAAAAAAAAAAACACTACATTGAAGAGAAGCATGGCAGCACTTCACTCCAGACACAGAAGTAAACAACATTTTCTATGGTTTTATTCAAATTTGTGTATATGTTTGCCAGTATAAGTTTGTCTGTAAAATAGAAGGATTGAACGTATTAAAGTTAAAAATAATTTGTAGAATTGCAAGCTTTAAATCAGGATTTTTTTCAAATGTGTCTGTCCATTAGAATGGTTCAATTGTTCAAACACCTGTTTCTGAAATCACATTTCCAGTAATGCTGATTGACATTTCTTATATAAAAAGAAATCTATATCACAGTACTAATACATTTTTTAACTACCGGTATTTAATATGCAGAATACACAGTTCTTGAAGTGCTTGAACATATAGCTGATGGAAATATCTCAGATGTTGACTTTATGTGGAGTGATGATGAAGATAGAGATGGAAATGCAGATAATGCTAGATCTCCAAAAATTGGTAAGTGTAGAATGAAAATTAGGGATAGTTAGTTAGCCGGCCCTAAATGTATTGAATATTGTATTATTGGATATACAGTTTCATTTCTGTCTTGTAAAAATAAATTACAATATAAAACTTGTATGAAGTTGTTTGTAAGGGACAGTTTTTGGTAATAATTTCAGGGGAGGACAGAGATGAGCCACTAGTAGGGGAAGAAATTGAGATTGAGAGGGGAGTCAGAATCAAGAAGACAGAGAAGATTATGAGCATGAGGGAGATGTAGAACCAGTACTTGGTGATGATCCTTTTACAAACATCAAGAGTGATATTCAGTGGCGTCGTCACACCCGCTTTACCCCAGTAGAAACAATGTGGGAAAGTCCCACCACTGACCCCCCTGAGCCACTAACACCACACGGCAACTTCAAGCAGTGTTCCAAGTCAGACGTTTGAGCTGATGAGCACAATGACCAACATATATGCAGAACAAAATGGAGTCAGGGGGTATAAACTAGTAGTGGGAAGTTCAGATCATTTTACTGACTCGGAATCCTTGAGTCTCGTTCAGCAAAATGAACGAATCTTTTTTTGAGTAATTTCGTTTATTTCAGCATAATATAATTAAACACTAATTATAGGCCTTCGACATCAGAGTCAAGGCAGGACTTAGAGCGGTGGAGGCCCCTGGGCTTGAGTCATTTTCGGCCCTACTTTCTACATATGACTTTAAATAGAACAACATGATACATACAAGAGCTATGTAGCTACACGATTCTGGATAAATTGAGAATAAAAAAGAGATCACGATTCTGTACAAACAACTAAACAAAATAACAATTTATTAGAGGTTCTGAAAAAATGTCAATTGCTGCAGTCTATTTAAAATGTTTAATTATATAAATAAATAAAAAAAACTTGACTGAATGAATTAATCAATGACTCACTAAAATACTTCACTTGTTTTATTACTGGATAAATCAGCATTTTTGAACAAATCTCCCGAATGAACGATTCAATGACAAATATTTTTAACAGTCACTTGTCGCCATCTGGTGGCGTAACAATGTCATCGATCCAATCGTTTTCACAGTGTGTTAATGTTAAAAAAACTGAATCATTTATTTATTTGAACATTGATTGAAGCTTGAAAACTTCATACCAATAAATAAATAATGATTAAAAAATAATTTCATTCAAATGTAGGGGTAATATTAAAGCAATTATAATACAATATAATACAGGACGTGCTCTCAGTTGCAAGATATCAAAATAACACATTAAACAGTGCAAGATAAAGAATGTGTGTGTAGTACGTAAGTGAGTAGATGGGTGTTTTAGTGACCTTTGAAAAACATCAAGACTATGCACACAAATGAATAATTTACAGTAAATGAAAAAATACTACACTATCACAGCTTAATCAAGCATGACATCATCCAACAGCAGAATCCAGAGGCTGATCATTTAAGAGTTTATAATAAGATGATGTCCGATTTATTCTCCTTTGTGCCTTTTTGCACGCATTTTCCAAGGATTTTAATAATAAAACTGTTCTGAAAGAATAAATCTCATATGTATTAAAGAAAACGTCCGAGTTGAATTTGTAACTATTCAATAAATGTGTTCAGATTCGATGTGTGCTCATGTGCGCGTGCATGCGTATATGAGTGATTCGAATTTTAGTTGCTATAGCGACGCGACGCGTGTTATGAATTCTGAATGCATATTTACACTTGAACCGATTGTCTGTTGATTGAGAGAGACGAGGCGAATTCACAGACTTTTGCAGAATATTTTCTGAGCGAATCTGTTGAGTTTGAAGCTGATTTCTGGGACGAGACTTTTATTCTGGACATCGGAGGATATATCCTTTATAGATTTATATTTTTGAAAAAAATCTTATCATTTTCTGAGAATACTTTTATTTTATAGTTCTTTACTTGCTTTAGAAGTAGTTTTATTACATTTTTTGTTTTGTTTTATTACATTTTTTTGTGAAGGAGAGTTGTATTGTATTATTGTATTGTTTTTTGTGCTGTATTTTGTATTGTTTTTATTACAGTTTGGAGGAGGATGTCGATGGCTCACATGATGGGTGAAAGAGGAGGTGAGTGCTTTAGTTTTTCATTTATGGTTTATATTTTGTACAATGACTGACTACATTAATGTGAAGAACCCATTTGATCCCTCAATCTGATCACATGTATTTGATTCCTTCCATGTGAAATGAACTTTTCAATTTGAGTAACCGAAGTAACAATTTGTAATTGACCACTGACATTGATTATTGATTATTATTAAAACATTACTAACTACAGTATGTGATGTGTGAAATATTCCAGCCTCAGGCCGCTCCAGATCCAGGAGAGCTGCTTTCTCTCAGACGGCTGGTCAGGAGGTTTGGAGACCCGGTTCTGATGACCGTGATCAGGATCCGCTGCCAGACCCGACCCAGACACAGAGCCAGGATCTTCCTGGATATTTAACACCTCTGTCTTCTGAGTCTGTTTCTGTGTCCACAGGTCAGGCTGACAGGAGGAGGACGAGGAAGAGCGGCAGCCAGAAGAGCCCAGATGATGGACGTCCGTTCACTTCATCTAAACACTCTCGCAGAGGTCAGAATAGGCTTTAATAAAGAAGTTATGGCTCATCTTCTAGTTCTATTTTCAATGGCTGATTTTTCATTGAAAATAGAAAGTTGAACCAACTAACACTTTTATGTGACCACTGACATTGATTATTCATATTACATAAAAAAAAGAAACAGTTTTTGTTGTGTGAAATTTTCCAGCCTCAGGCCGCTCCAGATCCTGGAGAACTGCTTCCACAGATTGTTCTCCGGGCATCATGTCATCATCAGCTTTGTCCCTCTCTGAGGTCAATGTGGAGCGCTGGTTCTGTAGAGAGTCGTTGAGTCTGAGCAGCAGAGGCTCGTACAGCGTGGAATGGAGGAGGAGTGGCGATGGATCGGAGAGCCCAAACCAGCAGGACAGTTGCAGCTGTTTGTCCAGGTCCCACAGCCTGGAAGGGTTGCTGTGCCCTCCGCTGCCCGGGCAAGTTCCTGTCGAGCCAACAGAGACTTCAAATGGCCGAACTGCTCAGGGTGCCATGGAGGCTTCTCCTGTGAACAAGAGCTCAACAGGTGAGGCTGAAATAAGGCTGGGCAGAGTCAAGTCTACAGAGAGACATTTAGCTATTTCATGCAAATATTTCCGTTTTTAACCTGTTAATGTCTGGTCACATTTACTGTTGCTCAGCAAAATTTCTCTGAATTAAAAAAAAAAATATATATATAAATATTTTAATTGGACATTCGTCTTACTTTTTCAGAACATTCAAAAGTAACGTTCCCATAATGCAAATTATAAAATAGAGTTCATTTAACCAAGAAAACATTTTTTTAACCAGTTTTCCAGACATTTTCACAATTTAATGGAAATATTAGCAAAACGTTCTCAATAAGCGATGAACTCGATGGTACTTGCTCTGTCTGACACACACCAGAAACACGCGCACAGAAAGCCGCTTCTTAGCAAACGATCCAGAATAGAATTCTATTTCTATTGCTCTTGCTCTTGAATTGTCAAATACACGCACAATTGTCAAAATGGCTGTCGTGCCGAGTATTACAGAGTCGGTTATTATATAAATAAGACATTGCTATGCATTTAATAAAAGTCAATGTATAATCTAATGTAAATATATTTTAAGATATGGCCCATATGATCTTTGCCATTACCAGAACTGAGCCACATGTGCCAGAGTTGAGCAAATGAAGCCTGGAAAATGTATGTTTTCTTTTCAATAGAAGATCAGATAAATAAGAAAAATAACTATATCGTGATAATTGTGAAATACAATGAATATTAATATCGTGAAATAAGATTTTGGGAAATGTATGCAGGCATTAAGCAGAAGTCAGGCGGGTAGCGTGGGAATATTTCGTTACTTTGGATTTGTTACATTACAGATAAGAATTTAACAGTGAAATGTAAATTATGTAATTATGGCTTAATTTGACGTCAGAGATCATGTTTCTAATAGTTGTGTTTTCAATTGTTTTTCTTCATTTCAGAGAAAGCTACAGAATCTAGGAAGAAAGGAGCGGGTTGTTTCCTCTACAGGCTCTGGAAGGCTGTGAAGTGTGTTTTCTGCTGCTGTTGCCACTGTAGTGCTGTGAATGTTGTGGAGCCTTTTGTTCCTCCAGCAGATCTGGAGCCAGAGCCTGATCCTGATCCATCATCTCCTGCTCCTGATCACTCCGGCGTCAAGACAAATAATGGTACATCGCCACTCATTATTCTCCAGCATTATTCTAAACAGTATGATCTTGATTTCCACTAAAAATAAGGCTTGTTTTCAGAGAACATTAATAATATTTCCCCCATTATAATATTATTATCTAGCAAACTAATATTTTTCTGTTTGTTTTTCAGAGTCCTTTGAGTCTCTCTATAGCGTTATAAAGATGATTGGATCCGGAGGATTTGGCAGGGTGTACCAGGGAACACGCAAATTTGATGGCAAAAAGGTCAATCTTACCGAATTGTACAAACATTTTGCTCTTGCATGCATCAAAACATATTTAAAACAATTCACAGATGGTTTAATACTTAGTGCTTGAATACTGTTATTGAAACTGGGTTGTTTTTTTTGCAGGTTGCCATCAAGCGGATTCGCAAGATTGACAACAATCGTTATCTTAATATTGTAAGTTGGCCAAAAGCTGAATATGTATTGAGTTGTTTAAGTGCAGATTACTATTAGATAAGATTACTAAAAAGATCAAAGAAAAATATTTTCTTCAGATTTTTACCCTGCTAACCTTCTGTCTGCTACTTTTCTCTAGCCTGGGCATCCCGAACCTCTCGTTACAGAAGTGGCGCTGCTGATGATGATGAGGCGAGAACCCATAAGCCCCTTCGTCATACAACTATACGAGTGGTTTGAACATCCTAAAGAATTCACTCTGGTTATGGAGTATCCTGAACCCTACGATATCTTGCTGGACTTCATCACTCGTAATCATCAAATGCATGAACCAACAGCACGGTTCCTCATGCGACAGGCTGTGCTGGCAGTGCAACACTGCATCCATCATGGGGTTTTTCACCATGACATCCATGCGCAGAATTTCCTGTTGAAGAGATACCCGGTACAGCTCAAGCTGATAGACTTTGGCTGCGGTCAGCTGTTTAGTAGAGATGGCTACGAGAGCAACATTTACATTGGTGAGCATTCTGGGAGTGTGGAAACCTGAATGTAGTGACTTACTAATTATTTGATGTTTAAAACAAAAGCTCAACAATGTGCAAATGTCTTGCTTACAGGAGCACCGGATTACTGCCCACCTGAAGTCTTGACAGAACCTCGATTCCACGCCGTCCCAGCAAATGTCTGGTCTCTAGGAGTGTTGTTGTACAAGATGATGAACGGATGTTCTCCTTTTCGCAATAGAAGAAAAATCACACAAGGCAAAGTTACATTTCTGAACCCCACCTTATCCAAAAGTAAGTGAATAATATTGATACATTGATAAACACACACATAAAGCAAAGGCTTTGTACAGAAACAGTTAAAGGTGAAGTATGCAAGTTTTTTTATATATAGCTCAACGTATAGTAGAGTTTGGGGCATCGCTACTGTAGCAGGCGGAGCCATGGGAAAAGAAATGCAGCTTTAGTTACAGAAGTGAAAGCCAAAATTCACTGCATTTATACCTTCAAAGATTAAACAGGTCATGAACACGTCAAAGTGAACAGAGCATTGTGATGCTACGCGCTACAAAGCATGCTTCAATACCATACAGCATCATCATGCACCCGTTCAGAAAGACACATTTTCATAAAGACAAATGCAACACAGCTAAAAGTATTCCTAATATGTTGGACCTGAAACATGAACCAGTAAGAGCTGCGTTTGTGATGTTTAAGTCGGGGAAGACGTGATGCACGGAAGGGGCCTTTGCAAGGTTTTTTGAAAGTATGCTTTATTTTGTCATTTATTCCGCTCGCTGCCACTAGTGTCGCAGAAACGACATACTTCACTTTTAAAGTAAAGATAAGTAACATTTTGCAGTATATTAATCATGTTTTAGATGCTGTTTTCATAGATGCCAGGTCACATGGTCATGACTAACCAGCTCTCTCCTTATTCAAATTTGTACAGAATGCAGGGATCTGATTAGCCAGTGTCTAGCCCGGGATCCAACTAAACGCCCGACGTTAGAGCAGATGTTACAACATAAATGGATTAGTAATGATCTACAGTAGATTGGAGAAGTTCAGGAGATTCACTCGATCAGTTTCAGGTGTGAGGAAGTGTAACAGAGAGTAGGATTATTACCTTTTGTCTTCAATTCTGGATTATTTGTAGTGAGATTTTCAAATTTGTGTTCATTGTAATGTTCTTGTTATAGTCAAGTCACCTTCATTTATATAGCGCTTTATACAATACAGATTCACGGTAATAAACAGGAAAATAAAAGAATCAGTGATGCAAACAGAATTAAATTCTGTTCTAAATCAGCTTAAAAAATCATTCATGACTTGACTTATTCATATAATCTTTGTATTGGATAGGAAATAACATACTTGCTGAGAGCTCTGAGCTCGAGACTCGACCCGAAGCCTGAAGTCCAACTCCATCCTGACAGGAACTCAGAGTCTGTCCACGTCTGAGCAAGAACATGAGAGACTGCAAGACTGGAAAGAAGTCATCAAGTCATCACACACACATTTGCTTTGTTTTAAAAGTCAAGACAAGTCATCTTCTACAAACATTTGTGAAAGAATGTGTCGCTCTCAGGAGCTCAGTGAATAGCTCAAGCGTGGTACCGTGCACAGAGGTCGACAACTTTCTGCAGAGTCAATAGCTACAGACCTCCAAACTTTAGAAAAATATTAATATTTTAATGCATTTTTGTATTGTTTAATTTGTTTTGTTTTTTATTGTATTTTGTTTAATGAGTTTATATTTTGTACGCTGCATGGTTTCTTTTTATGCTTCCTTTTTATATGCTCAATGTTTTATTGTACGGCACACTGTGCAACTCGTTGCTTTTAAATGTGCTATAGAAATACATTTTGACTTGACTTTAATTTGTGTCATTGATTCTTTTTAGATGCTCATGAACAGAGAGAGTTGAAAGGCACTGTAAAAAGCCAAAAAGTAAATGCAGACCCAGTACTTTTAAAGCCCATTCACACCAAAAACAATAACTATAATTGTAACTATATTAGCGTCCACACCAATGAACGATAACACTGTTCATTCTAAGCATTTACTGCAGTTTTATCGTCTGCCACTTTAAATGCTGGAGCTCTGTCAAGTGGAATGGATTCTGATTGGCTGTCAATGTTTTTATTGTTCATTAGCTGGAAAAAAAATCTGAAAGTTATTCCAAGATATTGTTTCTGTGTCGTTATAGTTGTGGTGGGGACTCTGCTCTTCTTTTTATATTTAGAATGATTTTTTAAAAAAGATATCTTTATCATTATAGTTATCATACTAGGTGTGAACGGGCCTTTAGCACGGTAAAGAGAAAGGTATTCAGGATTGCAATTTGTCAGAATACCGATATGAGAAACAGAGAGTTCCCCCTCACTACACGTGTCACAAGTTCAAAAGAGACCATTGAGGGGATTCTCCACCCAAAATACTCATCCTGATAACGTAATTTATGTTGACAAACAAAAAGTATTAATACATATAGCTGCAAGATGTAATTTTTTGGGGCAGAGCAAGTCAGAACCAAAGTGACAGGCTAAGCAAGCATGGCAGGGAGCTTGCTGACAAATGGGTAAAACCATAGACTGTAAAAAAAGATGGACGACGCCCCTTCACTTTCTTCCATTGGTGAAAAGTGAAGCCGCCAAAGTCCTAATATGCCGCTGATATTTGGGACCTGCTTCTGCGCAGTAGTGAGCGGGAAGTGGAGCCCGCCATCACTCTTGCAGTTACGGTTAGTACAAAGTTTACTGTGTGAAATAAACAGTTATGAAATTAGAGTTGAAATTAAAGTTGAAGCTCCAATCTCCTCCCGAAAATCCCCCAAAAAAGTCCGTTGGTGCCTCAGTGACTATTGTAGCAAACTAGCTCTATGAAATATTAATAAACAATCATAACTTGTTATAATTGATTATGAATATTTGGATCAGTTAATCGGGTTAACTTGATGTAGCTACATTAGCATTACAACCAATTACTCGGCTCATCCCGTGAACACTCAATATTGGTTATTAATTAATTAATAGAAATGTACATTTCCGGAGCATTGGATTAAAAGGGTTCATTTCTTCTTCTCAGCAAGAATTAAGAGTGTCACAACTCTCTGGAAATTCCTTTGGGTCGTAAAGCTTGTTATCAGTCTTACTGTGTCCTGTAACAGGGCACCAGGTTCTGCCAGTGGGTAGGCTTCATTTGTGGGGGAAGTTTCATAGAACTTTGTTGGAAGAGTGATTTTGTCGGATTCTTCATTAAATATAATGATTAATTTGTGTGTGTCTGATTGGTCCAGACGCTACACTATTTCTTTGAGAGAAGCTGTCAATCATGTCGTCACATTCCCGATTTTATAGAATCAAATAACGAATTGAGATCAAACTTATTTTAAAAAACGCACTAAAAACATTTAAACTAAAACATTTAAACTTAAATAAGAATTATAAAAACTACCTAAAATGACAGAAAAATGTATTTGAAGTATAATTTGATTGTTTGTTTCCATTAGACTTCATGGTGAGGGTGGCGTTTATACCATGAGCAATCTGAGACCACTTACTAAACTCAAAATTATTCTCTCATTTCAGTGCAAAGAGATGTGAGCTCTACAAGGAGTTTGTAGAGTTCACAGACTCCGACAACCTGAAGCTGCTGAGGCAGTACCAGAAGGCTCAGTCTCCTAATGTCGAGTTCACACTGCACGGTTTTAGGCCAGATTTATGAGCCGAGCTAAACATCCGCGCTTAAATTGGTTCCATAACAGTAAGTTGAGGATCATGTGATCTTACTAATTTGAGTCAGGTTTAAATAGTCTAGATAATTGCGCGTGCACGCCATTGTTTAAAAGTCCTGAAAAGTCGAGCATGGGTCAATCGATTTACTGTGGGCTACAATGGCAACAAAAGGAAAAGATAGAGCAGCGATGTTCACGGCAACGGAACAGCGTTTGCTATTGGAAACATATGAAGAATTTAAAGATATCATCACCAAAAAAGGCAATACAGCGGCAATAAATAAAGCGGAACAGAAAGGTTGGCAGGAAATTGCTGATGGTCTCAATGCTTAAGTAGCGGTGTAAACTATTTAAAATACTTTGTCAACATTGAATGTGCGTCACAATACATTGCAAAGTTTGTGTGTGAATAACAGTAACGTTAATTGCTTTCACGCAGCAGCAACTTAAGTGAAGGAAAAAGAACCTGGCAGCAGGTGAAAATAAAATATAAAAATATAGTTCAGAATGGTAAGTAAATCTAATATAGATATGTAATCAATGCCAGCTTGAAGTTACAACTATTCAGGTTTTTTTAATTATTTTTTTTAATTGCAGCGACCAAAAAGAAGACTTCACCCCTGCAGAGGAGCTGGCTTTGGAAATTAATAAAGGGAGGCCCGTCCTTGAGGGAATAGAGGGGGGGACATCATCTAAAATGATATCACGTAGTATAAGGAGTGAGTATATAAAAGGTGTGTGTGTGTTTTATTATCATTATTCCTTCCTGACTAACCGATTTCCTCCTTCTTCAGGCATTGTAAGCCTAAGTACATCATAGCAGTAATGTTACGTAGAGGTACTTGTGCTACTGTAATGGTGCATTTTGGTAAAAAAAACACAATTTTTTCTATCAAGATTCTGTATGCTTTATGGATCCACCAGACATCATGTTGCCTGTGAGTATGAGACCTTTGAAATCAGTCATGTAAACTAATGAGTTTAACTGAGTTTAATCAGTGGTCACAGGGAGAAGGCCCATCAGTTGAGGAGGATGAGGAGACTGTGTCTGTATGTTCAAGGAGGGCTGAGGTACTCACAGGTTCCATGCTATACTGTATTGAATATTAATATTATATTTCCATGTTTTATAGTTATTGGAACTTACCAGCTATTCCATAAAAGGCATGTTTAATGGTACGAATAGCTTTGTGGCCAGGGAATGACGAACACATTGAGTAGTCTTTTTAAAGAAAGGTACACAATACAGAGCGGCAAACTGATGCTTTGCTGATATTCTCTGCATCTCCAACTGTGTACAAAAATGTTCGACTGGCAAAAAAGCTAAGTGCAATGCACACCGTCTGTGGGACTGTGAGCGCTCTGTTGCGGTGCGGCGTGTATTATTTGCAATGTGTGGGCTTAGTAATCTACAAATATATGCAATCCCATCTCTTGAGAACCTATATCGCTCATACAGGTAGCTGTCATTAAAAGCCAATGGGTCTGACCTGTCTCTGAAAGTTCTCTCTCTTTGAAATGCCCTCCGCAAGACTATTCGCCTTATTCACCTCGAACGTTCCACCGAGCCTGAGGGGTGCACTTACCACTTCCGGTAGTTCTCACAACGCGATTTCTCTCAGTGCAATGGCGCTTCACTGCTGTGTTCACCGCTGCACCTCATCACACAGGAAAAAATCCAACAGAGGACAAACGTTTCAGCGTTTCCCCAAAGATCAGTAGTATGTATGTTATTAAAATCTACCACCACAGATTCACTAGTATAAGCATATTCTGAGTAGGGTGAAACGGTACATGTATTCGTATTGAACCAACACGGTACGGGCGTCACGGTTCGGTGCACGAATTTACACGGACAATAACGTTACACGGTATAAAAAGGGAGGCGAGGGCGCGATCGAACTCTCTCTGTGTGTGTGTGTGTGTGTGTGAGAGAGAGAGAGAGAGAGAGAGAGAGAGAGAGAGAGGGGGGCGCGTGCGTGATCGGTGTGTGGTATTTAGCTTCTAGTCACAAGCTAACGTCTCCGGTTACTATCGTAACCTCGGTTCCCTGAGAGGCGGGAACGAGACATTACGTCATACTGACGTATATGGGAACTCCTCCCTTCTCCATTTTCACTGAAATCTTATAGGATAACGCCAGCTGGAGACAGCTGGCCAATTGACGCAAAACATGCAAATGCTGACCGGTCCGCGGGCAGTATAAATAGCATGGACGCGACAATTACGTCAGAATCAAGACTGAACGCTAGCACAGCTGATCAAACGGCGAGCACGGCGGTTGACGTAATGTCTCGTTCCCGCCTCTCAGGGAACCGAGGTTACGATAGTAACCGGAGACGTTCCCTTTCAAGGCGGTAACTTCGACATTACGTCATACTGACGTATATGGGAACTGTATAGAATCCCGCCGTGAGCGCAGTGAAGATAAGCCCTGAACGGGGTCAAGCTACACTCCCACAGGAAACACAGTTCTAAGCCAGCAGCGCCGCTAGGAGCACTCAAACTGATAGGCGAAACTAGACCAACGTCTGCTCCGGCTTTACCAAGTTGCGCATCCACTGCAATGAGGCGAAGGCTGCACTGGACAGGGCAGCACAACACCATAAGCACTCGAGCACAAGAGCTAACACAGTGTCGACGGCATAGCGGTGACAGCTGCATAACCTTAAGCCACACGCAGTTAACAGTACATTGGAAACTACTGCGTAATGTGGAAACAGCTATGTAACCTTATAGTCATAACACAGAGTTAGCAGCAATGGTAACTCTGCAATACAGACTACTGCACAGCTGGTGTAACAGTTTCATGAGTACATTGATAAAACTCACCGAACCCACGACGCTAAGGTGGTGCATCAAACTTGGAACCATGGCGAATGTGTTCTGAGAAGACAGCCAGCATCCCTAAATCCCGTAGGCATTATAGCAACCATTTAAAGCGTCGAATTCAGAGAGAAAGTCTCTGTATAAAACATCACGTCCCTAGTACCATCCACCAAGCACACAACCAGCTGGAAGACTGCTGCCTAGTGATCCACGTACATCCACAAATCCCTTACAGGGCCAACATCACTCTGAGCATCGGCATCATGCGAGGCTGAACTCAGCAGATAAGGCGGTCAGGGATCAACCTGTGCTCTGAACGGTGTAAGCGACTTCGGAACGTAGCTTGGTATCGGACTGAGAGTGACGCTGCAGTCATCAGGTCCGAGACAATGCGACACTATTCACTAGAATGAGCGTAAGTCTCCAAGTGCTTCGCTGGGGCGAGAGCCGGTGGTAAGGCCATCTCAGGGAGAGCTCCGTCTCAGCACTTGTCAGTGTGAAGTGTCTTGCTCAACTAAGGACCCAGCAGCGGACACACAAGTAGGTTCCACAGCTTGGGGCTGGGGTGCCACCTTGTAGAACATAGCCGATGTTCTATAGCCAATGTACAGAAGTGCACATCAACACATAACTGAATGTACATAAACACAGTGCCAGTGGCCGTAGCGACAACAACTGTGAATATACGCAGTTAGAAAATAGCCCCATAATAGCATAGCACCTCAGTAAGCACACAAACACAGTCGTAACTGTAGCTACAACTGTGAATATATGAGTTAGCACAGAAAAACCAGTTGCCCTGATAGGAACGGGGCAATATAACAGCGCAGCACATGCACGTACAGCATAGGTCGCTGTAGCCCCAACTTAATACACGCAGTTAGCTCAGTATTTAGGCACTGAAGGATACGGGGCTGCATGAACACATCCATTTGTAAATAAATGCAGCGCATGTCGCCGTATCGACGGAGACTGTGAATATGCACAGTTTGACTGGGATAGCTAGTTGCACTGAAGATACAGGGCAACATGGCAGCATAACACAAGTAAGTAAGGAATAGCGCATCCTTGCATGTACATAACGCAGCGTAAGACGCTGTAGCAACAGAAACTGTGTAGAGACAGAAACTAAGATGCATAGTTAGATTAGGATGGCTAGCAGCACTGAAGGAAACAGGGCAGCATTACAGCATAACACATCCGTTTATGTACATACATCCAGAACTGCGAATATGCACGGTTAGATTAGGATAGCTAGTTTTGCACTGAAGGAAACAGGGCAACAAAAAAGCAAAAACACGTCCTTGTACGTGCCGTGTAGTCGCCATAGCGACAGAACAGAATATGCAGTTAGATAGGATAGCTGGATGTTGCACTGAAGGATAGAGGGCAACATAACAGCAATACCCATCAGTGTGCACATTTCAAACATCTGAGTGTATAATGCGGTGCAAGTCGACGAAGCGACCGAAACTGCATGAATATGCACAGTTCACATAATGGTCAGTTACGTTAGCAACATAACTGCATAACGCTTCAGTGTGGACACAGATGCCGCAAGTCGCCGTAGCGACAAAGTGTGACTATGCACAGTTAGATAGGATAGCTAGGTGCACTGAAGGATACAGGGCAACGCGATAGCATAGTCACATTAGTATGTACAAAAACACAGCGTCAGAGGCATCGCGACATCGACTGTGAATACATAGTAAGTCAGAATAGCCGGTTGCACTGATGATACAGGGCAATATTTAGCGGCGTAAACATAGCACATCAGTGCGTAGCGTGTACACAGCGTCAGTTGCAACGCACAACAACTGTGTACTCAATCAGAATAGCCATTTGCACTGAAGGATACAGGGCAATGTATAACGGCATAAATCATAACACATTCAGTGTGTAGAGTGTACATAGACACGGCGTCAGTTGCATCACACGACAACTGTGAATATGCACTGCGTAGTAATCAGAATAGCCATTTGCACTGAAGGACACAGGGCAATATATAATGGCATAAACCATTACACAGTGAGTTGTATGTACGTAACACAGTGTCAGTTGCATCGCGCCACACTGTGAATACGCAGTTATCAGAATAGTTATTTGCACTGAAGGATACAGGGCAATATACAACGGCAAAATTCATAACACAGTGTGTAGTGTGTACATAAACACAGCGTCAGCTGCATCGCAAAATAACTGTGAATACATACTGCATAGTAATCAGAATAGCCATTTGCACTGAAAATTACAGGGCAATATATAATGGCATAAATCCCAACGCATAACGCTGTGTAGTATGTACGTAACAGCGCCAGTTGCATCGCACATAGTAATCAGAATAGCCATTTGCACTGAAGGATACAGGACAACAACGGCAAAATTCGTAACGCAGTGTACCGTGTGTACGTAACACAGCGTCAGTTGCATCGCACGACTGTGAATACGTAGTAATCGGAATAGCCATTTGCACTGAAGGATACAGGAACAGGGCAAAATATAATGGCATAAATCATACACATAACAGTGCGTAGTGTGTACGTAACACAGCGTCCGTTGCATCGCAACAACTGTGAATACGTAGTAATCAGAATAGCCAGTTGCACTGAAGGGTACAGGGCAATATCGTGGCATAAGCATAACACACACACATCAGTGTACATAAACACAGCGTCAGTGGCATCGCACAACTGTGAATCAGAATAGCCAGTTGCACTGAAGGATACAGGGCAATTTTTAGCGGCATGAACCATGAACACATAACGGTTTGTAGAGTGCACGTAAACACAGCGTCATTTCATCGTACAACAACTGTGAATACGTGGTAATCAGAATAGCCATTTGCACTGAAGAAACAGGGCAGCATATAACGGCGCGAATCTTAGCACATATCAGTGTGCAGTGTGAACATAAACACAGCGTCAGTGGCGTAGCGACAACACTGTGAATACGTGGTTAAATCAGAATGGCCAGTTGCACTGAAGGATACAGGGCAACATATAAGGGCATAACAGTTAAATCATAGCACATATCAGTGTGCAGTGTGTACATAAACACAGCGTCAGTGGCGTAGCGACAACAACTGTGAATACGTCGTTAATAGAATGGCCAGTTGCACTGAGGGATACAGGGCAATATATAAGGGCATAACAGTTAAATCATAGCACAAATCAGTGTGCAGTGTGTACATAAACACAGCGTCAGTGGCATAGCGACAACAACTGTGAATACGTGGTTAAATCAGAATGGCCAGTTGCACTGAGGGATACAGGGCAACATATAAGGGCATAACAGTTAAATCATAGCACATATCAGTGTGCAGTGTGTACATAAACACAGCGTCAGTGGCGTAGCGACAACAACTGTGAATACGTCGTTAATAGAATGGCCAGTTGCACTGAGGGATACAGGGCAATATATAATGATATAACAATATATAACGGCACAAATTATAGCACATATCAGTGAGCAGTGTGAACATAAACACAGCGTCAGTGGCGTAGCGACAACAACTGTGGATACGTGGTTAAATCAGAATGGCCAGTTGCACTGAAGGATACAGGGCAGCCTGACGACATAAGCTGTAGCTGTGCACCTCCATTACCAGAGCGGGGCGTCCTGGCGCGGCGCTCTCCGTGGCCTGTGTCGCCACATTACCGGTCCCGCCCTCTGCCAACGGTGAAGATCCGGTTCGTTCGGGTTCGAACCGTTTTGGCGGCTGTAGCCGAATTAGGCGGGACGAGGGTGCCGACGAAGAGAGACATCGAGGAAGGCTGGACCGTATAGAGATCAAAAGTTTCGGTGTAAAGTCTGGCCGCGGCGAGACTAAATTTTATATGCTGTGAGAGCTGGGATCGAACACGGGTCTCCCGTGCGACGGCTTTGGGTTTCGCCACTGAGACACAGGGGGAAATGCCCACTTTCGCGCCTTTAGACACAGAGCCATGGCCTTGCCTCGTCTCTCTGGATGCGTCTTTCGCATGACTTACCATAGGACGTCGTGAAGACGGAATCTTTCTTGAAGTAGCCTGGTTGTTTTTAGATACCGGGCTATTCAACTCTTCTTTGGGCGTGAGAGGGCCCACCAGCGGCCGCTGGCGGCAGTGGGCCTCATCCCAGCTGATGCCCGGGTTTATGAGGGCGCGCACTGGTAGACCGGCACATGCCTGTCGTCCGTGAGTGCGGCCTCGGTAGATCCTTGTTTGGGTAGAGCGAGTCAATACCGCACATATCTGGCATGTAGCAGCCATCGGATGCGGGGAGGAAACGTGGTGAGTAACCTCTATTGCAACTTCCACGATGGCTTCAGATAAGACTTCTAGCGTGAAGAAAGAGATTCTGACGTAATTGTCGCGTCCATGCTATTTATACTGCCCGCGGACCGGTCAGCATTTGCATGTTTTGCGTCAATTGGCCAGCTGTCTCCAGCTGGCGTTATCCTATAAGATTTCAGTGAAAATGGAGAAGGGAGGAGTTCCCATATACGTCAGTATGACGTAATGTCGAAGTTACCGCCTTGAAAGGGAACCTAGGGGATACATCACATCAGTTTTCCTAGCTAGAAGGAGGATGTACAGGAGTCAGATTGAGTCTGATCAATACAATTATACATGGAAAGATTGGTGGTCCACACTGGGGTTTCCATAGATGGTGCTGCTGCGTCGGAGTCAAACTTCCGGGCTTGTGTACCCCTCAACGGCGTTCGAGTTTTCAAAATGGCCGCCAGGTGAATAAGGCGAATAGCTCCCTCATCCACCACCTCATCTATGAAAGGACGCGCCATGGTTAAGTTTGGAAACGAGTTTAGCTCCCTGTTTAATTAATTAATTACCAAACTCATTAACCAAACTCACCAATTAAACACACAAGTTTTGAACATTTCTTAGTGTATTTATACCTTATAATTTCTTACATTTATTAGTAAAGTACATTTCCTTATTTAAAAAAAAAAAATTATTAATAGTGGTTAAGTAAAATAATGACATTGAAATACCAGCAGGTGAGTATAAATGGTATGCTCGTTAAGCCTGAACTCAGACTTAGCCTGACAGTTAGCCTGCCCCGGACCAGGTTAATTTGCCAGCATAAGTTGCCGGAGTAACTGAGTTTGAACTTTTTAAAGTTTGATTTATGAAACCGAATCTACCAAAAATAACCCTGACTAACCGAAATAAGCCTGGTTTATACTCTACATCTATACAATGTTTTTAACAGTCACTTCTCGCCATCTGGTGGCGTAACAATGTAAAAGCGGAATCACTGATTGAAACTTGAAATACGTTTTCCCAATAAATAAATAATGATTTAAAAAAGTTATTTATCATGTGTTTATTGCAATGCACACATTTATTTGGAAAAATTATGATAAAAAACTTCTTTACCTGAAAAAAATATTGAAAAACATACAAAGACCTTGTAAGGTTGCACTCACAACAAATAATTTCTATAACACGTAAATAGCAAAATCTATAACGAGTGTATGAATCTTCAAAAAACTGTTCTTGGTAAGTGCTGACATGTTGTATAGATCGTATACATCTCCAGACTGTATAGTATATGTAGGCAGTGTTAGGCTGACTTGCACATGTAGTATGACTACCTCCCATCACTGACTATTTTAGAGTATAATATATAAAAAAAATTTAATAAGAATTTTCTCTCTCATTATCATGGCATTTTAAAGATCACTATAGGTGTAATTTAAAACTCTAGCAAATTAAAAGAAATTCATATAACATGCTTAGCTTAGTTAAAATTGTAGGGGTAATATTAGACAGCAATTATAATAATGTACAATAATCAAATCTCAAATACAATCTCTGTTACCTTAAATTATATGTTTATCTCTGTAAAGCTCCTTTGAAACAATCCATTGTTAAAAGCGCTATATAAATGAAGATGACTTGACTTGACAATATAATACAGCGCTCTCTCAGTTGCAAGAATATATCAAAATAACACATTGAACAAAGTGCAATATAAAGAATGTGTGTGTGTGTGTGTGTGTGTGTGTGTGTGTGTTATATATTATATACCACATTTCTGCCAAAATACCATAGTTGCAGTTTGCGTTACAGTAAATCTTGTCATTTGTGGATAGGAAAACATTCTAACTGTCGTAAATGAATCGTTCATTGGTTGCACAAATGAGTAGCGCTCTTTCGTTCCGTATTTTGAGCGTTCTGTAGTGCAACCTTTAACCCTGCGTCCATTACAGTGGACATCACATGTCAGCCCTTTTGTTTCCACTTCTGGAGCATTTCACCTAGTTTAAAGCCTGCAGTCCATGAGATTGGACGTTTGTCATCCAATCAAATGGCAGTGAAGCTCTGCATGTGGTAATTTAAAAAAAAAACACTACATTGAAGAGAAGCATGGCAGCACTTCACTCCAGACACAGAAGTAAACAACATTTTCTATGGTTTTATTCAAATTTGTGTATATGTTTGCCAGTATAAGTTTGTCTGTAAAATAGAAGGATTGAACGTATTAAAGTTAAAAATAATTTGTAGAATTGCAAGCTTTAAATCAGGATTTTTTTCAAATGTGTCTGTCCATTAGAATGGTTCAATAGTTCAAACACCTGTTTCTGAAATCACATTTCCAGTAATGCTGATTGACATTTCTTATATAAAAAGAAATCTATATCACAGTACTAATACATTTTTTAACTACCGGTATTTAATATGCAGAATACACAGTTCTTGAAGTGCTTGAACATATAGCTGATGGAAATATCTCAGATGTTGACTTTATGTGGAGTGATGAGGAAGATAGAGATGGAAATGCAGATAATGCTAGATCTCCAAAAATTGGTAAGTGTAGAATGAAAATTAGGGATAGTTAGTTAGCCGGCCCTAAATGTATTGAATATTGTATTATTGGATATACAGTTTCATTTCTGTCTTGTAAAAATAAATTACAATAATATAGCTGCGAGCAGCGATTACGGGCCCAAGCCGGTGGCACCGCAACCCCGGTGCCTTTAATTACCTAAAGGCACCGGAGTGGCGGTGCCGCCGGCTTTGGCCCTTCATCGCTGCTCGCAGCTATATTTATATATATATATATATATATATATATATATATATATATATATATATATATATATAAACAAGCCGGTGGCACCGCCACCCCGGTGCCTTTAGGGTTACTGTGCGTGACGGGCAATAACGTAACCCCGCTTTGACCTTTGAGAAGATGTGTGCTGTAGAGCTTGCATCAGTGTGGGCTCTGCAAAAGTGTGCATTGAGGGCACATATCAACCACAAAGTATGCGTGAGCAACCTTCTGAAACCTAAAATGAAAAATGAGACACCCTACGGTCTCATGGACTTAATGGACACATGAAATAAGTACACAAGTTTGAAAGTTATATGAAGTGTGCCAAGACAGAATATTTGCCTGATCTGATTAGAAAAATAGTTTTTGTGTGTGTGTGTGTGTGTGTGTGAGGCGTGATTGAACAATGTAGACATAAAAACATACTCCGTCCTTTTGTTCATACAGGACATTATTCAAACTACAAAGTGTTTACTTATATTTGTGTACAATCGCAATAAAACACAACATTGTGCTTTTGTCAAACTGTAAACTACAACTGTCACCCAACCAAAATCTCTTACACACACACACACACACACACATAGTTTAAAAGCAAAAAAATCTTTTGGACATTCATCATATTGCATTGGTTTTCATTTCTTGTTCTCGAACAGAGCCCTAATCTGTTTATTTTTTCAGTTACACATTCTACATTGATTAAAAAAGAAAAATCAAATGTGTTTTTATTTTATACATAAATAAATAATCTAGCATTCAGATGAGAGTAAAGTTAGTGTTAGTTCAAATTTTAAGGAAAACAAAAATATGATCTGAAATATCGCACATTCATTTAAAATGCATTCAGGTTCAATTACCAAACATACAAATCTCAATGTAATTTAAAGCAAACAATACATTTAAAATATATGGGTTGTATGCAATTTTTTTATATATAAAAAGATATATATCCAAAAATACAAAGCCTAAACTTTAACAAGGGTTAAACAATCACTGTAACAGACACAATCACACACACACACACACGTCAAATCACTTACATTTTAGATGCAATATTGACTTTTTTTCTGTTTCAGCAGCGAAAATAGTTCAACAAAGATCACAGCAGAACCATCGAGCATCTCACAGCAACGCGTTCTCATTACTGAATGATTCAGCATTTTGAACAAATCGGTTGACTCAAAGATTCAACGACCAATCCATAATCTGTCTCATTCATGAATGACTCAGCCGTTCGAACGAATCGTTTGAACGAATGAATCAATGACTCGCTCATTAAGACGGTCGCCTGGCGACACCTAATGACGGTTTAGTGATATGTTTAAAAGTATCATTCTTTCCAACGATTGTTAATTAACTCATATTTGAAACATAAGCTATATATATATATATATATATATAATATATATATATATATATATACACACATATATATACACAAAAATAAAATAAACACATTTGAAGCGTGTTTGCTTACTAAATTGTGAGCTGAACGAAAGTTGCAGCAAATATCAGCAACAGGAGTCAAATTTCATTAATCACGAGAGTGAAGAGCTGACTGAAAAGATGATGACGGAATAGGCTATTTTATGTAAAAGCGCCTATTTAAGCGAATCTATCATTATACTCTTTTGTTGTTGTGTTTTCCGTGAAAAATAATAGACTATTGAACTCACAATTCAAGCACGCGCTCTGCACGCGCCACCATTATCAATGTCCGTGTGGACGTCCGCGATCGAACAGTGGAAACATTGGCTACTCCGTCATTTTATTCAAGAAGATCATTCAAACTGCAAAGTGTTTACTAATTTTTGGATACTCGCAATCAAACACAACATTGTGATTTTGTAAAATACATTCAAGAAATCCGCCCCCGAAATGGGGCTTCTTTTAAAATGAAACGAAAATGCTCACAGCTGCACGTCTTGTGGAGACGTCCGTTACTTTCGCTTTCAAGTTAGCGATTTTAAAGCCCCCAGCGGAGTCACGGTGGGAAAATATTCCCATAGTAGCATCAATTGGCCTACCTGATTTTGAACACAAGAGGGCAGTAAAGCACTATGAATGATTTTTATTTTTTTTATTTTTTTGGCTAAACAACCATTCTGGCTGTTTTTAAACTTAAACATAAATCTTAAATTGAAAAAAAGGAAGACAATGGGTTTAGTTCTAATATTAGTATAATTTTATAGAAAAATAAATGGTGTATAATTACATTTTAGAAAGATATGAGACATTTCCTGATTCTTTTTTTGACATAATCCCTCGCCATAGCAAAACCGTTTGAGATATTCAATATCCGTTCACAATTTAGCATCTTTAAAGTATTTTCATCAAGTTGAAAAAGTTTTGTAACTGTAGATGAAACTAACCCCCCCCACACACACACTTTTGTCACAAAAGGTGGCGCTACTGAGCCCCTGCACCACGCCCGTTTCTGAAACTTTGCACATGTCTACTGGCTAATAAATGTGATCTGTCTGTCAAGTTTCATGCAATTTTAAGCAATTTCAGGCATGCTAAGAGTCTCAAAAGCATCCAAAAAGAATATTAAAGTTTGATGCGTTGTCACTGCAACAGTATCTAAGATATCAATAATCCTTTCACAGGTCTACATCTGCCGTGTATTTACATTATACACATCAAGTTTGAAGCAAATCGGGTAAAAATAAGAGGGTGATTTCAAAGTATTTTGAAAGTGACACACTTCCTGCTGCCAGTTGGTGGCGCTATAACTTTGACTCACAATAGTCACATCCATGTGATCGGCCTCTTACAGCGAACACACTGTTGAAGTTTCATCAAGATCAGTTACTGTATGCTGAAGTTATAACACACTTCCTGTTTCACGTTTCTCGCCATAAATTCGTTTCCTCGTCACGGCCAAACCGTTCGAGATATCAAAAATCCCCTGGCAATTTTTCATGCTCAATGTCTTGACTTCATGCTGACCGAGTTTCGTGGCGATTGGTTGAATTCTCTTGGAGGAGTATATCGAATTCCAGGGGCATACGCTTCCAAACAAACCATAATAGCCGACTTCCTGTTGGGCTGGGGTAAAAAGTAAAAGTACAAAGGATATATGAATCGATGAGATCTATATGTGTACCGAGTTTCATATTATTACATTCAAGCGTGTTTGATTTATGGACCAAGTTTTCGGACCCCGTTCCAGGGGGCACTGTCGAGCCCCCCTGCCACGCCCGGGTACCAGCTTCAGCCCGGCCCTGATGGCCACGGGTTCTGACCCGTGTGCAAAGTTTCAAGAGTTTTTGAGCACGTTAAGGGCCCCCAAAGTGCGCTGAGAGTCTCAAAAGTATCCAAAAAGAATATTAAAGTTTGATGCGTTGTCACGGCAACAGCATCTAAGATATCAACAATCCTTTCACAGGTCTAAATCTGGCGTGTGTCTACATTATACACATCAAGTTTGAAGCAAATCGGGTAAAGCCTGTTTGATTTATGGACCAAGTTTTCGGACCCCATTCCAGGGGGCGCTGTCGAGCCCCCCTGCCACGCCCGGGTACCAGCTTCAGCCCGGCCCTGATGGCCGCGGTTTCTGACCCGTGTGCAAAGTTTCAAGAGTTTTTGAGCACGTTAAGGGCCCCAAAAGTGCGCTAAGAATCTCAAAAGTATCCAAAAAGAATATTAAAGTTTGATGCGTTGTCACGGCAACAGCATCTAAGATATCAACAATCCTTTCACAGGTCTACATCTGGCTTGTGTCTACATTATACACATCAAGTTTGAAGCAAATAGGGTAAAGCGTGTTGGATATATGGACCAAATTGTCTGACCCGTTCAAGGGGGCGCTGTCGAGCCCCCCTGCCACGCCCGGGTACCAGCTTCAGCCTGGCCCTGATGGCCGCGGGTTTTGTCCCGTGTGCAAAGTTTCAAGAGTTTTCGAGCACGTTAAGAACCCCAAAAGTGCCCGAAAGCATAAAAAAGCATGAAAAAGCTTAAAAAAAGGAATATTAATGTTTGATGCATTGCCATGGCAACAGTATCTAAGATATCAATAATCCTTTCACAGGTCTACATCTGGCGTGTGTCTACATTATGCACATGAAGTTTGAAGCAAATCGGGTAAAAATAAGAGGGTGATTTAAAAGCATTTTGAAAGTGACACACTTCCTGCTTCCAGTTGGTGGCGCTATAACTTTGACTCACAATAGTCACATCCATGTGATCGGGCTCTTACAACGAACACACTGCTGAAGTTTCATCAAGATTAGTTAATGTATGCAGTAGTTATAACACACTTCCTGTTTCACGTTTCTCGCCATAATTTCGTTTACTCGCCACGGCCAAACCGTTCGAGATATCAAAAATCCCCTGGCAATTTTTCATCCTCAGTGTCTTGACTTCATGCTGACCGAGTTTCGTGCCGTGTGTTTGAATTCTCTAGGAGGAGTATTTCACATTCCATTGCATGTGTTTTCCAAACAACCCTTAATAGCCGACTTCCTGTTGGGCTGGGGTAAAAAGTAAGAGCATGAAGTATATATGAACCGATGAGATCTATATGTGTACTGAGTTTCATATTATTACATGCAAGCGTGTTTGATTTATGGACCAAGTGTTCAAACCCCGTTCCAGGGGGCGCTGTCGAGCCCCCCTGCCACGCCCGGGTACCAGCTTCAGCCCGGCCCTGATGGCCGCGGGTTCTGAGATGTGTGCAAAGTTTCAAGAGTTTTCGAGCACGTTAAGGCCCCCAAAAGTGCCCAAAAGGTAGTAAAATAATAATAATAATAAATATAGCTGCGAGCAGCGATTACGGGCCCAAGCCGGTGGCACCGCAACCCCGGTGCCTTTAGTTACCTAAAGGCACCGGAGTGGCGGTGCCGCCGGCTTTGGCCCTTCATCGCTGCTCGCAGCTATATTCATATATATATATATATATATATATATATATATATATATATATATATATATATATATATATAAACAAGCCGGTGGCACCGCCACCCCCGGTGCCTTTATATATATATATATATATATGTCTACATTGTTCAATCACGCCTCACACACACACACACACTTTTGCAGAGCCCACACCAATGCAAGCTCTATAGCACACATCTTCTCAAAGGTCAAAGCGGAGTTACGATATTGCCCGTCATGCACAGTAACCGTAAAGGCACCGGGGTGGCGGTGCCACCGGCTTGTTTATATATATATATATATCGTATTATTCTAACTTGTAAAAAACTATTAACTTTTGTTAATATTCAACCATTTCACAACTAACTTTTTTCCATAGATCAAACACAACATAATTATATGGTGGACTGAAACAAAAATTATTAATTAAATAAAATTATTGTTTTCCTCTGAAATAGCAAAAGCATCACACACTAGCTGTACCTGCTCTAAATAAAAAAGAGTAATTCAATAAAAATACAAAATCGAACTAAATAAAATAAATTATTACAAAAACAAAATCAAACCAAAGAAAATATATCTTCGAAAAAAAAAGCGAGTGTCATGAGGAAAGGCGCCTCAGGAATCGTCAGGATTAACTCCATGTGTAAGGAATTTTGATTGATTTTATTTGTCACTTGAAAATTATTGTTAAATGTGTGCCTGCATAACTTTAATAAGATTTATTTTCTTTGATTTGATTTTGTTTTATATAATTTATTTATTTCGATTTTGTATTTTTATTTAAATACTATTATTTATTTAGAGCAGGTACAGCTAAGTGTGCGATGCTTTTGCTATTTCAGAGGGAAAAAAACACATTTTATTTCAAAAAGGCTTTTCAATTAAATAAAATGTTCAAGCTTTGTTTTCGTTTTATTATTTTGTTTGTTTTAAGCTTTGTTTAATTTATATTGTTAATCATCTGACACAAAACAAATGCATAAAGTATCATTTTAACTTTTAAAAAACTATTAACATTTGTTAATAGTACATTGCCTGTCTTTTGTTAATAGGACAAAACATAGTTATTATATTTTATAATATTTTATAAATATATAAAATAAACATTTGTAATGAAATCGTTCAAAAAAATGATATTAGCATTGTTTTAAACTTTGAAACTAAAGTAGCGCAATGCCTGGCCACTCCCGCGCCGCCTCCTTTTCACAATCCGAGGGAACCATCTCCGGAATATTAACCTCACTCCTAGAAGTCCAATTCTCATTATTCATGCCTCTTACCTGAGATTGATTGCACACACACACACACACACACACACACACGCACGCACGCACTCACACGCACACACACACACACACACACGTGTCAAGTCACTTACATTTTAGATGCAATATTGACTTTTTTTCTGTTTCAGCAGCGAAAATAGTTCAACAAAGATCACAGCAGAACCATCGAGCATCTCACAGCAACGCGTTCTCATTACTGAATGATTCAGCATTTTGAACAAATCGGTTGACTCAAAGATTCAACGACCAATCCATAATCTGTCTCATTCATGAACGACTCAGCCGTTCGAACGAATCGTTTGAACGAATGAATCAATGACTCGCTCATTAAGACGGTCGCCTGGCGACACCTAATGACGGTTTAGTGATATGTTTAAAAGTATCATTCTTTCCAACGATTGTTAATTAACTCATATTTGAAACATAAGCTATATATATATATATATATATATATATATATATATATATATATATATATATATATATATATATATATATATATATACACACATATATATACACAAAAATAAAATAAACACATTTGAAGCGTGTTTGCTTACTAAATTGTGAGCTGAACGAAAGTTGCAGCAAATATCAGCAACAGGAGTCAAATTTCATTAATCACGAGAGTGAAGAGCTGACTGAAAAGATGATGACGGAATAGGCTATTTTATGTAAAAGCGCCTATTTAAGCGAATCTATCATTATACTCTTTTGTTGTTGTGTTTTCCGTGAAAAATAATAGACTATTGAACTCACAATTCAAGCACGCGCTCTGCACGCGCCACCATTATCAATGTCCGTGTGGACGTCCGCGATCGAACAGTGGAAACATTGGCTACTCCGTCATTTTATTCAAGAAGATCATTCAAACTGCAAAGTGTTTACTTATTTTTGGATACTCGCAATCAAACACAACATTGTGATTTTGTAAAATACATTCAAGAAATCCGCCCCCGAAATGGGGCTTCTTTTAAAATGAAACAAAAATGCTCACAGCTGCACGTCTTGTGGAGACGTCCGTTACTTTCGCTTTCAAGTTAGCGATTTTAAAGCCCCCAGCGGAGTCACGGTGGGAAAATATTCCCATAGTAGCATCAATTGGCCTACCTGATTTTGAACACAAGAGGGCAGTAAAGCACTATGAATGATTTTTTTTTTTTTTTTTTTTTTTGGCTAAACAACCATTCTGGCTGTTTTTAAACTTAAACATAAATCTTAAATTGAAAAAAAGGAATACAATGGGTTTACTTCTAATATTAGTATAATTTTATAGAAAAATAAATGGTGTATAATTACATTTTAGAAAGATATGAGACATTTCCTGATTCTTTTTTTGACATAATCCCTCGCCATAGCAAAACCGTTTGAGATATTCAATATCCGTTCACAATTTAGCATCTTTAATGTATTTTCATCAAGTTGAAAAAGTTTTGTAACTGTAGATGAAACTAACCCCCCCCCCCCCCCCCCCCACACACACTTTTGTCACAAAAGGTGGCGCTACTGAGCCCCTGCACCACGCCCGTTTCTGAAACTTTGCACATGTCTACTGGCTAATAAATGTGATCTGTCTGTCGAGTTTCATGCAATTTTAAGCAATTTCAGGCATGCTAAGAGTCTCAAAAGCATCCAAAAACAATATTAAAGTTTGATGCGTTGCCATGGCAACAGTATCTAAGACATCAATAATCCTTTCACAGGTCTACATCTGGCGAGTGTCTACATTATACACATCAAGTTTGAAGCAAATCGGGTAAAAATAAGAGGGTGATTTCAAAGCATTTTGAAAGTGACACACTTCCTGCTGCCAGTTGGTGGCGCTATAACTTTGACTCATAATAGTCACATCCATGTGATCGGCCTCTTACAGCGAACACACTGTTGAAGTTTCATCAAGATCAGTTAATGTATGCAGAAGTTATAACACACTTCCTGTTTCCATTATTCGCCATAAATTCGTTTCCTCGCCACGGCCAAATCGTTCGAGATATCAAAAATCCCCTGGCAATTTTTCATCCTCAATGTCTTGACTTCATGCTGACCGAGTTTCGTTGCGATTGGTTGAATTCTCTAGGAGGAGTATATCGAATTCCAGGGGCATACGCTTCCAAACAAACCATTATAGCCGACTTCCTGTTGGGCTGGGGTAAAAAGTAAAAGTACAAAGGATATATGAACCGATGAGATCTATATGTCTACCGAGTTTCATATTATTACATGCAAGCGTGTTTGATTTATGGACCAAGTTTTCGCACCCCGTTCCAGGGGGCGCTGTCGAGCCCCCCTGCCACGCCCGGGTACCATCTTCAGCCCGGCCCTGATGGCCGCGGGTTCTGACCTGTGTGCAAAGTTTCAAGAGTTTTCGTGCACGTTAAGGGCCCCCAAAGTGCGCTGAGAGTCTCAAAAGTATCCAAAAAGAATATTAAAGTTTGATGCGTTGTCACGGCAACAGCATCTAAGATATCAACAATCCTTTCACAGGTCTAAATCTGGCGTGTGTCTACATTATACACATCAAGTTTGAAGCAAATCGGGTAAAGCCTGTTTGATTTATGGACCAAGTTTTCGGACCCCATTCCAGGGGGCGCTGTCGAGCCCCCCTGCCACGCCCGGGTACCAGCTTCAGCCCGGCCCTGATGGCCGCGGTTTCTGACCCGTGTGCAAAGTTTCAAGAGTTTTTGAGCACGTTAAGGGCCCCAAAAGTGCGCTAAGAATCTCAAAAGTATCCAAAAAGAATATTAAAGTTTGATGCGTTGTCACGGCAACAGCATCTAAGATATCAACAATCCTTTCACAGGTCTACATCTGGCTTGTGTCTACATTATACACATCAAGTTTGAAGCAAATAGGGTAAAGCGTGTTGGATATATGGACCAAATTGTCTGACCCGTTCAAGGGGGCGCTGTCGAGCCCCCCTGCCACGCCCGGGTACCAGCTTCAGCCTGGCCCTGATGGCCGCGGGTTTTGTCCCGTGTGCAAAGTTTCAAGAGTTTTCGAGCACGTTAAGAACCCCAAAAGTGCCCGAAAGCATAAAAAAGCATGAAAAAGCTTAAAAAAAGGAATATTAATGTTTGATGCATTGCCATGGCAACAGTATCTAAGATATCAATAATCCTTTCACAGGTCTACATCTGGCGTGTGTCTACATTATGCACATGAAGTTTGAAGCAAATCGGGTAAAAATAAGAGGGTGATTTAAAAGCATTTTGAAAGTGACACACTTCCTGCTTCCAGTTGGTGGCGCTATAACTTTGACTCACAATAGTCACATCCATGTGATCGGGCTCTTACAACGAACACACTGCTGAAGTTTCATCAAGATTAGTTAATGTATGCAGTAGTTATAACACACTTCCTGTTTCACGTTTCTCGCCATAATTTCGTTTACTCGCCACGGCCAAACCGTTCGAGATATCAAAAATCCCCTGGCAATTTTTCATCCTCAGTGTCTTGACTTCATGCTGACCGAGTTTCGTGCCGTGTGTTTGAATTCTCTAGGAGGAGTATTTCACATTCCATTGCATGTGTTTTCCAAACAACCCTTAATAGCCGACTTCCTGTTGGGCTGGGGTAAAAAGTAAGAGCATGAAGTATATATGAACCGATGAGATCTATATGTGTACTGAGTTTCATATTATTACATGCAAGCGTGTTTGATTTATGGACCAAGTGTTCAAACCCCGTTCCAGGGGGCGCTGTCGAGCCCCCCTGCCACGCCCGGGTACCAGCTTCAGCCCGGCCCTGATGGCCGCGGGTTCTGAGATGTGTGCAAAGTTTCAAGAGTTTTCGAGCACGTTAAGGCCCCCAAAAGTGCCCAAAAGGTAGTAAAATAATAATAATAATAATAATAATAATAATAATAATAATAAATATAGCTGCGAGCAGCGATTACGGGCCCAAGCCGGTGGCACCGCAACCCCGGTGCCTTTAATTACCTAAAGGCACCGGAGTGGCGGTGCCGCCGGCTTTGGCCCTTCATCGCTGCTCGCAGCTATATTTATATATATAAACAAGCCGGTGGCACCGCCACCCCCGGTGCCTTTAGGGTTACTGTGCGTGACGGGCAATAACGTAACCCCGCTTTGACCTTTGAGAAGATGTGTGCTGTAGAGCTTGCATCAGTGTGGGCTCTGCAAAAGTGTGCATTGAGGGCACATATCAACCACAAAGTATGCGTGAGCAAGCTTCTGAAACCTAAAATGAAAAATGAGACACCCTACGGTCTCATGGAATTAATGGACACATGAAATAAGTACACAAGTTTGAAAGTTATATGAAGTGTGCCAAGACAGAATATTTGCCTGATCTGATTAGAAAAATAGTTTTTGTGTGTGTGTGTGTGTGTGAGGCGTGATTGAACAATGTAGACATAAAAACATACTCCGTCCTTTTGTTCATACAGGACATTATTCAAACTACAAAGTGTTTACTTATATTTGTGTACAATCGCAATAAAACACAACATTGTGCTTTTGTCAAACTGTAAACTACAACTGTCACCCAACCAAAATCTCTTACACACACACACACACACACACAGACACACATAGTTTAAAAGCAAAAAAATCTTTTGGACATTCATCATATTGCATTGGTTTTCATTTCTTGTTCTCGAACAGAGCCCTAATCTGTTTATTTTTTCAGTTACACATTCTACATTGATTAAAAAAGAAAAATCAAATGTGCTTTTATTTTAGACATAAATAAATAATCTAGCATTCAGATGAGAGTAAAGTTAGTGTTAGTTCAAATTTTAAGGAAAACAAAAATATGATCTGAAATATCGCACATTCATTTAAAATTCATTCAGGTTCAATTACCAAACATACAAATCTCAATGTAATTTAAAGCAAACAATACATTTAAAATATATGGGTTGTATGCAATTTTTTTATATATAAAAAGATATATATCCAAAAATACAAAGCCTAAACTTTAACAAGGGTTAAACAATCACTGTAACAGACACAATCACACACACACACACACACACACACACGTCAAATCACTTACATTTTAGATGCAATATTGACTTTTTTTCTGTTTCAGCAGCGAAAATAGTTCGACAAAGATCACAGCAGAACCATCGAGCATCTCACAGTAGGGATGGGCGGATCGATCATGTGGTATCGATAGATCGATATGCTCACGCTACTCATTTGGCATCGATTTCCTTAAAAATATATATAAACTAAAATATATATATATATATATATATATATATATATATATATATATATATATATATATATATATATATATATATATATATATATATATATAATTGGGGGTGTATGTATCACTTTCAGCTGTTTTAGATTACTTCCTTAAATTACTATGTGCCGCGACACCCCTGGCTGTACCTGGCGGCGTATGAGCTGGCCCATGTCACGTGACAGGAGACGAGCGAATGAGCGACACAGCCGACGATTACACACACACACACACACACACACACAGTCCAGTACGAAAGCGGGAGTCGGAGTCGGAGGGAAAGAACAGTTACAAGAGTATAATATTATGGCAGACAAAAAACGAAGCGTGGTGTTGTATTAGTTTTTGTTTTCCATTTTTCCTCCCTTTTAGCTTTTTCTACCAAGATTGGTCTTTTTTCTTTATTTTTTGAGAAATAAGAAAAGTGGAAATGTGTATTATTCATATTTAATTTATTTCATTCATATTTATGTTATTTAAATTTTTATTTTATTATGCATTGACCATAATAAATTAAGTTTAAATGGTCTGTATTTGTCTTGTGATTTGTCTTAAATGTAATAATATTTTTAATGACAAAAATTGTCAATATGAAACGAACGGTATCGGTATCGGTATCGATATCGATGAAAATGCAAGAAAAAGTATCGGTATCGTATCGAATCCTAAAAGTGTGGTATCGCCCATCCCTATCTCACAGCAACGCGTTCTCATTACTGAATGATTCAGCATTTTGAACAAATCGGTTGACTCAAAGATTCAACGACCAATCCATAATCTGTCTCATTCATGAATGACTCAGCCCTTCGAACGAATCGTTTGAACGAATGAATCAATGACTCGCTCATTAAGACGGTCGCCTGGCGACACCTAATGACGGTTTAGTGATATGTTTAAAAGTATCATTCTTTCCAACGATTGTTAATTAACTCATATTTGAAACATAAGCTATATATATATATATATATATATAATATATATATATATATATACACACATATATATACACAAAAATAAAATAAACACATTTGAAGCGTGTTTGCTTACTAAATTGTGAGCTGAACGAAAGTTGCAGCAAATATCAGCAACAGGAGTCAAATTTCATTAATCACGAGAGTGAAGAGCTGACTGAAAAGATGATGACGGAATAGGCTATTTTATGTAAAAGCGCCTATTTAAGCGAATCTATCATTATACTCTTTTGTTGTTGTGTTTTCCGTGAAAAATAATAGACTATTGAACTCACAATTCAAGCACGCGCTCTGCACGCGCCACCATTATCAATGTCCGTGTGGACGTCCGCGATCGAACAGTGGAAACATTGGCTACTCCGTCATTTTATTCAAGAAGATCATTCAAACTGCAAAGTGTTTACTAATTTTTGGATACTCGCAATCAAACACAACATTGTGATTTTGTAAAATACATTCAAGAAATCCGCCCCCGAAATGGGGCTTCTTTTAAAATGAAACGAAAATGCTCACAGCTGCACGTCTTGTGGAGACGTCCGTTACTTTCGCTTTCAAGTTAGCGATTTTAAAGCCCCCAGCGGAGTCACGGTGGGAAAATATTCCCATAGTAGCATCAATTGGCCTACCTGATTTTGAACACAAGAGGGCAGTAAAGCACTATGAATGATTTTAATTTTTTTTATTTTTTTGGCTAAACAACCATTCTGGCTGTTTTTAAACTTAAACATAAATCTTAAATTGAAAAAAAGGAAGACAATGGGTTTACTTCTAATATTAGTATAATTTTATAGAAAAATAAATGGTGTATAATTACATTTTAGAAAGATATGAGACATTTCCTGATTCTTTTTTTGACATAATCCCTCGCCATAGCAAAACCGTTTGAGATATTCAATATCCGTTCACAATTTAGCATCTTTAAAGTATTTTCATCAAGTTGAAAAAGTTTTGTAACTGTAGATGAAACTAACCCCCCCCCACACACACACTTTTGTCACAAAAGGTGGCGCTACTGAGCCCCTGCACCACGCCCGTTTCTGAAACTTTGCACATGTCTACTGGCTAATAAATGTGATCTGTCTGTCAAGTTTCATGCAATTTTAAGCAATTTCAGGCATGCTAAGAGTCTCAAAAGCATCCAAAAAGAATATTAAAGTTTGATGCGTTGTCACTGCAACAGTATCTAAGATATCAATAATCCTTTCACAGGTCTACATCTGCCGTGTATTTACATTATACACATCAAGTTTGAAGCAAATCGGGTAAAAATAAGAGGGTGATTTCAAAGTATTTTGAAAGTGACACACTTCCTGCTGCCAGTTGGTGGCGCTATAACTTTGACTCACAATAGTCACATCCATGTGATCGGCCTCTTACAGCGAACACACTGTTGAAGTTTCATCAAGATCAGTTACTGTATGCTGAAGTTATAACACACTTCCTGTTTCACGTTTCTCGCCATAAATTCGTTTCCTCGTCACGGCCAAACCGTTCGAGATATCAAAAATCCCCTGGCAATTTTTCATGCTCAATGTCTTGACTTCATGCTGACCGAGTTTCGTGGCGATTGGTTGAATTCTCTTGGAGGAGTATATCGAATTCCAGGGGCATACGCTTCCAAACAAACCATAATAGCCGACTTCCTGTTGGGCTGGGGTAAAAAGTAAAAGTACAAAGGATATATGAATCGATGAGATCTATATGTGTACCGAGTTTCATATTATTACATTCAAGCGTGTTTGATTTATGGACCAAGTTTTCGGACCCCGTTCCAGGGGGCACTGTCGAGCCCCCCTGCCACGCCCGGGTACCAGCTTCAGCCCGGCCCTGATGGCCACGGGTTCTGACCCGTGTGCAAAGTTTCAAGAGTTTTTGAGCACGTTAAGGGCCCCCAAAGTGCGCTGAGAGTCTCAAAAGTATCCAAAAAGAATATTAAAGTTTGATGCGTTGTCACGGCAACAGCATCTAAGATATCAACAATCCTTTCACAGGTCTAAATCTGGCGTGTGTCTACATTATACACATCAAGTTTGAAGCAAATCGGGTAAAGCCTGTTTGATTTATGGACCAAGTTTTCGGACCCCATTCCAGGGGGCGCTGTCGAGCCCCCCTGCCACGCCCGGGTACCAGCTTCAGCCCGGCCCTGATGGCCGCGGTTTCTGACCCGTGTGCAAAGTTTCAAGAGTTTTTGAGCACGTTAAGGGCCCCAAAAGTGCGCTAAGAATCTCAAAAGTATCCAAAAAGAATATTAAAGTTTGATGCGTTGTCACGGCAACAGCATCTAAGATATCAACAATCCTTTCACAGGTCTACATCTGGCTTGTGTCTACATTATACACATCAAGTTTGAAGCAAATAGGGTAAAGCGTGTTGGATATATGGACCAAATTGTCTGACCCGTTCAAGGGGGCGCTGTCGAGCCCCCCTGCCACACCCGGGTACCAGCTTCAGCCTGGCCCTGATGGCCGCGGGTTTTGTCCCGTGTGCAAAGTTTCAAGAGTTTTCGAGCACGTTAAGAACCCCAAAAGTGCCCGAAAGCATAAAAAAGCATGAAAAAGCTTAAAAAAAGGAATATTAATGTTTGATGCATTGCCATGGCAACAGTATCTAAGATATCAATAATCCTTTCACAGGTCTACATCTGGCGTGTGTCTACATTATGCACATGAAGTTTGAAGCAAATCGGGTAAAAATAAGAGGGTGATTTAAAAGCATTTTGAAAGTGACACACTTCCTGCTTCCAGTTGGTGGCGCTATAACTTTGACTCACAATAGTCACATCCATGTGATCGGGCTCTTACAACGAACACACTGCTGAAGTTTCATCAAGATTAGTTAATGTATGCAGTAGTTATAACACACTTCCTGTTTCACGTTTCTCGCCATAATTTCGTTTACTCGCCACGGCCAAACCGTTCGAGATATCAAAAATCCCCTGGCAATTTTTCATCCTCAGTGTCTTGACTTCATGCTGACCGAGTTTCGTGCCGTGTGTTTGAATTCTCTAGGAGGAGTATTTCACATTCCATTGCATGTGTTTTCCAAACAACCCTTAATAGCCGACTTCCTGTTGGGCTGGGGTAAAAAGTAAGAGCATGAAGTATATATGAACCGATGAGATCTATATGTGTACTGAGTTTCATATTATTACATGCAAGCGTGTTTGATTTATGGACCAAGTGTTCAAACCCCGTTCCAGGGGGCGCTGTCGAGCCCCCCTGCCACGCCCGGGTACCAGCTTCAGCCCGGCCCTGATGGCCGCGGGTTCTGAGATGTGTGCAAAGTTTCAAGAGTTTTCGAGCACGTTAAGGCCCCCAAAAGTGCCCAAAAGGTAGTAAAATAATAATAATAATAATAATAATAATAATAATAAATATAGCTGCGAGCAGCGATTACGGGCCCAAGCCGGTGGCACCGCAACCCCGGTGCCTTTAGTTACCTAAAGGCACCGGAGTGGCGGTGCCGCCGGCTTTGGCCCTTCATCGCTGCTCGCAGCTATATTCATATATATATATATATATATATATATATATATATATATATATATATATATATATATATAAACAAGCCGGTGGCACCGCCACCCCGGTGCCTTTATATATATATATATATATATGTCTACATTGTTCAATCACGCCTCACACACACACACACACTTTTGCAGAGCCCACACCAATGCAAGCTCTATAGCACACATCTTCTCAAAGGTCAAAGCGGAGTTACGATATTGCCCGTCATGCACAGTAACCGTAAAGGCACCGGGGTGGCGGTGCCACCGGCTTGTTTATATATATATATATATCGTATTATTCTAACTTGTAAAAAACTATTAACTTTTGTTAATATTCAACCATTTCACAACTAACTTTTTTCCATAGATCAAACACAACATAATTATATGGTGGACTGAAACAAAAATTATTAATTAAATAAAATTATTGTTTTCCTCTGAAATAGCAAAAGCATCACACACTAGCTGTACCTGCTCTAAATAAAAAAGAGTAATTCAATAAAAATACAAAATCGAACTAAATAAAATAAATTATTACAAAAACAAAATCAAACCAAAGAAAATATATCTTCGAAAAAAAAAGCGAGTGTCATGAGGAAAGGCGCCTCAGGAATCGTCAGGATTAACTCCATGTGTAAGGAATTTTGATTGATTTTATTTGTCACTTGAAAATTATTGTTAAATGTGTGCCTGCATAACTTTAATAAGATTTATTTTCTTTGATTTGATTTTGTTTTATATAATTTATTTATTTCGATTTTGTATTTTTATTTAAATACTATTATTTATTTAGAGCAGGTACAGCTAAGTGTGCGATGCTTTTGCTATTTCAGAGGGAAAAAAACACATTTTATTTCAAAAAGGCTTTTCAATTAAATAAAATGTTCAAGCTTTGTTTTCGTTTTATTATTTTGTTTGTTTTAAGCTTTGTTTAATTTATATTGTTAATCATCTGACACAAAACAAATGCATAAAGTATCATTTTAACTTTTAAAAAACTATTAACATTTGTTAATAGTACATTGCCTGTCTTTTGTTAATAGGACAAAACATAGTTATTATATTTTATAATATTTTATAAATATATAAAATAAACATTTGTAATGAAATCGTTCAAAAAAATGATATTAGCATTGTTTTAAACTTTGAAACAGAAGTAGCGCAATGCCTGGCCACTCCCGCGCCGCCTCCTTTTCACAATCCGAGGGAACCATCTCCGGAATATTAACCTCACTCCTAGAAGTCCAATTCTCATTATTCATGCCTCTTACCTGGGATTGATTGCACACACACACACACACACACACACACACGCACGCACGCACGCACTCACACGCGCACACACACACACACACACACACACACACACGTGTCAAGTCACTTACATTTTAGATGCAATATTGACTGTTCTTCTGTTTCAGCAGCGAAAATAGTTAAACAAAGATCACAGCAGAACCATTGCATCTCACAGCAACGTGTTTTCTCATTACTGAATGATTCAGCATTTTGAACAAATTGGTTGACTCAAAGATTCAATGACCAATCCATAAACATCTGTCTCATTCATGAATGACTCAGTCGTTCAAACGAATCGTTTGAACGAATGAATCAATGACCCGCTCATTAAGACGGTCGCCTGGCGACACCTAGTGACGGTTTAGTGTTATTTGATTATACACTCAAAATATTCCACAACAAATCCTTTAAATTTAATGATATTCAGAACAGAACACAAATAAAAAAATAACTATAATAAAGCCAAAACGAAATAATTTAAAACAAAAGTAAAAGTAAGTGGTGTTAGGCTCACGTAAATCTCTCTTTAGAATCTAAATGTTGCAACATTTGCGATGTATTTGGATGCTAAACTATTCTTTATTACAGGCTTTGTACTTCACTCACGTTCCAATATCGACGGAAAAAATCATCCTCTTCACTTGTGCAAAAATGTGCTTGGAAAAATCACAGTGGAGCGGTGCTTACTGTGAATGATACAAATTGTACTACTGACTATTTCAACATAGCAGTGTAATTTGTATATGTTAGGTTGAATGTTTTATTATTGTGTGTGTGTGTGTGTGTGTGTTTGTGTGTGTGTGTGTGTGTGTGTGTGTGTGTCAGTGTGTGTGTGGGGGTCTGGGTGGCTCAGCGCGATTGAACAGTGAAACATACTCCGTCATTTTCTTCATACAGGACATCATTCAAACGTCAAAGTGTTTACTTATATTTGTGTACACTCGCAATTAAACACAACATTGTGTTTTTGTTAAATAAATTAAAGTAATACGTCCCCCGAAATGGCGCTAATTTTAAAATGAAACTAAAATGCTCACGGCTGCACGGGCATTCATAACTCTGCGCGCCCACGGTGAGGGACGAGCAGAACAGAGCGAACGTTGTTTAGTTCATTCCTACTTCCATAGGAATTAATTGAAAAAGCTCACTCTACTCTGCACCATTATTAATGAATTGTGCAGACGTCCTTATTTTACTTTCGCTTTTTACCTGATTTTGAACACAAGAGGGCAGTATAACACTATGTATGATTTGGAAAAAAATTTTTTTTGACTAAACAACCATTCTGGCTGTTTTTAAACTTAAACATTATTCTCTAATTGCTCTCACCATGCCCGTTTCTGAAACTCTGCACATGTCTACTGTCTAATAAATGTGATGTGTCTGTCGGGTTTCATGCAATTTCAAGTATGTTAAGAGTCTCAAAAGCATCAACAAAGAATAATAAAGTTTGATGCGTTGCCACGGCAACAGTATCTAAGATATCAATAATCCTTTCTCAGGTCTACATCTGCCGTGTGTCTACATTATACACATAAAGTTTGAAGCAAATTGGGTAAAAATAAGAGGGTGATTTCAAAGCCTTTAGGAAGTGACACACTTCCTGCTGCCAGTTGGTGGCGCTATAACTTTGACTCACAATAGTCACATCCATGTGATCGGACTCTTACAGCGAACACACTGCTGAAGTTTCATCAAGATCAGTTAATGTATGCAGAAGTTATAACACACTTCCTGTTTCCTTTATTCGCCATAAATTCGTTTCCTCGCCACAGCCAAACCGTTCGAGATATCAAAAATCCCCTGGCAACTTTTCATCCTCAATGTCTTGACTTCATGCTGACCGAGTTTCGTGGCGATTGGTTGAATTCTCTAGGAGGAGTATATCGAATTCCAGGGGCATACGCTTCCAAACAAACCATAATAGCCGACTTCCTGTTGGGCTGGGGTAAAAAGTAAAAGTACAAAGGATATATGAATCGATGAGATCTATATGTGTACCGAGTTTCATATTATTACATTCAAGCGTGTTTGATTTATGGACCAAGTTTTCGGACCCCGTTCCAGGGGGCACTGTCGAGCCCCCCTGCCACGCCCGGGTACCAGCTTCAGCCCGGCCCTGATGGCCACGGGTTCTGACCCGTGTGCAAAGTTTCAAGAGTTTTTGAGCACGTTAAGGGCCCCCAAAGTGCGCTGAGAGTCTCAAAAGTATCCAAAAAGAATATTAAAGTTTGATGCGTTGTCACGGCAACAGCATCTAAGATATCAACAATCCTTTCACAGGTCTAAATCTGGCGTGTGTCTACATTATACACATCAAGTTTGAAGCAAATCGGGTAAAGCCTGTTTGATTTATGGACCAAGTTTTCGGACCCCATTCCAGGGGGCGCTGTCGAGCCCCCCTGCCACGCCCGGGTACCAGCTTCAGCCCGGCCCTGATGGCCACGGTTTCTGACCCGTGTGCAAAGTTTCAAGAGTTTTTGAGCACGTTAAGGGCCCCAAAAGTGCGCTAAGAATCTCAAAAGTATCCAAAAAGAATATTAAAGTTTGATGCGTTGTCACGGCAACAGCATCTAAGATATCAACAATCCTTTCACAGGTCTACATCTGGCTTGTGTCTACATTATACACATCAAGTTTGAAGCAAATAGGGTAAAGCGTGTTGGATATATGGACCAAATTGTCTGACCCGTTCAAGGGGGCGCTGTCGAGCCCCCCTGCCACGCCCGGGTACCAGCTTCAGCCTGGCCCTGATGGCCGCGGGTTTTGTCCCGTGTGCAAAGTTTCAAGAGTTTTCGAGCACGTTAAGAACCCCAAAAGTGCCCGAAAGCATAAAAAAGCATGAAAAAGCTTAAAAAAAGGAATATTAATGTTTGATGCATTGCCATGGCAACAGTATCTAAGATATCAATAATCCTTTCACAGGTCTACATCTGGCGTGTGTCTACATTATGCACATGAAGTTTGAAGCAAATCGGGTAAAAATAAGAGGGTGATTTAAAAGCATTTTGAAAGTGACACACTTCCTGCTTCCAGTTGGTGGCGCTATAACTTTGACTCACAATAGTCACATCCATGTGATCGGGCTCTTACAACGAACACACTGCTGAAGTTTCATCAAGATTAGTTAATGTATGCAGTAGTTATAACACACTTCCTGTTTCACGTTTCTCGCCATAATTTCGTTTACTCGCCACGGCCAAACCGTTCGAGATATCAAAAATCCCCTGGCAATTTTTCATCCTCAGTGTCTTGACTTCATGCTGACCGAGTTTCGTGCCGTGTGTTTGAATTCTCTAGGAGGAGTATTTCACATTCCATTGCATGTGTTTTCCAAACAACCCTTAATAGCCGACTTCCTGTTGGGCTGGGGTAAAAAGTAAGAGCATGAAGTATATATGAACCGATGAGATCTATATGTGTACTGAGTTTCATATTATTACATGCAAGCGTGTTTGATTTATGGACCAAGTGTTCAAACCCCGTTCCAGGGGGCGCTGTCGAGCCCCCCTGCCACGCCCGGGTACCAGCTTCAGCCCGGCCCTGATGGCCGCGGGTTCTGAGATGTGTGCAAAGTTTCAAGAGTTTTCGAGCACGTTAAGGCCCCCAAAAGTGCCCAAAAGGTAGTAAAATAATAATAATAATAAATAATAATCCTAAGGAAAACAATAGGGCCTTCGCCTTTTCAAGGCTTGGGCCCTAATAATAAATATATATATATGAATATAGCTGCGAGCAGCGATTACGGGCCCAAGCCGGTGGCACCGCAACCCCGGTGCCTTTAGTTACCTAAAGGCACCGAAGTGGCGGTGCCGCCGGCTTTGGCCCTTCATCGCTGCTCGCAGCTATATTCATATATATATATATATATATATATATATATATATATATATATAAACAAGCCGGTGGCACCGCCACCCCCGGTGCCTTTATATATATATATATATATATATGTCTACATTGTTCAATCACGCCTCACACACACACACACACTTTTGCAGAGCCCACACCAATGCAAGCTCTATAGCACACATCTTCTCAAAGGTCAAAGCGGAGTTACGATATTGCCCGTCATGCACAGTAACCGTAAAGGCACCGGGGTGGCGGTGCCACCGGCTTGTTTATATATATATATATATCGTATTATTCTAACTTGTAAAAAACTATTAACTTTTGTTAATATTCAACCATTTCACAACTAACTTTTTTCCATAGATCAAACACAACATAATTATATGGTGGACTGAAACAAAAATTATTAATTAAATAAAATTATTGTTTTCCTCTGAAATAGCAAAAGCATCACACACTAGCTGTACCTGCTCTAAATAAAAAAAGAGTAATTCAATAAAAATACAAAATCGAACTAAATAAAATAAATTATTACAAAAACAAAATCAAACCAAAGAAAATATATCTTCGAAAAAAAAAGCGAGTGTCATGAGGAAAGGCGCCTCAGGAATCGTCAGGATTAACTCCATGTGTAAGGAATTTTGATTGATTTTATTTGTCACTTGAAAATTATTGTTAAATGTGTGCCTGCATAACTTTAATAAGATTTATTTTCTTTGATTTGATTTTGTTTTATATAATTTATTTATTTCGATTTTGTATTTTTATTTAAATACTATTATTTATTTAGAGCAGGTACAGCTAAGTGTGCGATGCTTTTGCTATTTCAGAGGGAAAAAAACACATTTTATTTCAAAAAGGCTTTTCAATTAAATAAAATGTTCAAGCTTTGTTTTCGTTTTATTATTTTGTTTGTTTTAAGCTTTGTTTAATTTATATTGTTAATCATCTGACACAAAACAAATGCATAAAGTATCATTTTAACTTTTAAAAAACTATTAACATTTGTTAATAGTACATTGCCTGTCTTTTGTTAATAGGACAAAACATAGTTATTATATTTTATAATATTTTATAAATATATAAAATAAACATTTGTAATGAAATCGTTCAAAAAAATGATATTAGCATTGTTTTAAACTTTGAAACAGAAGTAGCGCAATGCCTGGCCACTCCCGCGCCGCCTCCTTTTCACAATCCGAGGGAACCATCTCCGGAATATTAACCTCACTCCTAGAAGTCCAATTCTCATTATTCATGCCTCTTACCTGGGATTGATTGCACACACACACACACACACACACACACACACACACACACACACACACACACGCACGCACGCACTCACACGCTCACACACACACACACACACACACACACACACGTGTCAAGTCACTTACATTTTAGATGCAATATTGACTGTTCTTCTGTTTCAGCAGCGAAAATAGTTAAACAAAGATCACAGCAGAACCATTGCATCTCACAGCAACGTGTTTTCTCATTACTGAATGATTCAGCATTTTGAACAAATTGGTTGACTCAAAGATTCAATGACCAATCCATAAACATCTGTCTCATTCATGAATGACTCAGTCGTTCAAACGAATCGTTTGAACGAATGAATCAATGACCCGCTCATTAAGACGGTCGCCTGGCGACACCTAGTGACGGTTTAGTGTTATTTGATTATACACTCAAAATATTCCACAACAAATCCTTTAAATTTAATGATATTCAGAACAGAACACAAATAAAAAAATAACTATAATAAAGCCAAAACGAAATAATTTAAAACAAAAGTAAAAGTAAGTGGTGTTAGGCTCACGTAAATCTCTCTTTAGAATCTAAATGTTGCAACATTTGCGATGTATTTGGATGCTAAACTATTCTTTATTACAGGCTTTGTACTTCACTCACGTTCCAATATCGACGGAAAAAATCATCCTCTTCACTTGTGCAAAAATGTGCTTGGAAAAATCACAGTGGAGCGGTGCTTACTGTGAATGATACAAATTGTACTACTGACTATTTCAACATAGCAGTGTAATTTGTATATGTTAGGTTGAATGTTTTATTATTGTGTGTGTGTGTGTGTGTGTGTGTTTGTGTGTGTGTGTGTGTGTGTGTGTGTGTGTGTGTCAGTGTGTGTGTGGGGGTCTGGGTGGCTCAGCGCGATTGAACAGTGAAACATACTCCGTCATTTTCTTCATACAGGACATCATTCAAACGTCAAAGTGTTTACTTATATTTGTGTACACTCGCAATTAAACACAACATTGTGTTTTTGTTAAATAAATTAAAGTAATACGTCCCCCGAAATGGCGCTAATTTTAAAATGAAACTAAAATGCTCACGGCTGCACGGGCATTCATAACTCTGCGCGCCCACGGTGAGGGACGAGCAGAACAGAGCGAACGTTGTTTAGTTCATTCCTACTTCCATAGGAATTAATTGAAAAAGCTCACTCTACTCTGCACCATTATTAATGAATTGTGCAGACGTCCTTATTTTACTTTCGCTTTTTACCTGTTTTTGAACACAAGAGGGCAGTATAACACTATGTATGATTTGGAAAAAAATTTTTTTTGACTAAACAACCATTCTGGCTGTTTTTAAACTTAAACATTATTCTCTAATTGCTCTCACCATGCCCGTTTCTGAAACTCTGCACATGTCTACTGTCTAATAAATGTGATGTGTCTGTCGGGTTTCATGCAATTTCAAGTATGTTAAGAGTCTCAAAAGCATCAACAAAGAATAATAAAGTTTGATGCGTTGCCACGGCAACAGTATCTAAGATATCAATAATCCTTTCTCAGGTCTACATCTGCCGTGTGTCTACATTATACACATAAAGTTTGAAGCAAATTGGGTAAAAATAAGAGGGTGATTTCAAAGCCTTTAGGAAGTGACACACTTCCTGCTGCCAGTTGGTGGCGCTATAACTTTGACTCACAATAGTCACATCCATGTGATCGGACTCTTACAGCGAACACACTGCTGAAGTTTCATCAAGATCAGTTAATGTATGCAGAAGTTATAACACACTTCCTGTTTCCTTTATTCGCCATAAATTCGTTTCCTCGCCACAGCCAAACCGTTCGAGATATCAAAAATCCCCTGGCTACTTTTCATCCTCAATGTCTTGACTTCATGCTGACCGAGTTTCGTGGCGATTGGTTGAATTCTCTAGGAGGAGTATATCGAATTCCAGGGGCATACGCTTCCAAACAAACCATAATAGCCGACTTCCTGTTGGGCTGGGGTAAAAAGTAAAAGTACAAAGGATATATGAATCGATGAGATCTATATGTGTACCGAGTTTCATATTATTACATTCAAGCGTGTTTGATTTATGGACCAAGTTTTCGGACCCCGTTCCAGGGGGCACTGTCGAGCCCCCCTGCCACGCCCGGGTACCAGCTTCAGCCCGGCCCTGATGGCCACGGGTTCTGACCCGTGTGCAAAGTTTCAAGAGTTTTTGAGCACGTTAAGGGCCCCCAAAGTGCGCTGAGAGTCTCAAAAGTATCCAAAAAGAATATTAAAGTTTGATGCGTTGTCACGGCAACAGCATCTAAGATATCAACAATCCTTTCACAGGTCTAAATCTGGCGTGTGTCTACATTATACACATCAAGTTTGAAGCAAATCGGGTAAAGCCTGTTTGATTTATGGACCAAGTTTTCGGACCCCATTCCAGGGGGCGCTGTCGAGCCCCCCTGCCACGCCCGGGTACCAGCTTCAGCCCGGCCCTGATGGCCGCGGTTTCTGACCCGTGTGCAAAGTTTCAAGAGTTTTTGAGCACGTTAAGGGCCCCAAAAGTGCGCTAAGAATCTCAAAAGTATCCAAAAAGAATATTAAAGTTTGATGCGTTGTCACGGCAACAGCATCTAAGATATCAACAATCCTTTCACAGGTCTACATCTGGCTTGTGTCTACATTATACACATCAAGTTTGAAGCAAATAGGGTAAAGCGTGTTGGATATATGGACCAAATTGTCTGACCCGTTCAAGGGGGCGCTGTCGAGCCCCCCTGCCACGCCCGGGTACCAGCTTCAGCCTGGCCCTGATGGCCGCGGGTTTTGTCCCGTGTGCAAAGTTTCAAGAGTTTTCGAGCACGTTAAGAACCCCAAAAGTGCCCGAAAGCATAAAAAAGCATGAAAAAGCTTAAAAAAAGGAATATTAATGTTTGATGCATTGCCATGGCAACAGTATCTAAGATATCAATAATCCTTTCACAGGTCTACATCTGGCGTGTGTCTACATTATGCACATGAAGTTTGAAGCAAATCGGGTAAAAATAAGAGGGTGATTTAAAAGCATTTTGAAAGTGACACACTTCCTGCTTCCAGTTGGTGGCGCTATAACTTTGACTCACAATAGTCACATCCATGTGATCGGGCTCTTACAACGAACACACTGCTGAAGTTTCATCAAGATTAGTTAATGTATGCAGTAGTTATAACACACTTCCTGTTTCACGTTTCTCGCCATAATTTCGTTTACTCGCCACGGCCAAACCGTTCGAGATATCAAAAATCCCCTGGCAATTTTTCATCCTCAGTGTCTTGACTTCATGCTGACCGAGTTTCGTGCCGTGTGTTTGAATTCTCTAGGAGGAGTATTTCACATTCCATTGCATGTGTTTTCCAAACAACCCTTAATAGCCGACTTCCTGTTGGGCTGGGGTAAAAAGTAAGAGCATGAAGTATATATGAACCGATGAGATCTATATGTGTACTGAGTTTCATATTATTACATGCAAGCGTGTTTGATTTATGGACCAAGTGTTCAAACCCCGTTCCAGGGGGCGCTGTCGAGCCCCCCTGCCACGCCCGGGTACCAGCTTCAGCCCGGCCCTGATGGCCGCGGGTTCTGAGATGTGTGCAAAGTTTCAAGAGTTTTCGAGCACGTTAAGGCCCCCAAAAGTGCCCAAAAGGTAGTAAAATAATAATAATAATAATAATAATAATAAATATAGCTGCGAGCAGCGATTACGGGCCCAAGCCGGTGGCACCGCAACCCCGGTGCCTTTAGTTACCTAAAGGCACCGGAGTGGCGGTGCCGCCGGCTTTGGCCCTTCATCGCTGCTCGCAGCTATATTCATATATATATATATATATATATATATATATATATATATATATATATAAACAAGCCGGTGGCACCGCCACCCCGGTGCCTTTATATATATATATATATATATATGTCTACATTGTTCAATCACGCCTCACACACACACACACACTTTTGCAGAGCCCACACCAATGCAAGCTCTATAGCACACATCTTCTCAAAGGTCAAAGCGGAGTTACGATATTGCCCGTCATGCACAGTAACCGTAAAGGCACCGGGGTGGCGGTGCCACCGGCTTGTTTATATATATATATATATCGTATTATTCTAACTTGTAAAAAACTATTAACTTTTGTTAATATTCAACCATTTCACAACTAACTTTTTTCCATAGATCAAACACAACATAATTATATGGTGGACTGAAACAAAAATTATTAATTAAATAAAATTATTGTTTTCCTCTGAAATAGCAAAAGCATCACACACTAGCTGTACCTGCTCTAAATAAAAAAGAGTAATTCAATAAAAATACAAAATCGAACTAAATAAAATAAATTATTACAAAAACAAAATCAAACCAAAGAAAATATATCTTCGAAAAAAAAAGCGAGTGTCATGAGGAAAGGCGCCTCAGGAATCGTCAGGATTAACTCCATGTGTAAGGAATTTTGATTGATTTTATTTGTCACTTGAAAATTATTGTTAAATGTGTGCCTGCATAACTTTAATAAGATTTATTTTCTTTGATTTGATTTTGTTTTATATAATTTATTTATTTCGATTTTGTATTTTTATTTAAATACTATTATTTATTTAGAGCAGGTACAGCTAAGTGTGCGATGCTTTTGCTATTTCAGAGGGAAAAAAACACATTTTATTTCAAAAAGGCTTTTCAATTAAATAAAATGTTCAAGCTTTGTTTTCGTTTTATTATTTTGTTTGTTTTAAGCTTTGTTTAATTTATATTGTTAATCATCTGACACAAAACAAATGCATAAAGTATCATTTTAACTTTTAAAAAACTATTAACATTTGTTAATAGTACATTGCCTGTCTTTTGTTAATAGGACAAAACATAGTTATTATATTTTATAATATTTTATAAATATATAAAATAAACATTTGTAATGAAATCGTTCAAAAAAATGATATTAGCATTGTTTTAAACTTTGAAACAGAAGTAGCGCAATGCCTGGCCACTCCCGCGCCGCCTCCTTTTCACAATCCGAGGGAACCATCTCCGGAATATTAACCTCACTCCTAGAAGTCCAATTCTCATTATTCATGCCTCTTACCTGGGATTGATTGCACACACACACACACACACACACACACACACGCACGCACGCACTCACACGCACACACACACACACACACACACACACACACGTGTCAAGTCACTTACATTTTAGATGCAATATTGACTGTTCTTCTGTTTCAGCAGCGAAAATAGTTAAACAAAGATCACAGCAGAACCATTGCATCTCACAGCAACAGGTTTTCTCATTACTGAATGATTCAGCATTTTGAACAAATTGGTTGACTCAAAGATTCAATGACCAATCCATAAACATCTGTCTCATTCATGAATGACTCAGTCGTTCAAACGAATCGTTTGAACGAATGAATCAATGACCCGCTCATTAAGACGGTCGCCTGGCGACACCTAGTGACGGTTTAGTGTTATTTGATTATACACTCAAAATATTCCACAACAAATCCTTTAAATTTAATGATATTCAGAACAGAACACAAATAAAAAAATAACTATAATAAAGCCAAAACGAAATAATTTAAAACAAAAGTAAAAGTAAGTGGTGTTAGGCTCACGTAAATCTCTCTTTAGAATCTAAATGTTGCAACATTTGCGATGTATTTGGATGCTAAACTATTCTTTATTACAGGCTTTGTACTTCACTCACGTTCCAATATCGACGGAAAAAATCATCCTCTTCACTTGTGCAAAAATGTGCTTGGAAAAATCACAGTGGAGCGGTGCTTACTGTGAATGATACAAATTGTACTACTGACTATTTCAACATAGCAGTGTAATTTGTATATGTTAGGTTGAATGTTTTATTATTGTGTGTGTGTGTGTGTGTGTGTTTGTGTGTGTGTGTGTGTGTGTGTGTGTGTGTGTGTGTGTGTGTGTCAGTGTGTGTGTGGGGGTCTGGGTGGCTCAGCGCGATTGAACAGTGAAACATACTCCGTCATTTTCTTCATACAGGACATCATTCAAACGTCAAAGTGTTTACTTATATTTGTGTACACTCGCAATTAAACACAACATTGTGTTTTTGTTAAATAAATTAAAGTAATACGTCCCCCGAAATGGCGCTAATTTTAAAATGAAACTAAAATGCTCACGGCTGCACGGGCATTCATAACTCTGCGCGCCCACGGTGAGGGACGAGCAGAACAGAGCGAACGTTGTTTAGTTCATTCCTACTTCCATAGGAATTAATTGAAAAAGCTCACTCTACTCTGCACCATTATTAATGAATTGTGCAGACGTCCTTATTTTACTTTCGCTTTTTACCTGATTTTGAACACAAGAGGGCAGTATAACACTATGTATGATTTGGAAAAAAATTTTTTTTGACTAAACAACCATTCTGGCTGTTTTTAAACTTAAACATTATTCTCTAATTGCTCTCACCATGCCCGTTTCTGAAACTCTGCACATGTCTACTGTCTAATAAATGTGATGTGTCTGTCGGGTTTCATGCAATTTCAAGTATGTTAAGAGTCTCAAAAGCATCAACAAAGAATAATAAAGTTTGATGCGTTGCCACGGCAACAGTATCTAAGATATCAATAATCCTTTCTCAGGTCTACATCTGCCGTGTGTCTACATTATACACATAAAGTTTGAAGCAAATTGGGTAAAAATAAGAGGGTGATTTCAAAGCCTTTAGGAAGTGACACACTTCCTGCTGCCAGTTGGTGGCGCTATAACTTTGACTCACAATAGTCACATCCATGTGATCGGACTCTTACAGCGAACACACTGCTGAAGTTTCATCAAGATCAGTTAATGTATGCAGAAGTTATAACACACTTCCTGTTTCCTTTATTCGCCATAAATTCGTTTCCTCGCCACAGCCAAACCGTTCGAGATATCAAAAATCCCCTGGCAACTTTTCATCCTCAATGTCTTGACTTCATGCTGACCGAGTTTCGTGGCGATTGGTTGAATTCTCTAGGAGGAGTATATCGAATTCCAGGGGCATACGCTTCCAAACAAACCATAATAGCCGACTTCCTGTTGGGCTGGGGTAAAAAGTAAAAGTACAAAGGATATATGAATCGATGAGATCTATATGTGTACCGAGTTTCATATTATTACATTCAAGCGTGTTTGATTTATGGACCAAGTTTTCGGACCCCGTTCCAGGGGGCACTGTCGAGCCCCCCTGCCACGCCCGGGTACCAGCTTCAGCCCGGCCCTGATGGCCACGGGTTCTGACCCGTGTGCAAAGTTTCAAGAGTTTTTGAGCACGTTAAGGGCCCCCAAAGTGCGCTGAGAGTCTCAAAAGTATCCAAAAAGAATATTAAAGTTTGATGCGTTGTCACGGCAACAGCATCTAAGATATCAACAATCCTTTCACAGGTCTAAATCTGGCGTGTGTCTACATTATACACATCAAGTTTGAAGCAAATCGGGTAAAGCCTGTTTGATTTATGGACCAAGTTTTCGGACCCCATTCCAGGGGGCGCTGTCGAGCCCCCCTGCCACGCCCGGGTACCAGCTTCAGCCCGGCCCTGATGGCCGCGGTTTCTGACCCGTGTGCAAAGTTTCAAGAGTTTTTGAGCACGTTAAGGGCCCCAAAAGTGCGCTAAGAATCTCAAAAGTATCCAAAAAGAATATTAAAGTTTGATGCGTTGTCACGGCAACAGCATCTAAGATATCAACAATCCTTTCACAGGTCTACATCTGGCTTGTGTCTACATTATACACATCAAGTTTGAAGCAAATAGGGTAAAGCGTGTTGGATATATGGACCAAATTGTCTGACCCGTTCAAGGGGGCGCTGTCGAGCCCCCCTGCCACGCCCGGGTACCAGCTTCAGCCTGGCCCTGATGGCCGCGGGTTTTGTCCCGTGTGCAAAGTTTCAAGAGTTTTCGAGCACGTTAAGAACCCCAAAAGTGCCCGAAAGCATAAAAAAGCATGAAAAAGCTTAAAAAAAGGAATATTAATGTTTGATGCATTGCCATGGCAACAGTATCTAAGATATCAATAATCCTTTCACAGGTCTACATCTGGCGTGTGTCTACATTATGCACATGAAGTTTGAAGCAAATCGGGTAAAAATAAGAGGGTGATTTAAAAGCATTTTGAAAGTGACACACTTCCTGCTTCCAGTTGGTGGCGCTATAACTTTGACTCACAATAGTCACATCCATGTGATCGGGCTCTTACAACGAACACACTGCTGAAGTTTCATCAAGATTAGTTAATGTATGCAGTAGTTATAACACACTTCCTGTTTCACGTTTCTCGCCATAATTTCGTTTACTCGCCACGGCCAAACCGTTCGAGATATCAAAAATCCCCTGGCAATTTTTCATCCTCAGTGTCTTGACTTCATGCTGACCGAGTTTCGTGCCGTGTGTTTGAATTCTCTAGGAGGAGTATTTCACATTCCATTGCATGTGTTTTCCAAACAACCCTTAATAGCCGACTTCCTGTTGGGCTGGGGTAAAAAGTAAGAGCATGAAGTATATATGAACCGATGAGATCTATATGTGTACTGAGTTTCATATTATTACATGCAAGCGTGTTTGATTTATGGACCAAGTGTTCAAACCCCGTTCCAGGGGGCGCTGTCGAGCCCCCCTGCCACGCCCGGGTACCAGCTTCAGCCCGGCCCTGATGGCCGCGGGTTCTGAGATGTGTGCAAAGTTTCAAGAGTTTTCGAGCACGTTAAGGCCCCCAAAAGTGCCCAAAAGGTAGTAAAATAATAATAATAATAATAAATATAGCTGCGAGCAGCGATTACGGGCCCAAGCCGGTGGCACCGCAACCCCGGTGCCTTTAATTACCTAAAGGCACCGGAGTGGCGGTGCCGCCGGCTTTGGCCCTTCATCGCTGCTCGCAGCTATATTTATATATATATATATATATATATATATATATATATATATATATATATATATATATATATATATATATATATATATATAAACAAGCCGGTGGCACCGCCACCCCGGTGCCTTTAGGGTTACTGTGCGTGACGGGCAATAACGTAACCCCGCTTTGACCTTTGAGAAGATGTGTGCTGTAGAGCTTGCATCAGTGTGGGCTCTGCAAAAGTGTGCATTGAGGGCACATATCAACCACAAAGTATGCGTGAGCAACCTTCTGAAACCTAAAATGAAAAATGAGACACCCTACGGTCTCATGGACTTAATGGACACATGAAATAAGTACACAAGTTTGAAAGTTATATGAAGTGTGCCAAGACAGAATATTTGCCTGATCTGATTAGAAAAATAGTTTTTGTGTGTGTGTGTGTGTGTGAGGCGTGATTGAACAATGTAGACATAAAAACATACTCCGTCCTTTTGTTCATACAGGACATTATTCAAACTACAAAGTGTTTACTTATATTTGTGTACAATCGCAATAAAACACAACATTGTGCTTTTGTCAAACTGTAAACTACAACTGTCACCCAACCAAAATCTCTTACACACACACACACACACACACACATAGTTTAAAAGCAAAAAAATCTTTTGGACATTCATCATATTGCATTGGTTTTCATTTCTTGTTCTCGAACAGAGCCCTAATCTGTTTATTTTTTCAGTTACACATTCTACATTGATTAAAAAAGAAAAATCAAATGTGCTTTTATTTTAGACATAAATAAATAATCTATCATTCAGATGAGAGTAAAGTTAGTGTTAGTTAAAATTTTAAGGAAAACAAAAATATGATCTGAAATATCGCACATTCATTTAAAATTCATTCAGGTTCAATTACCAAACATACAAATCTCAATGTAATTTAAAGCAAACAATACATTTAAAATATATGGGTTGTATGCAATTTTTTTATATATAAAAAGATATATATCCAAAAATACAAAGCCTAAACTTTAACAAGGGTTAAACAATCACTGTAACAGACACAATCACACACACACACACACACACACACACACGTCAAATCACTTACATTTTAGATGCAATATTGACTTTTTTTCTGTTTCAGCAGCGAAAATAGTTCAACAAAGATCACAGCAGAACCATCGAGCATCTCACAGCAACGCGTTCTCATTACTGAATGATTCAGCATTTTGAACAAATCGGTTGACTCAAAGATTCAACGACCAATCCATAATCTGTCTCATTCATGAATGACTCAGCCGTTCGAACGAATCGTTTGAACGAATGAATCAATGACTCGCTCATTAAGACGGTCGCCTGGCGACACCTAATGACGGTTTAGTGATATGTTTAAAAGTATCATTCTTTCCAACGATTGTTAATTAACTCATATTTGAAACATAAGCTATATATATATATATATATATATATATATATATATATATATATATATATATATACACATATATACACAAAAATAAAATAAACACATTTGAAGCGTGTTTGCTTACTAAATTGTGAGCTGAACGAAAGTTGCAGCAAATATCAGCAACAGGAGTCAAATTTCATTAATCACGAGAGTGAAGAGCTGACTGAAAAGATGATGACGGAATAGGCATTTTATGTAAAAGCGCCTATTTAAGCGAATCTATCATTATACTCTTTTGTTGTTGTGTTTTCCGTGAAAAATAATAGACTATTGAACTCACAATTCAAGCACGCGCTCTGCACGCGCCACCATTATCAATGTCCGTGTGGACGTCCGCGATCGAACAGTGGAAACATTGGCTACTCCGTCATTTTATTCAAGAAGATCATTCAAACTGCAAAGTGTTTACTTATTTTTGGATACTCGCAATCAAACACAACATTGTGATTTTGTAAAATACATTCAAGAAATCCGCCCCCGAAATGGGGCTTCTTTTAAAATGAAACAAAAATGCTCACAGCTGTACGTCTTGTGGAGACGTCCGTTACTTTCGCTTTCAAGTTAGCGATTTTAAAGCCCCCAGCGGAGTCACGGTGGGAAAATATTCCCATAGTAGCATCAATTGGCCTACCTGATTTTGAACACAAGAGGGCAGTAAAGCACTATGAATGATTTTTATTTTTTTTTATTTTTTTGGCTAAACAACCATTCTGGCTGTTTTTAAACTTAAACATAAATCTTAAATTGAAAAAAAGGAATACAATGGGTTTACTTCTAATATTAGTATAATTTTATAGAAAAATAAATGGTGTATAATTACATTTTAGAAAGATATGAGACATTTCCTGATTCTTTTTTTGACATAATCCCTCGCCATAGCAAAACCGTTTGAGATATTCAATATCCGTTCACAATTTAGCATCTTTAATGTATTTTCATCAAGTTGAAAAAGTTTTGTAACTGTAGATGAAACTAACCCCCCCCCCCACACACACTTTTGCCACAAAAGGTGGCGCTACTGAGCCCCTGCACCACGCCCGTTTCTGAAACTTTGCACATGTCTACTGGCTAATAAATGTGATCTGTCTGTCAAGTTTCATGCAATTTTAAGCAATTTCAGGCATGCTAAGAGTCTCAAAAGCATCCAAAAAGAATATTAAAGTTTGATGCGTTGCCATGGCAACAGTATCTAAGATATCAATAATCCTTTCACAGGTCTACATCTGCCGTGTATTTACATTATACACATCAAGTTTGAAGCAAATCGGGTAAAAATAAGAGGGTGATTTCAAAGTATTTTGAAAGTGACACACTTCATGCTGCCAGTTGGTGGCGCTATAACTTTGACTCACAATAGTCACATCCATGTGATCGGCCTCTCACAGCGAACACACTGTTGAAGTTTCATCAAGATCAGTTAATGTATGCAGAAGTTATAACACACTTCCTGTTTCCATTATTCGCCATAAATTCGTTTCCTCGTCACGGCCAAACCGTTCGAGATATCAGAAATCCCCTGGCAATTTTTCATCCTCAATGTCTTGACATCATGCTGACCGAGTTTCGTTGCGATTGGTTGAATTCTCTAGGAGGAGTATATCGAATTCCAGGGGCATACGCTTCCAAACAAACCATAATAGCCGACTTCCTGTTGGGCTGGGGTAAAAAGTAAAAGTACAAAGGATATATGAATCGATGAGATCTATATGTGTACCGAGTTTCATATTATTACATTCAAGCGTGTTTGATTTATGGACCAAGTTTTCGGACCCCGTTCCAGGGGGCACTGTCGAGCCCCCCTGCCACGCCCGGGTACCAGCTTCAGCCCGGCCCTGATGGCCACGGGTTCTGACCCGTGTGCAAAGTTTCAAGAGTTTTTGAGCACGTTAAGGGCCCCCAAAGTGCGCTGAGAGTCTCAAAAGTATCCAAAAAGAATATTAAAGTTTGATGCGTTGTCACGGCAACAGCATCTAAGATATCAACAATCCTTTCACAGGTCTAAATCTGGCGTGTGTCTACATTATACACATCAAGTTTGAAGCAAATCGGGTAAAGCCTGTTTGATTTATGGACCAAGTTTTCGGACCCCATTCCAGGGGGCGCTGTCGAGCCCCCCTGCCACGCCCGGGTACCAGCTTCAGCCCGGCCCTGATGGCCGCGGTTTCTGACCCGTGTGCAAAGTTTCAAGAGTTTTTGAGCATGTTAAGGGCCCCAAAAGTGCGCTAAGAATCTCAAAAGTATCCAAAAAGAATATTAAAGTTTGATGCGTTGTCACGGCAACAGCATCTAAGATATCAACAATCCTTTCACAGGTCTACATCTGGCTTGTGTCTACATTATACACATCAAGTTTGAAGCAAATAGGGTAAAGCGTGTTGGATATATGGACCAAATTGTCTGACCCGTTCAAGGGGGCGCTGTCGAGCCCCCCTGCCACGCCCGGGTACCAGCTTCAGCCTGGCCCTGATGGCCGCGGGTTTTGTCCCGTGTGCAAAGTTTCAAGAGTTTTTGAGCACGTTAAGAACCCCAAAAGTGCCCGAAAGCATAAAAAAGCATGAAAAAGCTTAAAAAAAGGAATATTAATGTTTGATGCATTGCCATGGCAACAGTATCTAAGATATCAATAATCCTTTCACAGGTCTACATCTGGCGTGTGTCTACATTATGCACATGAAGTTTGAAGCAAATCGGGTAAAAATAAGAGGGTGATTTAAAAGCATTTTGAAAGTGACACACTTCCTGCTTCCAGTTGGTGGCGCTATAACTTTGACTCACAATAGTCACATCCATGTGATCGGGCTCTTACAACGAACACACTGCTGAAGTTTCATCGAGATTAGTTAATGTATGCAGTAGTTATAACACACTTCCTGTTTCACGTTTCTCGCCATAATTTCGTTTACTCGCCACGGCCAAACCGTTCGAGATATCAAAAATCCCCTGGCAATTTTTCATCCTCAGTGTCTTGACTTCATGCTGACCGAGTTTCGTGCCGTGTGTTTGAATTCTCTAGGAGGAGTATTTCACATTCCATTGCATGTGTTTTCCAAACAACCCTTAATAGCCGACTTCCTGTTGGGCTGGGGTAAAAAGTAAGAGCATGAAGTATATATGAACCGATGAGATCTATATGTGTACTGAGTTTCATATTATTACATGCAAGCGTGTTTGATTTATGGACCAAGTGTTCAAACCCCGTTCCAGGGGGCGCTGTCGAGCCCCCCTGCCACGCCCGGGTACCAGCTTCAGCCCGGCCCTGATGGCCGCGGGTTCTGAGATGTGTGCAAAGTTTCAAGAGTTTTCGAGCACGTTAAGGCCCCCAAAAGTGCCCAAAAGGTAGTAAAATAATAATAATAATAATAATAATAATAATAATAATAATAATAAATAATAATCCTTAGGAAAACAATAGGGCCTTCGCCTTTTCAAGGCTTGGGCCCTAATAATAATAATAATAATAATAAATATAGCTGCGAGCAGCGATTACGGGCCCAAGCCGGTGGCACCGCAACCCCGGTGCCTTTAATTACCTAAAGGCACCGGAGTGGCGGTGCCGCCGGCTTTGGCCCTTCATCGCTGCTCGCAGCTATATTTATATATATATATATATATATATATATATATATATAAACAAGCCGGTGGCACCGCCACCCCGGTGCCTTTAGGGTTACTGTGCGTGACGGGCAATAACGTAACCCCGCTTTGACCTTTGAGAAGATGTGTGCTGTAGAGCTTGCATCAGTGTGGGCTCTGCAAAAGTGTGCATTGAGGGCACATATCAACCACAAAGTATGCGTGAGCAACCTTCTGAAACCTAAAATGAAAAATGAGACACCCTACGGTCTCATGGACTTAATGGACACATGAAATAAGTACACAAGTTTGAAAGTTATATGAAGTGTGCCAAGACAGAATATTTGCCTGATCTGATTAGAAAAATAGTTTTTGTGTGTGTGTGTGTGTGTGTGTGAGGCGTGATTGAACAATGTAGACATAAAAACATACTCCGTCCTTTTGTTCATACAGGACATTATTCAAACTACAAAGTGTTTACTTATATTTGTGTACAATCGCAATAAAACACAACATTGTGCTTTTGTCAAACTGTAAACTACAACTGTCACCCAACCAAAATCTCTTACACACACACACACACACACACATAGTTTAAAAGCAAAAAAATCTTTTGGACATTCATCATATTGCATTGGTTTTCATTTCTTGTTCTCGAACAGAGCCCTAATCTGTTTATTTTTTCAGTTACACATTCTACATTGATTAAAAAAGAAAAATCAAATGTGTTTTTATTTTATACATAAATAAATAATCTAGCATTCAGATGAGAGTAAAGTTAGTGTTAGTTCAAATTTTAAGGAAAACAAAAATATGATCTGAAATATCGCACATTCATTTAAAATTCATTCAGGTTCAATTACCAAACATACAAATCTCAATGTAATTTAAAGCAAACAATACATTTAAAATATATGGGTTGTATGCAATTTTTTTATATATAAAAAGATATATATCCAAAAATACAAAGCCTAAACTTTAACAAGGGTTAAACAATCACTGTAACAGACACAATCACACACACACACACACACGTCAAATCACTTACATTTTAGATGCAATATTGACTTTTTTTCTGTTTCAGCAGCGAAAATAGTTCAACAAAGATCACAGCAGAACCATCGAGCATCTCACAGCAACGCGTTCTCATTACTGAATGATTCAGCATTTTGAACAAATCGGTTGACTCAAAGATTCAACGACCAATCCATAATCTGTCTCATTCATGAATGACTCAGCCGTTCGAACGAATCGTTTGAACGAATGAATCAATGACTCGCTCATTAAGACGGTCGCCTGGCGACACCTAATGACGGTTTAGTGATATGTTTAAAAGTATCATTCTTTCCAACGATTGTTAATTAACTCATATTTGAAACATAAGCTATATATATATATATATATATATATATATATACACACATATATATACACAAAAATAAAATAAACACATTTGAAGCGTGTTTGCTTACTAAATTGTGAGCTGAACGAAAGTTGCAGCAAATATCAGCAACAGGAGTCAAATTTCATTAATCACGAGAGTGAAGAGCTGACTGAAAAGATGATGACGGAATAGGCTATTTTATGTAAAAGCGCCTATTTAAGCGAATCTATCATTATACTCTTTTGTTGTTGTGTTTTCCGTGAAAAATAATAGACTATTGAACTCACAATTCAAGCACGCGCTCTGCACGCGCCACCATTATCAATGTCCGTGTGGACGTCCGCGATCGAACAGTGGAAACATTGGCTACTCCGTCATTTTATTCAAGAAGATCATTCAAACTGCAAAGTGTTTACTGATTTTTGGATACTCGCAATCAAACACAACATTGTGATTTTGTAAAATACATTCAAGAAATCCGCCCCCGAAATGGGGCTTCTTTTAAAATGAAACAAAAATGCTCACAGCTGCACGTCTTGTGGAGACGTCCGTTACTTTCGCTTTCAAGTTAGCGATTTTAAAGCCCCCAGCGGAGTCACGGTGGGAAAATATTCCCATAGTAGCATCAATTGGCCTACCTGATTTTGAACACAAGAGGGCAGTAAAGCACTATGAATGATTTTAATTTTTTTTTTTTTTTTGGCTAAACAACCATTCTGGCTGTTTTTAAACTTAAACATAAATCTTAAATTGAAAAAAAGGAAGACAATGGGTTTACTTCTAATATTAGTATAATTTTATAGAAAAATAAATGGTGTATAATTACATTTTAGAAAGATATGAGACATTTCCTGATTCTTTTTTTGACATAATCCCTCGCCATAGCAAAACCGTTTGAGATATTCAATATCCGTTCACAATTTAGCATCTTTAATGTATTTTCATCAAGTTGAAAAAGTTTTGTAACTGTAGATGAAACTAACCCCCCCCCCACACACACTTTTGTCACAAAAGGTGGCGCTACTGAGCCCCTGCACCACGCCCGTTTCTGAAACTTTGCACATGTCTACTGGCTAATAAATGTGATCTGTCTGTCAAGTTTCATGCAATTTTAAGCAATTTCAGGCATGCTAAGAGTCTCAAAAGCATCCAAAAAGAATATTAAAGTTTGATGCGTTGCCATGGCAACAGTATCTAAGATATCAATAATCCTTTCACAGGTCTACATCTGCCGTGTATTTACATTATACACATCAAGTTTGAAGCAAATCGGGTAAAAATAAGAGGGTGATTTCAAAGTATTTTGAAAGTGACACACTTCCTGCTGCCAGTTGGTGGCGCTATAACTTTGACTCACAATAGTCACATCCATGTGATCGGCCTCTCACAGCGAACACACTGTTGAAGTTTCATCAAGATCAGTTAATGTATGCAGAAGTTATAACACACTTCCTGTTTCCATTATTCGCCATAAATTCGTTTCCTCGTCACGGCCAAACCGTTCGAGATATCAAAAATCCCCTGGCAATTTTTCATCCTCAATGTCTTGACATCATGCTGACCGAGTTTCGTTGCGATTGGTTGAATTCTCTAGGAGGAGTATATCGAATTCCAGGGGCATACGCTTCCAAACAAACCATAATAGCCGACTTCCTGTTGGGCTGGGGTAAAAAGTAAAAGTACAAAGGATATATAAACCGATGAGATCTATATGTGTACCGAGTTTCATATTATTACATGCAAGCGTGTTTGATTTATGGACCAAGTTTTCGGACCTCGTTCCAGGGGGCGCTGTCGAGCCTCCCTGCCACGCCCGGGTACCAGCTTCAGCCCGGCCCTGATGGCCGCGGGTTCTGACCCGTGTGCAAAGTTTCAAGAGTTTTTGAGCATGTTAAGGGCCCCCAAAGTGCGCTGAGAGTCTCAAAAGTATCCAAAAAGAATATTAAAGTTTGATGCGTTGTCACGGCAACAGCATCTAAGATATCAACAATCCTTTCACAGGTCTAAATCTGGCGTGTGTCTACATTATACACATCAAGTTTGAAGCAAATCGGGTAAAGCCTGTTTGATTTATGGACCAAGTTTTCGGACCCCATTCCAGGGGGCGCTGTCGAGCCCCCCTGCCACGCCCGGGTACCAGCTTCAGCCCGGCCCTGATGGCCGCGGTTTCTGACCCGTGTGCAAAGTTTCAAGAGTTTTTGAGCACGTTAAGGGCCCCAAAAGTGCGCTAAGAATCTCAAAAGTATCCAAAAAGAATATTAAAGTTTGATGCGTTGTCACGGCAACAGCATCTAAGATATCAACAATCCTTTCACAGGTCTACATCTGGCTTGTGTCTACATTATACACATCAAGTTTGAAGCAAATAGGGTAAAGCGTGTTGGATATATGGACCAAATTGTCTGACCCGTTCAAGGGGGCGCTGTCGAGCCCCCCTGCCACGCCCGGGTACCAGCTTCAGCCTGGCCCTGATGGCCGCGGGTTTTGTCCCGTGTGCAAAGTTTCAAGAGTTTTTGAGCACGTTAAGAACCCCAAAAGTGCCCGAAAGCATAAAAAAGCATGAAAAAGCTTAAAAAAAGGAATATTAATGTTTGATGCATTGCCATGGCAACAGTATCTAAGATATCAATAATCCTTTCACAGGTCTACATCTGGCGTGTGTCTACATTATGCACATGAAGTTTGAAGCAAATCGGGTAAAAATAAGAGGGTGATTTAAAAGCATTTTGAAAGTGACACACTTCCTGCTTCCAGTTGGTGGCGCTATAACTTTGACTCACAATAGTCACATCCATGTGATCGGGCTCTTACAACGAACACACTGCTGAAGTTTCATCGAGATTAGTTAATGTATGCAGTAGTTATAACACACTTCCTGTTTCACGTTTCTCGCCATAATTTCGTTTACTCGCCACGGCCAAACCGTTCGAGATATCAAAAATCCCCTGGCAATTTTTCATCCTCAGTGTCTTGACTTCATGCTGACCGAGTTTCGTGCCGTGTGTTTGAATTCTCTAGGAGGAGTATTTCACATTCCATTGCATGTGTTTTCCAAACAACCCTTAATAGCCGACTTCCTGTTGGGCTGGGGTAAAAAGTAAGAGCATGAAGTATATATGAACCGATGAGATCTATATGTGTACTGAGTTTCATATTATTACATGCAAGCGTGTTTGATTTATGGACCAAGTGTTCAAACCCCGTTCCAGGGGGCGCTGTCGAGCCCCCCTGCCACGCCCGGGTACCAGCTTCAGCCCGGCCCTGATGGCCGCGGGTTCTGAGATGTGTGCAAAGTTTCAAGAGTTTTCGAGCACGTTAAGGCCCCCAAAAGTGCCCAAAAGGTAGTAAAATAATAATAATAATAAATAATAATCCTTAGGAAAACAATAGGGCCTTCGCCTTTTCAAGGCTTGGGCCCTAATAAATATAGCTGCGAGCAGCGATTACGGGCCCAAGCCGGTGGCACCGCAACCCTGGTTCCTTTAGTTACCTAAAGGCACCGGGGTGGCGGTGCCGCCGGCTTTGGCCCTTCATCGCTGCTCGCAGCTATATTTATATATATATATATATATATATATATATATAAATTATATATATATATATAAAAAATACATATATATATATATATATATATATTTTTTATATACATATATATATATATATATATATATATCTCACTTGCCTTACCTGAGAACAATGAAAACAATAAAAAAAACTAGGGAATCACTAAACCGAGAGAATTATTCTGTTTTGATGATACACTCAAAATATTACACAAGCAATTCTTTAAATTTAATGATATTCAGAACAGAACAAGAATTCAAAAAAACTATAATTAAGAATTAACCGAAATAATTGAAAGCGAAAGTGAAAGTAAGTGGTGTTTGGCCACGTAACTCTCTCATTAGAATCAAACTGTTTCAACATTTGCGATGTATTTGGATGCTAAACTATTCTTTATTATGGGCTTTGTACTTCACTCAGGTTTCAATATGTGTGTGTGTGTGTGTGTGTGTGTGTGTGTGTGTGTGTGTGAGGTGCGGGTGCGATTGAACTGTTACACATAAAAACATACTCCGTCCAATAAAACACAACAAAGTGCTTTTTTCAAACTATAAACTCTTGTCAAACTGTAACCTACAACTGTCACCAAACTAAAATCACACGCACACACTGTCTAAAAGCAAAAAATATTTATCCAACCCCATTTAAAACAGTCTGTGGGTGCCATCTTTTGGACATTCACCACATCGCATTGATTTTCATTTATTGTCCTCAGAGCCCTAATCTGTTTATTTTTCAATTACACATTCTACATTGATTAAAAAAGAAAAATTCAAATGTGTTTTTATTTTATACAGGAATAAATTATTTATAATTCAGATGAGAATAAAGTTAGTGTTTTACAATTTAAAGGAAAACAAATATATTGTTCTGAAATATAGCACATTCATTTTAAATTCATTCAGCTTCAATTACCAATACAATCTTAATTTTATTTAAAGCAAACTATACATTTAAAAGATCTTGGTTCTGTGCATATTTTGTAATTAAAAAAAAATACAAAATTGTTATGCAAAAAGACAAGGCCTTAGAGATTTCTTTATCCTTTAATGCAGGAAAAATCACACAGCAATGAAAGGCTTAATATCATGTCACTGTAACAGCCAGCCAGCCACACACACACATATAAACACAGACACCAGCCCTCCCTCCCCCTCCCTCCCCACACAGACAGCCACACACACACACACACATAGAATGGGAGGGGGCCCTCTCTCTGTCAAAGAGTGACAGAGAGAGATACCATTTCATGAAATCCACATTCAAACCACAATATCTGACTTTCTGAGGGTTGGAGCTATTGACTGTAAATTAGAAAGTTGTTTGGCTTGAGGAGAAGAATATACAAGCTGAGTTTTGTAACTGTAGGTAAATCTAACTAAGTTATAACACACTTTATATGTCCTTTTTTAGTCATGAAAATTCATTTCCTCGCCACGGCCAAACCGTTCGAGATATCAAAAATCCGTCAGCAATTTAGCATCCTCAATGTCTTGACTTCATGCTGACCGAGTTTGGTTGGAATCCGATCAATTCCCAAGGAGAATTAAATCGAATTTCAGGGGTATGCGTTTCCAAACAAACCATAATAGCCGGCTTCCTGTTGGACTGTCGTAAAACTTAGAGCACGAAAGTTGTTCAACCCAATGAGATCTATAAGTGTACCGAGTTTCACATTATTACATGCAAGTGTGTTTGACTTATGGAAAAGTGTTCAAATACCAGTCCAGGGGGCGCTGTCGAGCCGCCCTGCCACGCCCGGGTACCAGCTTCAACCCGGCCCTGATGGCCGCAGGTTCTGACCCGTGTGCAAAGTTTCAAGAGTTTTAGAGGATGTTAAGGGCCCCAAAAGCCCCCGAAACCTTGAACAACAATAATTAAAAGCATTCTCACTCAAACAGACACATCCCCCTCCCCCCACAGACACAGAGGTACGCAGAGAGAGGGAGAGAGTGACAGAGATTACTCCGAAACATCCACATTCAAACCAAAATATCTGACTTTCTTTTATTCGGAGCCAAAATCTGTAAATTAGAAAGTTGTCCGGCTTGATCTGAACAATATTCCTACCGAGTTTTATGATTGCAGGTAAAACTATGAAACTAACCCTCTCACTTTTGTCAAAAGGTGGCGCTACTGAGCCCCTGCACCACGTCCGTTCCTGAAACTTTGCACATGTCTACTGGCTAATAAATGTGACATGTCTGTCGAGTTTCATGCAATTTCAAGCATGCTAAGAGTCTCAAAAGCATCCTAAAAGAATTTTAAAGTATGATGCGTTGCCACGGCAACAGTATCAAAGATATCAAGAATCCATTCACAGGTCTACATCTGCCGTATGTTTACATTATACAGATGAAGTTTGAAGCAAATTGGGTTCAAATAAGAGGGTGATTTCACAGCATTTTGAAAGTGACACACTTCCTGCTGCCAGTTGGTGGCGCTATAACTTTGACTCACAATAGTCACATCCATGTGATCGTCCTCTTACAACGAACACACTGCTGAAGTTTCATTAAGATCAGTTAATGTATGCTGAAGTTATAACACACTTCCTGTTTCACGTTTCTCGCCATAATTTCATTTCCTCGCCACGGCCAAACCGTTCGAGATATCAAAAATCCGCTGGCAATTTTTCATCCTCAATGTCTTGACTTCATGCTGACCGAGTTTCGTGGCATTTCTTTGAATTCTCTAGGAGAAGTACTTTAAATTCCATTGCATGCGTTTTACAAACAACCCTAAATAGCCGACTTCCTGTTGGGCTGGGGTAAAAAGTAAGAGCATGAAGTATATATGAACCGATGAGATCTATATGTGTACTGAGTTTCATATTCTTACATGCAAGCGTGTTTGATTTATGGACCAAGTTTTCGGACCCCGTTCCAGGGGGCGCTGTCGAGCCCCCCTGCCACGCCCGGGTACCATCTTCAGCCCGGCCCTGATGGCCGCGGGTTCTGACCCGTGTGCAAAGTTTCAAGAGTTTTCGTGCACGTTAAGAGCCCCAAAAGTGCCCGAATAGTCGTAAGAAAAATAAAAGAGAAAAAAAAAAAAAATAATCCTAAGGAAAACAATAGGGCCTTCGCCCTTTCAGGGCTTGGGCCCTAAAAATAATCCTAAGGAAAACAATAGGGCCTTCGCCCTTTCAGGGCTTGGGCCCTAATAATAAATAATAATCCTAAGGAAAACAATAGGGCCTTCGCCTTTTCAAGGCTTGGGCCCTAATAATAATAATAAATAATAATCCTAAGGAAAACAATAGGGCCTTCGCCTTTTCAAGGCTTGGGCCCTAATAATAATAATAAATAATAATCCTAAGGAAAACAATAGGGCCTTCGCCTTTTCAAGGCTTGGGCCCTAATAATCCTAAGGAAAACAATAGGGCCTTCGCCTGTTTCAACATTTGCGATGTATTTGGATGCTAAACTATTCTTTATTATGGGCTTTGTACTTCACTCAGGTTTCAATATGTGTGTGTGTGTGTGTGTGTGTGTGTGTGTGTGTGTGTGAGGTGCGGGTGCGATTGAACTGTTACACATAAAAACATACTCCGTCCAATAAAACACAACAAAGTGCTTTTTTCAAACTATAAACTCTTGTCAAACTGTAACCTACAACTGTCACCAAACTAAAATCACACGCACACACTGTCTAAAAGCAAAAAATATGTATCCAACCCCATTTAAAACAGTCTGTGGGTGCCATCTTTTGGACATTCACCACATCGCATTGATTTTCATTTATTGTCCTCAGAGCCCTAATCTGTTTATTTTTCAATTACACATTCTACATTGATTAAAAAAGAAAAATTCAAATGTGTTTTTATTTTATACAGGAATAAATTATTTATAATTCAGATGAGAATAAAGTTAGTGTTTTACAATTTAAAGGAAAACAAATATATTGTTCTGAAATATAGCACATTCATTTTAAATTCATTCAGCTTCAATTACCAATACAATCTTAATTTTATTTAAAGCAAACTATACATTTAAAAGATCTTGGTTCTGTGCATATTTTGTAATTTAAAAAAAATACAAAATTGTTATGCAAAAAGACAAGGCCTTAGAGATTTCTTTATCCTTTAATGCAGGAAAAATCACACAGCAATGAAAGGCTTAATATCATGTCACTGTAACAGCCAGCCAGCCACACACACACATATAAACACAGACACCAGCCCTCCCTCCCCCTCCCTCCCCACACAGACAGCCACACACACACACACACATAGAATGGGAGGGGGCCCTCTCTCTGTCAAAGAGTGACAGAGAGAGATACCATTTCATGAAATCCACATTCAAACCACAATATCTGACTTTCTGAGGGTTGGAGCTATTGACTGTAAATTAGAAAGTTGTTTGGCTTGAGGAGAAGAATATACAAGCTGAGTTTTGTAACTGTAGGTAAATCTAACTAAGTTATAACACACTTTATATGTCCTTTTTTAGTCATGAAAATTCATTTCCTCGCCACGGCCAAACCGTTCGAGATATCAAAAATCCGTCAGCAATTTAGCATCCTCAATGTCTTGACTTCATGCACGCCTAGTTTGGCGATGATTGAATGAATTGCCTAGGAGTAGTACTTCAAATTCCACAGCAAGCGTTTTCCAAACAACCCATAATAGCCGACTTCCTGTTGGGCTGGCGTAAAACTTGACCAGGGGTAAAATGTTTGGCCCGATGAGATCTATATGTGTACTGAGTTTCATATTAATTCATGCAAGCGTGTTGAATATATGGACCAAATTGTCGGACCCCGTTCAAGGGGGCGCTGTTGAGCCCCCCTGCCACGCCCGGGTACCAGCTTCAGCCCGGCCCTGATGGCCGTGGGTTCTGACCTGTGTGCAAAATTTCAAAAGTTTTTGAGCACGTTAAGAGTCCCAAAATCCCCTGAAACCTTGAAATGCATTAAAATCAATAGACAAATCCCTCACACACAGAGACGGAAAGAGAGGGAGAGAAAATTCTCAGAAACATCCACATTCAAACTAAAATATCTGACTCCCTCTTGGTCTGAGCTAATGACAGTAAATTAGAAAGTTGTCCGGCTTGATCTGAACAATATGCGTACCGAGTTTTATGATTGTAGGTAAAACTATAGAACTAACACCCCCACTTTTGTCAAAAGGTGGCGCTACTGAGCCCCTGCACCACGCCCGTTTCTGAAACTTTGCACATGTCTACTGGCTAATAAATGTGATGTGTCTGTCGAGTTTCATGTTATTTCAAGTATGTTAAGAGTCTCAAAAGCATCAACAAAGAATATTAAAGTTTGATGCGTTGCCACGGCAACAGTATCTAATATATCAATAATCCTTTCACAGGTCTACATCTGCCGTGTATTTACATTATACAGATGAAGTTTGAAGCAAATTGGGTTAAAATAAGAGGGTGATTTCAAAGCATTTTGAAAGTGACACACTTCCTGCTGCCAGTTGGTGGCGCTATAACTTTGACTCACAATAGTCACATCCATGTGATCGGCCTCTTAAAGCGAACACACTGGTGAAGTTTCGTTAAGATCAGCTAATGTATGCTGAAGTTATAACACACTTCCTGTTTCACGTTTCTCGCCATAAATTCGTTTCCTCGCCACGGCCAAACCGTTCGAGATATCAAAAATCCCCTGGCAATTTTTCATCCTCAATGTCTTGACTTCATGCTGACCGAGTTTCGTGGCGATTGGTTGAATTCTCTAGGAGGAGTATATCGAATTCCAGGGGCATACGCTTCCAAACAAACCATAATAGCCGACTTCCTGTTGGGCTGGGGTAAAAAGTAAAAGTACAAAGGATATATGAATCGATGAGATCTATATGTGTACCGAGTTTCATATTATTACATTCAAGCGTGTTTGATTTATGGACCAAGTTTTCGGACCCCGTTCCAGGGGGCACTGTCGAGCCCCCCTGCCACGCCCGGGTACCAGCTTCAGCCCGGCCCTGATGGCCACGGGTTCTGACCCGTGTGCAAAGTTTCAAGAGTTTTTGAGCACGTTAAGGGCCCCCAAAGTGCGCTGAGAGTCTCAAAAGTATCCAAAAAGAATATTAAAGTTTGATGCGTTGTCACGGCAACAGCATCTAAGATATCAACAATCCTTTCACAGGTCTAAATCTGGCGTGTGTCTACATTATACACATCAAGTTTGAAGCAAATCGGGTAAAGCCTGTTTGATTTATGGACCAAGTTTTCGGACCCCATTCCAGGGGGCGCTGTCGAGCCCCCCTGCCACGCCCGGGTACCAGCTTCAGCCCGGCCCTGATGGCCGCGGTTTCTGACCCGTGTGCAAAGTTTCAAGAGTTTTTGAGCACGTTAAGGGCCCCAAAAGTGCGCTAAGAATCTCAAAAGTATCCAAAAAGAATATTAAAGTTTGATGCGTTGTCACGGCAACAGCATCTAAGATATCAACAATCCTTTCACAGGTCTACATCTGGCTTGTGTCTACATTATACACATCAAGTTTGAAGCAAATAGGGTAAAGCGTGTTGGATATATGGACCAAATTGTCTGACCCGTTCAAGGGGGCGCTGTCGAGCCCCCCTGCCACGCCCGGGTACCAGCTTCAGCCTGGCCCTGATGGCCGCGGGTTTTGTCCCGTGTGCAAAGTTTCAAGAGTTTTCGAGCACGTTAAGAACCCCAAAAGTGCCCGAAAGCATAAAAAAGCATGAAAAAGCTTAAAAAAAGGAATATTAATGTTTGATGCATTGCCATGGCAACAGTATCTAAGATATCAATAATCCTTTCACAGGTCTACATCTGGCGTGTGTCTACATTATGCACATGAAGTTTGAAGCAAATCGGGTAAAAATAAGAGGGTGATTTAAAAGCATTTTGAAAGTGACACACTTCCTGCTTCCAGTTGGTGGCGCTATAACTTTGACTCACAATAGTCACATCCATGTGATCGGGCTCTTACAACGAACACACTGCTGAAGTTTCATCAAGATTAGTTAATGTATGCAGTAGTTATAACACACTTCCTGTTTCACGTTTCTCGCCATAATTTCGTTTACTCGCCACGGCCAAACCGTTCGAGATATCAAAAATCCCCTGGCAATTTTTCATCCTCAGTGTCTTGACTTCATGCTGACCGAGTTTCGTGCCGTGTGTTTGAATTCTCTAGGAGGAGTATTTCACATTCCATTGCATGTGTTTTCCAAACAACCCTTAATAGCCGACTTCCTGTTGGGCTGGGGTAAAAAGTAAGAGCATGAAGTATATATGAACCGATGAGATCTATATGTGTACTGAGTTTCATATTATTACATGCAAGCGTGTTTGATTTATGGACCAAGTGTTCAAACCCCGTTCCAGGGGGCGCTGTCGAGCCCCCCTGCCACGCCCGGGTACCAGCTTCAGCCCGGCCCTGATGGCCGCGGGTTCTGAGATGTGTGCAAAGTTTCAAGAGTTTTCGAGCACGTTAAGGCCCCCAAAAGTGCCCAAAAGGTAGTAAAATAATAATAAATATAGCTGCGAGCAGCGATTACGGGCCCAAGCCGGTGGCACCGCAACCCCGGTGCCTTTAATTACCTAAAGGCACCGGAGTGGCGGTGCCGCCGGCTTTGGCCCTTCATCGCTGCTCGCAGCTATATTTATATATATATATATATATATATATATATATATATATATATAAACAAGCCGGTGGCACCGCCACCCCGGTGCCTTTAGGGTTACTGTGCGTGACGGGCAATAACGTAACCCCGCTTTGACCTTTGAGAAGATGTGTGCTGTAGAGCTTGCATCAGTGTGGGCTCTGCAAAAGTGTGCATTGAGGGCACATATCAACCACAAAGTATGCGTGAGCAACCTTCTGAAACCTAAAATGAAAAATGAGACACCCTACGGTCTCATGGACTTAATGGACACATGAAATAAGTACACAAGTTTGAAAGTTATATGAAGTGTGCCAAGACAGAATATTTGCCTGATCTGATTAGAAAAATAGTTTTTGTGTGTGTGTGTGTGTGTGTGTGAGGCGTGATTGAACAATGTAGACATAAAAACATACTCCGTCCTTTTGTTCATACAGGACATTATTCAAACTACAAAGTGTTTACTTATATTTGTGTACAATCGCAATAAAACACAACATTGTGCTTTTGTCAAACTGTAAACTACAACTGTCACCCAACCAAAATCTCTTACACACACACACACACACACACATAGTTTAAAAGCAAAAAAATCTTTTGGACATTCATCATATTGCATTGGTTTTCATTTCTTGTTCTCGAACAGAGCCCTAATCTGTTTATTTTTTCAGTTACACATTCTACATTGATTAAAAAAGAAAAATCAAATGTGTTTTTATTTTATACATAAATAAATAATCTAGCATTCAGATGAGAGTAAAGTTAGTGTTAGTTCAAATTTTAAGGAAAACAAAAATATGATCTGAAATATCGCACATTCATTTAAAATTCATTCAGGTTCAATTACCAAACATACAAATCTCAATGTAATTTAAAGCAAACAATACATTTAAAATATATGGGTTGTATGCAATTTTTTTATATATAAAAAGATATATATCCAAAAATACAAAGCCTAAACTTTAACAAGGGTTAAACAATCACTGTAACAGACACAATCACACACACACACACACGTCAAATCACTTACATTTTAGATGCAATATTGACTTTTTTTCTGTTTCAGCAGCGAAAATAGTTCAACAAAGATCACAGCAGAACCATCGAGCATCTCACAGCAACGCGTTCTCATTACTGAATGATTCAGCATTTTGAACAAATCGGTTGACTCAAAGATTCAACGACCAATCCATAATCTGTCTCATTCATGAATGACTCAGCCGTTCGAACGAATCGTTTGAACGAATGAATCAATGACTCGCTCATTAAGACGGTCGCCTGGCGACACCTAATGACGGTTTAGTGATATGTTTAAAAGTATCATTCTTTCCAACGATTGTTAATTAACTCATATTTGAAACATAAGCTATATATATATATATATATATATATATATATATATATATATATATATATATATATATATATATATATATATATATATATATATACACACATATATATACACAAAAATAAAATAAACACATTTGAAGCGTGTTTGCTTACTAAATTGTGAGCTGAACGAAAGTTGCAGCAAATATCAGCAACAGGAGTCAAATTTCATTAATCACGAGAGTGAAGAGCTGACTGAAAAGATGATGACGGAATAGGCTATTTTATGTAAAAGCGCCTATTTAAGCGAATCTATCATTATACTCTTTTGTTGTTGTGTTTTCCGTGAAAAATAATAGACTATTGAACTCACAATTCAAGCACGCGCTCTGCACGCGCCACCATTATCAATGTCCGTGTGGACGTCCGCGATCGAACAGTGGAAACATTGGCTACTCCGTCATTTTATTCAAGAAGATCATTCAAACTGCAAAGTGTTTACTTATTTTTGGATACTCGCAATCAAACACAACATTGTGATTTTGTAAAATACATTCAAGAAATCCGCCCCCGAAATGGGGCTTCTTTTAAAATGAAACAAAAATGCTCACAGCTGCACGTCTTGTGGAGACGTCCGTTACTTTCGCTTTCAAGTTAGCGATTTTAAAGCCCCCAGCGGAGTCACGGTGGGAAAATATTCCCATAGTAGCATCAATTGGCCTACCTGATTTTGAACACAAGAGGGCAGTAAAGCACTATGAATGATTTTTATTTTTTTTATTTTTTTGGCTAAACAACCATTCTGGCTGTTTTTAAACTTAAACATAAATCTTAAATTGAAAAAAAGGAATACAATGGGTTTACTTCTAATATTAGTATAATTTTATAGAAAAATAAATGGTGTATAATTACATTTTAGAAAGATATGAGACATTTCCTGATTCTTTTTTTGACATAATCCCTCGCCATAGCAAAACCGTTTGAGATATTCAATATCCGTTCACAATTTAGCATCTTTAATGTATTTTCATCAAGTTGAAAAAGTTTTGTAACTGTAGATGAAACTAACCCCCCCCCCACACACACTTTTGTCACAAAAGGTGGCGCTACTGAGCCCCTGCACCACGCCCGTTTCTGAAACTTTGCACATGTCTACTGGCTAATAAATGTGATCTGTCTGTCAAGTTTCATGCAATTTTAAGCAATTTCAGGCATGCTAAGAGTCTCAAAAGCATCCAAAAAGAATATTAAAGTTTGATGCGTTGCCATGGCAACAGTATCTAAGATATCAATAATCCTTTCACAGGTCTACATCTGCCGTGTATTTACATTATACACATCAAGTTTGAAGCAAATCGGGTAAAAATAAGAGGGTGATTTCAAAGCCTTTAGGAAGTGACACACTTCCTGCTGCCAGTTGGTGGCGCTATAACTTTGACTCACAATAGTCACATCCATGTGATCGGCCTCTCACAGCGAACACACTGTTGAAGTTTCATCAAGATCAGTTAATTTATGCAGAAGTTATAACACACTTCCTGTTTCCATTATTCGCCATAAATTCGTTTCCTCGTCACGGCCAAACCGTTCGAGATATCAAAAATCCCCTGGCAATTTTTCATCCTCAATGTCTTGACATCATGCTGACCGAGTTTCGTTGCGATTGGTTGAATTCTCTAGGAGGAGTATATCGAATTCCAGGGGCATACGCTTCCAAACAAACCATAATAGCCGACTTCCTGTTGGGCTGGGGTAAAAAGTAAAAGTACAAAGGATATATGAATCGATGAGATCTATATGTGTACCGAGTTTCATATTATTACATGCAAGCGTGTTTGATTTATGGACCAAGTTTTCGGACCTCGTTCCAGGGGGCGCTGTCGAGCCCCCCTGCCACGCCCGGGTACCAGCTTCAGCCCGGCCCTGATGGCCACGGGTTCTGACCCGTGTGCAAAGTTTCAAGAGTTTTCGTGCACGTTAAGGGCCCCCAAAGTGCGCTGAGAGTCTCAAAAGTATCCAAAAAGAATATTAAAGTTTGATGCGTTGTCACAGCAACAGCATCTAAGATATCAACAATCCTTTCACAGGTCTAAATCTGGCGTGTGTCTACATTATACACATCAAGTTTGAAGCAAATCGGGTAAAGCCTGTTTGATTTATGGACCAAGTTTTCGGACCCCATTCCAGGGGGCGCTGTCGAGCCCCCCTGCCACGCCCGGGTACCAGCTTCAGCCCGGCCCTGATGGCCGCGGTTTCTGACCCGTGTGCAAAGTTTCAAGAGTTTTTGAGCACGTTAAGGGCCCCAAAAGTGCGCTAAGAATCTCAAAAGTATCCAAAAAGAATATTAAAGTTTGATGCGTTGTCACGGCAACAGCATCTAAGATATCAACAATCCTTTCACAGGTCTACATCTGGCTTGTGTCTACATTATACACATCAAGTTTGAAGCAAATAGGGTAAAGCGTGTTGGATATATGGACCAAATTGTCTGACCCGTTCAAGGGGGCGCTGTCGAGCCCCCCTGCCACGCCCGGGTACCAGCTTCAGCCTGGCCCTGATGGCCGCGGGTTTTGTCCCGTGTGCAAAGTTTCAAGAGTTTTCGAGCACGTTAAGAACCCCAAAAGTGCCCGAAAGCATAAAAAAGCATGAAAAAGCTTAAAAAAAGGAATATTAATGTTTGATGCATTGCCATGGCAACAGTATCTAAGATATCAATAATCCTTTCACAGGTCTACATCTGGCGTGTGTCTACATTATGCACATGAAGTTTGAAGCAAATCGGGTAAAAATAAGAGGGTGATTTAAAAGCATTTTGAAAGTGACACACTTCCTGCTTCCAGTTGGTGGCGCTATAACTTTGACTCACAATAGTCACATCCATGTGATCGGGCTCTTACAACGAACACACTGCTGAAGTTTCATCAAGATTAGTTAATGTATGCAGTAGTTATAACACACTTCCTGTTTCACGTTTCTCGCCATAATTTCGTTTACTCGCCACGGCCAAACCGTTCGAGATATCAAAAATCCCCTGGCAATTTTTCATCCTCAGTGTCTTGACTTCATGCTGACCGAGTTTCGTGCCGTGTGTTTGAATTCTCTAGGAGGAGTATTTCACATTCCATTGCATGTGTTTTCCAAACAACCCTTAATAGCCGACTTCCTGTTGGGCTGGGGTAAAAAGTAAGAGCATGAAGTATATATGAACCGATGAGATCTATATGTGTACTGAGTTTCATATTATTACATGCAAGCGTGTTTGATTTATGGACCAAGTGTTCAAACCCCGTTCCAGGGGGCGCTGTCGAGCCCCCCTGCCACGCCCGGGTACCAGCTTCAGCCCGGCCCTGATGGCCGCGGGTTCTGAGATGTGTGCAAAGTTTCAAGAGTTTTCGAGCACGTTAAGGCCCCCAAAAGTGCCCAAAAGGTAGTAAAATAATAATAATAATAATAAATAAATATAGCTGCGAGCAGCGATTACGGGCCCAAGCCGGTGGCACCGCAACCCCGGTGCCTTTAATTACCTAAAGGCACCGGAGTGGCGGTGCCGCCGGCTTTGGCCCTTCATCGCTGCTCGCAGCTATATTTATATATATATATATATATATATATATATATATATATAAACAAGCCGGTGGCACCGCCACCCCGGTGCCTTTAGGGTTACTGTGCGTGACGGGCAATAACGTAACCCCGCTTTGACCTTTGAGAAGATGTGTGCTGTAGAGCTTGCATCAGTGTGGGCTCTGCAAAAGTGTGCATTGAGGGCACATATCAACCACAAAGTATGCGTGAGCAACCTTCTGAAACCTAAAATGAAAAATGAGACACCCTACGGTCTCATGGACTTAATGGACACATGAAATAAGTACACAAGTTTGAAAGTTATATGAAGTGTGCCAAGACAGAATATTTGCCTGATCTGATTAGAAAAATAGTTTTTGTGTGTGTGTGTGTGTGTGTGTGAGGCGTGATTGAACAATGTAGACATAAAAACATACTCCGTCCTTTTGTTCATACAGGACATTATTCAAACTACAAAGTGTTTACTTATATTTGTGTACAATCGCAATAAAACACAACATTGTGCTTTTGTCAAACTGTAAACTACAACTGTCACCCAACCAAAATCTCTTACACACACACACACACACACACATAGTTTAAAAGCAAAAAAATCTTTTGGACATTCATCATATTGCATTGGTTTTCATTTCTTGTTCTCGAACAGAGCCCTAATCTGTTTATTTTTTCAGTTACACATTCTACATTGATTAAAAAAGAAAAATCAAATGTGTTTTTATTTTATACATAAATAAATAATCTAGCATTCAGATGAGAGTAAAGTTAGTGTTAGTTCAAATTTTAAGGAAAACAAAAATATGATCTGAAATATCGCACATTCATTTAAAATTCATTCAGGTTCAATTACCAAACATACAAATCTCAATGTAATTTAAAGCAAACAATACATTTAAAATATATGGGTTGTATGCAATTTTTTTATATATAAAAAGATATATATCCAAAAATACAAAGCCTAAACTTTAACAAGGGTTAAACAATCACTGTAACAGACACAATCACACACACACACACACACGTCAAATCACTTACATTTTAGATGCAATATTGACTTTTTTTCTGTTTCAGCAGCGAAAATAGTTCAACAAAGATCACAGCAGAACCATCGAGCATCTCACAGCAACGCGTTCTCATTACTGAATGATTCAGCATTTTGAACAAATCGGTTGACTCAAAGATTCAACGACCAATCCATAATCTGTCTCATTCATGAATGACTCAGCCGTTCGAACGAATCGTTTGAACGAATGAATCAATGACTCGCTCATTAAGACGGTCGCCTGGCGACACCTAATGACGGTTTAGTGATATGTTTAAAAGTATCATTCTTTCCAACGATTGTTAATTAACTCATATTTGAAACATAAGCTATATATATATATATATATATATATATATATACACACATATATATACACAAAAATAAAATAAACACATTTGAAGCGTGTTTGCTTACTAAATTGTGAGCTGAACGAAAGTTGCAGCAAATATCAGCAACAGGAGTCAAATTTCATTAATCACGAGAGTGAAGAGCTGACTGAAAAGATGATGACGGAATAGGCTATTTTATGTAAAAGCGCCTATTTAAGCGAATCTATCATTATACTCTTTTGTTGTTGTGTTTTCCGTGAAAAATAATAGACTATTGAACTCACAATTCAAGCACGCGCTCTGCACGCGCCACCATTATCAATGTCCGTGTGGACGTCCGCGATCGAACAGTGGAAACATTGGCTACTCCGTCATTTTATTCAAGAAGATCATTCAAACTGCAAAGTGTTTACTGATTTTTGGATACTCGCAATCAAACACAACATTGTGATTTTGTAAAATACATTCAAGAAATCCGCCCCCGAAATGGGGCTTCTTTTAAAATGAAACAAAAATGCTCACAGCTGCACGTCTTGTGGAGACGTCCGTTACTTTCGCTTTCAAGTTAGCGATTTTAAAGCCCCCAGCGGAGTCACGGTGGGAAAATATTCCCATAGTAGCATCAATTGGCCTACCTGATTTTGAACACAAGAGGGCAGTAAAGCACTATGAATGATTTTAATTTTTTTTTTTTTTTTGGCTAAACAACCATTCTGGCTGTTTTTAAACTTAAACATAAATCTTAAATTGAAAAAAAGGAAGACAATGGGTTTACTTCTAATATTAGTATAATTTTATAGAAAAATAAATGGTGTATAATTACATTTTAGAAAGATATGAGACATTTCCTGATTCTTTTTTTGACATAATCCCTCGCCATAGCAAAACCGTTTGAGATATTCAATATCCGTTCACAATTTAGCATCTTTAATGTATTTTCATCAAGTTGAAAAAGTTTTGTAACTGTAGATGAAACTAACCCCCCCCCCACACACACTTTTGTCACAAAAGGTGGCGCTACTGAGCCCCTGCACCACGCCCGTTTCTGAAACTTTGCACATGTCTACTGGCTAATAAATGTGATCTGTCTGTCAAGTTTCATGCAATTTTAAGCAATTTCAGGCATGCTAAGAGTCTCAAAAGCATCCAAAAAGAATATTAAAGTTTGATGCGTTGCCATGGCAACAGTATCTAAGATATCAATAATCCTTTCACAGGTCTACATCTGCCGTGTATTTACATTATACACATCAAGTTTGAAGCAAATCGGGTAAAAATAAGAGGGTGATTTCAAAGTATTTTGAAAGTGACACACTTCCTGCTGCCAGTTGGTGGCGCTATAACTTTGACTCACAATAGTCACATCCATGTGATCGGCCTCTCACAGCGAACACACTGTTGAAGTTTCATCAAGATCAGTTAATGTATGCAGAAGTTATAACACACTTCCTGTTTCCATTATTCGCCATAAATTCGTTTCCTCGTCACGGCCAAACCGTTCGAGATATCAAAAATCCCCTGGCAATTTTTCATCCTCAATGTCTTGACATCATGCTGACCGAGTTTCGTTGCGATTGGTTGAATTCTCTAGGAGGAGTATATCGAATTCCAGGGGCATACGCTTCCAAACAAACCATAATAGCCGACTTCCTGTTGGGCTGGGGTAAAAAGTAAAAGTACAAAGGATATATAAACCGATGAGATCTATATGTGTACCGAGTTTCATATTATTACATGCAAGCGTGTTTGATTTATGGACCAAGTTTTCGGACCTCGTTCCAGGGGGCGCTGTCGAGCCTCCCTGCCACGCCCGGGTACCAGCTTCAGCCCGGCCCTGATGGCCGCGGGTTCTGACCCGTGTGCAAAGTTTCAAGAGTTTTTGAGCATGTTAAGGGCCCCCAAAGTGCGCTGAGAGTCTCAAAAGTATCCAAAAAGAATATTAAAGTTTGATGCGTTGTCACGGCAACAGCATCTAAGATATCAACAATCCTTTCACAGGTCTAAATCTGGCGTGTGTCTACATTATACACATCAAGTTTGAAGCAAATCGGGTAAAGCCTGTTTGATTTATGGACCAAGTTTTCGGACCCCATTCCAGGGGGCGCTGTCGAGCCCCCCTGCCACGCCCGGGTACCAGCTTCAGCCCGGCCCTGATGGCCGCGGTTTCTGACCCGTGTGCAAAGTTTCAAGAGTTTTTGAGCACGTTAAGGGCCCCAAAAGTGCGCTAAGAATCTCAAAAGTATCCAAAAAGAATATTAAAGTTTGATGCGTTGTCACGGCAACAGCATCTAAGATATCAACAATCCTTTCACAGGTCTACATCTGGCTTGTGTCTACATTATACACATCAAGTTTGAAGCAAATAGGGTAAAGCGTGTTGGATATATGGACCAAATTGTCTGACCCGTTCAAGGGGGCGCTGTCGAGCCCCCCTGCCACGCCCGGGTACCAGCTTCAGCCTGGCCCTGATGGCCGCGGGTTTTGTCCCGTGTGCAAAGTTTCAAGAGTTTTTGAGCACGTTAAGAACCCCAAAAGTGCCCGAAAGCATAAAAAAGCATGAAAAAGCTTAAAAAAAGGAATATTAATGTTTGATGCATTGCCATGGCAACAGTATCTAAGATATCAATAATCCTTTCACAGGTCTACATCTGGCGTGTGTCTACATTATGCACATGAAGTTTGAAGCAAATCGGGTAAAAATAAGAGGGTGATTTAAAAGCATTTTGAAAGTGACACACTTCCTGCTTCCAGTTGGTGGCGCTATAACTTTGACTCACAATAGTCACATCCATGTGATCGGGCTCTTACAACGAACACACTGCTGAAGTTTCATCGAGATTAGTTAATGTATGCAGTAGTTATAACACACTTCCTGTTTCACGTTTCTCGCCATAATTTCGTTTACTCGCCACGGCCAAACCGTTCGAGATATCAAAAATCCCCTGGCAATTTTTCATCCTCAGTGTCTTGACTTCATGCTGACCGAGTTTCGTGCCGTGTGTTTGAATTCTCTAGGAGGAGTATTTCACATTCCATTGCATGTGTTTTCCAAACAACCCTTAATAGCCGACTTCCTGTTGGGCTGGGGTAAAAAGTAAGAGCATGAAGTATATATGAACCGATGAGATCTATATGTGTACTGAGTTTCATATTATTACATGCAAGCGTGTTTGATTTATGGACCAAGTGTTCAAACCCCGTTCCAGGGGGCGCTGTCGAGCCCCCCTGCCACGCCCGGGTACCAGCTTCAGCCCGGCCCTGATGGCCGCGGGTTCTGAGATGTGTGCAAAGTTTCAAGAGTTTTCGAGCACGTTAAGGCCCCCAAAAGTGCCCAAAAGGTAGTAAAATAATAATAATAAATATAGCTGCGAGCAGCGATTACGGGCCCAAGCCGGTGGCACCGCAACCCCGGTGCCTTTAATTACCTAAAGGCACCGGAGTGGCGGTGCCGCCGGCTTTGGCCCTTCATCGCTGCTCGCAGCTATATTTATATGCACACTTTTGCACACCGGGGTGGCGGTGCCACCGGCTTGTTTATATATATATATATATATATATATATATATATATATATAAACAAGCCGGTGGCACCGCCACCCCGGTGCCTTTAGGGTTACTGTGCGTGACGGGCAATAACGTAACCCCGCTTTGACCTTTGAGAAGATGTGTGCTGTAGAGCTTGCATCAGTGTGGGCTCTGCAAAAGTGTGCATTGAGGGCACATATCAACCACAAAGTATGCGTGAGCAACCTTCTGAAACCTAAAATGAAAAATGAGACACCCTACGGTCTCATGGACTTAATGGAAACATGAAATAAGTACACAAGTTTGAAAGTTATATGAAGTGTGCCAAGACAGAATATTTGCCTGATCTGATTAGAAAAATAGTTTTTGTGTGTGTGTGTGTGTGTGTGAGGCGTGATTGAACAATGTAGACATAAAAACATACTCCGTCCTTTTGTTCATACAGGACATTATTCAAACTACAAAGTGTTTACTTATATTTGTGTACAATCGCAATAAAACACAACATTGTGCTTTTGTCAAACTGTAAACTACAACTGTCACCCAACCAAAATCTCTTACACACACACACACACACACACACACACACACACACACAGACACACATAGTTTAAAAGCAAAAAAATCTTTTGGACATTCATCATATTGCATTGGTTTTCATTTCTTGTTCTCGAACAGAGCCCTAATCTGTTTATTTTTTCAGTTACACATTCTACATTGATTAAAAAAGAAAAATCAAATGTGCTTTTATTTTAGACATAAATAAATAATCTATCATTCAGATGAGAGTAAAGTTAGTGTTAGTTCAAATTTTAAGGAAAACAAAAATATGATCTGAAATATCGCACATTCATTTAAAATTCATTCAGGTTCAATTACCAAACATACAAATCTCAATGTAATTTAAAGCAAACAATACATTTAAAATATATGGGTTGTATGCAATTTTTTTATATATAAAAAGATATATATCCAAAAATACAAAGCCTAAACTTTAACAAGGGTTAAACAATCACTGTAACAGACACAATCACACACACACACACACACACACACACACACACACACACGTCAAATCACTTACATTTTAGATGCAATATTGACTTTTTTTCTGTTTCAGCAGCGAAAATAGTTCGACAAAGATCACAGCAGAACCATCGAGCATCTCACAGCAACGCGTTCTCATTACTGAATGATTCAGCATTTTGAACAAATCGGTTGACTCAAAGATTCAACGACCAATCCATAATCTGTCTCATTCATGAATGACTCAGCCGTTCGAACGAATCGTTTGAACGAATGAATCAATGACTCGCTCATTAAGACGGTCGCCTGGCGACACCTAATGACGGTTTAGTGATATGTTTAAAAGTATCATTCTTTCCAACGATTGTTAATTAACTCATATTTGAAACATAAGCTATATATATATATATATATATATATAATATATATATATATATATACACACATATATATACACAAAAATAAAATAAACACATTTGAAGCGTGTTTGCTTACTAAATTGTGAGCTGAACGAAAGTTGCAGCAAATATCAGCAACAGGAGTCAAATTTCATTAATCACGAGAGTGAAGAGCTGACTGAAAAGATGATGACGGAATAGGCTATTTTATGTAAAAGCGCCTATTTAAGCGAATCTATCATTATACTCTTTTGTTGTTGTGTTTTCCGTGAAAAATAATAGACTATTGAACTCACAATTCAAGCACGCGCTCTGCACGCGGCACCATTATCAATGTCCGTGTGGACGTCCGCGATCGAACAGTGGAAACATTGGCTACTCCGTCATTTTATTCAAGAAGATCATTCAAACTGCAAAGTGTTTACTAATTTTTGGATACTCGCAATCAAACACAACATTGTGATTTTGTAAAATACATTCAAGAAATCCGCCCCCGAAATGGGGCTTCTTTTAAAATGAAACGAAAATGCTCACAGCTGCACGTCTTGTGGAGACGTCCGTTACTTTCGCTTTCAAGTTAGCGATTTTAAAGCCCCCAGCGGAGTCACGGTGGGAAAATATTCCCATAGTAGCATCAATTGGCCTACCTGATTTTGAACACAAGAGGGCAGTAAAGCACTATGAATGATTTTAATTTTTTTTATTTTTTTGGCTAAACAACCATTCTGGCTGTTTTTAAACTTAAACATAAATCTTAAATTGAAAAAAAGGAAGACAATGGGTTTAGTTCTAATATTAGTATAATTTTATAGAAAAATAAATGGTGTATAATTACATTTTAGAAAGATATGAGACATTTCCTGATTCTTTTTTTGACATAATCCCTCGCCATAGCAAAACCGTTTGAGATATTCAATATCCGTTCACAATTTAGCATCTTTAAAGTATTTTCATCAAGTTGAAAAAGTTTTGTAACTGTAGATGAAACTAACCCCCCCCACACACACACTTTTGTCACAAAAGGTGGCGCTACTGAGCCCCTGCACCACGCCCGTTTCTGAAACTTTGCACATGTCTACTGGCTAATAAATGTGATCTGTCTGTCAAGTTTCATGCAATTTTAAGCAATTTCAGGCATGCTAAGAGTCTCAAAAGCATCCAAAAAGAATATTAAAGTTTGATGCGTTGTCACGGCAACAGTATCTAAGATATCAATAATCCTTTCACAGGTCTACATCTGGCGTGTGTCTACATTATACACATAAAGTTTGAAGCAAATCGGGTAAAAATAAGAGGGTGATTTAAAAGCATTTTGAAAGTTACACACTTCCTGCTGCCAGTTGGTGGCGCTATAACTTTGACTCACAATAGTCACATCCATGTGATCGGCCTCTTACAGCGAACACACTGCTAAAGTTTCATCAAGATCAGTTACTGTATGCTGAAGTTATAACACACTTCCTGTTTCACGTTTCTCGCCATAAATTCGTTTCCTCGCCACGGCCAAACCGTTCGAGATATCAAAAATCCCCTGGCAATTTTTCATGCTCAATGTCTTGACTTCATGCTGACCGAGTTTCGTGGCGATTGGTTGAATTCTCTAGGAGGAGTATATCGAATTCCAGGGGCATACGCTTCCAAACAAACCATAATAGCCGACTTCCTGTTGGGCTGGGGTAAAAAGTAAAAGTACAAAGGATATATGAATCGATGAGATCTATATGTGTACCGAGTTTCATATTATTACATTCAAGCGTGTTTGATTTATGGACCAAGTTTTCGGACCCCGTTCCAGGGGGCACTGTCGAGCCCCCCTGCCACGCCCGGGTACCAGCTTCAGCCCGGCCCTGATGGCCACGGGTTCTGACCCGTGTGCAAAGTTTCAAGAGTTTTTGAGCACGTTAAGGGCCCCCAAAGTGCGCTGAGAGTCTCAAAAGTATCCAAAAAGAATATTAAAGTTTGATGCGTTGTCACGGCAACAGCATCTAAGATATCAACAATCCTTTCACAGGTCTAAATCTGGCGTGTGTCTACATTATACACATCAAGTTTGAAGCAAATCGGGTAAAGCCTGTTTGATTTATGGACCAAGTTTTCGGACCCCATTCCAGGGGGCACTGTCGAGCCCCCCTGCCACGCCCGGGTACCAGCTTCAGCCCGGCCCTGATGGCCGCGGTTTCTGACCCGTGTGCAAAGTTTCAAGAGTTTTTGAGCACGTTAAGGGCCCCAAAAGTGCGCTAAGAATCTCAAAAGTATCCAAAAAGAATATTAAAGTTTGATGCGTTGTCACGGCAACAGCATCTAAGATATCAACAATCCTTTCACAGGTCTACATCTGGCTTGTGTCTACATTATACACATCAAGTTTGAAGCAAATAGGGTAAAGCGTGTTGGATATATGGACCAAATTGTCTGACCCGTTCAAGGGGGCGCTGTCGAGCCCCCCTGCCACGCCCGGGTACCAGCTTCAGCCTGGCCCTGATGGCCGCGGGTTTTGTCCCGTGTGCAAAGTTTCAAGAGTTTTCGAGCATGTTAAGAACCCCAAAAGTGCCCGAAAGCATAAAAAAGCATGAAAAAGCTTAAAAAAAGGAATATTAATGTTTGATGCATTGCCATGGCAACAGTATCTAAGATATCAATAATCCTTTCACAGGTCTACATCTGGCGTGTGTCTACATTATGCACATGAAGTTTGAAGCAAATCGGGTAAAAATAAGAGGGTGATTTAAAAGCATTTTGAAAGTGACACACTTCCTGCTTCCAGTTGGTGGCGCTATAACTTTGACTCACAATAGTCACATCCATGTGATCGGGCTCTTACAACGAACACACTGCTGAAGTTTCATCAAGATTAGTTAATGTATGCAGTAGTTATAACACACTTCCTGTTTCACGTTTCTCGCCATAATTTCGTTTACTCGCCACGGCCAAACCGTTCGAGATATCAAAAATCCCCTGGCAATTTTTCATCCTCAGTGTCTTGACTTCATGCTGACCGAGTTTCGTGCCGTGTGTTTGAATTCTCTAGGAGGAGTATTTCACATTCCATTGCATATGTTTTCCAAACAACCCTTAATAGCCGACTTCCTGTTGGGCTGGGGTAAAAAGTAAGAGCATGAAGTATATATGAACCGATGAGATCTATATGTGTACTGAGTTTCATATTATTACATGCAAGCGTGTTTGATTTATGGACCAAGTGTTCAAACCCCGTTCCAGGGGGCGCTGTCGAGCCCCCCTGCCACGCCCGGGTACCAGCTTCAGCCCGGCCCTGATGGCCGCGGGTTCTGACCCGTGTGCAAAGTTTCAAGAGTTTTCGAGCACGTTAAGGCCCCCAAAAGTGCCCAAAAGGTAGTAAAATAATAATAATAATAATAAATAATAATCCTTAGGAAAACAATAGGGCCTTCGCCTTTTCAAGGCTTGGGCCCTAATAATAAATAATAATCCTAAGGAAAACAATAGGGCCTTCGCCTTTTCAAGGCTTGGGCCCTAATAAATAATAATCCTTAGGAAAACAATAGGGCCTTCGCCTTTTCAAGGCTTGGGCCCTAAATATAGCTGCGAGCAGCGATTGCGGGCCCAAGCCGGTGGCACCGCAACCCCGGTGCCGGAGTGGCGGTTCCGCCGGCTTTGGCCCTTCATCGCTGCTCGCAGCTATATTTATATATATATATATATATATATATATATATATATATATATATATATATATATAAACAAGCCGGTGGCACTGCCACCCCGGTGCCTTAAGGGTTACTGTGCACGACGTGCAAAAACGTAACCCCGCTTTCACTGTCGCCCTACGGTCCCATGGATTTAACGGACACATGAAATAAGTACACAAGACCGAAAATTGATATGAACTGTACCATTTTGGACAGGGACTATGATCGTGAATCACAATAGCCACATATATGAGATCATTTAAATTTAGAATCATTTTTAATGTCATAGGACATACATGGGCAATATACGGCCCGGGGGCCGGGGCCGGATCCGGCCCGCATAGCGCTTCAATCCGGCCCCCGCGATGCGATCGCAATTTGGATGAAACACACGCCGAAATAAACATGCGTGACACAAAACAATCTTTAACTTAGGTGGCAAATATGTTTTAGTAATTCTGTGAATTACACTGCGCAAACCAAAATTAATACTACCCACCGGATGAAGGGTTGTCTCTGTCTCCACATAACATAAAATATTCATTTTATTTTATTTTTCGTGTTCGCATTTATGAGGAAAAACAATGTTACAGACGTGTTCTCCGTTACGGACGTGAGCGCTCTGAAAGCGGCACTAAAAGATGCTTTAAAACTTTCACAAAGACATCAAACAGAAAGCACAAAACAAAGCACAAAACCTTTCTTTGAAGTGAATTTCGTTTTGTATTAATTGTATCTTAATTTTAATCAATGTTTCATCAACCAATTGCCTGTATTTAATCAATAAGAAGTAAATATAGCAGACAATATAGAGATAATCACGAAACATTAATAATGAGATAATCACGCCGGCGCGTGAACTGGAGCTCGTCTCATAAATGAACCGAAACTCAGCATATAAAGTAGCCTACTTGCCTCACATGTCTACTTTTAAACTGAACAATTCAAAACGAAAGAAAACAGACTACAGACTGCTCTCTGCTTATGTAATCCTTATGAAATGTGCATTTCTCTCTGGCGCGTTCACTAGGCTACTGAAGATCGCGAGTCAGCATCGTCAACTTCATCTTAGCCGACAATGACAAAGAAAACACTTATTTATTAATAAACAATTAAAATATCTCCTTGCTATATTTTACATATTCATAATCATTACTTTTGCTGGTTTTGCCAGTCATGTATTCTGCAACGAAATATGTTTTGAAAGTATCCTTCCCAACACTGGAAGTCTGTATGTTAATTAGGGATGGGCATTTTTCAAAAATATTGCATTCGAATATTCGGGCTCATAAAAATCAAATATTCGTTTATTTAAATGACATTTAACGAAAAAGATGTTATTTTTTAAGTTTTTTTTTTTTTTACGTTTTTGTCACCATTTCTTTTAGTTGAAAACATTAAACATTAGGCCTATGTGTAAACAAAAAATATAAAAAATAAAAGCATTAATAAAAGAATGCTCAAGCAGCGCGAACGGGAAAAAAACGCCTAATAAAGCGGTTGCGCCAGATATCGTACAGAACGTACACACACTCGAGTCAGCATATGATTATCGTGTTTATATTGTTTCATGTTTATATAGAGAAAAACAATATCCACATGCAGGGGCGCCTGCATGTGGATGAAAAAAAAAATATGATTTACAATTACTGCTTTGGTTGCATTCTGGTGGAATTATTAATAGTACATTAGATATGACAAAATACCTTCATAGCGGTAAACAGAGTATCTTCAATTGGTACCGAGTGGCATAAGACTTGATAAACGCGCGTTCAAAATGATCACGATAAAACAGGTGCTCGCGCACATTCGGCCTGGGGACTGGTTTATAGTAGCCTGTATTCGTGTTCGAAGGTGTCATCTCCTCATACGTTCACGAAAAGTACGAAGTACGAACGCAGTGCTTTCCATCTTGAGATTCAGTGGGGGGCGCACTCTGGACAGCTATATAGTGTCTTATTATTCTAAATAATTGAATATATTGATCAAATTTACAAATTGAAAATGAAAGATGAAGCATACATTTAATAAGACTAGACTAGGGGTGCCTTGCATTACAATATGCAGATTTAAATATACCACCGTCAATTTGATGTGTGTGTGTATAATAAAATCATTTAGTCACTTCAATTATAACTTGAACGTGTTTGCTTACTAAATTGTGAGCAAAACGAAAGTTGCAGCAAAGATCAGCAACAGGAGTCAAAATTCATTAATCACGAGAGTGAAGAGCTGACTGAAAAAAATGATGACGGAATATTTTGTGTAAAAGTGCCTATTTAAGCGAATCTGTCATTTACTCTTTTGTTGTTGTGTTTTCCCTGAAAACCGGAAGCAATCGCCCCCGATATGGCGCTAATTTTAAAGTGACACTAAAAAGTATGCGGCTGCACTGACATTCATAATGGTGCGCGTCCATGGCGACGAGCAAGCAAAACAGAGCGAACGTTTTTTCATTTCTACTTCCATAGAAATTCATTCGAATTTCATTAATCACGAGTCGAGAGTGAGCGTCTCTCTCTGCTGTGTTATGCTGCATCACACGGGCATTCATAACGCTGCGCGTCCACGACGATGAGCGAGCAGAACAGAGTGAACGTTTTTTAGTTCATTCCTACTTCCATATAGGAATTCCCTCGAGCGCTCTGCACGCGCCACCATTATCAATGTCCGTGTGGACGTCCGCGATCGAACAGTGGAAACATTGGCTACTCCGTCATTTTATTCAAGAAGATCATTCAAACTGCAAAGTGTTTACTTATTTTTGGATACTCGCAATCAAACACAACATTGTGATTTTGTAAAATACATTCAAGAAATCCGCCCCCGAAATGGGGCTTCTTTTAAAATGAAACGAAAATGCTTACAGCTGCACGTCTTGTGGAGACGTCCGTTACTTTCGCTTTCAAGTTAGCGATTTTAAAGCCCCCAGCGGAGTCACGGTGGGAAAATATTCCCATAGTAGCATCAATTGGCCTACCTGATTTTGAACACAAGAGGGCAGTAAAGCACTATGAATGATTTGTATTTTTTTATTTTTTTGGCTAAACAACCATTCTGGCTGTTTTTAAACTTAAACATAAATCTTAAATTGAAAAAAAGGAATACAATGGGTTTAGTTCTAATATTAGTATAATTTTATAGAAAAATAAATGGTGTATAATTACATTTTAGAAAGATATGAGACATTTCCTGATTCTTTTTTTGACATAATCCCTCGCCATAGAAAAAACGTTTGAGATATTCAATATCCGTTCACAATTTAGCATCTTTAATGTATTTTCATCAAGTTGAAAAAGTTTTGTAACTGTAGATGAAACTAACCCCCCCCCCACACACACACACACACACTTTTGTCACAAAAGGTGGCGCTACTGAGCCCCTGCACTACGCCCGTTTCTGAAACTTTGCACATGTCTACTGGCTAATAAATGTGATCTGTCTGTCAAGTTTCATGCAATTTTAAGCAATTTCAGGCATGCTAAGAGTCTCAAAAGCATCCAAAAAGAATATTAAAGTTTGATGCGTTGCCATGGCAACAGTATCTAAGATATCAATAATCCTTTCACAGGTCTACATCTGCCGTGTATTTACATTATACACATCAAGTTTGAAGCAAATCGGGTAAAAATAAGAGGGTGATTTCAAAGTATTTTGAAAGAGACACACTTCCTGCTGCCAGTTGGTGGCGCTATAACTTTGACTCACAATAGTCACATCCATGTGATCGGCCTCTTACAGCGAACACACTGTTGAAGTTTCATCAAGATCAGTTAATGTATGCAGAAGTTATAACACACTTCCTGTTTCCATTATTCGCCATAAATTCGTTTCCTCGTCACGGCCAAACCGTTCGAGATATCAGAAATCCCCTGGCAATTTTTCATCCTCAATGTCTTGACATCATGCTGACCGAGTTTCGTTGCGATTGGTTGAATTCTCTAGGAGGAGTATATCGAATTCCAGGGGCATACGCTTTCAAACAAACCATAATAGCCGACTTCCTGTTGGGCTGGGGTAAAAAGTAAAAGTACAAAGGATATATGAATCGATGAGATCTATATGTGTACCGAGTTTCATATTATTACATTCAAGCGTGTTTGATTTATGGACCAAGTTTTCGGACCCCGTTCCAGGGGGCACTGTCGAGCCCCCCTGCCACGCCCGGGTACCAGCTTCAGCCCGGCCCTGATGGCCACGGGTTCTGACCCGTGTGCAAAGTTTCAAGAGTTTTTGAGCACGTTAAGGGCCCCCAAAGTGCGCTGAGAGTCTCAAAAGTATCCAAAAAGAATATTAAAGTTTGATGCGTTGTCACGGCAACAGCATCTAAGATATCAACAATCCTTTCACAAGTCTAAATCTGGCGTGTGTCTACATTATACACATCAAGTTTGAAGCAAATCGGGTAAAGCCTGTTTGATTTATGGACCAAGTTTTCGGACCCCATTCCAGGGGGCGCTGTCGAGCCCCCCTGCCACGCCCGGGTACCAGCTTCAGCCCGGCCCTGATGGCCGCGGTTTCTGACCCGTGTGCAAAGTTTCAAGAGTTTTTGAGCACGTTAAGGGCCCCAAAAGTGCGCTAAGAATCTCAAAAGTATCCAAAAAGAATATTAAAGTTTGATGCGTTGTCACGGCAACAGCATCTAAGATATCAACAATCCTTTCACAGGTCTACATCTGGCTTGTGTCTACATTATACACATCAAGTTTGAAGCAAATAGGGTAAAGCGTGTTGGATATATGGACCAAATTGTCTGACCCGTTCAAGGGGGCGCTGTCGAGCCCCCCTGCCACGCCCGGGTACCAGCTTCAGCCTGGCCCTGATGGCCGCGGGTTTTGTCCCGTGTGCAAAGTTTCAAGAGTTTTCGAGCACGTTAAGAACCCCAAAAGTGCCCGAAAGCATAAAAAAGCATGAAAAAGCTTAAAAAAAGGAATATTAATGTTTGATGCATTGCCATGGCAACAGTATCTAAGATATCAATAATCCTTTCACAGGTCTACATCTGGCGTGTGTCTACATTATGCACATGAAGTTTGAAGCAAATCGGGTAAAAATAAGAGGGTGATTTAAAAGCATTTTGAAAGTGACACACTTCCTGCTTCCAGTTGGTGGCGCTATAACTTTGACTCACAATAGTCACATCCATGTGATCGGGCTCTTACAACGAACACACTGCTGAAGTTTCATCAAGATTAGTTAATGTATGCAGTAGTTATAACACACTTCCTGTTTCACGTTTCTCGCCATAATTTCGTTTACTCGCCACGGCCAAACCGTTCGAGATATCAAAAATCCCCTGGCAATTTTTCATCCTCAGTGTCTTGACTTCATGCTGACCGAGTTTCGTGCCGTGTGTTTGAATTCTCTAGGAGGAGTATTTCACATTCCATTGCATGTGTTTTCCAAACAACCCTTAATAGCCGACTTCCTGTTGGGCTGGGGTAAAAAGTAAGAGCATGAAGTATATATGAACCGATGAGATCTATATGTGTACTGAGTTTCATATTATTACATGCAAGCGTGTTTGATTTATGGACCAAGTGTTCAAACCCCGTTCCAGGGGGCGCTGTCGAGCCCCCCTGCCACGCCCGGGTACCAGCTTCAGCCCGGCCCTGATGGCCGCGGGTTCTGAGATGTGTGCAAAGTTTCAAGAGTTTTCGAGCACGTTAAGGCCCCCAAAAGTGCCCAAAAGGTAGTAAAATAATAATAATAATAATAAATATAGCTGCGAGCAGCGATTACGGGCCCAAGCCGGTGGCACCGCAACCCCGGTGCCTTTAGTTACCTAAAGGCACCGGAGTGGCGGTGCCGCCGGCTTTGGCCCTTCATCGCTGCTCGCAGCTATATTCATATATATATATATATATATATATATATATATATATATATATATATATATAAACAAGCCGGTGGCACCGCCACCCCCGGTGCCTTTATATATATATATATATATATATGTCTACATTGTTCAATCACGCCTCACACACACACACACACTTTTGCAGAGCCCACACCAATGCAAGCTCTATAGCACACATCTTCTCAAAGGTCAAAGCGGAGTTACGATATTGCCCGTCATGCACAGTAACCGTAAAGGCACCGGGGTGGCGGTGCCACCGGCTTGTTTATATATATATATATATATCGTATTATTCTAACTTGTAAAAAACTATTAACTTTTGTTAATATTCAACCATTTCACAACTAACTTTTTTCCATAGATCAAACACAACATAATTATATGGTGGACTGAAACAAAAATTATTAATTAAATAAAATTATTGTTTTCCTCTGAAATAGCAAAAGCATCACACACTAGCTGTACCTGCTCTAAATAAAAAAGAGTAATTCAATAAAAATACAAAATCGAACTAAATAAAATAAATTATTACAAAAACAAAATCAAACCAAAGAAAATATATCTTCGAAAAAAAAAGCGAGTGTCATGAGGAAAGGCGCCTCAGGAATCGTCAGGATTAACTCCATGTGTAAGGAATTTTGATTGATTTTATTTGTCACTTGAAAATTATTGTTAAATGTGTGCCTGCATAACTTTAATAAGATTTATTTTCTTTGATTTGATTTTGTTTTATATAATTTATTTATTTAGATTTTGTATTTTTATTTAAATACTATTATTTATTTAGAGCAGGTACAGCTAAGTGTGCGATGCTTTTGCTATTTCAGAGGGAAAAAAACACATTTTATTTCAAAAAGGCTTTTCAATTAAATAAAATGTTCAAGCTTTGTTTTCGTTTTATTATTTTGTTTGTTTTAAGCTTTGTTTAATTTATATTGTTAATCATCTGACACAAAACAAATGCATAAAGTATCATTTTAACTTTTAAAAAACTATTAACATTTGTTAATAGTACATTGCCTGTCTTTTGTTAATAGGACAAAACATAGTTATTATATTTTATAATATTTTATAAATATATAAAATAAACATTTGTAATGAAATCGTTCAAAAAAATGATATTAGCATTGTTTTAAACTTTGAAACAGAAGTAGCGCAATGCCTGGCCACTCCCGCGCCGCCTCCTTTTCACAATCCGAGGGAACCATCTCCGGAATATTAACCTCACTCCTAGAAGTCCAATTCTCATTATTCATGCCTCTTACCTGGGATTGATTGCACACACACACACACACACACACACACACGCACGCACGCACTCACACGCACACACACACACACACACACACACGTGTCAAGTCACTTACATTTTAGATGCAATATTGACTGTTCTTCTGTTTCAGCAGCGAAAATAGTTAAACAAAGATCACAGCAGAACCATTGCATCTCACAGCAACGTGTTTTCTCATTACTGAATGATTCAGCATTTTGAACAAATTGGTTGACTCAAAGATTCAATGACCAATCCATAAACATCTGTCTCATTCATGAATGACTCAGTCGTTCAAACGAATCGTTTGAACGAATGAATCAATGACCCGCTCATTAAGACGGTCGCCTGGCGACACCTAGTGACGGTTTAGTGTTATTTGATTATACACTCAAAATATTCCACAACAAATCCTTTAAATTTAATGATATTCAGAACAGAACACAAATAAAAAAATAACTATAATAAAGCCAAAACGAAATAATTTAAAACAAAAGTAAAAGTAAGTGGTGTTAGGCTCACGTAAATCTCTCTTTAGAATCTAAATGTTGCAACATTTGCGATGTATTTGGATGCTAAACTATTCTTTATTACAGGCTTTGTACTTCACTCACGTTCCAATATCGACGGAAATAATCATCCTCTTCACTTGTGCAAAAATGTGCTTGGAAAAATCACAGTGGAGCGGTGCTTACTGTGAATGATACAAATTGTACTACTGACTATTTCAACATAGCAGTGTAATTTGTATATGTTAGGTTGAATGTTTTATTATTGTGTGTGTGTTTGTGTGTGTGTGTGTGTGTGTGTGTGTGTGTCAGTGTGTGTGTGGGGGTCTGGGTGGCTCAGCGCGATTGAACAGTGAAACATACTCCGTCATTTTCTTCATACAGGACATCATTCAAACGTCAAAGTGTTTACTTATATTTGTGTACACTCGCAATTAAACACAACATTGTGTTTTTGTTAAATAAATTAAAGTAATACGTCCCCCGAAATGGCGCTAATTTTAAAATGAAACTAAAATGCTCACGGCTGCACGGGCATTCATAACTCTGCGCGCCCACGGTGAGGGACGAGCAGAACAGAGCGAACGTTGTTTAGTTCATTCCTACTTCCATAGGAATTAATTGAAAAAGCTCACTCTACTCTGCACCATTATTAATGAATTGTGCAGACGTCCTTATTTTACTTTCGCTTTTTACCTGATTTTGAACACAAGAGGGCAGTATAACACTATGTATGATTTGGAAAAAAAAATTTTTTGACTAAACAACCATTCTGGCTGTTTTTAAACTTAAACATTATTCTCTAATTGCTCTCACCATGCCCGTTTCTGAAACTCTGCACATGTCTACTGTCTAATAAATGTGATGTGTCTGTCGGGTTTCATGCAATTTCAAGTATGTTAAGAGTCTCAAAAGCATCAACAAAGAATAATAAAGTTTGATGCGTTGCCACGGCAACAGTATCTAAGATATCAATAATCCTTTCTCAGGTCTACATCTGCCGTGTGTCTACATTATACACATAAAGTTTGAAGCAAATTGGGTAAAAATAAGAGGGTGATTTCAAAGCCTTTAGGAAGTGACACACTTCCTGCTGCCAGTTGGTGGCGCTATAACTTTGACTCACAATAGTCACATCCATGTGATCGGACTCTTACAGCGAACACACTGCTGAAGTTTCATCAAGATCAGTTAATGTATGCAGAAGTTATAACACACTTCCTGTTTCCTTTATTCGCCATAAATTCGTTTCCTCGCCACAGCCAAACCGTTCGAGATATCAAAAATCCCCTGGCAACTTTTCATCCTCAATGTCTTGACTTCATGCTGACCGAGTTTCGTGGCGATTGGTTGAATTCTCTAGGAGGAGTATATCGAATTCCAGGGGCATACGCTTCCAAACAAACCATAATAGCCGACTTCCTGTTGGGCTGGGGTAAAAAGTAAAAGTACAAAGGATATATGAATCGATGAGATCTATATGTGTACCGAGTTTCATATTATTACATTCAAGCGTGTTTGATTTATGGACCAAGTTTTCGGACCCCGTTCCAGGGGGCACTGTCGAGCCCCCCTGCCACGCCCGGGTACCAGCTTCAGCCCGGCCCTGATGGCCACGGGTTCTGACCCGTGTGCAAAGTTTCAAGAGTTTTTGAGCACGTTAAGGGCCCCCAAAGTGCGCTGAGAGTCTCAAAAGTATCCAAAAAGAATATTAAAGTTTGATGCGTTGTCACGGCAACAGCATCTAAGATATCAACAATCCTTTCACAGGTCTAAATCTGGCGTGTGTCTACATTATACACATCAAGTTTGAAGCAAATCGGGTAAAGCCTGTTTGATTTATGGACCAAGTTTTCGGACCCCATTCCAGGGGGCGCTGTCGAGCCCCCCTGCCACGCCCGGGTACCAGCTTCAGCCCGGCCCTGATGGCCGCGGTTTCTGACCCGTGTGCAAAGTTTCAAGAGTTTTTGAGCACGTTAAGGGCCCCAAAAGTGCGCTAAGAATCTCAAAAGTATCCAAAAAGAATATTAAAGTTTGATGCGTTGTCACGGCAACAGCATCTAAGATATCAACAATCCTTTCACAGGTCTACATCTGGCTTGTGTCTACATTATACACATCAAGTTTGAAGCAAATAGGGTAAAGCGTGTTGGATATATGGACCAAATTGTCTGACCCGTTCAAGGGGGCGCTGTCGAGCCCCCCTGCCACGCCCGGGTACCAGCTTCAGCCTGGCCCTGATGGCCGCGGGTTTTGTCCCGTGTGCAAAGTTTCAAGAGTTTTCGAGCACGTTAAGAACCCCAAAAGTGCCCGAAAGCATAAAAAAGCATGAAAAAGCTTAAAAAAAGGAATATTAATGTTTGATGCATTGCCATGGCAACAGTATCTAAGATATCAATAATCCTTTCACAGGTCTACATCTGGCGTGTGTCTACATTATGCACATGAAGTTTGAAGCAAATCGGGTAAAAATAAGAGGGTGATTTAAAAGCATTTTGAAAGTGACACACTTCCTGCTTCCAGTTGGTGGCGCTATAACTTTGACTCACAATAGTCACATCCATGTGATCGGGCTCTTACAACGAACACACTGCTGAAGTTTCATCAAGATTAGTTAATGTATGCAGTAGTTATAACACACTTCCTGTTTCACGTTTCTCGCCATAATTTCGTTTACTCGCCACGGCCAAACCGTTCGAGATATCAAAAATCCCCTGGCAATTTTTCATCCTCAGTGTCTTGACTTCATGCTGACCGAGTTTCGTGCCGTGTGTTTGAATTCTCTAGGAGGAGTATTTCACATTCCATTGCATGTGTTTTCCAAACAACCCTTAATAGCCGACTTCCTGTTGGGCTGGGGTAAAAAGTAAGAGCATGAAGTATATATGAACCGATGAGATCTATATGTGTACTGAGTTTCATATTATTACATGCAAGTGTGTTTGATTTATGGACCAAGTGTTCAAACCCCGTTCCAGGGGGCGCTGTCGAGCCCCCCTGCCACGCCCGGGTACCAGCTTCAGCCCGGCCCTGATGGCCGCGGGTTCTGAGATGTGTGCAAAGTTTCAAGAGTTTTCGAGCACGTTAAGGCCCCCAAAAGTGCCCAAAAGGTAGTAAAATAATAATAATAATAATAATAATAAATAATAATCCTTAGGAAAACAATAGGGCCTTCGCCTTTTCAAGGCTTGGGCCCTAATAATAATAATAATAATAATAATAAATAATAATCCTTAGGAAAACAATAGGGCCTTCGCCTTTTCAAGGCTTGGGCCCTAATAATAAATAATAATCCTTAGGAAAACAATAGGGCCTTCGCCTTTTCAAGGCTTGGGCCCTAATAATAATAAATAATAATCCTTAGGAAAACAATAGGGCCTTCGCCTTTTCAAGGCTTGGGCCCTAATAATAATAATAATAAAATATAGCTGCGAGCAGCGATTACGGGCCCAAGCCGGTGGCACCGCAACCCCGGTGCCTTTAGTTACCTAAAGGCACCGGAGTGGCGGTGCCGCCGGCTTTGGCCCTTCATCGCTGCTCGCAGCTATATTCATATATATATATATATATATATATATATATATATATATATATATATATATATATAAACAAGCCGGTGGCACCGCCACCCCGGTGCCTTTATATATATATATATATATATGTCTACATTGTTCAATCACGCCTCACACACACACACACACTTTTGCAGAGCCCACACCAATGCAAGCTCTATAGCACACATCTTCTCAAAGGTCAAAGCGGAGTTACGATATTGCCCGTCATGCACAGTAACCGTAAAGGCACCGGGGTGGCGGTGCCACCGGCTTGTTTATATATATATATATATCGTATTATTCTAACTTGTAAAAAACTATTAACTTTTGTTAATATTCAACCATTTCACAACTAACTTTTTTCCATAGATCAAACACAACATAATTATATGGTGGACTGAAACAAAAATTATTAATTAAATAAAATTATTGTTTTCCTCTGAAATAGCAAAAGCATCACACACTAGCTGTACCTGCTCTAAATAAAAAAGAGTAATTCAATAAAAATACAAAATCGAACTAAATAAAATAAATTATTACAAAAACAAAATCAAACCAAAGAAAATATATCTTCGAAAAAAAAAGCGAGTGTCATGAGGAAAGGCGCCTCAGGAATCGTCAGGATTAACTCCATGTGTAAGGAATTTTGATTGATTTTATTTGTCACTTGAAAATTATTGTTAAATGTGTGCCTGCATAACTTTAATAAGATTTATTTTCTTTGATTTGATTTTGTTTTATATAATTTATTTATTTCGATTTTGTATTTTTATTTAAATACTATTATTTATTTAGAGCAGGTACAGCTAAGTGTGCGATGCTTTTGCTATTTCAGAGGGAAAAAAACACATTTTATTTCAAAAAGGCTTTTCAATTAAATAAAATGTTCAAGCTTTGTTTTCGTTTTATTATTTTGTTTGTTTTAAGCTTTGTTTAATTTATATTGTTAATCATCTGACACAAAACAAATGCATAAAGTATCATTTTAACTTTTAAAAAACTATTAACATTTGTTAATAGTACATTGCCTGTCTTTTGTTAATAGGACAAAACATAGTTATTATATTTTATAATATTTTATAAATATATAAAATAAACATTTGTAATGAAATCGTTCAAAAAAATGATATTAGCATTGTTTTAAACTTTGAAACTAAAGTAGCGCAATGCCTGGCCACTCCCGCGCCGCCTCCTTTTCACAATCCGAGGGAACCATCTCCGGAATATTAACCTCACTCCTAGAAGTCCAATTCTCATTATTCATGCCTCTTACCTGAGATTGATTGCACACACACACACACACACACACACACACGCACGCACGCACTCACACGCACACACACACACACACACACGTGTCAAGTCACTTACATTTTAGATGCAATATTGACTTTTTTTCTGTTTCAGCAGCGAAAATAGTTCAACAAAGATCACAGCAGAACCATCGAGCATCTCACAGCAACGCGTTCTCATTACTGAATGATTCAGCATTTTGAACAAATCGGTTGACTCAAAGATTCAACGACCAATCCATAATCTGTCTCATTCATGAACGACTCAGCCGTTCGAACGAATCGTTTGAACGAATGAATCAATGACTCGCTCATTAAGACGGTCGCCTGGCGACACCTAATGACGGTTTAGTGATATGTTTAAAAGTATCATTCTTTCCAACGATTGTTAATTAACTCATATTTGAAACATAAGCTATATATATATATATATATATATATATATATATATATATATATATATATATATATACACACACATATATATACACAAAAATAAAATAAACACATTTGAAGCGTGTTTGCTTACTAAATTGTGAGCTGAACGAAAGTTGCAGCAAATATCAGCAACAGGAGTCAAATTTCATTAATCACGAGAGTGAAGAGCTGACTGAAAAGATGATGACGGAATAGGCTATTTTATGTAAAAGCGCCTATTTAAGCGAATCTATCATTATACTCTTTTGTTGTTGTGTTTTCCGTGAAAAATAATAGACTATTGAACTCACAATTCAAGCACGCGCTCTGCACGCGCCACCATTATCAATGTCCGTGTGGACGTCCGCGATCGAACAGTGGAAACATTGGCTACTCCGTCATTTTATTCAAGAAGATCATTCAAACTGCAAAGTGTTTACTTATTTTTGGATACTCGCAATCAAACACAACATTGTGATTTTGTAAAATACATTCAAGAAATCCGCCCCCGAAATGGGGCTTCTTTTAAAATGAAACAAAAATGCTCACAGCTGCACGTCTTGTGGAGACGTCCGTTACTTTCGCTTTCAAGTTAGCGATTTTAAAGCCCCCAGCGGAGTCACGGTGGGAAAATATTCCCATAGTAGCATCAATTGGCCTACCTGATTTTGAACACAAGAGGGCAGTAAAGCACTATGAATGATTTTTTTTTTTTTTTTTTTTTTGGCTAAACAACCATTCTGGCTGTTTTTAAACTTAAACATAAATCTTAAATTGAAAAAAAGGAATACAATGGGTTTACTTCTAATATTAGTATAATTTTATAGAAAAATAAATGGTGTATAATTACATTTTAGAAAGATATGAGACATTTCCTGATTCTTTTTTTGACATAATCCCTCGCCATAGCAAAACCGTTTGAGATATTCAATATCCGTTCACAATTTAGCATCTTTAATGTATTTTCATCAAGTTGAAAAAGTTTTGTAACTGTAGATGAAACTAACCCCCCCCCCCCCCCCCCCACACACACTTTTGTCACAAAAGGTGGCGCTACTGAGCCCCTGCACCACGCCCGTTTCTGAAACTTTGCACATGTCTACTGGCTAATAAATGTGATCTGTCTGTCGAGTTTCATGCAATTTTAAGCAATTTCAGGCATGCTAAGAGTCTCAAAAGCATCCAAAAACAATATTAAAGTTTGATGCGTTGCCATGGCAACAGTATCTAAGACATCAATAATCCTTTCACAGGTCTACATCTGGCGAGTGTCTACATTATACACATCAAGTTTGAAGCAAATCGGGTAAAAATAAGAGGGTGATTTCAAAGCATTTTGAAAGTGACACACTTCCTGCTGCCAGTTGGTGGCGCTATAACTTTGACTCATAATAGTCACATCCATGTGATCGGCCTCTTACAGCGAACACACTGTTGAAGTTTCATCAAGATCAGTTAATGTATGCAGAAGTTATAACACACTTCCTGTTTCCATTATTCGCCATAAATTCGTTTCCTCGCCACGGCCAAATCGTTCGAGATATCAAAAATCCCCTGGCAATTTTTCATCCTCAATGTCTTGACTTCATGCTGACCGAGTTTCGTTGCGATTGGTTGAATTCTCTAGGAGGAGTATATCGAATTCCAGGGGCATACGCTTCCAAACAAACCATTATAGCCGACTTCCTGTTGGGCTGGGGTAAAAAGTAAAAGTACAAAGGATATATGAACCGATGAGATCTATATGTCTACCGAGTTTCATATTATTACATGCAAGCGTGTTTGATTTATGGACCAAGTTTTCGCACCCCGTTCCAGGGGGCGCTGTCGAGCCCCCCTGCCACGCCCGGGTACCATCTTCAGCCCGGCCCTGATGGCCGCGGGTTCTGACCTGTGTGCAAAGTTTCAAGAGTTTTCGTGCACGTTAAGGGCCCCCAAAGTGCGCTGAGAGTCTCAAAAGTATCCAAAAAGAATATTAAAGTTTGATGCGTTGTCACGGCAACAGCATCTAAGATATCAACAATCCTTTCACAGGTCTAAATCTGGCGTGTGTCTACATTATACACATCAAGTTTGAAGCAAATCGGGTAAAGCCTGTTTGATTTATGGACCAAGTTTTCGGACCCCATTCCAGGGGGCGCTGTCGAGCCCCCCTGCCACGCCCGGGTACCAGCTTCAGCCCGGCCCTGATGGCCGCGGTTTCTGACCCGTGTGCAAAGTTTCAAGAGTTTTTGAGCACGTTAAGGGCCCCAAAAGTGCGCTAAGAATCTCAAAAGTATCCAAAAAGAATATTAAAGTTTGATGCGTTGTCACGGCAACAGCATCTAAGATATCAACAATCCTTTCACAGGTCTACATCTGGCTTGTGTCTACATTATACACATCAAGTTTGAAGCAAATAGGGTAAAGCGTGTTGGATATATGGACCAAATTGTCTGACCCGTTCAAGGGGGCGCTGTCGAGCCCCCCTGCCACGCCCGGGTACCAGCTTCAGCCTGGCCCTGATGGCCGCGGGTTTTGTCCCGTGTGCAAAGTTTCAAGAGTTTTCGAGCACGTTAAGAACCCCAAAAGTGCCCGAAAGCATAAAAAAGCATGAAAAAGCTTAAAAAAAGGAATATTAATGTTTGATGCATTGCCATGGCAACAGTATCTAAGATATCAATAATCCTTTCACAGGTCTACATCTGGCGTGTGTCTACATTATGCACATGAAGTTTGAAGCAAATCGGGTAAAAATAAGAGGGTGATTTAAAAGCATTTTGAAAGTGACACACTTCCTGCTTCCAGTTGGTGGCGCTATAACTTTGACTCACAATAGTCACATCCATGTGATCGGGCTCTTACAACGAACACACTGCTGAAGTTTCATCAAGATTAGTTAATGTATGCAGTAGTTATAACACACTTCCTGTTTCACGTTTCTCGCCATAATTTCGTTTACTCGCCACGGCCAAACCGTTCGAGATATCAAAAATCCCCTGGCAATTTTTCATCCTCAGTGTCTTGACTTCATGCTGACCGAGTTTCGTGCCGTGTGTTTGAATTCTCTAGGAGGAGTATTTCACATTCCATTGCATGTGTTTTCCAAACAACCCTTAATAGCCGACTTCCTGTTGGGCTGGGGTAAAAAGTAAGAGCATGAAGTATATATGAACCGATGAGATCTATATGTGTACTGAGTTTCATATTATTACATGCAAGCGTGTTTGATTTATGGACCAAGTGTTCAAACCCCGTTCCAGGGGGCGCTGTCGAGCCCCCCTGCCACGCCCGGGTACCAGCTTCAGCCCGGCCCTGATGGCCGCGGGTTCTGAGATGTGTGCAAAGTTTCAAGAGTTTTCGAGCACGTTAAGGCCCCCAAAAGTGCCCAAAAGGTAGTAAAATAATAATAATAATAATAATAATAATAATAAATATAGCTGCGAGCAGCGATTACGGGCCCAAGCCGGTGGCACCGCAACCCCGGTGCCTTTAGTTACCTAAAGGCACCGGAGTGGCGGTGCCGCCGGCTTTGGCCCTTCATCGCTGCTCGCAGCTATATTCATATATATATATATATATATATATATATATATATATATATATATATATATATAAACAAGCCGGTGGCACCGCCACCCCGGTGCCTTTATATATATATATATATATATGTCTACATTGTTCAATCACGCCTCACACACACACACACACTTTTGCAGAGCCCACACCAATGCAAGCTCTATAGCACACATCTTCTCAAAGGTCAAAGCGGAGTTACGATATTGCCCGTCATGCACAGTAACCGTAAAGGCACCGGGGTGGCGGTGCCACCGGCTTGTTTATATATATATATATATCGTATTATTCTAACTTGTAAAAAACTATTAACTTTTGTTAATATTCAACCATTTCACAACTAACTTTTTTCCATAGATCAAACACAACATAATTATATGGTGGACTGAAACAAAAATTATTAATTAAATAAAATTATTGTTTTCCTCTGAAATAGCAAAAGCATCACACACTAGCTGTACCTGCTCTAAATAAAAAAGAGTAATTCAATAAAAATACAAAATCGAACTAAATAAAATAAATTATTACAAAAACAAAATCAAACCAAAGAAAATATATCTTCGAAAAAAAAAGCGAGTGTCATGAGGAAAGGCGCCTCAGGAATCGTCAGGATTAACTCCATGTGTAAGGAATTTTGATTGATTTTATTTGTCACTTGAAAATTATTGTTAAATGTGTGCCTGCATAACTTTAATAAGATTTATTTTCTTTGATTTGATTTTGTTTTATATAATTTATTTATTTCGATTTTGTATTTTTATTTAAATACTATTATTTATTTAGAGCAGGTACAGCTAAGTGTGCGATGCTTTTGCTATTTCAGAGGGAAAAAAACACATTTTATTTCAAAAAGGCTTTTCAATTAAATAAAATGTTCAAGCTTTGTTTTCGTTTTATTATTTTGTTTGTTTTAAGCTTTGTTTAATTTATATTGTTAATCATCTGACACAAAACAAATGCATAAAGTATCATTTTAACTTTTAAAAAACTATTAACATTTGTTAATAGTACATTGCCTGTCTTTTGTTAATAGGACAAAACATAGTTATTATATTTTATAATATTTTATAAATATATAAAATAAACATTTGTAATGAAATCGTTCAAAAAAATGATATTAGCATTGTTTTAAACTTTGAAACTAAAGTAGCGCAATGCCTGGCCACTCCCGCGCCGCCTCCTTTTCACAATCCGAGGGAACCATCTCCGGAATATTAACCTCACTCCTAGAAGTCCAATTCTCATTATTCATGCCTCTTACCTGAGATTGATTGCACACACACACACACACACACACACACACGCACGCACGCACTCACACGCACACACACACACACACACACGTGTCAAGTCACTTACATTTTAGATGCAATATTGACTTTTTTTCTGTTTCAGCAGCGAAAATAGTTCAACAAAGATCACAGCAGAACCATCGAGCATCTCACAGCAACGCGTTCTCATTACTGAATGATTCAGCATTTTGAACAAATCGGTTGACTCAAAGATTCAACGACCAATCCATAATCTGTCTCATTCATGAACGACTCAGCCGTTCGAACGAATCGTTTGAACGAATGAATCAATGACTCGCTCATTAAGACGGTCGCCTGGCGACACCTAATGACGGTTTAGTGATATGTTTAAAAGTATCATTCTTTCCAACGATTGTTAATTAACTCATATTTGAAACATAAGCTATATATATATATATATATATATATATATATATATATATATATATATATATATATATATATATATATATATATATACACACATATATATACACAAAAATAAAATAAACACATTTGAAGCGTGTTTGCTTACTAAATTGTGAGCTGAACGAAAGTTGCAGCAAATATCAGCAACAGGAGTCAAATTTCATTAATCACGAGAGTGAAGAGCTGACTGAAAAGATGATGACGGAATAGGCTATTTTATGTAAAAGCGCCTATTTAAGCGAATCTATCATTATACTCTTTTGTTGTTGTGTTTTCCGTGAAAAATAATAGACTATTGAACTCACAATTCAAGCACGCGCTCTGCACGCGCCACCATTATCAATGTCCGTGTGGACGTCCGCGATCGAACAGTGGAAACATTGGCTACTCCGTCATTTTATTCAAGAAGATCATTCAAACTGCAAAGTGTTTACTTATTTTTGGATACTCGCAATCAAACACAACATTGTGATTTTGTAAAATACATTCAAGAAATCCGCCCCCGAAATGGGGCTTCTTTTAAAATGAAACAAAAATGCTCACAGCTGCACGTCTTGTGGAGACGTCCGTTACTTTCGCTTTCAAGTTAGCGATTTTAAAGCCCCCAGCGGAGTCACGGTGGGAAAATATTCCCATAGTAGCATCAATTGGCCTACCTGATTTTGAACACAAGAGTGCAGTAAAGCACTATGAATGATTTTTTTTTTTTTTTTTTTTTTGGCTAAACAACCATTCTGGCTGTTTTTAAACTTAAACATAAATCTTAAATTGAAAAAAAGGAATACAATGGGTTTACTTCTAATATTAGTATAATTTTATAGAAAAATAAATGGTGTATAATTACATTTTAGAAAGATATGAGACATTTCCTGATTCTTTTTTTGACATAATCCCTCGCCATAGCAAAACCGTTTGAGATATTCAATATCCGTTCACAATTTAGCATCTTTAATGTATTTTCATCAAGTTGAAAAAGTTTTGTAACTGTAGATGAAACTAACCCCCCCCCCCCCCCCCCCACACACACTTTTGTCACAAAAGGTGGCGCTACTGAGCCCCTGCACCACGCCCGTTTCTGAAACTTTGCACATGTCTACTGGCTAATAAATGTGATCTGTCTGTCGAGTTTCATGCAATTTTAAGCAATTTCAGGCATGCTAAGAGTCTCAAAAGCATCCAAAAACAATATTAAAGTTTGATGCGTTGCCATGGCAACAGTATCTAAGACATCAATAATCCTTTCACAGGTCTACATCTGGCGAGTGTCTACATTATACACATCAAGTTTGAAGCAAATCGGGTAAAAATAAGAGGGTGATTTCAAAGCATTTTGAAAGTGACACACTTCCTGCTGCCAGTTGGTGGCGCTATAACTTTGACTCATAATAGTCACATCCATGTGATCGGCCTCTTACAGCGAACACACTGTTGAAGTTTCATCAAGATCAGTTAATGTATGCAGAAGTTATAACACACTTCCTGTTTCCATTATTCGCCATAAATTCGTTTCCTCGCCACGGCCAAATCGTTCGAGATATCAAAAATCCCCTGGCAATTTTTCATCCTCAATGTCTTGACTTCATGCTGACCGAGTTTCGTTGCGATTGGTTGAATTCTCTAGGAGGAGTATATCGAATTCCAGGGGCATACGCTTCCAAACAAACCATTATAGCCGACTTCCTGTTGGGCTGGGGTAAAAAGTAAAAGTACAAAGGATATATGAACCGATGAGATCTATATGTCTACCGAGTTTCATATTATTACATGCAAGCGTGTTTGATTTATGGACCAAGTTTTCGCACCCCGTTCCAGGGGGCGCTGTCGAGCCCCCCTGCCACGCCCGGGTACCATCTTCAGCCCGGCCCTGATGGCCGCGGGTTCTGACCTGTGTGCAAAGTTTCAAGAGTTTTCGTGCACGTTAAGGGCCCCCAAAGTGCGCTGAGAGTCTCAAAAGTATCCAAAAAGAATATTAAAGTTTGATGCGTTGTCACGGCAACAGCATCTAAGATATCAACAATCCTTTCACAGGTCTACATCTGGCGTGTGTCTACATTATACACATCAAGTTTGAAGCAAATCGGGTAAAGCCTGTTTGATTTATGGACCAAGTTTTCGGACCCCATTCCAGGGGGCGCTGTCGAGCCCCCCTGCCACGCCCGGGTACCAGCTTCAGCCCGGCCCTGATGGCCGCGGTTTCTGACCCGTGTGCAAAGTTTCAAGAGTTTTTGAGCACGTTAAGGGCCCCAAAAGTGCGCTAAGAATCTCAAAAGTATCCAAAAAGAATATTAAAGTTTGATGCGTTGTCACGGCAACAGCATCTAAGATATCAACAATCCTTTCACAGGTCTACATCTGGCTTGTGTCTACATTATACACATCAAGTTTGAAGCAAATAGGGTAAAGCGTGTTGGATATATGGACCAAATTGTCTGACCCGTTCAAGGGGGCGCTGTCGAGCCCCCCTGCCACGCCCGGGTACCAGCTTCAGCCTGGCCCTGATGGCCGCGGGTTTTGTCCCGTGTGCAAAGTTTCAAGAGTTTTCGAGCACGTTAAGAACCCCAAAAGTGCCCGAAAGCATAAAAAAGCATGAAAAAGCTTAAAAAAAGGAATATTAATGTTTGATGCATTGCCATGGCAACAGTATCTAAGATATCAATAATCCTTTCACAGGTCTACATCTGGCGTGTGTCTACATTATGCACATGAAGTTTGAAGCAAATCGGGTAAAAATAAGAGGGTGATTTAAAAGCATTTTGAAAGTGACACACTTCCTGCTTCCAGTTGGTGGCGCTATAACTTTGACTCACAATAGTCACATCCATGTGATCGGGCTCTTACAACGAACACACTGCTGAAGTTTCATCAAGATTAGTTAATGTATGCAGTAGTTATAACACACTTCCTGTTTCACGTTTCTCGCCATAATTTCGTTTACTCGCCACGGCCAAACCGTTCGAGATATCAAAAATCCCCTGGCAATTTTTCATCCTCAGTGTCTTGACTTCATGCTGACCGAGTTTCGTGCCGTGTGTTTGAATTCTCTAGGAGGAGTATTTCACATTCCATTGCATGTGTTTTCCAAACAACCCTTAATAGCCGACTTCCTGTTGGGCTGGGGTAAAAAGTAAGAGCATGAAGTATATATGAACCGATGAGATCTATATGTGTACTGAGTTTCATATTATTACATGCAAGCGTGTTTGATTTATGGACCAAGTGTTCAAACCCCGTTCCAGGGGGCGCTGTCGAGCCCCCCTGCCACGCCCGGGTACCAGCTTCAGCCCGGCCCTGATGGCCGCGGGTTCTGAGATGTGTGCAAAGTTTCAAGAGTTTTCGAGCACGTTAAGGCCCCCAAAAGTGCCCAAAAGGTAGTAAAATAATAATAATAATAATAAATATAGCTGCGAGCAGCGATTACGGGCCCAAGCCGGTGGCACCGCAACCCCGGTGCCTTTAATTACCTAAAGGCACCGGAGTGGCGGTGCCGCCGGCTTTGGCCCTTCATCGCTGCTCGCAGCTATATTTATATATATATATATATATATATATATATATATATATAAACAAGCCGGTGGCACCGCCACCCCGGTGCCTTTAGGGTTACTGTGCGTGACGGGCAATAACGTAACCCCGCTTTGACCTTTGAGAAGATGTGTGCTGTAGAGCTTGCATCAGTGTGGGCTCTGCAAAAGTGTGCATTGAGGGCACATATCAACCACAAAGTATGCGTGAGCAACCTTCTGAAACCTAAAATGAAAAATGAGACACCCTACGGTCTCATGGACTTAATGGACACATGAAATAAGTACACAAGTTTGAAAGTTATATGAAGTGTGCCAAGACAGAATATTTGCCTGATCTGATTAGAAAAATAGTTTTTGTGTGTGTGTGTGTGTGTGTGTGTGAGGCGTGATTGAACAATGTAGACATAAAAACATACTCCGTCCTTTTGTTCATACAGGACATTATTCAAACTACAAAGTGTTTACTTATATTTGTGTACAATCGCAATAAAACACAACATTGTGCTTTTGTCAAACTGTAAACTACAACTGTCACCCAACCAAAATCTCTTACACACACACACACACACACACATAGTTTAAAAGCAAAAAAATCTTTTGGACATTCATCATATTGCATTGGTTTTCATTTCTTGTTCTCGAACAGAGCCCTAATCTGTTTATTTTTTCAGTTACACATTCTACATTGATTAAAAAAGAAAAATCAAATGTGTTTTTATTTTATACATAAATAAATAATCTAGCATTCAGATGAGAGTAAAGTTAGTGTTAGTTCAAATTTTAAGGAAAACAAAAATATGATCTGAAATATCGCACATTCATTTAAAATTCATTCAGGTTCAATTACCAAACATACAAATCTCAATGTAATTTAAAGCAAACAATACATTTAAAATATATGGGTTGTATGCAATTTTTTTATATATAAAAAGATATATATCCAAAAATACAAAGCCTAAACTTTAACAAGGGTTAAACAATCACTGTAACAGACACAATCACACACACACACACACGTCAAATCACTTACATTTTAGATGCAATATTGACTTTTTTTCTGTTTCAGCAGCGAAAATAGTTCAACAAAGATCACAGCAGAACCATCGAGCATCTCACAGCAACGCGTTCTCATTACTGAATGATTCAGCATTTTGAACAAATCGGTTGACTCAAAGATTCAACGACCAATCCATAATCTGTCTCATTCATGAATGACTCAGCCGTTCGAACGAATCGTTTGAACGAATGAATCAATGACTCGCTCATTAAGACGGTCGCCTGGCGACACCTAATGACGGTTTAGTGATATGTTTAAAAGTATCATTCTTTCCAACGATTGTTAATTAACTCATATTTGAAACATAAGCTATATATATATATATATATATATATATATATATATATATACACACATATATATACACAAAAATAAAATAAACACATTTGAAGCGTGTTTGCTTACTAAATTGTGAGCTGAACGAAAGTTGCAGCAAATATCAGCAACAGGAGTCAAATTTCATTAATCACGAGAGTGAAGAGCTGACTGAAAAGATGATGACGGAATAGGCTATTTTATGTAAAAGCGCCTATTTAAGCGAATCTATCATTATACTCTTTTGTTGTTGTGTTTTCCGTGAAAAATAATAGACTATTGAACTCACAATTCAAGCACGCGCTCTGCACGCGCCACCATTATCAATGTCCGTGTGGACGTCCGCGATCGAACAGTGGAAACATTGGCTACTCCGTCATTTTATTCAAGAAGATCATTCAAACTGCAAAGTGTTTACTTATTTTTGGATACTCGCAATCAAACACAACATTGTGATTTTGTAAAATACATTCAAGAAATCCGCCCCCGAAATGGGGCTTCTTTTAAAATGAAACAAAAATGCTCACAGCTGCACGTCTTGTGGAGACGTCCGTTACTTTCGCTTTCAAGTTAGCGATTTTAAAGCCCCCAGCGGAGTCACGGTGGGAAAATATTCCCATAGTAGCATCAATTGGCCTACCTGATTTTGAACACAAGAGGGCAGTAAAGCACTATGAATGATTTTTTTTTTTTTTTTTTTTTTGGCTAAACAACCATTCTGGCTGTTTTTAAACTTAAACATAAATCTTAAATTGAAAAAAAGGAATACAATGGGTTTACTTCTAATATTAGTATAATTTTATAGAAAAATAAATGGTGTATAATTACATTTTAGAAAGATATGAGACATTTCCTGATTCTTTTTTTGACATAATCCCTCGCCATAGCAAAACCGTTTGAGATATTCAATATCCGTTCACAATTTAGCATCTTTAATGTATTTTCATCAAGTTGAAAAAGTTTTGTAACTGTAGATGAAACTAACCCCCCCCCCCCACACACACTTTTGCCACAAAAGGTGGCGCTACTGAGCCCCTGCACCACGCCCGTTTCTGAAACTTTGCACATGTCTACTGGCTAATAAATGTGATCTGTCTGTCAAGTTTCATGCAATTTTAAGCAATTTCAGGCATGCTAAGAGTCTCAAAAGCATCCAAAAAGAATATTAAAGTTTGATGCGTTGCCATGGCAACAGTATCTAAGATATCAATAATCCTTTCACAGGTCTACATCTGCCGTGTATTTACATTATACACATCAAGTTTGAAGCAAATCGGGTAAAAATAAGAGGGTGATTTCAAAGTATTTTGAAAGTGACACACTTCATGCTGCCAGTTGGTGGCGCTATAACTTTGACTCACAATAGTCACATCCATGTGATCGGCCTCTCACAGCGAACACACTGTTGAAGTTTCATCAAGATCAGTTAATGTATGCAGAAGTTATAACACACTTCCTGTTTCCATTATTCGCCATAAATTCGTTTCCTCGTCACGGCCAAACCGTTCGAGATATCAGAAATCCCCTGGCAATTTTTCATCCTCAATGTCTTGACATCATGCTGACCGAGTTTCGTTGCGATTGGTTGAATTCTCTAGGAGGAGTATATCGAATTCCAGGGGCATACGCTTCCAAACAAACCATAATAGCCGACTTCCTGTTGGGCTGGGGTAAAAAGTAAAAGTACAAAGGATATATGAATCGATGAGATCTATATGTGTACCGAGTTTCATATTATTACATTCAAGCGTGTTTGATTTATGGACCAAGTTTTCGGACCCCGTTCCAGGGGGCACTGTCGAGCCCCCCTGCCACGCCCGGGTACCAGCTTCAGCCCGGCCCTGATGGCCACGGGTTCTGACCCGTGTGCAAAGTTTCAAGAGTTTTTGAGCACGTTAAGGGCCCCCAAAGTGCGCTGAGAGTCTCAAAAGTATCCAAAAAGAATATTAAAGTTTGATGCGTTGTCACGGCAACAGCATCTAAGATATCAACAATCCTTTCACAGGTCTAAATCTGGCGTGTGTCTACATTATACACATCAAGTTTGAAGCAAATCGGGTAAAGCCTGTTTGATTTATGGACCAAGTTTTCGGACCCCATTCCAGGGGGCGCTGTCGAGCCCCCCTGCCACGCCCGGGTACCAGCTTCAGCCCGGCCCTGATGGCCGCGGTTTCTGACCCGTGTGCAAAGTTTCAAGAGTTTTTGAGCATGTTAAGGGCCCCAAAAGTGCGCTAAGAATCTCAAAAGTATCCAAAAAGAATATTAAAGTTTGATGCGTTGTCACGGCAACAGCATCTAAGATATCAACAATCCTTTCACAGGTCTACATCTGGCTTGTGTCTACATTATACACATCAAGTTTGAAGCAAATAGGGTAAAGCGTGTTGGATATATGGACCAAATTGTCTGACCCGTTCAAGGGGGCGCTGTCGAGCCCCCCTGCCACGCCCGGGTACCAGCTTCAGCCTGGCCCTGATGGCCGCGGGTTTTGTCCCGTGTGCAAAGTTTCAAGAGTTTTTGAGCACGTTAAGAACCCCAAAAGTGCCCGAAAGCATAAAAAAGCATGAAAAAGCTTAAAAAAAGGAATATTAATGTTTGATGCATTGCCATGGCAACAGTATCTAAGATATCAATAATCCTTTCACAGGTCTACATCTGGCGTGTGTCTACATTATGCACATGAAGTTTGAAGCAAATCGGGTAAAAATAAGAGGGTGATTTAAAAGCATTTTGAAAGTGACACACTTCCTGCTTCCAGTTGGTGGCGCTATAACTTTGACTCACAATAGTCACATCCATGTGATCGGGCTCTTACAACGAACACACTGCTGAAGTTTCATCGAGATTAGTTAATGTATGCAGTAGTTATAACACACTTCCTGTTTCACGTTTCTCGCCATAATTTCGTTTACTCGCCACGGCCAAACCGTTCGAGATATCAAAAATCCCCTGGCAATTTTTCATCCTCAGTGTCTTGACTTCATGCTGACCGAGTTTCGTGCCGTGTGTTTGAATTCTCTAGGAGGAGTATTTCACATTCCATTGCATGTGTTTTCCAAACAACCCTTAATAGCCGACTTCCTGTTGGGCTGGGGTAAAAAGTAAGAGCATGAAGTATATATGAACCGATGAGATCTATATGTGTACTGAGTTTCATATTATTACATGCAAGCGTGTTTGATTTATGGACCAAGTGTTCAAACCCCGTTCCAGGGGGCGCTGTCGAGCCCCCCTGCCACGCCCGGGTACCAGCTTCAGCCCGGCCCTGATGGCCGCGGGTTCTGAGATGTGTGCAAAGTTTCAAGAGTTTTCGAGCACGTTAAGGCCCCCAAAAGTGCCCAAAAGGTAGTAAAATAATAATAATAATAATAAATATAGCTGCGAGCAGCGATTACGGGCCCAAGCCGGTGGCACCGCAACCCCGGTGCCTTTAGTTACCTAAAGGCACCGGAGTGGCGGTGCCGCCGGCTTTGGCCCTTCATCGCTGCTCGCAGCTATATTCATATATATATATATATATATATATATATATATATATATATATATATATATAAACAAGCCGGTGGCACCGCCACCCCGGTGCCTTTATATATATATATATATATATGTCTACATTGTTCAATCACGCCTCACACACACACACACACTTTTGCAGAGCCCACACCAATGCAAGCTCTATAGCACACATCTTCTCAAAGGTCAAAGCGGAGTTACGATATTGCCCGTCATGCACAGTAACCGTAAAGGCACCGGGGTGGCGGTGCCACCGGCTTGTTTATATATATATATATATATCGTATTATTCTAACTTGTAAAAAACTATTAACTTTTGTTAATATTCAACCATTTCACAACTAACTTTTTTCCATAGATCAAACACAACATAATTATATGGTGGATTGAAACAAAAATTATTAATTAAATAAAATTATTGTTTTCCTCTGAAATAGCAAAAGCATCACACACTAGCTGTACCTGCTCTAAATAAAAAAGAGTAATTCAATAAAAATACAAAATCGAACTAAATAAAATAAATTATTACAAAAACAAAATCAAACCAAAGAAAATATATCTTCGAAAAAAAAAGCGAGTGTCATGAGGAAAGGCGCCTCAGGAATCGTCAGGATTAACTCCATGTGTAAG